>JAQMRL010000001.1:436516638-437166638 GCA_035578175.1 Catonia carolina | reverse complement strand
TTAACCATACTGTCTCACGAATGGTCGATCTGGGTCTGTAGAAGACTACACCTCATACACGTTATATACATCATCTTCATCTCATTGGGTCATGGGGTTGCTTATTCTTCTGAATTGAACAGATTGCAATGTACACATATTAGGAATTTTTAAAAAAATATTTCGTTTGAATTAAAATTATATTTGTAACGAACAGTTATTTACATTATGTGTAAATTCTACCAATACCAAATGTTACACATGAAAATTCCATGTTCGATTTCTGTATTGGGTCAAGGAAATATTTGGTTTATAAACGGCGAACATTTTTTTATTCTCCCACTATAATCATAGCAAATAAATAGCTGTCCGCTGATAATTAGGATCGTGAAGTTGATGAAGCCATTTAAAAAAAGAAGAAGAATCTATCGGCAGGAATAACAAACAGGAATTTATTCCAAACGTAATTAAAATTTTGTTTGCGTGCGATGGATCACAAATAACTCATTCAGCGTCAGTCAATCAAATCGTATCGAACGGCAGTAATAAACTGTCTGTTATTTTAACAACTAACCTCACCTAACCTATTTTTAAATCGGCCTGTACTTTGCCTACTTACACTACAAAGTCAGAGACAATGCATGTGCAGAATATCCGTAAAGTATGGAACAGTTATATAGGCACAAGAGCCTATAATAGTTTGAGCTTTAATTAATTTGGCTCAAATACTCAGCAGAGTTATAGTTAGCGTGCGATCACCGAATTAAGAATTCGGCACATAGTATAATAAATTATGACAACCTATAGAACTAAGAAATCTATATTCTTCGTCTCTTAAAAATTATTCCTCAAGAATCTACTTCTTTAACTTCACATAAAGTATTTCTAACAATGACTAAATTTATAGTAAATGAATTGTGACGTGACGGTCAACGCAATACATAATATGGGGGTTATTTTTTCAACCTCCGATTGGTTATAAAAATAAAACTAATGAGATAGTAAAATAAATTTAGTATGATATCTTACATACATCCTTGGTTACTTTTCATCATAATCACCATTTAAATTGAGGCATTTACCATACCGGTGTACAATATCCAATTTCCTCTTCATAAACCGTTGCCACCAGTAACTTAAAATAGATCTTCAAGGTATCTTGGAGTTTCTATGTTTGAAAGTCTTGAAACGGTCGTAAAGTTTTACAGTACTTAACCTTCTACATTTATCGTGGTTGCGGAGAGCCACTAAAAACAAAAGAAAAAGAATGCTCACTTCTGGAGTTTTGCTCATCTATGATAAAGCCCGTCCTCATAGTGTACGAGGTGTGGCTATTAAATAACGAGACTGACGTTGTAAAAAATTTAATTTTAATTTTATACATAATAACTTATTGTCACCTTCAATATACACTCCTTCTCTATCCCTACAACGCTCCATGCGAATTTTCCATTGCTGGAAAGAGTGCTGGAAGTCATCTTCTGTCAGCTCCTTCAGGACACGTACCGCTTTCTCTTTTCCAGCTTCCACAGACTCAAATCTTGTCCCTATTAATGCAGATTTCTCCTTAGGGAAAAGGTAGAAGTCACATTGTACAAGATCTGGTGAATAATGTGGATGTTCTAACACTGAGATGCTGTACTTGGTTAGGAACCTCTTGACAGATAACGCGGAATGAGCTGGCGCATTGTCTTGGTGCAGAACCCATGATTTGTCCTTCCACATTTCGGGGCGTTTTTTCCTTACTCTTTGGCATAGTTTAGAAAGTACCTGAAGGTAGTAATATTGATTAATAGTTTAACCTTCAGGAACCCAGTGAAGGTACACAACCCCATGGGTATAAAAAAAAACAATCAACAATGCTTTAAATTTTGACTTGCTTAAAAAAAATTACGCAACCCCTTGACACAATGACATGAGGATGATTTTACGTATGAAGTTTAAATGAGGTAGTCATAAGGCGAATGAATATTTTTCATAATTGAATAAGTTTTATTCGAAAAAGTAATATATTTGTTTATATTATTATATTATAATATTTTATTAATTAATAATAAATTTGTAAGGTGTTTCACCTTTTTATAAAAATATAAGTGTTTAATAATTGTGCGTTTAATAAAAGACGTACATGGGATATCGATTCCGTGAACTGAAAACCATTGTCCTTCCACTCGTAATTCCACAAGCGAGAACGATTTTAAAGGACATGTCTTGTTCAACATTTGAGTTACCTATGAATTTCCCTTAATAATAAGTGTCTACCGTAGTTAAGTCATAGTGTTTCAGAGGGTTTCTAGTTTATCCTAGATAGTTAGTGTAGGAGGGGAATTTCCTGAAGTGTATACCAAGAGAAATCAATTACTAAGATCGTATTGGTTTGTAGGTGCTCCCCTTTGCGATAAGGTATCCTTCAGTTGTAAGGTGTCATTATTGTTACAATACATGGTAAGTTTTTATTTGAGTATTATTTCAGTAATTTAGATAACTACATGAAGGAGAATTACTTAACACTGGGTTTTGGCTTAAAAAGTCAAGCCAAAGGCTACAATTATATCTAATATTAACATTCACACGCTTTTTTATCAATGCACTATTACTTAAGCAAATTCTTAAACTCAGCATATACGTTTTACAATAATTATTCAATAATAATTAATGTTTTTATTCCCCAGTAATGTTGACTAACTTATAAACTGAAATATTAAACGTGTATTTATTTTCAAGTTTGCTTACATTAAATCTTTGTAAAATTCCAAGACATTATGGGTAATAACTGATCAACGTTAACTTGACTGTACTCGCTAAAGTAATGACTAGCGCCTAGAACTAAGGGTAATCGTATTAGATTTTTCTGTTCTGAAAAGAAAACTGAGTTTCAGATTCTAGAAAACAGATATGTGTTGATAAACAAGATGTATTTCATAAAATAAGATTCACACGAGAGATATTCATTCCCTTTTTCATTTTAAGTTCAACAACTACGGGAGGTATCTCTTCTAAGCCGAGAAAGATTGAGTACTAACCACAGCGGGATTGTAGATTGAAGAAAATGCAAATTGTGGGAGGAACGTGGACCATTAATTCCCACATACGAGGTGTGGCTAATAAATAACGAGACTGTCGTTGTAAAAAAATTTATTAATTTATTTATTCGTTTTAAAATTTATTTTTATTTAATACATAATCACTTATACCTTCAATATACACTCCTTCTATATCCCTACAACGCTCCATGCGAATTTTTTGTCAGTGAAAACAGTGCTGGAATACATCTTCTGTCAGCTCTTCTGTCAGGACACGTGCCGCTTTCTATTTTACAGCTTCCACGGATTCAAATCTTCTCCCTTTTAATGCAGATTTCACCTAAGGGAACAGGTAGAAGATAAAAACATGTGATGAAACGTGGTTATTTACTTATGATCCGAAAACGAAGCACCAATCCATGCACTGGAAGAGCCGAACTTCACCGAGAGCTTACAAAATTCGAATGAGCAAGTCAAAATTTAAAGCAATGATGATTGTTTTTTTTATATCCATGGGTTTGTGTACCTTCACTGGGTTCCTGTAGTTCAAACAATTAATCAATATTACAACCTTGAGATACTAGTTAAACTACGTCAAAGAGTAAAGAAAAACGGCCCCAAAATGTGTAAGGACAAATCATGGGATCTCCACCAAGACAATGCGCCAGCTCATTCCGCGTTATCTGTCAAGAGGTTCCTAGCCAAGTACAGGATCTCAGCGTTAGAACATCCACCTTATTCACCAGATCTTGCAATATGTGACTTCTATCTGTTCCCTAACGTGAAATCTGCAATAAAAGGGACAAGATTTGAGTCTGTGGAAGCTGTAAAAGCGAAAGCGGCACGTGTCCTGAAGGAGCTGACAGAAGATGACTTCCAGCACTGCTTCCAACAATGGAAAATTTGAATGGAGCGTTTTTGGGATAGAGGAGGAGTATATATTGAAGGTGACAATAAGTGATTATGGATGAAATAAAAATACATTTTTTTTACAACGTCAGTCTCATTTTTTAATAGTCACACTTCGTATAACCCCACAGTGTTTGATGGCCGGGTACCATTCTCAAGCATTGTTACTTAGAAAGAAAATATTTTCAAATTTCAGTAGATAGAGAATACTACATTTGCGTTACGATTTGCTGTACATAAAATCAGTATTTAAAATAATAATTATGGGTAATAATAAAAGTAATCATGATTAAAAAATATGAATATAATAATTAAATAGGTATAATAAGGTTGTGCTAGTGTCAGACATTGAAAACAATGTGTTGGTATAAATTAATAAGTTCACAGCTCAGCATGCACATCAATTGTGTCTACTTCCCTTTAGGATGAAACGACTTTTTTATCCGTTATTCTTGATGTCATCTTCATCAGTAAATCTATCTTTGACATCATCTAAGTCTACCGTTGACGGAACTAAATTTAATCATTACGTTTTAGTAGCGTGTGATGTTGATATATACAAGTAATTACATGGACATTATATCATAAAATTTTATAAATTTATCGAGTTTATCAAGTAGTCTTATCAGCCAACCCAACCAGAGAAAATGGCATTGTAAAACCTTGGAAGTAATGGAAGTGATGAACTTTACGAAATGAGTTTTTTAAGTTTGAAGTTCGAAAAGGTCGGAAAGTCATATCCGTATAGTTTATAATGCTTATTACTTTCTCTTGCCTATCTATATAAAAAAATTGTGATTTTGTCTACAATTTTTCAAACTGCCCCAAATTTTGTTTCTACGCCAGATGTACCACGTAAACACCGAAAACAAGTTCAGCTGAATTTTAGTCTGTTTATCTGTTTGTCTGTTTGTATGTTACGGCATCACGCAAGAACAACTGAAGAATTCAATGAATTTCGGTATCTAGGTTCTGGACATAATCGAAATGAAAATAGGCTATCAATTTTTTCATCACAAAGGCAAAGGAAAATAATTTCTATCACAAAGGGATGGGAGAGTTCAGAGGGAGGGGTAAACAAAAAACTACAAATATTTCCGTTAAAAATTAATTTATCAAAAAATGTTATATATCGAAATTATGAAACGTTTAAAGACGAATAAGTTTGATAATATAAAGATTTTCGTTTTCATTCATAATAACGGAGATATTACCAATTAAGAAAATCATAAACCAAAATTTTTAAAATATTGACTTACAAAATAAACAGAACAATAAACACAGGCCTACGCACCAGTAAAACCCGTATTCATTGAGACAGTTACCTACCTACCCATTCCACCACTACCCTATACACCTTTTCTCGGTCACATTGTCAAAAATGAATCAGTCGTCTTAATAGTGGTCATCATCGTGGTGTTCCTATTCTGATTTACCTTTCATTTATTATGAAAATAATACAGCGCTGCATATCTTAATTTAATAACACCAAGATCTCGCTTTTATTTTACTTTTAATTTTTTTTTACTTTCTCTTGCCTATATGAATATATAGGAAGGAAAGTATTGTTTTCATGTCGATATTTCGAAATCGAGTTTTCACCGGATCTACACGTTTTCAGACCCCCTGAACCCAAAAAAACATGTTTTTAGCGCTTGGTCTGTGTGTGTGTGTGTGTGTGTGTGTGTGTGTGTCTGTGTGTGTGTCTGTGTGAACACAATATCTCAAGAACGAAACTACGTACGAACTTGAAACTTGAAACTTAAGTTACATACCACTACCGGACCCGACACGAACATTTTCATCAAAATCGGTCAACCGAAAGTAGTAGTTTATTCGTATAATTTTTCACTTTTTTGCGATTTTCTCAAAAACTAGTCCTACGATTTTTTTAAAAATCGCCTGGTTTACTCAATTTTTTATGCTCTACAAGATAGGGTAGGCGTCATGTTTGCTGAAATTCTGGGTGAGGCTGTTTTTACGTAAAAACATAGTTTTTTTAAGATTACGACTTTAATATGCAATTTATCGCAAAAATTTATATAAGAAAAGTTGTAAAAAATTTGACCGTCCACGGCACCAAGGAAACCGTTCGAAGAATGGGCACTTTAGCTAGTATGAATATATAGGAAGGAGAGTATTGTTTTCCTGTCGATTTTTTGAAATCGAGTTTTCACCGGATACACACGTTTTCAGACCCCCCAAACCCAAAAAAGTGTTTTTACCGGTTGGTCTGTGTTTTAACAGAATATCTCAAGAATAAAACATCGTAAAACGTTAAAAATTAAAAACTTAAGTTAGATACCACTAGAAGACCCGACAGAAACATTTTTCATCAAAATCGGTCAACCGGCAATAATAGTGTATTAGTCACTTTTCACTAGTAGTGAACCTATGTTGGTTCTGCGTCTCCGCCATTTTGTTTTTTGTAGTGGATGTTGTGGAGTAGATTTATATAGGGTGGTTGGAGGGGAGTAAGAGGTTGTATCCTCGGCCAATCAGGACACACCGTCTTTTGTTATCGCTTTAAGTTAGCTCCGCCCATTTCCGGAGGGGTGAGTATGAGGTTGTATTCTCGACCAATCAGGGTACACCGTCTTTTGTTATCGCTTTAAGTTAGCTCCGCCCATTTCCGGAGGGGAGATGGTGGTTGTTGTGTCTTCGACCATTCAGGGTACACCGTTTTTTGTTATCGCTTTAGGTAAGCTCCGCCCATTTCCGGAAGGGTAGATGGCGGTTGTTGTGTGCTCGACTAACCAGGGTACACTGTCGTTTGTTATCGCTTTAGGTAAGCACCGCCCATTTCCGGAGGGGGAGACGGAGGTATTCTCAATGTTAAAATATGTGTTCACAAAGAACCGGTGGATAATAATCATAGTTTATTTAAGTGTGTGTGTGTGCGTGTGTGTGTGTGTGCGCGTGTGTGTTTCCTGTATAGACAATGGAGAATTATTTTGCCTTCAAGATTGTTTACCAGACTTGATCGTCGACGAGCGAACCGTGAGAACAGGATACGTGAAGAACGTTAATTGAACAAGATGTTATCAGCATAATTGTACACGCAAACCGGGTCGTCAACGGACAGGTGTAATTTTATACCGGATGCAGATGCTTGTTAATTTATAACTAAAGTCGAACACCAGATGGTGGCTATTAGTCACAACTGTCACCCGTGAGAACAGGATACGTGAAGAACGTTAATTGAACAAGATGTTATCAGCATAATTGTACACGCAAACCGGGTCGTCAACGGACAGGTGTAATTTTATACCGGATGCAGATGCTTGTTAATTTATAACTAAAGTCGAACACCAGATGGTGGCTATTAGTCACAACTGTCACCCGTGAGAACAGGATACGTGAAGAACGTTAATTGAACAAGATGTTATCAGCATAATTGTACACGCAAACCGGGTCGTCAACGGACAGGTGTAATTTTATACCGGATGCAGATGCTTGTTTATTTATAACTAAAGTCGAACACCAGATGGTGGCTATTAGTTACAAAAAATTACACGAATAAAATAAATGTAATTCAGACCGTCTACATCCTGTTGACCAGGATACATAAAGAAAATAATAATACTTGAAAAATACATTGTACGTTAGGAAAAATACTTTAAAAACCGGATGGAAGTAATTAATACAACCGTGCCACTACTACATGTCTATATTTGTGATCGTTATGTGTACGCACGCAAACATCGCCGTCACCGCTTTTACAGACTTCGGACGGTCCGCCCCCGAGAAAAATTATGTACATACGCACACATACACATGTGTACGGATGCAGATAGATCTTTCTGATAGAACGGGTGGGTTTACGGTGTTTGTGTGCGTCTGTGGTGTTTCGGTGTTGTTTGTGTCGGTGTGTTGTGTGAGTCCTGAAAAGGACTGATTTTATGTTTGGGTTCCTCCATCCTCTGAAGCGAGCTGATGATGTCCGATTCCTAATATCACAGACCGACACAACGCACATCTGTCTTGTCTTCTTGCGCAAGGCAAGCAGTACGAGTGTTGGCACGGAAAAAGATCCGTGTCCGCCACTCGATCCATGCAAATGCAGCACACTGTGCCACGCAGTGTGCTGGCATTACCTTGCACAACCGGAGGAACCTGAAACAATAAAAAAACAAAAAACAAAAACAATTATAAACCTTATTGGTTGTTTATAAAAGTATAAAAATACAAGTGCCTATTAGATCACTAAACAAATAATCGACGATTATAGTTACCTGTTCGTCAGTCTGTCGGGTAACCTGCATCGTTACCTGGTTTCGTTCCCCACACACGAAACAGGTCCGTAAATTGTCAGCGCAGGTGAAACAGAACCGATGCCGACACGGAAAGATGGTCGTATTTGCCACTCGCTCTACACAAATACGACACACCGAGCCACGCAATGTGTCTGCATCCCTCTGCGCCTAGAAAATAAACAAATGATAAACATGAGCAATATATTAGCACCTTATGGGAAAGAGAGAGACAAATAATCAACCAGTAAATTTACCTCTTCTACCTGGTGACGGAACAACATGTGTCTGGGGGAGCGCTCACGGATACTGTGAAATTCCGGTGATGCAGTACCCTGTACCTGAAACAAAACAAAAAAAAACAAATTACAATCACCCCCAATATAACGCTGTACAAATGCAGATACAAAATGCGATCAACGAATAAACATACCTGCTCTTCAGGTCCCCAGTTTCTTTCACCACTGGTGGATGGACGGCTGGCGTTTGGTGTGTACACCAACCGTCGACGGAAAGACCGACGTCCACTACCAGAAGGTGATGGAGACCCCGCTGGTAACAGCTGCGGTGAGGCAGTCCGCGCAACGCTGTTAGGACGTGGTGGAGGTGGTCCACCAGAAGACGTCGCAGGTAAAGCCGAAACGTATGGTGGATGGACATCTGGTCCCCGTCTGACAATGTTCCCATTGAGTACAGTGGAGACATCAGATTCGTCAACCTCATCAGGCTGCTGCTGCTCCTCTTCCTCCTCCACCACCTCCTCCTCTTCTTCTTCCTCCTCCTCCTCCTCCTCCTCCTCCACCACTTCCTGATGCGATCCATCGGCCAACCGCGTCAGCGTGTGCGTGTAACCTGTAAGGATAAAAAACCGATTCATCAAGTAATAGACACGCGCGCACACACACACACACCAAAAAAAACATAAACTGAGAGCAAAATATTATATTTACCTGCCCAACTAGACCGTCTCTCCTCCATCCTTTGCACCCGTCGGACGATGGTATTGAGGTCCAGGTCATCATCCGGGGTGGTCATAACCGTCGCTTGAAAGGATGGAACAAGCGAACCCGCGTCCGACGTTTCGATGGACCGAACATTGTCCACCTGTTCGTAGACACGTACCTCAACCAAGGCGGTCGGCGAGACCCACCTTGGTGTCGGTACGACAGCCTCCGTACGGACATGCTCGGCATCGTAACGCGTAACGTTCGCGGACTGAAGAAAAAAACGTGAACGTGAATTCATCTTCGCATAAAAGTGAAACACAGAATACTTTCAGAGAGAGGAATTCCCTTTTATATGTACGAAACGAGTACCAACACATACGCACTACTTCCCGCCGCTTATGTGATAACACCAAATAATAATTAATACAACACCCACCATCCGGTGTCAGAGTCTACAGTTGAGAAATAAATTAACAAGCACTCGCATGTGGAGTTTAAGAGAGATAAAAAACGTTGATTATTATTTTTTATCAACTTCCGCTGCCTTTAAAAGAAAACTAATTCTACCACTTCCGCCGCCAGCGGAAACATCCATTTCCTGTGTTGAATAAATTAATAATTTTGTTGCAAATGTTATCAATGAACGCGTCCGCCGAATATTAACAATTAAAATATCCACTGTATAGAAGAAAAGAATAATTTCCCTTAAAAGATACATGAAAAAGAAAATACCAGAAAACCCCGTACACACTCACCATATATAAGTAGCTACATAGTTTCCACTTCCATGTCAGTTCACTTTTCATTTTCTTTGCGAAAGGACTGAGAATACTACTCACCGTAGGTACGATGCCTACACCAGAAGTTATCCGAGCTATTGAAAACAATATGATCCACTTCCGGTGGAACATCGAGGACCAAGACGAAGACGACTTGAAGCTTATTCTATTTCGCTACAGGTATCCCATATTGTATAACATTATGGAAGAAGGACGTCGCTTTCACGACAACGTTAAGTGGTACGTTGCCGTTAACATTAAAATGCAAAAAATCGTAATTATGGATGAGGGTGAAGACGAGCGAACAGAATCCGATGCCATCTTCCACGGTAGCACCAAAACATCGATCAACGTACAACTGGATCTCGACAATGTTACCAAACAGTATTTGGAGTCTATCGACAAGATCGTACAGAGTATGGAGCAGTACCTGAAGAATGGATCAGGATGGACGGTGAGCAAAATTAAGGAGATAGACCTTCACATCGTCCGTTACCGTCCTCTCCACGGTGCATCAACTTCATATATCCAGCTTCCGAAGAAATTGGCTGTCAAAAAAGCGGTGATTAATGTGAAGAATTACGACGATGAAAAATGCTTCCTGTGGTCGATTCTGGCGTATTTTCATGATCAACCAGGGAACAATTATAAAGCCTCTTGGTACCGTCAATACGAAGACACCATCAAGATGGACGGTATCATGTATCCCGTTAAACTACATGACATCAACTGGTTCGAGCGGATGAACAGCACCATAGCAATCAACGTGCTGTCGTACGACGATGAGGAAGACATAGTCTACCCAGTGCGTATAACGGAACATCGTCAACGACAACACATCATACACTTGTTACTGCTGTCCGGTGGGAAGAAGGATCAACTCCATTACTGCCTTATCAACACAAAACCCGGGAAAAATGGAATGTCACGCCTTCTCGCAGGACTAACGAAAAACCTTCGCACTACTCATTACTGCCCGTTTTGTCTTCATAGATTCAGTTCATCTGATCCTAGTATTGCTTTGGGTAACAGAGACGCACACATAAAGCAGTGTGAAACGCATGGAGCCCAGCGCATCAAATTACCGAATCCAACCGAAGAAAGGTCATCTGTGATGCGATTCCGTAATTACTCGTGGACACTGCGGGCGCCGTTCACCATATATGCCGACACCGAATCGTTCGTCATTCCAACCGCTACAGCTGAACCCAATCCGCAACAGTGTCAACAGGACAATGAGCACCTGAAGGAACCTCGTACATTTGCCTACACCGACAAAGTTGCATTGCACACACCATCCGGTTTCTCCTACGTGATTGTCGACGAACACGGAGACATAGAAGATGGACCGGTCGTGTACAGGGCTACAGGTGGGGAGGATGTGATTGAAAAGATGTTGGACGAGCTATTAGAAAAGGGAACCGCCCTCAAGGAACGCATGATGAATATAATTCCGATGCGACTGACGTGGGAGGAAGAAGCTGAGTTTGAAACCATTGTGAACTGCTTCTTGTGCGACTCTCCGTTGGGTGACGATCGATGTCGACATCATTCACATACATCTGGTAAGTTCTTGGGACCGACTCACAACAGATGCAATCTGAACGCCAAGCGATGTCTCCACATTCCCGTATTTTTCCACAACCTGCGCGGGTATGATTCGCATCACATTGTTCAATCTCTAGGCAAGTACAAAGACGAGACTTTATCGTGTATCGCCAACAACAGTGAGAGGTTCTCAAGCCTCCAGTTGGGTCCGCTTCGGTTTCTTGATTCACTACAATTTCTCACCGCTTCTTTGGAAACGTTGGTGAAGAATTTAGTCGACGCATGTGAAGTCAACGATTCCAGAGACACGGTATTCAAGCGTACAAGCACTGTTTTCAACAACAAACGTGATCTGATGCTGCGAAAGGGTGTCTATCCGTACGAATATGCTTCCGACATCGCGAAATTCCAAGATAACGAGCTACCACCAAAGTCAGCCTTTTACAGCCATTTACATCGTACCACCATCACCGACGATGACTACGACCATGCAAAAACTGTGTGGACCACATTCAACATTCAAACGTTTGGTGATTATCATGATCTGTATCTTCAGACCGACGTACTGTTGCTAGCCGATGTCTTTGAAAATTTTCGTGATCTCAGCATGCGATACTACAATTTGGACCCGTGCCATTTCTTTTCCACTCCACACCTGGGCTGGTACGCCATGCTGAAGATGACTAAAGTCGAGCTACAGCTTTTAACGGACATCGGTATGCACCTGTTCATCGAGCGCGGAACGCGGGGTGGAGTGGCTATGATCTCCAATCGTTATGCGAAGGCAAATAACCCGTCTCTACCCGACCAGCACGATCCATCACAACCGTCAACGTGGATCCAGTATTATGATTGTACAAATCTGTACGGAACTGCGATGATGGAACCGATGCCGTACAAAGACTTTCGTTGGCTAACCGAAGAAGAAATCGTCGGCTTTGAATGGCAAAAGGTAGATGTGGACAACGAAACGGGTTATATACTGGAGGTAGATCTGGAATATCCGAGAGACCTGCACGACACGCATAACGATTATCCGTTGGCACCTGAACGAAAGGCACCTCCTATCGTTTCCAACAGAACACCTTCTTCAGTTAAACTCCTTACGACCTTAGACGATAGAGAAAAGTATGTGCTACATTATCGGAACCTGCAACAGTACACAAAATTTGGGATGAAGTTGAAGAAGATTCATCGAGTACTGTCGTTTAAACAGAAAAGGTGGATGCAGACTTATATCGACTTCAACACCCAGCGGAGGAAAGAGGCAAAAAACAAATTTGAAACAGATTTTTTTAAATTGATGATCAACGCTGTTTACGGAAAGAGTCTGGAAAATGTAAGAAACAGAATCGATTTTCACCTGGTAATGGACCCGGCAAAACTGGACAGACTAATAGCTAAACCACGCTTGAAATCATGGTTTCCATTTAACGATCGTGTAGCGGGCGTGTCGTTAAAGAAGACCGTCATCAAGTTGAACAAGCCGATTTACGTGGGCTTCTGTGTTTTAGATATAAGCAAACATATAATGTATGAGTTCCATTACGGGTACTCCAAAGCCCGTTATGGAGACAAAATAAAACTGCTTATGACTGACACTGACAGCCTTCTTTACCAGATTGAAACTGAAAATATCTATGATGATATGATGAACGATCTCGACCGGTTCGACACATCCGATTATCCCGTCCACCACCAGTGCTTCAGTCTGGTGAATAAGAAGAAGCTAGGAACATTTAAGGACGAAATGCATGGTAGGGCGATCAGGGAATTTGTTGGACTGCGTGCAAAAATGTATTCTTTGCTGCTTGAAGACAAAAAAGAAAAAAAGGTGGCGAAAGGTGTGGCACGTCTGTCCATTAAAGAAGATCTTCGACATGAGCTGTACAAAAAATGTTTGGAGGAGTCAATGAAATTCTACACATCTAACCAACACATACGAAGTTTAAAGCACAAAATTTATACGCTTAAACAGCAGAAGCTGTCATTGTCATCATCGGACGACAAGCGGTACCTTCTCCGAAATTCACACGACACCCTAGCGCACGGTCATTGGCGAGTAAAAGCCATAGAAGAAGAGGAGGAGGCGCAGGAGGAGAAGGAGGAGGTAGAAGAAACTGATCATAGTCAGTAGATGTTGATCCGTTGTCATGGACGTTGATGTTTCATCGCAAATTTGGTTAATTTCATTTCATCCGAACGGTAAAATCAGATCGCTCATGCATTTGGTGAAACTGTTAATCACACTCTTTCCGCAAGCGGAGATCAGAAAAGCGCGAATGAAACGTTTTTGCGTCATTGTAAGGTTCAATTACAACGTCATTTTTTCTGAAATTTTCGAAGCGATAAGCGACTGGTCAAAGGAATTGGATATTGATACCATTGAAGGGTATTGTAGAAATATTAAATTCACTTCCGACGATTAATGTCATTCGACCAAACTGCGCAAGCGCAACTAGTCGTCATAATAGCAGAATACTATGTTTTTTAACATTAACGATTGTACAATCGAGAGACACGCATCACTACGTGAACTTGTGGTGCTCGTACAAGATGGTCTGCTTTCTGCCAAATTTCTGCGACACGGTCAGAAACATTGTGGACAAGTTGTTTTTCGTTATCGTGCTAGTGATAATCGTTGTATTTGTGTACCTAATGCACGTCACCGATTACGTGTTGTAATATTGTATAATCATTATCTCACGGGAAGGAAGATGTGGTTGGTTCACGCAACCTTCCACTTCGCCCACACTTTGTCAAACTCATCGTTTATGTGGTGGTGGTAGTGGTGGTGGTGGTGGTGGTGGAAACGCTATATAAAGGAGGGACCAGTTCCATATTCACCACTCTTCGAAGAACATTCGTTACAATGGAACCGACTACCACTCTTGTCGAACAATTCAATTCAGCTTCGTCCGTCGACTATCCGCCGACTAAGAAAGCTGTCGAACTAACTGAAGGACATGCATATCCAGTCATAAGATTGTACGTGGCCAATACAAAATATGGAAATAGCGTTGTGGCAATTCTCGATGGAAACGACAATGGAGGAGCCAAAGGAGGAGAAAAAGAAAATAAGCATTTTTCAATATTCCTTCCAAAGAGGTTAACAAAAGCTCTGAGCGGCTGGGATCTGGACGAGTTTGAAAAGATACCATACACAATAACATTTACGGATATTAAAGCGAACACGCCAACCGTAGTGTTGGAAAGGAACTCCGCATTAAACGTCGGAGAACAAGAAGAAAGTTCTATTCAGAACTAAAACAAAAAAAGTTCTTTTCAGAACTAAAAAAAAAGTTCTTTTCAGAACTAAAAAACAGTTCTTTTGAGAACTACACACACACACACACACACACACACACACACACACACACACACAAACACCGTAACCCCACCTATCCCTATAAGATATCTATATCCACATTCGTGCGCAAGTGTGCGCGTGTATGTGTATATCTATATTCTTGGGGGTAGCCTGTCCGCAGTCATGGGTAAAGAGGCGACGGCGGTGTTTGTTTTAACACATACAACACATGATTCATTAACCCTGCTATATTCCTTAACCATAACCCCACTAAGTGGTGATCAGGAGACTTCATGATTAAAATCGGTTCTTATTAGAACCACACACATACATACACACACACACACACACACACACACACACCTCACCAACAAACTACATACGCACACAAACACTGTAACCCCACCTATTCTATCAGAAAGATATATTTGCATCCGTACACAAATGTGAGCGTATGTACATAATTTTTCTCGAGGGTAGACAGTCCGAAGTCTGTAAAAGCGGAGACGGCAGTGTTTGCAAGCGTACACACACACACACACACAAATTTACCACCGACATTAAAAAATAAGGTAGCCCTGAAAAGGGCTGTTGATTGTCGATCCCCATCGGGAGAGAGAAAGGGAAGAAAGCTACGTTAGGCGTTTAATCAGGGGAGTGATGGGACCTTTACATTTTTTCTCATGTATTTGGATAGCCTTTAAACCACTCTTTTTATTTAGGTTTTTTAACTTTGTACCACAAAAAGTACAAACTACTTTGTCACCATGGCCACTGTAACGGAAACCACTGCGGGCTAAATTCGTCACACAATACATCGTAGAGGAATGTGGCCACAGACAATATCTGAAACTCACATTACCCGGTCCTTTTACCACCGAGTAAAATGATTCGAGACGTCTATTGAAATCCATCTTGAACGGGAGGTAATAGGGGAATAAGAGTGTGATGTCGACTTGTGCTGTAATTGACCACAGTATCCGGTCTGATAAAGTACATCCGGTGTTTCGCTCAGTTGCAGTTTACACATTGTGATAAACAACTTCCTTTTTTCCATTCCCCCACCACCACCACCACCAACATCACCACTGACTTTTAATTTACAAAAATAATAAAGTCAGTCGTTCATTGGATTCCAAACAGAAATGGCTCTCGTTGACAATTTAGAAGAGTTTCTTTGTGCAATGAACGACCTCCGTTCAGTTGTTGAACGTTTATTCCGTGTTCTTCGCTGCAGTGAAATGCGGGTCACGGCCCTTCGTGATCTGCAATCGACACATCTAAGGATGCATGTACATTTGATCCGCGCAATTCACGTGCAGCCACAACTGCACGAAATGAGCTTCAACGTACAGCGGATGCAGACGCGAATGGAGGCGTTATATAACGCAATTAGCTGGCTCGCCGACCAAGAGGACTACGGCGATGATGTGGACTGGCTGAACGGAGCATTAAATGTGCACGTTGCCTATGATGTGCTCATGGACGAGTCCAGAAAAAACATTGTTGATGAAGAATAAAATCAGTCCTTTTCAGGACTCTCAACCCACCGACACAAACAACACCAACCTCACTACAGACGCACACAAACACCGTAAACCTACCCGTTCTATCAGAAAAATCTATTTGCATCCGTACACATGTGTATGTGTGTGTGTGTGCGTATGTACATAATTTTTCTCGGGGGCGGACAGTCCGAAGTCTGTAAAAGCGGTGACGGCAGTGTTTGCGTGCGTACACTCCTTCCTCTCACCTTTTCCAAGTCTGAAGGGACGATTCCTTCAGTAAGTTCGTTCTCAAAATAAAAGAAAAAATAAGGTAGTCCTGAAAAGGACTTTTTTAATGTCGATCCCCATCGGGAGCGTGGGAAAGTGTGGAATGAACTATTTTGTTTTGTTAAATTTATTCACTATTTTTTTCCACAGATGTGAAACATCAGATGTTCCTAGTTTTGTACTTTTACAGACCCTTTCCTTTTGCGAAACTGCATACAAAATGGCCTCATTTTCACCTGTGAAAACCCTAACCATACAATGTTCCCATCTGGCGGTCAGGGCACAAATCACTGTGTTCACAATACGTCGAACATCGAGACGCTGTAAATTAATCAGCGCTGTGCAGGAGTCTTTCCTGACCATACACCTAAAGCTGTAGGCACAGTGCAGTTGTAAATTATTTGCACCAAACATAGGATGTTGTGCCAAATTGAGCAATGTATTCAGGTCGTAAGATGACGGACCGTGCTCTAACAGTGTATTAATTATCACACACCACGACATATGTTCTAGGGTGTGACACTCGTTGTTGTTGTTGTTGTTGTATTCCATGATGATGATGAACTACACAGTACTCCGCCGCCGCGCGGTCCACCTCCAACCCCTCCACCCGGTACACCCACCCACCTCTTTCCAAATGAGAGAGAGAGAGACAGTCTCCTGAGATAAATGTCAGAACACATGATTCTTTAACTCTACTCATTAACCATAACCCCACTCTCCTACGTGATTCTTTAACCCCACTCTCCTACGTGATTCTTTAACCCTACTCATTAACCACCATCTCACTCCACTCTCACTGTTGTATTTTGTCCACCCATGATCACTTACGTCTACGACTCTCTCGAGAGAGACTTGTTGTCCAAGATGATAATTCAGCTGCTAGTATTGCTATGTTTATTCCATGGTTTACCGACAATTGTGCGATTCTTCCTGATGGTGCTGGTGCTAGTACCATTAATAGCGCTGACGTTGGTGCTAGTTATTTTGTCAAAGTTGGGTGTAAGGGTACGATTTTCATTGCACCTGCGTACACCAAGTCTTCAGCAACTGGAAATCGAACTGGGAAGTGGTGATCAGGAGACTTCATAATTAAAATCGGTTCTTATTAGAACCACACACACACACACACACACACACACACACACACACACACACCAACAAACTACAAACGCACACAAACACTGTAACCCCACCTGTTCTGTCAGAAAGATCTATTTGCATCCGTACACACATGTGAGCGTATGTACATAATTTTTCTCGGAGGCAGACAGTCCGAAGTCTGTAAAAGCGGAGACGGCAGTGTTTGCAAGCGTATATACACACACACAAATTTAAACATTCTCCACCTACCTACATTAAAAAATAAGGTAGCCCTGAAAAGGGCTGTTTAAAGTCGATCCCCATCGGGAGAGTGAGGGAAGGGGACTATCTTTAATTTTCCCGTAGCTGTTCTATGTATGCATAGATTCCGCACGGGCTTTCCGTACCTGGTCCTCGTATGCATAGAGTTCGTCTGGAGTTAGGAACACCTTGCTTAATGTGATGTCCGTTCCATCGTTGTAGCAGTCAATCATATCTTTTAAAATATGACGGACGCTGACGTATCCGCTGCCAGTCCATTCCTCGTACACCTTGCAATACCAGAACCGTACGTTCTCCGTTCCAAACATCATCGACCACCGAAATATATGGCGCAACAAATTTAGATCGGAAGGACCGTTTGCCAGTAGCGTGTTAAGTGACACGCGCCACGACTCTTTCCGCAGGGTGTTGCACTGGTGTACACGTTGCATGCTGCTGAGTGTGAGTGAGTGAACCGTGATCGCGTACACTGCAGCCTCTCTTATATAGGAAATCCCCACCACCACCCCGCTATCCCAGCGTCCGTCACTCACAACGCGCGCGGGTCCCGAGGTCAGAGTCCCGAGGCCAGAGTCCCGAGGCCAGAGTCCCGAGGCCAGAGTCCCGAGTCCCGAGTCCCGAGGCTAGAGTGAAATTCTTTTTTGTTGTGCCCCCGTTCCACATCGCCCGTTAGGCCGGGGGCCCGATGCGTTTCCCAGCAGTGTGTTTCGTTTGAACGGTGTACGCACTGTCCAGCAATCCGATCAACGCTACAACATCCAGATTCATCGGTTTGTTGAAGGCGAGATAGTCCTCGATCGAACGTATGGAAACGGACTGTAGAAAAAGTCTTTTTATCATCAACGCTCCGTCTACGATGTCGACCTTACCGAACATGATTATATCATTTTTAATCTGCTGATCGATCGCCTCGTTCCATTCTAACAACTGACGGATATCGTGCTCCGAAACGATCTCACGACACGCGTATGGATCCATACAATGTTATACTGCCGAGCCGCCGGTCTCGTTTTTATTTCAACGTGCTATCCCTTAATCGAGTAGGCCTTGTGTACGCGTTCACACCGCGCGCACACACACACACACACACACTTAGATATACATTCAGCTCTATTCGTTTTCCCTTTTATACAAGAGTATGTAGAAACGGATACAAAAGTGTCCTTGAATATAATCGTCTGGGTTTGTCGACGCAGTGCAATCGTTCACCCGTAGTAGTGGACTGCGATGTCTCCCTTCCACCACCACCTTCTTTTTCGCAGAATAAACGGTCACAGTGATATTGGTGTTGCTTGAATCGTCGTATTTTATATCCTGTGTGCCAATGACACCTTTTCCGACTCGAATCTCATTTTTATTACCACATTCGAAATTCACCCAATACATGTTGTTGACGTTGTTAAACGTGACGCATACTTTGACCGGGTCACCATTCACCACACGGTTGTCGACATCCACAATCAACACGTTAAAGAAATCAACCTTAAAATGTTGAGGTGTTAAGATCTCGTCTCCTATCTTCATCCACAAATCGTCTACGATGTTCATGATGAGGCAGTCACTCACCGACTGACCGACAAACTTCCTGTTCCACACCGCCCAAGAGGCCGGAAGTAAGGCGCGTTTTTTTTAACGTGCTCTCCCCAATAGGCCTAATGCACTTTTAATTTTTTTGTATTTTTTATTTTTTTTATTTTTTTTTCTAACTTCGTGGAACAATTACATCAAATTCAATCGGAATGTTGTTGACGTAATGTTTTACACACGCAATGTGCCAGTCGTAAAAGTCTCCGCACCACACACAAACCACTTTGTTAGTTGACATGTCGTAGAAAAAACCGGCTTTGGCCAACTCCTTACACCGGTCTGTCGGAAGATTCGAGGCGTCCAACGATTGTAAACGGTTACTTTCTCGTGTATAGTCGCGTTGTTGTTTCAACCAATCCATGTAGAAAACGGCCGATTGAAGGGCACAACGTATACCGCCGACGTGCACCGAACACGACAAGCTGTCGTCGTTGAATGTAGGTTTTGGTGCCGAGTCCGGGATCTGCTTCACGTTATCGTGAAACTTTCGTAAGAAACGTACCTTTTCCGGACCTTTGGTGTATATCGTATGAAAGTAGGCGCAAAGTTGTGTCATCACCGGTTCGGAATAGTCGACGTTACCGTGTTCCCATCTGATGTAGTGGTAACGGGTCTCTAACCATTCGACCGTCCGTTGATGGCATTTGTCCAGCAATGTTTTCGCGTATGGTGGTCGAAAAAACAGATGGGTAAAGTGTTTCTGTTCGTCGACCAGTGCCAACTCTTTGATGATAAATTCGTTGTCGTTGTCACGGAACCCGTGAAACTCGATCACACCGGTACCACCACGACCTTCCATGACGCGAGTAGTCGACAGAATGAGTTTACATCAAGCGTGTGACTTGGGTGGTCAGCGGTGTGTATTGCACAACCGTATCGTAAATGATGACGCAATAAGCGGTTGTGTTTGCAGGGATGTTTGTGTTCGTTTCAAACTCCAAGCGGATATCGACCGCACCGACCTTGAGTGATTCGTTTTGGCGCGAGCAGTCGATGAACACTAACGGTGTGTTGGTTGAAAATGTTGCCAGTGACAGAGATGGTCCTTCCTCGTCACCGTAATATACGTTCATAAAATTGCAGTACCAGTTGTAGAGCACCGCTTTGTTTCCCATAAGGTTCATGTACGGATAATACTGTTCGTTCAGGTGTAACCGTACGTTCTTGAGATCACAAAAGTCAAAGTACGAATTGTTTACGGTCTGGTTGTTTTTACGTGCCGTCTGGAAGGCGAGCACTACAAACCGTGGTTTTTCCATTTGCGTGGTGGTCTTCACCACCCAGTTGTGATGTGTGGCGGTGGGCAGTACGGGGTATTCGTATATCTGCCAGGTGCGAAACGGCATCGCAATCGGACGGTCAACGTCCGTCATCTTCAGCAGGTTGCGGCGGTAGGCGTCCTCCACCGACACGTAGGGTACGATCCATTGTAATTTCGAAAGTTTGAAGGTGACCTTGTTGGTTACCGGTGCGGTAATCACTACGTTAGCGTCGTTTGATCCGCGCAGCAGCGTGAGTTTTTGATCGACATTCAATATGATTTTCCCATAGTCCTCTGCCCAGCCCATCAGCATTCGTAGCGGTGTGCAGAAAGAGAATTTGTTGTCCGTCACGGTGAACGGTTCAGTCCCGACTTTCCACCCGGCGTTCTCCAATGTGTTTTTTTGACTCAGACGCGCCGACAGTATGTTCTTCACGGTAGTCGTTACACCAACATTTTTTGTCCGGTCTACCACCATGCCGCCAATCTCGTATCGTATCTCGTCAAAGAGGTAAGCGACCGGGTTGTTGACCAGTTGGATGACCGCCTCGGCCTCGGCAGCGGTCACCGCACTCACTTCACCTTCCACGTAGATATAACTTTTGGACGGTAGTGTGTACACGTCTTGCTGGTGTATAGGGATCGTAATCTCATCGTTGTTATTTAAAGTCTGCGAGGCGTACGGTAGATGTACGTGCTCTTCAAACTTTTGCACCGTGTCGTCTATTTCGTACTTGTCGCTTACTCCAAGAATCGATGACATATTACTGCTGCACTGTGAATCCAATTCGTCGAAGAAACGTCTTGTTCTCAGGTGTCAACTCGGTCGTTGTCTTATGACGACTGACAGATTTTACCGGTACGCTGACCTCCTTGCTCGACTTAAATACCAAACCCATTTTATATTCCCTCTCCTCCTCTTCTTCGCCGCAAATGAAGACGTAGGGTGATAGTTTCCCCGCGAAAATTTATCAGACGTCCGTCCTGATCCAACAGTCGTACCGTAATGTGGTGGATGCGATTCGTATTCACCGGTACGTATATCACGGTGGACGGTGACTCGATGATTTTGAAACCGGGCGCAACGGACGGAAAGAACTCGTGAACCGTGTGTCCTTCCACTCCGTTACTGTACGACCCACGTGCGATATTACACTCTACACGTATCGTGTTCACCTTTATTATGGAAACGGGATGTTGAGACGTGTGCTTTTTGTTGGCTTCCAGCACAACATCGTCATAGCCCAGCAGCGATCCGATAGAGTGTGGAACGCTAAAGTCGATCTTCTGATTCGTTTCGATTTCACATTTCAAAGTGTTGTTGTTTGCAATCAATTTTATCTTTTCTCCTTTCGCTAAACGTTCGGTAATATAATTGCTGATGTCGTTGATCTCGTACGAACCCTCGGGCAATAGCACACGTTTGTCGGCGTTGCCGTACGCAAAACAGTTGTTCACACCGTATTCCACGTTTGGTATCGAATTGTAAGTGGACAAGTTGATCAGTCCGATTTCCCAGTCACCGACCAACTCCAACGGTGGGAAGAGATCGCATGTCAAGACGCTTTGGTTATGACTCAGGCAAAACAACATTGTCGTCGTTATCCGTCTGGATCCGGTTCGATACTAACGCACCGCGCTCGCCAAAAATAAGAGGCACAGGTGTCCGCATATTACAGTGTTTGACGATTGGTGGTTTGAGTAATTGTAAAAAACGCTGGCCTGCTGGCCAAAGTATCGGATCAATTCGACGGGTGGTGGTAAGTTACCAAAGCTGTCAAAGTAATTGATCACCGTACCTTGTTTCCGGTAGCACACCCAATGCGTACCCGGTCCGTGAACACTGTCCAGATTGACGACGGCCATTTCATTGCGAAGCGGACGCGTGGGCAGTCGGTCTCTCATGTACACTCCGCGCAGCGGAATGTTTAGTGCTCGTGCATAATTAACCAAGTCGATATTTGTTAGCGGCGACGGCGATGTTTTTTTTTTCTCCCACCTCCACCGCTCTTCGGGTACGGACGTAGGTACAGACCTTTACCCACCATAGCCTTTAGACGACGTAGTGCGGCTGCCGCCACCTTTGACGTCTTCTTCTTTTTCCCACGACCTCTCCTTCTTCTTCCCCTAATTCCACCACCCAACTTGGCTTTGGTCTTCATAAGGTTAGTGACCGTCCAAGCCGCCGCTTTTTCCCCTAAACTCGCGTCGTTCGCTTTAACACGTGTCCAAGCGCGTTCCGCCAACTCCTTATCGGCGACCGCTCTGTGCGCTGTATCGCTGTACTTGCTGTACGCTATATCGTGCTGCTTGCACGCTGCGTCCAATGGATTTATACCGGGATCGCCTCTGCGCAAACGCTTTTCCAACTTGGTACCTGGTCCGCAGTACTGGTATCCGGGTATATGTAGCTCCACGGGTAGTATGTCGACCGCTTTGTTCAACACAGTTCCTGCAACCTCACCGATTCCTCCGACAGCACCGCTTATTACTTTCTTCGCGACCGATGTTAACAGTCCGGATCCCGTCTTTAGACTGGCTGATTTCCACTTGTACCGTCTACTCCGTTGTATTCTGTTGCTGTTCCGTCGACTGGTCATTACTAGATGCTTTCGGGTCAAACTCTATAGAAGGACTGAACTCATCGGGGGGATGCAGATAAGTGTTACCTCTGTGGTACAACGCGATCTTCTCGTCCACAATTGTTCTGATTTTTTCCTCCATTTCTTCACGTACTGATATCACCGACTCAACCAAAGGTTCAACTCTTTTGAATCCATCTTCTATCTGCTTGATGGCTTCCAATTTATGGTCATGCATTATACTCTTCACATAATGCTCCATATCCGCATATGACTTCTTACCTTGCTGCTCATAATGAGATTTTAGATTTACGTATACGTCCACAATTTGCTGTGCCAGTTCGTTGTATTTCATCAAAGCAACACCGTTAATCTCCTGCTCCTTTTTCTTAAGCGTACGGAAATTCACGGCATCGTAGTCTTTCATCTGTGCACTGTTGGCCACATTGCACAACGATCGGTGCTCCATATCGAATTCACCTTCGCTGGTCAATTTGAAACCTTCGCCGGGCGGTCCACGCGCTGCACCACCACCGCCCTCATACCGTCCGAATTTGTCTACACTCATCTCTACACTGATACAGTAATCTTCAGTTCACCACCCTCAATAACACCTCTCTCTCGCAGTTCCTCTATGATCGACGCGATCTCCACGTCATGACCAGTGTGTCCGGCTTCCTTGGACGAGATCAGTAAGCGTAGACGATCACATATTTCATTTACATTGTCGTAATACATGTATTTTATCGGTGCGCTTGAATGTTGGATTGACATTCCTTTTCCCGTTTTTGACTTATTGGTCGGCGGGAAGATTTGCGAGATTACTTTCTTATACTTGCTGCTTGAGTTTCGTTTCACCCGCCCCAGTCCATCCAGGTGTGCTTCACTAATGGAAAGTATCTGTTTGTAACGTCTCAAGTCCCTGTCTTTGTACCCGACCGGGTTTGACTTGAACAGTAGTTCGTACAGCCCACGGGTACCGACAAAAAACTGATTACTGCCATCCAAACGTACCTGATCGCCATCAAACGATATAACCGAATCTCCAATTTGCCACCGCTCGGTGTTTGGATTAAAATGTATACCGTATGTATGATCAAACTCGTTTCTATTTGTCGAAGCGTTGGCCATGTCGGTATATTTCTTGGCAAGCGCTCCCATGCGCTCGTAGGCAACCGGTTCGTCTTTCGGTTTCTGCTGTTCCTCTTTGCCTTGTTCCTCTTTTTTTATGTCTAATTTTTCGTCTTCAATTTTTATCTTCGTCGCAATCTCCTGCAGTGGTTCTATAAGTGGTCTGAATGTCTTCGCCATTACACGGTCGGCTTCTAGCTCACCGTGTTGCATAGCTCTGTGCTTCCGTTTTATCGATTGAGTCAACCGATCTATATCCACCGCCACTTGTTCTCGTGTCGACGTCATATCGACTAATGACCGACGGTAGATACCACGTAGGTACCTAGAAACCAGGATGTAGGTACCTAGAAACTAGGTTGTAGGTACCTAGAAACCAGATTGTAGGTATCTAGAAGCAAGATTGTAGGTACGTAGGTACAATCAGACAATCGCTGGCACATCGAGCTGGACGTTTCTGAAAAACATTACTCTTCGCTTATGTTTGCGTAGAAATCGTAGTACACGGTGCAGATGGGTCTGAATGGCTCTACTTTTGACCCCTTTCATACCACCGTAATATTTAGTGACTATATTATCGGCGGGATAAATTTTCTTTTTCGTGAGCAATGATGAAAACACAGCGCTTCTTTTCACTCCGTCTCGATACTCTGCGATTTCAGCAATCACTGTATTATCCTTTACCGGCAAGTCGGCCATATATCGCTTCAATTCTCTGATTGGGCGTTGCACTTTGTTGTGTAGATGAATCAGAAACGAATTCATTAACCAGAATTCATCTGGATAAGCGCCAACGTATTCGGTCCATATGTGAAAAAGTCGGTGGTCGACCACTTTATACACTCTATCCACCGGGTCCCAGTCCAGACCGAACAGGTGGCAGTATGGACGCAGAGTCGGGAGTGCGGCCTTCAGGAGCGTACAACTTAACAGCCCTTGACCACGACAATTGACAAGACCAAACTCTGTATTAGCTCGGCGTCTAGGTAGTGGGAGGATGTCACCGCTGAATCGAACGTTGTAGCTAGGGTCCACCACACATTTGACTCCGTACAAGTGTGCTTGTTTGTATACGGTGACGGGCGATCTGATTGGAATCGTGCGTTCAGTGATCAAGATGCAGGATTGTGCGTTGTCAATGTCACAAGCATATGCCAACATATCCATGACTACGGTCACATAGTTCATTGAACCGTGAGCGTTAATTAGTGATATGTCACCCCGTCCGCGATACATGTTCGGCAACGGTCTAAAGCGTGAAATAAAGTTCCACGGGTGACGTACGGTCGTCTGAAACATACAATCAGCGTAGAGGCAGAATCGTAACGGGACATTTTTCTCTTGGCACTTGGCGATGAATTTCAACCACAACGACTTGTTGTAAATCCTCCCGTCCGCTGTGATCATGACAATGATAATCGGTCGATGTGACCGTCTCGGTGTCAGCGCGTGACGCCAACATCTTGGGTGATATGCACTCTTATCCCGCGTTCGGCTGCAGTAATTACCACAGAATTTTTTTTCCCTTTCAAAATACCAAGTACAAAGGTTGGCTTTCGGACGCGTTTTTGGTGCGCGCGCTACCAGAAAATGTCGTTGATCCGGATAGTTCGCTATCTCAGTCATGACTGAGTGCGATAAAACGATCGAATCCAATTCGGTATCTGCCCTTGTCCATATCGCATTCTTTATTGACCACGATAAATCCGTGTGTGTGATCGGTCCACGCTTTTCTGCATATCCGCTTAAACTTCTCGTAATTCATATCGGTGTTTACATGATCGTGATACACATGTTTCAGGTTCCGGTCGTCTTGTCGGAACAGCATCAGTAGGTTCGCATTGTCACGCACCAACTGTTTTGGAATACGGCTGTAAGTCTGACACAAGTAGAAGCTGTCCACATTGTTATGACGTCCCATGGCAAAATAGCTTCTTATGTTGTTTTGTTTCTCACACGCTACGTCGTCAAATATCATGATCGAATTCGGATTGGCTTCGGCCGGACTGATCACCTCTTCGTTTTCGCTGTAGGCAAAGTATCCGATTTCCGGTACCTTAGCCATTACCTCGTGTAAAAATGTATATTTAGGTTGGTACAACGACTTGCTGAATACATACAAGTTTTCAAAACACAGTCCGTTGTCGGCGAATAACAGGTTGAATACGGCATTGGTCTTTCCGCAGTTGGATGGGCCGCACACTATACACCTGATACTGTTCGGTAGTAAAGCACTGTGTCTTCTGCCCATCTGGTCACCACCACCACCATTGCCAATGTACTCGTCAAAATTCAATAGTGGTAATTTTTCCTTGTGTTGTACAGTGCGTATCTCCATTTTGAATGTTCATCGCACACTTATGTACTCAGAGTATATCTTTTTTGTCGACCCACGAATCGTGTGTGGAATCGAACCCTATCCACCTAACGAGCACTTTGTCACCTCGTCGACGTAGCACTTTCTCGACCAGGTACACGTCTCCGTGCTTCGCCTTGCTCAGTTCTTGTTCGTAAAACGCTCCTTTCAACACTTGACCACGTACATCTCGTAAAAGATAAGTGGTGGGACGTGAAGGTTTAACCGTATCGACAGTGAATATCTCGTTGGTCCAATTTGGAAGGTAGCCTTTGGTAAAAGTCTTCTTGTACTTACTGATTCTCACCTGATCGCCAACCTTGAATTTTGTTTTGAGCGGTACTTTTTTCCTATACGTAGCCTCGTTGATCGCACGCAACACCTGCTTTTCGTTTCTTTTCGTCACCTGCGCGGGTTTCATTTGTATAGTGCGGTGCACCGTGTTGTTGTATTCGGTGACCAACTTGGGCAGTAAATGTACCCATTTGTACGTACCTTGCGCCGTGAATTGACGCCACATCTTCTCTTTCAACGTTCGATTGAACCGCTCCACTATGGAAGCCTTCTTCTCCGAGTACGTGCTGTAGTGGTTTATGCTGTGTTTTTTAAATACTCCTTGCACGGTGCTGTTGTACCATTCCGTACCCTGATCGGTTTGAAAGTGTCGCGGCGTTTGATTAACGCTCTTCAATACCGTCCGCAGTGCGGTGGCCACACCGACTCCGCCCTTGGTCTTTAGCGGAACGGCAAAGGCGTACTTGGAAAAACAATTGATGACGGTCATAATATAGCGGTATCCTTTGTTTACCTTGGCGTACGGTATCATTTCCACCAGATCTCCCTGGTACAGATCGTCTACTCCTTTCAGCTCGACCCTTCGCGTGGTGAAGTGACGTCGGGCCGGTTTGTGCAGTTCCTTGGCTATCTGCTGTCTCATGATGACTGACACTATTTTACTCTAAGGGCTTGGGGATACACACGCACCGCTGGTCATTTTGATCAGTGGTATTCGAAGAAAATTAAGCAAAATTGTGAGGTAATAAAACTGGATGGACAATTTTAAAGTAATTTTTTTAACCGTTGCTAGTTGAACTAGTTAATAATACTTTTTTGTGTAGAGCGGAAGTAGTGGTATGTATAATATCGATTACAGAGTAGAGAAGTTTGTTCTCAAACTCCGGATGCGGTTGCTTTTAATTAATTTCTCAACAGCGGAAGTGGGGTGGGTAGCAAAGCGGCGGAGGTTGATAGCAGTGTCGTCAACTTCTTTCTCAAGCACCGGATGCGGTGGTAACATTTTCATATTGTAGAAGAAAAGCAGGAAATGATAACAATTAAGTCTGCTTTATTTAATATTCTTTCACACGGTTCGGCAGTACATTGTATTTCGAACGTATATTGCGAAATTGGTATCGACTTTCTTGTTTATCAAACACCGGAAGCGGCTGTATCGCGTGTCAGCGGGTGGGGGAACAAAACATAAATACTCAGTGCAGTTTCGTTTGCTTGTTACACTTCCAACATGGACGACCAGACAGCGTACGAGATACGTCTGCAGACGTTCTACAGAACTGTCTGCGAGGAAGTGTACTTGTTGGTGTTCCCCAACACAAATGTGCGTGTGGAGGCGTTGGCGGAAGCAGGCTTTCTATATGAAGGCGATGGTGACTGCGTACGGTGTCCAAGCTGCTTCATTCGTTTGTGTGAGTGGGAGGTGGGTGATGATCCATTCATCATCCACAAATCCAAAATGCCACACTGTCCGTTTGTCCGGTATGTGGACAAGTAGAACACCTAGAATCAGTCCTTTTCAGGACTCACACAACACACCGACACAAACAACACCGAAACACCACAGACGCACACAAACACCGTAAACCCACCCGTTCTATCAGAAAGATCTATCTGCATCCGTACACATGTGTATGTGTGCGTATGTACATAATTTTTCTCGGGGGCGGACCGTCCGAAGTCTGTAAAAGCGGTGACGGCGATGTTTGCGTGCGTACACATAACGATCACAAATATAGACATGTAGTAGTGGCACGGTTGTATTAATTACTTCCATCCGGTTTTTAAAGTATTTTTCCTAACGTACAATGTATTTTTCAAGTATTATTATTTTCTTTATGTATCCTGGTCAACAGGATGTAGACGGTCTGAATTACATTTATTTTATTCGTGTAATTTTTTGTAACTAATAGCCACCATCTGGTGTTCGACTTTAGTTATAAATAAACAAGCATCTGCATCCGGTATAAAATTACACCTGTCCGTTGACGACCCGGTTTGCGTGTACAATTATGCTGATAACATCTTGTTCAATTAACGTTCTTCACGTATCCTGTTCTCACGGGTGACAGTTGTGACTAATAGCCACCATCTGGTGTTCGACTTTAGTAATAAATTAACAAGCATCTGCATCCGGTATAAAATTACACCTGTCCGTTGACGACCCGGTTTGCGTGTACAATTATGCTGATAACATCTTGTTCAATTAACGTTCTTCACGTATCCTGTTCTCAAGGGTGACAGTTGTGACTAATAGCCACCATCTGGTGTTCGACTTTAGTTATAAATTAACAAGCATCTGCATCCGGTATAAAATTACACCTGTCCGTTGACGACCCGGTTTGCGTGTACAATTATGCTGATAACATCTTGTTCAATTAACGTTCTTCACGTATCCTGTTCTCACGGTTCGCTCGTCGACGATCAAGTCTGGTAAACAATCTTGAAGGCAAAATAATTCTCCATTGTCTATACAGGAAACACACACACGCGCACACACACACACACGCACACACACACACTTAAATAAACTATGATTATTATCCACCGGTTCTTTGTGAACACATATTTTAACATTGAGAATACCTCCGTCTCCCCCTCCGGAAATGGGCGGTGCTTACCTAAAGCGATAACAAACGACAGTGTACCCTAGTTAGTCGAGCACACAACAACCGCCATCTACCCTTCCGGAAATGGGCGGAGCTTACCTAAAGCGATAACAAAAAACGGTGTACCCTGAATGGTCGAAGACACAACAACCACCATCTCCCCTCCGGAAATGGGCGGAGCTAACTTAAAGCGATAACAAAAGACGGTGTACCCTGATTGGTCGAGAATACAACCTCATACTCACCCCTCCGGAAATGGGCGGAGCTAACTTAAAGCGATAACAAAAGACGGTGTGTCCTGATTGGCCGAGGATACAACCTCTTACTCCCCTCCAACCACCCTATATAAATCTACTCCACAACATCCACTACAAAAAACAAAATGGCGGAGACGCAGAACCAACATAGGTTCACTACTTTCACTTTTTTCAGTTTTTTTCAAAAACAGCTCCTACGATTTATTTAAATAATCTCCTCATTTACTAAATTTAATATGCTTTACAAGATAGAGTGGGCGACACGTCTGCTGAAATTCTTGGAGAGGCTGTTCTCTCGAAGAAAAAAAAGGAATTTTTAAGATTGCGGCCTTAATATGAACTTTAGCGCATAAGTGGATATTAAATATTATAGCCAATTAAAACATCTACAACTTTTATTTCAAACATATCTTTGTATAGCTCTTAGTTTTCGGTAATTTGTGATTTTCTGTTTTTTTCCATGAAAATCTGTAAAAAATAGATTTTTAAAATTTCGGCCTCAGGATGAATTTTACAACAAAAGTGTATATAATAAAATCTAAAGAATATTAAAAGATCTACACTTTTTGCAAGAAGCAATTTTCGCTACAAAGCCTAGTTTAGCATGAAGGAGTGATTTTCCGAGCTGGGGGTAGTCAACCCAGAAAATGAAAATGAAAACTTCTGGCTATAATTTATCATTATTTATTTTAAATAAAATTGTAATTTACTAGTAATGATCTACCATTTGAACCAAGCGAAAAAATTGATTACAGCCCCTTATATAAGGGTGAGGTTGGAAAAGCGGGCTTTTACGGGGAATCAAGTAACTCAGGAACCAAGAAAGATATCAACATGATTCTTATGCTACAAAATACAGAAAATTGCTGCCTATTATCTGTTGTATGCGCTTGTTTGTATTTTTTCTCACAAGAAAATTTTTGAAAAAAACCATATTTCCAAAAACATTTATTTTTTATATGCACAAATTATTTTTTAACTAAATCCCTTTTAAGGTTTTTGTAATAATCATTCCACAGATAATAGAGCAAGAAATTATGAACATTTGAAAAAACACATCATCCAAATATCTCCAATACAAACCAAAATATTTAATTCCCAAGAATGTACAATCATGCAAAAACCATATTTCTGGAAAACTTAAAGTTAAAGGAATAATATCACTCGCCTTGCTAGTAGCCTAAGCTTTATTTTAAACATATTTTTATAACTTTTTGTCAACGTACAAAGTAAACAAATACTGTATTGTGATTCAGAAAATATTAAACTTCAAATAAATTCAGAAAAACTATCGAAATTTAAAAAAAATCATCTTCTTGAGTTGACTACCCCCTTAAGCCACAATAAGGTTGATTTTAATTTTGCATCATTCACTCATAATTAAAATGAGGTACCCATTGTTTTTTGTTTATTTCTAATGTATTGTAACTAATGTTAGGTTATAATTATGGTCTATTAGCATAAGAAAGTCATTTGAGTGTTTACACCAGATTTTGTTTTTAATGTTGTTTTCAGTTTGTTGTTGAACAAACTTTCCAACAGACACAAAGCTAAACGGTTAGTAAAAACTTTACTACATTTTTGTTTTAGTGATATTTTAGTAATTTATCTATAGCAATACATTGGAACTGGACAGTTTTTACCCACAAAAATTAGAATAACAATTTTCTTACAAAACAAAAATTATATCTTATGTAGATGTTCTTTTTTCTCAGATTTCACTGTGAACTGATTTGTGAGAAACTAAACTGTTAATATTTTTAGATATTAAAACCCACATTTCGCCGTTATAAAGACTACCAATGAAGCGCAGAACTTCATTATTACTTCCGGAGTTTTGCTTTTAAGATTCCTGTATATCGTTCCATACATATGATTAAACATCACTAGCTTGCTGACTACATCCAGTTCATTACATTACTGTATGATGCATTTTAATAAGGAATAATGGTTACGTCTGTAACACGCTGTTTAGTCGCACATCGTGTTACTGAACTGTCAATCGGTTCCAGATTGTTTCAATTAGAAACACATCAGATGCCACGGCCTTGAAACCATAGAATCGGACATTTTCAACGGTAGATTTATTTCTTTTTACTAAATTTGTGCGCAGCATTAAACAATGGCTAACATGTTCTTTGCGTTGAATAATATCGGTTTTTTAAAAGGTTGTTCTGAAACAGGTCTGCCGTAGGGTGAATTAAAAATTTATTCAGTTAAAATTTTGCTCCCTGAATTTCCTTTAATAAAACCATTCAAAGTAACTTTTAAAATGAAACTTAGGCCTAACATTAATGTTATAACTTTAATACGCAGCAGAGAATTATGAAATAATAATTTATATTATACCGTACGGTGAAAAATTAGGTTTTCTTATGAAAGAAAGATTGTTAATGTATATTCGCAGAACAAAGACCCCACTGAATTTTTTTGAATTACTAGTTAATAAATTATTAATGCTACTTCCTTTTGAAAAATCTATGATATAATCTGCATTGTTGAACTTTACATACTGAAATAGTATACTTAAAGGAACATTTGACCGGATTTTTTTAACCATTATTCAAAAATTTACCATCTGATAGATACAATCAGTGAGTATGATAACACCAAATATGAAAAAAATCCATGATAAAAACGTGAGTGGAGACATAGTCCATTGACAGAACTCCGACGCGAATAGATAAGTGTAGCATTTAGAACACTGCAATGGTTAGTCAATTACAGTACTAAGTTAGTTTATAAAATCTCGGCTTCATCGACGTTTTACTCGTCTTATTGGATTGTTTGGAAGAGTCTCCGTAGTCAGATTTGAAACAACTACAGAGGAATCTCCCTGCTTCCAGTCACTTACAAAATTTTCTCTAAAGCCCTGCTAAACCGATTGGAACCACAACTTGACCCCCAATTTGGGAAATATCAAGCGGGTTTCAGGAAAAATCGCTCATGCAGCGAACAGATATGGAATCTGCGCACGATTTTATGTACAAGACGATGCAGAAGTACTACAGTGACGTTTGTTGATTTCAAAAAAGTTTATGACTCCGTAGACCGAGACACACTCTTCCAAATTCTAGAGGAGATGAAGGTAGACCGTAAAACTCGAGATGTGATCCGAGATACCCTTAATAATACAACCTCCAAAATTAAATTTATGGGAGAACTGTCAGAGCTCTTTGAAATCAGAACCGGCGTCAGGCAGGGTGATGGCCTTTCCCCCATTCTATTTAATGCAGTTTTAGCAATAATAATAAAATAATTTGTACATGGGAAAGAGGAGTCGAGGGAATTCAACTAGGTAAAAAGAAGGAAAACATAACCCGTATAAAATGCCTCGCTTTTGCAGATGACATCGCCATACTCTCCAATACCCGAACTGAAGCACAACATGCCCTAGAAAAACTCCACGAGATTGCCATGTAAACCGGGCTCCAAATATCCTATGAAAAAACACAGTTTTTTGTAACAAAGTCCTCAGACAAACTCTCACTAAAAACAAAAAACGGCGAAATTGTACGAGTCAGTGAGTTCAAATATCTAGGAAAAATTATGCAAAAATCTGGTCTCAACACAAAATCAAATGAGGAAAGAGTCTCAAAATTATAGAAAGCGTACAAACTCAACTGGTCTCTTTACAATAAAAAATGCATCTCTACAGCTGCAAAGTTATGACACTACAATACGGTGGTTCTACCAGAAGCCTTATATGCATCAGAAACCACAAGTACCAAGGGAATGGCAAAAATTAAAGACATTGAAAAGCAAAAAAGGAAAATTTTGAGGAAAATACACGGTGCAGTTTTCAGAGAAAACTTCTGGCAAAAAAGACCCACAGAAGAACTATACAGGCATACTGAAACCATCACGACATTCATCAGAAAACGCAGAGTGAGGTTTTTTTACACATATACCCAGAATGAGTGACACCAGACTGACAAAAAGAATATTAAACATAATTTTCCACTTCAAAGTTGGGCACCTCTTGGTACAAAGAAACTATGGAAGACCTGCAAGAATTATGCATCACAATGGAAGACATTCACGACCGCAAAATTTGTAGAGAAAAAATTAGAAACCAGGAAATTCAGTTCAGATCGCAAGCCAAAAGAAGTGAGCGAAAATGGACTGACGAAGAGAAAAAGGCGCAAAGTGAGATGATGAAAGGTTTTTGGGAAGCTAAAAGAAGGAACAGAGCCACCACTAAGAGCTAGATTTTTGTGTTTTTAGCGCTCTCCTTAAGGGGAATATACGCAAATAATAATAACTAGGAACTTTGCCCGCACTACCCGCTGGCTTATTACGTGTTTCAGAGGCGTTGCACTAAGTTTTGAGTTGCATAATTTGGGAGTTCAAAATATCAGATGGATAAACTAAATCAAAATATCATACCATTGTAGTTAAACAAATTTTATGAATATGACAACAGAAGGGATGATTCACGAAACAATAATCAATACTATTATATCTATTCAAAACGATACAAGTTAATGACTCAAAAGGTGGGTAGAGCATTCGAATAAGTACTTTTTTACTTTCTCTTGCCTATATGAATATATAGGAAGGAAAGTATTGTTTTCATGTCGATTTTTCGAAATCGAGTTTTCACCGGATCTATACGTTTTCAGACCACCTGAATCCAAAAAACATGTTTTTAGCGATTGGTCTGTGTGTGTATCTGTGTGTGTGTGTGTGTGTGTGTGCGTGTGTGTGTGTGTGTGTGTGTGTGTGTGTGTGTGTGTGAACAGAATATCTCAAAAACGGAACATCGTACGAACTTGAAACTTGAAACTTAAGTTACATACCACTACCGGACCCGACACGAACATTTTCATCAAAATCGGTCAACCGGAAGTAGTAGTTTATTCGTATAATTTTTCACTTTTTTGCGATTTTCTCAAAAACTGGTCCTACGATTTTTTCTAAAATCACCTGGTTTACTACATTTTTTATGCTCTACAAGATAGGGTAGGCGCCATGTTTGCTGAAATTCTGCGTGAGGCTGTTTTTACGTAAAAACATTTTCTTTTTAAGATTGCGGCTTTAATATGCATTTTAGCGCAAAACGTTATATAATAAAAGTTGTAGAAAATGTAAAATTCTACAACTTTTATTTCAAACATTTTTTTGTATAACGCTTAGTTTAGCGGTAATTAGCGATTTTCTGTTTTTTTCTCACAAAAACGTGAAAAATTGTTTTTTTAAAGATTTCGGCCTTAGTATTCATTTTATGACACAAGTGTATATAATAAAATTTATAGAAAATTAAACGACCTACAACTTTTATTTAAAGCATTTTTCTCTACAGAGCCTAGTTTAGCGTGAAAGTGTGATTTTCCGTTTTTTTAAGCCAAATTGAGTTCGATTTTCATTTTGCGTCATTCACTCATGATTAAAATAAGGTTATGTTTTTGCGGTTAGTTTTTGTTTATTTCTAATATTTTATTAATAATGTTAGGTTTATTATTAATTATTTGCATTGGCAAGAGAAAGTTGTGTGAGTGTTTCACACCAGATTTTTTAAAATATAAAGCCACATAGGACTACATAAGTTCATCAAACTAAAAAAAGCTCATTTCAATTTTTCATTTTTTGGAGTCCTTTCCTGATGTTTCCTTCCTTGAACTTTCGCCAGTATTCCCTCAATCCATTCGATCTTCTCTGCCGTTCCTTGTCAGAATACACAACTTTCTGTCGTTTCGTCTGTTTCTGCTGTTCAAGTCTTGTGGTTTTCAGCCTGTGGTAATTTCCGGCTTTTGTTTTGAGGTCCGCAAGTGAGATTTGGAGCCCGTCCATGTCTTCCTTAATTTCCCTGATCCAGTGGGGCTGAGTTTTTCTGTTAAGGAAAAAGTTGATGATTTGTTTTGAGATTCTGGAAGAGTCGGTCCTCAAGAGATGTCCAAAGAAGAAAATTCTCTTTTTCCTCATCTGGTCTGCTAGAGGTTCTGTATTTCTGTATACTTCTTCTTTCGAGACGGGTTTCCATATCCCATCAGAGAAACATCTTTTGTTCAGGCATCTCCTGATGATCCGACGCTCCAATTTTGGATTCTGTGCTCCGTGTTTATCTTCCTGAGACTGAAGATTGTTTCGCTGCTGTATGTGATCTCCGAAAGAATTACGGCGTTGTAACGCCGGAGTTTTGAATTTACTGAAAGACACTTTTTATTGTAAACATTTTGTGTGTGTTTTGCAGATTTTGCGAGTTTGTTGAATCTTTCTGTCCAGTTAAGTTTCTCATTGTTATTTCCTGTGATGTTTTCACCCAGATATTTGAAGTCTTTGACTAGATCGATTTCCCGATCACAAATTTTTACCCTGGAAATGCAGACAGGGTCGCGAATAAGTACCTTTACATAATTAAATAAAACTAATTAATAAAATTGGTATTCATCCAAGAATCCAGAACTCTTGGATGAATACTGTGAATGGGGGTTGAATATTAATATTAGCAAAGCCGAATACTTGGTTATAGGGGAAGAGTCCAATGATCTTCAAGTCGACAACAAAATTATCAAGAGCACAAAGGAATTCAAGTACTTGGGGACCTACATATCATCAGACGGTTCAACTAGGAAGGATGTTAAAAATAGGATTGTGCAAGGGAGAATAGCAATCCGGAAATTGAACCCGATTTTATGGTCTACAAAAATGCACATGAATACAAAAGTCCAGTTGTACCACACTATTGTGGAGCCAATAACAACTTATGGGGCAGAGTGCTGGCAAATAACATCAAAAATAGACAGCCAGCTTAAAACAATTGAAATGGACTTTCTGCGCCGTTCATGTAGAGTGTCCAGGTTGGACCATATCCGGAATGACGACATCAGGAAAAGAGCTCATGTAGAAGATACCATTGTGGATAGGATAGAGAGACGACAACTGATATGGTATGGTCATGTGCAGAGAATGGGTGATGAGAGGTGGCCAAGAAGAATGTTGTCTTATGTCCCAACCAACAGAAGGAAGAAAGGTAGACCAAGGAAAACGTGGAAAAAGGGAATACAGGAAGCCATGAGGGAGAGAGGGATGGATGAGGGTGATTGGGAGGATAGAAGAGAATGGAGATTGAAGTGCGGAAAGCGGCGCCGGCCGTAGGAACCCCGGAAAAAAAGTAAAAAAATAAAATAAAATTGGCATTTATATAGGTATATCTTCTTGATACGTTTAGGTAGCAATAATTGTCAGGATATATCACGATATTCATATTTCCATGCACAAAACATAAATGTATCGAATATGTATAGTTTGTCTAAATTAATGTATAATTTATAAAAAAAACAGTAATCATCATGTAATTGTTAGTATTCATTTTCGATCAGGAAACTTTTATCTGTACAGATACGTTATTTGTTTGTATTACATAATAATATGTTGCCGTAAATCACGTACTGTCGTAACTCGACAATTTATACATTATTGAAAAAAATTAATAACTTACATTAAAATCACATAAATATTAAAAAAATACAGTCTTTTGTTGATTACTTAAAACAATGATTACAGTTTTATTGCAAAAATTTACTGAGATGTAGGATCGAGAACTTAACGCAAAACTTCAAACGGCTCTCCTAGAAAAAACATGATTTTAAGATACGACGGTTTGTGATGTAGCCGATGATATATAACTTTGCTTAGATTATCTTAAATTTTTAATGAAATTTAGATTTTAACACCTGGGTTTAGAAAAATTAATAAAATGACAGACATTTCAGGGTACGTAGCTTCATGTTGGTAGGTCAGGGCAACAAGTTGGCCTCTCGATGCCTGTTCGGTAACTCAGAGCTAACTTTGTTGATTAAACTTCAAATATACTTATATTATAAATTAAAAAAAACTATAAAAATATATTTGAATAACAAATTCCATGTACATTGAAAAGTTAAATCTTTTTAAGCAAAAATATCCGGTAGGATCGTACCGCCCATTCGGCGTTATCGCGCATAGTTAGGACGTAACAACAAGATGGCCTCCCGGTTGTCTGTCTGTGAACAAACAAATGACTTTTCTCTATTCGTTTTCGATAATATTGTTTAATGTGAGTACAACATATATACTCTGCTTAGATTACCCTAAATTTTTAATAAAATTTAAATTTTACTACCTGGGTTTAGACAAATTAATAAAATGAGAGGGATTTCAGTGTACTTAGAGCAAGTCGGTAGGTCGGGGCAACAAGATGGCCTCACGATGCCTGTTCGCTATCTCACAGCTAACTTTGCTTGATTAAACTTCAAATATACTTATATTATACATAAAAAAACTTTAAAAAATATATTTGAATAACAAATTTCATGTACATTTAAAAGTTAAATCTTTTTAAACAAAAATATCCGGTAGGGTAGTACCGCCCATTCGGCGTTATCGCGCATAGTTAAGGCGTAAAAACAAGATGGCCTACCGGTTGTCTGTCTGCGAACTAACAAATGACTTTTCTTTATTCGTTTTGAGAATATTGTTTGATGTAAGTGCAACATATATAAACCTTGCTTAGATTACCCTAAATTTTTAATAAAATTGAAATTTTACTACCTGGGTTTGGAACAATTAAGAAAATGAGAGGGATTTCAGTATACTCAGGGCAAGTCGGTTGGTCGGAGCAACAAGATGGTCTCACGATGCCTGTTCGCTATCTCAGAGCTAATTCGCTTGTTAAACTTCAAATTTATTTATGTTATAAATAAAAAAAACGTTAAGTATATATTTAAGTAAGAAATTCCATGTACATTTAAAAATTTATATACTTTTTAAGCAAAAATATCTGGTGGGATGGTACCACCCATTTGGCTTTAACTGTCCCGTCTGTCTGTCAAAATATAAATTACTTTTTTCTGTTACTTTCCAAAAATATTATTTGAATTGAATACAACATATATAACCTTGCTTAGATTATTACCTTTTTTTTAATTTTTTTTTAATATAAAAAATATTTAAATTTTTTTTTAAAAACAGTAGTTTGTGATGTAGCCGACGTAATGAGATCGTTACTTTTTGAAGTGAGTTTTTTTATTTCTTTTATTTATTGAGTGATGATGCCTATATAAGCCTTGGGCTTGTGCGTAGGTGATGATATGCGGTGATTTATAAATGTAAAAAATGTCAGACCTGACCGGGAATCGAACCCGGGACCCCAGCATAGTAGCTAGTTGCGCTGACTACTACACCACGGGCCGGCTACAGTTATACGAATTAAATACTCGGTTTCCGGAATGGGTATTTTAATATTTTGATCCATCCCTGGAGTAAATGAAGTTTTATTTAGTCTAAGAAATAAACAATTAATTTCACCTACGACTCGAGTGATGTCCAAATTCAATAGCGAATAACTTACATAAAAACAAAAACATTTACATCTATTGTTATAAAATACTGTTATAAGGAATTGAAAATTACTTTATTAGTAGAGCTGTTTAATTATATAATTTTAAAATTTACTCGTGCAAGCTAGACTAAAACAATAATTGCTTATTTACATAATAATTGATTTTGGCGCGTGTTAGAATTTCTTGTTTGAAATTAGGAAATGAATATTATGTATGGTAACGTAGACATTGTGAATAAAATTATGCTGAAAATAATCTTCATAATTATCCTGAGATTAATTTAAAATTAAGACATACTGTTTAGTCATTAAGTTAATTAACTTGCTATAGTTTTGACTGTTTATACTTTTTTTGTAATTTCGATACTTTAATTTGTGTTGTAAATTGAATTACAATTAATTTCTCAGAGTATGTACAAGATGTTTACGTCTAATATTCTTTTAAATTAATTAAAAGTGAAAGTTTTATATTTTTGGAGTCCATGAATTTATATTTTAGAATTTTTCGTACTTTTCAATATTTCTTTCTTCCAATGTTCTAAATAATTCTGTATTTTCTATTTCTCACAATATATAAGTAAAATATTATTTATTTATTTATTTTTTAAATTTATTTATTTAACGTGGCATCAACTACAACGGTCATTAGCGACGACGTTGGGGTGTAGCCTAACTATTGTACAATGGAGGATGAAATGATTTTTTGTAACGTATGAAAGTATGCCGTGCCTGATTGGGATTCGAACCCAGGGCCGCAAAATATTATTATTACATTAAATAAGAAGCCTAAAGTATTAACACAAAATTTAATGAAGATCTTCATGACGGGAGGAAATATTGATGATGTGTTTAAAGTAGTACAATTGATTGAAGATCAACTGATTGAAGATGGCAAACGCGAAGTTGAATTACAAAAAACTAGGAATGGTAATTGAATCGTTTAAAAAACGGAAACTCACCATGTAGTAATCAAACCACAGAAAAGTTTAGTAAAATGCTACGTTTAGAGTGTATTGCTGTAAGGATGCATAAGCTACATTTTTTTTGTTTAGGTCATTAGCTAAAGGCTGGTTTGAATCTCTAGAGGATTTACTAAGTAAAACGTTTAGTGAGGTGGTTTACAATTGCTTACCTCACTAAGGAGAAAAGTATGCTCATCAACATGCCAGGCACTCTGAAAAGCATCTACTCTTCACCCTACAAAAGACACCTTCACTTCGTTCACCACAGAGTCTGACTGTTTAATGAAATTCATCACTCTCAGAGGAGATAACTGTACCTAGTGTTTTGTACACCTGTTCCTCTTCTGTACCTAAATTTTTCAGAACTATATTTAGTAGCTCAGGAACTAGCAGATCGAGTGCAAAAATTTAACAATCCACCTGCCTGTTATGGGCCGCATAGACTACGTTAGGTGAAAAAGAAAGAGATACTTTTGAAATTTTTATAGAGACGATTAGAGATAATGTATAATGAATGAGAAATGTAGAATTATTTCAAAAAGTGGAAGAGAAATTTAATGGCAACCATTCAATAAAGGATAGGTTGTCGACAAAATACACAATGAGAGAAAAAGGTTTGATTAGGACTATGTTAGATGAATTAGTAGACTGCAAAAAATATAATGTCGAAGAAAAAGGATATGAACGATTAAAAAATTTGTGTGAGCTATAAATAAATTAAGCTTTGGTGGAAAACAAAACACGTTGAGAACATCAAACGAGGCACATGCCTCAAAGCTAGATCGGATAACTTTATCTTGAAGTAAATGTATAGTAGATTATTATCAAACATCAAACTTTGTGATAGAAAATGGAAAGGTTTTTTCTTGTGCACTGCACGGATAAGGTGGCTGAACAGGCTTCACATGAGCCAAGGGAAATTTTTCAAAAAAATTCACCAGATGAAATAAATGATGAAGTTATTATGATAGTACGTAGAGGGGTAGCTGATTTAAATCAATTATATTTTTTGTTGTTTAGGTCAACAGCCGAAATGCTGGTTTGAACCTGTAGAGGTTTTACTAAGTAAAACGAGGAGTGAGGTGGTTTACAATTGCCTTCCTCACTGAGTGGAAAAGTACGCTTATCAGCATGCCGGACCCTCTGAAAAGCATATATTTTCCACTCTGCAAATGACACCTTCACTTCATTCACCACAGGGTCTGGCTGTACAATGAAATTCATTACTTTCAGAGGAGATAACTCTGATTAGTGTCATTTACACCTCTACCTCTTCTGTTCTTAAATGATTCGGTCATTTAATTGGCTGACCATGTGATAAGAAACAGAACTATTTATTTTAGCCCTGCAACGAACAGATTGAGTGCAAATAATTTGACACTCCACCTGTCTGTTATGGGCAGAAATTATATTTTATGAAAGTAAATGACTTTTTTTACACAGCTAGACCGTGTGGTGGATGATGTTTACAGGATTTATATATTATTGGGTGGAAGTAAAAATTTAATTCATTAACCCTAAAGCACTGAGAAGTATTTTTTTTAGTCTACTTGGTAAAATTTCCAGGGATTCAGTTATCCTTTTTGGCTCTTGTTCTGAAAACAACTTCTAAGACCATGATTGTTCATGTTTAAGCTGGTCACTTTATAAATAATACCTTACCTTAGCAAAAAATGGCAACAAATGGCTTTAGCAAAAATGGTGCACTTAGCAATTTAAAACGGCGTTCTAACACGTGACTGACTTGTCTGGAGGCTTCGAAACTAATTTAAATCTATATGTCAACCAAATGTTATTTACCGTATTTTACTTGTATTTGATTAAATAAAAAGATTTAAAAACCTTACAGTACAATCTATTTAAACAAATCTGATTAATCGGAATTATACCATTGTATTGATAATGTTGATATTATTTTTAATGCCAATGTTATGTTTTGCATTATATTATTAATATAGGCTTGTAGACTGCCGTTGTTATTTCCCAAAGCAACGGCAGAGGAAGTCCGATAAATTAATATCCAATTGGTTACGAAAGTTGAAAGTCGATTGGTATGTAATCAGTATTCCTACACAAACTGGATCAATTTGACAAGCATCCAGGACCAGTTATTGTAGTCTTGTCGGCAATGCAAGGTCAGATACATTTCAGGTTCTTAATTTCCATGTTTTTTAAATTTTCAAGTAAATAAAAACACAGAATATTACTTAATTGTATGTTATATAATACAGTTAATGTTTCTTATTTACTTGAGTATTTATGTCTTGTTAACATCCATATGATTATTGATGACATATACATATTTATGATCTGCCCATGACGGACAGGTGGAGTGTCAAATTATTTACACTCAATCTGTTCGTTTCAGGGCTAAAATAAATAGTTCTGTTTCTTATCACATGGTCAGCCAATTAAATGACTCATTTAAGAACAGAAGAGGTAGAGGTGCAAAAGACACTAATCAGAGTTATCTCCTCTGAAAGTAATGAATTTCATTATACAGCCTGTGGTGAATGAAGTGAAGGTGTCGTTTGCAGAGTCGAAAATATGTGCTTTTCAGAGGGCACGGCATGCTGATAAGCGTACTTTTCCACTCAGTGAGGCAACGGTAAACCACCTCACTCCTTGTTTTACTTAGTAAAACCTCTACAGGTTCAAACCAGCCTTTTGGCTGATGACCTAAACAACAACATGATTATTGATAAGTTACTCAAACAGTTTTGTGCTCTCCACCATTGAAATGTCTATACAACCTCAATTGGTACAAAATAATATTTTGAATTAATCCCTACATGAATGCCTTTTGTATGAGTTACGACTGGAAAAATGTATTAAAGAAATTAAAAAAAGATCCATATTTCACCATAAAATATGTAATCTAAAAGATTTCTGCCGGGTGCATTGGCGTAGTTAGTAACGTGCTCGCCTCTCATCATGTGGTTCTGGGTTTGAATCCCACTCAGACACGGCATATTTTCACACGCTATAAAAATCATTTTATCCTTTACTGTACAAAGTTACACTTCAACGTCGTCGCGAATGATCGTTGCAGTTGATGCGACGTTTTAAATAAAAAACGAAAAAAATAAATTATTTCTCTACAATATCCTTTTTTTCTTGGGATGCATTTTAAGAATGATGTCATATATTATTTAAGAAGTGAACATTTTAAACAAACATCTCATAATTAAATTTTTAAGATTATGTCTGATTTTACTATGTGTTGTTGTTTAGGTCAACAGTTGAAAGGCTGGTTTGAACCTGCAGAGGTTTTACTAAGTAAAACGAGAGTGAGGTGGTTTACCATTGCTTTCCTCACTGAGTGGAAAAGTACGCTTATCAGCATGCCGGGCTCTCTGAAAAGCACATATTTTCCATTCTACAAATGACACCTTCACTTCATTCACCACAAGGTCTGGCTGTATAATGAAATTCATTACTTTCAGAGGAGATAACTCTGATTAGTGTCACAGTACACCTCTACCTCTTCTGTCCTTAAATGATTCAGTCATTTAATTGGCTGACCATGTGTTAAGAAACAGAACTATTTATTTTAGCCCTGCAACGAATAGATTGGGTGTAAATAATTTGACACTCCACCTGTCTGCTCTGGCCAGATTTTACTATGTAATAACTTTATTTACGAATTGGACTTACATCGTCCTCCGAAAACGCACTTAAAAATGTAGACAATTTATAACGAAAATCGAATAGTCCAAAACTCAAAAATACTTATTAGAGCGATTAAGAAAACGAATAAATAGAATAACAGCGATTGATAGTAATAAGTTTTGCTTGTAATAAGCCAATGTAAATATTACTTTTGAAACAATAAAAATATGTAATTAGTAAATAAAAATTTTGGAAATTAATTGTACTGATATTCGTAATACGAGGTGTGGCTGTTAAATAACGAGACTGACGTTGTAAAAATGTTACTTTTATTTTATACATATTCACTTATTGTCTCCTTCAATTTAACTCCTTCTCTATCCCTACAACGCTCCATGCGAATTTTCCACTGCTGGAAACAGTGCTGGAAGTCACTTTCTGTCAGCTCCTTCAGGATACGTTCCGCTTTCTCTTTTACAGCTTCCACAGACTCAAATCTTGTCCCTTTTATAGCAGATTTCACCTTAGGGAACAGGTAGAAGATGTGATGAAACATGTGATGTGAGAACATGTGATGAAACGTGGTTTTTTACTTATGATCTGGAAACGAAGCGCCAATCCATGCACTGGAAGAGCCGAACTTCACCGAGAGCCAAAAAAGTTCGAATGAGCAAGTCAAAATTTAAAGCAAGGGATTTAAAGCAAGGGGTAAACGCGAGGGACCTGCAATGGAGTGGCGTTTTCTTAAAAGGTGTTGAAATTTATGAAATAAGCAATCAATTATAAAAACAATGCAGCTTGGGCACAGTTATAATGTGATGTGGAGAGATGCACAGTTGTAAGAAGTCTAAAGTTAAAAAATTCCTTTCAAATTTCCAGGTAATTTTTTTTGTCATTTATTGTCTTTTGAAAGTTCATCTATCATTTTTAAAAACATTTTCTCCTTTACTGTTGTATCTAACAATAGAAGTATAATAATTAAATTTGGTTAATTTAAATTGTATAGTTTCTCCCGGGAACAAAACACGACTCTTTAGTCTAATCATCAGAAACACAGCCAATCACCATAATATTTTTTTTGTGATCCCTAATTTGTGTACGTTGCAATCTGTTCAATTTAGAACAATAAGCAACCCCATGACCCAATGAGATGAGGGTGATGTGTATGACGTGTAAATGAGGTGTAGTCTTGTACAGACTCAGGTCGACCATTCCTGAGAGAGTATGGTTAATTGAACCCCAACCATTAAAGTACACCAGTAACCACTATCTAGCATTCAAATCCGTATAAAAGTAACTACCTTTACTAGGATTTGAACCAGGAACCTTCGTCTCCGAAAATCAGCTGTTAAACAGCTTATTTTGGCGATGACTTTAACTCTAGACCAACCCGGTGGGTTACCATAACATTTAGATAACCATTTTCATCAGAAATAATACTTTCATCTAATAATAAAGTATATATTTTTTTTTTTTTTTTTTTTTTTTTTTTTTTTTTGTTTAACGTCCGACTGTTCTGCAATTACTGCTAATGCAGACGCTGAAGGATGAAATGATTTTTTTGTAACGTATGAAAAGATGCCGTGCCTGAATGGGATTCGAACCCAAGACCGCATGATGAGAAGCGAGCACGTTACCAACTGCGCCAATGCGGCCGGCGAAATAAAGTATAGAATAAAGTATAGACCCACCGGGTTGGTCTAGAGGTAAAGTCGTCGCCGTGAGTCAGCTGTTTAACAGCTGATTTTCGGAGACGAAGGTTCCTAGTTCAAATCCTAGTAAAGGTAGTTACTTTTATACGGATATGAATACTAGACAGTGGTTGCTCGTGTACTTTGATGGTTGGAGTTCAATTAACCATACTTTCTCAGGAGTGGTCGATCTGGGTCTGTACAAGACTAAACCTCATTTACACATCATTCTCATCTCATTGGGCATGGGGTTGCTTATTGTTCTGAATTGAACAGATTCCAACGTACACACATTAGGGATTAAAAAAAAAAATTATCGTCTTTTGAAAGTTCACCTATCATTTTTAAAAACATTTTCTCCTTTACTGTCTCATCTAACAATAGAAGTATAATAATTAAATTTGGTTAATTTAAATTTTATAGATTCTCCCGGGAACAAAACACGACTCTTTAGTCTAAACATCAGAAACACAGCCAATCACCATAGCATTTAGATAACCAGTTTCATCAGAAATAATACTTTCATCTAATAATAAACTATAGGCAACTATATTCTTTCTATCTGGTAATCGACGAGAAAATGAATCGGTGCTTGATTAGTAATTTGATTGGATAAACTTGAAAGGGTTTTTTGATTGGATTTGTATTTGTATCAATTTGAACAGGGGAATATCTCTTCCAATATTTTGTTAAATTAATTGCAATTTCAGTATTGATTATAAAATTTTAAAGTTCAAACAAATATATTTATATAACTTGCCACAGAATTTTTATATCTTTCAATACGATATTATAGCAGAATCCTATTCATATACTTTCGAATTTAATAAAAAATGATTTAAAATTTTAATTTTTTCTAGAAAAAGAGATAATAATTTCTTTTCAATAGATAAAATTATTTATAAATAACTTATTTAGTATTAACTTATTTAGTATTTTCCTGGTTCAAATCCTAGTAAAGGTAGTTACTTTTATACGGGTTTGAATGCTAGACAGTGGTTACCGGTGTATTTTAATGTTTGGGGTTCAATTAACCATACTCTCTCTGGAATGGTCGGCCTGAGTCTGTACAAGACTACACCTCATTTACACGTCATACATATCATCCTCATATCATTGGGTCTTGGGGTTGCGTATTGTTCTAAATTGAACACATTGCAACATACAATTAGGATTTAAAAAACAAAACAAAAAATAGTAGGCTATTAAAAGTAAAATATTTTATTAAGGGGTTTTAAAAAAACTTACATCTGGTATAATAACATGCAGAATAACTTGCAAATTAATTAACTACCTGTATAACTCTACCTTAACTAAATATCATTATAATTTTTCACGTACCTAATACCTTGATATTAGACCTATACTACTTTACTAAAAATATTGAAACTTAGTATAAATGACTTGTCAAACAAGAGTGGAAAGTATAAAAAACACAAATTCAAATTTAAAATTGTTTTATTTTTTAAAAGATTGGCTGTGGGTTTTTCAAATTTAAAACCCTAAACTTATAAGGCAATCATTATCATTATTACCTTGAGACTTTGTGCCCTTGGGCAGGTCCCTTAAACCATGTTTATCTCCCAACTTGTTCTGTTTTCAGCCAGCATCGTTTTAATTTCAGCCCCCTTTAAAATGGTATACTTTATAACTTTATGCTTTGTCGTTATTTATTTATTTCGCCTTCTACTTGTCTTTTAAACACATTTTTAGTGAAACCTTCTTCCCTGATAATGTGTCCTAGCCAATTAGCTTTTCTCCGTAGAATATCAACCGAGTATTCTGTTGTCTTCTATTCTTTGTAATTTCTATAGCTTCCACACTCTTTCAATTCATTTTATTTTCTAATACGATAGTATCAAATAAAATTCAATATCTTGTAATATCAAGCCATGATGATATAGAGTGATTCTTTAGTCCTGTTACCTAATTGTTAATGTCTAGTAATTTTTTTCAAAAAAAGGGAAATTTTGTTTTGTGACACGAAGTTGTTAGCCCTACTCAACCGGTATAGATACGGCTATGTGAGTTAATTCTCCTTAAGCTGTATAAAATTTTGTGCCGTTTCCGGTCGTGCTACGAACAGAATGTCTTTTACCCTAGAACAACGGGTTTTCATTCTTCAATAACATTTTGTTACGATTCGTACGTGATTGTAAAATAATTAAATTTGCAGATTAAATTTGTTGGTGTTCCTCCACCAGAAAAATGTTAATTTCTAGGCAAACAAACCGATTTAGAGAGACAGGTAGTGTTTGCGACAGAAAACGTAGTGGTCGACCAACTCTCTTGACAGATGACGTTTTAGAGAATGTGAATACAAGATTGCTCAATTTTCCACGGAAAACTTCACGAAAACTTTCCTCGCAAGTTGGTTTATCATATTCGAGTGTTCAGAAAGCTGCTAAAAAAATGAAATTGTATCCGTATCTTACGATTCGTCCAAGAGCTTTAGCCTCCAGATTTAAACAAGTAATTGTTCTAGGGTAAAATACTGTGACACTTGTCACGAAGGTTCGTTTCGGGATCTAGGTAATTAAATAATTAATACACTAAAGTTTAAAATTACAAGCATTTATTACAACTAAAAGATTTACAAGATAAATAATAAACTAATTACAATACAATATATACGAGGGGGTACCCAAAAGAAACCGGAATTATTTTTTAAAACTATTTATTTTTAATTTTTTTACAAAAGAACCTTATCCCCTTCAAAATACTCTCCATTACAACTAATACATTTGTCCCACCGGTGCTTCCACTGTTCAAAACATTTTTTGTACTCCTCTTCAGTGATGGCTGCCAGCTCATCCGTCGTTTTTTTCTTGACATCATCAACGTTGTTAAATCGGAGACCTTTCATGCCCCTTTTCATGCGTGGGAACAAGAAAAAATCACACGGAGCCAGATCGGGTGAGTACGGTGCGTGTGGTAGCAAAACCATGCCGTTTTTCGCCAAAAACTGGGTAACCGAGATTGCCGTGTGTGCAGGCGCGTTGTCGTGGTGGAAAAACCAGTCCCCTGTCTGCCACAAATTAGGTCTTTTACGACGAATGCTGTTTCGTAGTCTTTTTAACACTTCAAGATAAAAAGCTTGATTTACCGTCTGGCCTGGTGGAACGAACTCTGAATGGACAATTCCCCTCACATCAAAAAAACAAATCAGCATTGTTTTGATGTTCGAGGTTTTTCCAATAGCGTCGTCTTTGTAAGCTGTGTTCAACATTACAACTGTTTCCGCGGCGTTTTTACCGAGCAAGAAGCAAAATTTCACAGCCGCACGTTGTTCATTAAAACTTGCCATCATGAAAAACGACACGAGCATAAAACAGCACTAGCGAGAACAATCACTGCACGAGAACAGAACAAGCTAGATCAACGAACAAAATGGCATTGAACTGGCAATGAGTAGCGCTACAAGCAGCCTAGTGGCAGGAATTTGTACTGCACAAGCTCCGCCCACAGCAGAGCTATTCCGGATACTTTTGGGTACCCCCTCGTAACTTAAATAATTCACTTAGTACTACTAACAAACAATTAAACAGAATGCACATACACAATTAGATAGTATAACAATAGTTGACCTCTACAATGCCCGAATACTTTGACTTGATCCAATCGTACCGATAGCTCACGCTATAAACACTTGTCAATGATCAAACGAATACTAACTCCCTGACCGCACTCGGGCGCTCTTTATGCAGATAAATGAAAGAGGTTCCTCGAAAGACACAGAGATTCGATAAATAATCTTTTTTATTGCTTCTGGGAAAAATCATAACTAATGTAAACAAGCCATAATTGAATAAAAGGTGTTACAAATAACCAACCTACTCTTTCACAAATAGTTGTACAACAAAGACCCTACCTTATTATATCCTTTTATAAACAACCTTATTGTTATTTTGTCACTCTATTATTTCTGTAGTGATAGGTATAAAGGTCTTAAGTCAAAAATTGTTGATTTTGAGTTAAGTGTACTACCCAGTTTAAAAAAATTTTCTCTTTCAATTGGTGCAAAGGGCTTAAGTGTAGCTAACTCCTGAAGTGAATAATGTTAACTGGCTTTATAAAAGTTTTCTCTTCGCATAACGGTATAAAAGTCTTAATTGTAAATGATACCTTTAGATTTAGTTTCTCAGTCTTTTTTAGTAGTACAAGAGGTTAAGTTCAGTTAAGACCTTTATACCAATAGTAGTTTATTTAGTTTCTCAGTCTTTTTTAGTTGCACTAAAAGTCTTAAGTTGAGTTAACCTTTATACCAAAAGTAGTTTATTATTTCACCAATATAAATGCTGAGATCAACTGGAAAAAATCAAATTGAAATGGTCAAAATGACAAGAACCCAAAGGCAAACTCGTGACTTAAGTAACTGTAGTAAGAATTTACCAGGTCAAAAGGTATTAAGTTACACTGTAAACGGTAAAGGTCTTAATTCGTGAATTGCCCCCCGATAAAAGGGCCACAGTGTAGACGTAAACGGAATTTTTATTTTCGTTGTTAAGTAGAAAACAAAAGAAATGTATAACAAATTATAAAAACAATTTTTGGAAGAGACAATTAGAAAAACTATCTTTAAATAATAAAAAATATATAAATTATACTGTCTCAAATTTTCATTTGCTTTTCCTGAAAAATGACTATTTTCAAGTTAAGACCTTTATACCTATCACTACAGATTTACTGTTTAACATTTTATGAATAGAAACCTATCTAGAAATTTCTTGAACCATATTCGTCTTCGATATTGTCACAATATATTCTGTTCGTAACACAACCGGAAACGGCACAAAATTTTACACAACTCAAGGAGAATCAACTCACCCTGCCGTATCTATACCGGTTGAGCGGGGCTACCAAATTCATGTCACAAAACAAAATTTCCTTTTCTTAGAATAAAATTACTAGACATTAAAAATTGGGTAACAGGACTAAATAAATCACTCTATAAGTGTATAATGATTGAAAAGATGGTACAGTAGTTACATTACCTACCAAACATGTGTTGATTAAATAAACATCAAAATGTTGTTGGCTCAGAAAATGTAAAACACAATATTGAAAATCAGTCTGGAAAAGAATAATTAGAATTTATGATCAAAGTAAAGGAATATATAAAAGAATACTAGTTTTGAAATTTGTCAAAAAATAATTATCAACCGAGACGTACTTCACAGAAATATCCGGAGTGGCGCAGTTAAAATCCACCCTATTGACAAAATTAGTAACTAGTCTACAAGTACAAAACTATAAGAAAATTAACCAAAACAATTAAAGAAATAAAGAAAAATCTGAGTAAATGAATTAATTTTGTGTAAAGTTGAAAGAAGAAATGTTATAAAAAATCAGAAAAGTTCATATTGCACATTACGAGACCAAGCTATAAATGGTACAAAAGATATTGTAATATAACAGATATGTATGATATGATTATAAAGTACTTAAAATAAATACACACCTGTGCAAATAATATTTTAACAAAAAGCAATAAAATTGGTTTTATTACAATTAAAGATATATAATAAAGTTTATGCGAGTTATTACATTTAGGAATGTAAGGTAAAAGTAGTCTGGAGTCGTTTGCAATTGCGAACAGGCCATTAATAATAACAAGTGTAACATATGAATAATGTATTTAAATGGTTACTTTAGTAAATACACTATTTTTAAGGTGACAATGGACAAAGTTAAAACAAAAGGTACTTGTTGGGTTGGGGGTGTATTTAGGCTAGTGGAGAATTGCCCAATTACCTTGTGACCTGGTTGTACAGTTGTCGCTAAAGAGGGGAGGCAGTCAGCAAGTTGGTCTTCCACTGGCTTCGTCCAGTCGGTGTTTACTGCAACATGGCGAGATATCGCGATTCAGGTAGGATCTCCTCACACCAAATACATTTAATATCTATAACATTTAATATTATACATTTAACATATAAAATAAAAATATTTTTTATTATTTTTTTGATTAAATAATATTCTAACTAACATTACACATAAAAAAATATATGTATATATATAATTTCAGATTATGCTAATAAAAAATATATATACCGCTAAATATTTAAAAAAAATATCATCATATAGTTTAATATAAAATAAATAACACAAAATATGAATTAAAATAAATGTAGCCTAAATTTTTAGTTAAATATACTACTCATTAAAAATTATGTAAGCCCAGCCGGTATTTTTTCAAAATATAATTTCAAAACTTATGTTTACCATCCATCGTATTATTAAAATAATTTGTTTTAAAAAACCAAACTTATTAAGTTTAAGTATAAAAATTGTTCGTTGTAATATCAATAATAAATAACAAAGTAGGTAAATTAACCTGTTATAGTATTAGATTTAAAAATTTAGGATTTTTGGATGACTAAAATTTTTCAACCTTTGTCGTATTATTTGGGTTGTAAATTGTAATTGTAATCTTTAAATATTATTATTATAAAGATTCTTCAGCCATTTTAGTTCATTGATTGATTTGTTTGGTTTGATAATACTTACTACAATATTCTTATATTGATAACTTCTCTTTTATTTCGTGTATTTCATTAGAATACAAAGCGTTTCAAAAAGGAATTCCAAAACTATTTTAAAACATGTTAATTTAACTATTTGATAATTATAAAGATTTGGAATTATTTTGTTACTAATATTACATGAAAGTGTTTTACAACGGACAGTTTTATATGATTTTTATTGTTAGATTTAGTCAAACTATTTAAAAATGTATACTGTTTTCATATAGTACTTGTATTTACTAGTAACATTAATTTAAGAACAATTTTTTTCTGATATTATGGAACATTGACGCGTAAATTAAAGAAACTTTTTTTTTAACTTTTGAGACCTCAGTGGATCACTTTAGCCCGTTTGGAAGCCGCTTTAAGTTTCTTATTAGGATGGTAGCGCCTCAGGTTTTTGGCGCACATTTTCCGTTGTTCGTCTGTGTAGACCCTTACACCGACTTTCCGCTTCTTTGTGGTCAATTGGGTACTATTTGATTTGATCAAATTTTTGTAGTGTGCGTCTCCTCCACCAGGTCCGTCATCGTTAGGTTGAGTTCGACCTTGTCCCTTCGGATCTCTGTGATCCATGTGAAAGTGCTGGTTTTCCGTTTGGAGGCCAGAAATTTATCCAGAAAGCAACTTTAATTAGTAAAGTAACAAATTATTATATACATAAAAATAACACTTACATATATACATTTATTTAAAATAATTATAAAAATTATTACAGGCAAATTTTAAAATTACATCGCTTAAAATGTTTAAATTAAAGTAATCCTGTTGTGTTGTTTAGGTCATCAGCCAAAAGGCTGGTTTGAACCTGTAGAGGTTTTACTAAGTAAAACGAGGAGTGAGGTGGTTTACCATTGCCTTCCTCACTGAGTGGAAAAGTATACTTATCAGCATGCCGGGCCCTCTGAAAAGCACATATTTTCCGCTCTGTAAATGACACCTTCATTTCATTCATCACAGAAAGTAATCCTATAAAGATGAAATCTGGAGATGAAGTATCCTTTCTGAGATTAAATATGGATTTAAAGCAATTAAATTGACAAAACTAAACAGCTGATAAATTAAACGATTTTATTGAGTCATCAATTACAAACAAATACAGAAAACATAAAACATGTTAGTTACACCGTAACGGTTATTAGGATTCTTTGGTACTATCATCCACTGCCAGACCTTCAAAGATTATATTTTTAAAAATATTTTTTACCATAAATAAGTTATTTGTATTTCTTAAATTGCATCAATCTGCTAAATAATTAGTGACCTTAAAATTGGGTTTAAAATACGTTGGTTTTTATCTAAGAAGTTATCAGTCGAATCGAATAAATTAGTTAAGCCGGATTTTTTGGATTAGCAGCAAGTAAATTTCAGATAGCCACTGATATTGTCAACTTATGTAATTTATAATAATACAAAAGAATCATTCAAAATTAACATAAAATAAATTAAAATAAGCATTTTTTAAAAATAAATTTGATCAGCATCACTAAATTATCATTCGTATATCATAAAAATAATTAATAATATTATGTGTACAATTTACTGTCTGTAATAATGATAAGACCTCTTATTTCTTACAAAAGAGATATGCCATTCTTATTTTAAGATCATAGTAAAATTCTAATTATTGTTATTAAATTTTACATGCATATAATTGAATTTGATTCTTTAAATAGGCTACCTTGTTATTTATATTGATAAACGCCTGAACTGGAAAATTTACAAAACATAAATTAACAGCTAAACACAAAATTAAACCAATTTTATTGGATTTTAGAAAAACGATCTAAAATCATATTACACAATAAATTACTATTTAACAAAACTATTTAAAACCTATTTGAACTTTTGGGATCCACAAAGAAATCCCAATTTTTTGTAAGGGAGAGCAATCCACTCCAACAAAGAAAACCTCAAAGGGTTTCAGTATAAACTATTCAGAACAATCATATTCATCCTTGGTTCATAACAAACAACTGAGTTAATAACACTTCACTGAGATTTAAAAATTCCTACAATTAAAGAATAAATACATAATTTCAGTACAAAACACCAAAGAAGAGTTGAATTACGCACAAATCATCTTGTTATTTCAGTTTTAGATAATTTATACGACACTCGTTCATTGAAACGAATACACCCTACGGACTTATTTTCTAAATTACAGTACAACATTTATAAAATAATTGTACGAAGTTACTCCATCAGTAGGTTTTTCTTGGGTCACGTTATAGAAAAGTAAACTTATCTGCTTATGATTCTAGATAAGAATAGATTGTAGATTTTTCTGTTATAAAAATATTTATTAAAGTTTATAAAACCTTCATGATCATTTTGCTAATCTCTTTGTATAACAATAATGATAAATGTATGACACTCCTTCGGTGAAGTAACAAGGTATCGTCAGTTATAATTTATAAATGTACAACATTTATACTGTTTCTAATAATTTAAAATCAGAAATAATTTTTAATGTATAGCTTGAATTCATGAAGTAATCTCAAATAGTTTAAAGATGTACATGTAAATACAATACAATACCGTAATACCATTCTGCTAAAATCATCGGTATTAGCAAGAATTCAGCGTTTCCAATCAAAGCTTTTACAGAGGATAGTTAACGCTCCCTTTTATGTAACCAATAGAACGCTACACCCAGACCTAAACGTACCCTACATAAATGATGTTTTCTTAAAACTCTATACAAAATTTAGGAAGAAACTCGTGAATCACCATAACCCGTTGATCTCAAATCTGGCTATGCAGACTCTTCCAAAGAATCCAATAAGACGTCCAAAACGTTGATGGAGCCGGGATCTCATCAATTAACGAAGTACTGTAATTGACTATCCATTACAGTGTTCTAAATGCTACACTTATCTATTCACGTCGGAGTTCTGTCACTGGACTGTGTATCCACTCACGTTTATTTACAATGTTAATTTTTTCCAAATTTTGTGTTATCACATTCACTGATTGTTTCCAACAGATTGTGAATTTCCTAAATAGAGAAAAAAACAAAATATGTATAGCTTGTTAATTACAAAAGTTAAGTAACTTAATAATTATCATATGATTTACCATGAAATCTTATGGAGATTGAGTAGGCAAAAAAATAAATAAAAAATGATACTATGTTTAATTCTTTTAATATTGATTTACTGTTAAATTTAACATTTTAGAACAATTTTTAGTCGTATACTCGTTTCATGAGTCTTCAGATATTAGTGAATACTTAATGCTTATTGCATAAAGAGCCAATAATATAAAATACCGCTACAGTTTCAAAAATTCAAAACAATATTGAATATTCAAAACAATTTATGTCCTATAGGATTTGTACTTGCATAAAAAATACAAATTATTGGCAATTTCAGTTATATAAATTAAATTTTTTTAACTAATTATGTATATTTGTAAATACATATTATTCTGTAATGAATCTTGTTTAAAAAATCAATTTAAATTAATAAGAATATTATTTAATATTTGTATGATTTAATACCTTACGTAAATTTAAATACCGTATGGTTTTGTACTACTTTTCTGTTGGTAACACTGTTAAATAATTACTTTGTAAGAAAAACCAGTTTTAATTCCATTCATGAAATAAATTATGTAAAAACAAATACATAAACAAACATCTTATTTTTCGTAAATTTTTAAAAATATATAAAAGATAAATAAAAGTCGTCTTTTTGTTAATCGATTAACTGACTAATTTTTTTTTAAATTCCTAATATGTGTACGTTGCAATCTGTTCAATTGAGAACAATAAGCAACCCAATGAGATGAGGATGATGTGTATGACGTGTACGTGAGGTGTAGTCTTGTACAGACCCAGGTCGTTACGCCTTAAAAACCCATACCTATTTTATGGTTTCTTTGCTTTTTTAAATTAATTTTTTTTCAAGTCTAGCGTATTGTAAGACATACATTTCTTGGCGCTGTTGTTTAGGTGAGAGTTTTTTTTTTTTGGTTTAACGTCCGACTGTTTTGCAAATTTCTACTAATGCAGACGGTGAAGGATGAAATGAATTTTTTGTAACGTATGAAAAAATGCCATGCCCGAGTGGGATTCAAACCCAAGACCGCGTGATGAGAGGCGAGCACGTTATCGCCAACGCGGCCGGCGTTTAGGTGAGAGACTGATCAGGTACTCAAGAGTAAAAATATGAAATTTCTCTCACTGAAATTTTACTTTTATTTCCATAAAATATTATATGTATTTTATAAATAATTTACTTTGGGCTATTTTTCAATAAAACTACATAAATATTGATGATGCGTCTCTCTATCAAGCAGTTGTTCGGCGGTGGTAAACTTGAGTACCAGTTGTCTACATGGAGACACAGACCAGAGTCTAGTTTTACTAATTGCATCACGACTTTTGTAGACACTGAGTCTAGCTGCTTCTGTTTTTCTTTGCCAGCATACACCTTGTACTGTAATGTGTAAAAATCTGTAAAAGCATCCAAACCGTCTCACGATTCTATTAAAAACACTATTACGTGAGAGACGGATCAGTCTCTCAAAAGTAAATTTTAGGCTACAGATCTGGTGAGAGACGTACAAGTGTCTCATGGGAGTCAACCTGTTAAGGTCCAAAAAAAAATAACCTTACTTTTGATAGTTTCTTCTTATATTTTTTAACCAATAGTAGAAATTCGAAAATTCCAACTTACTGGGACCATAGGCAATTCGGTTAATCAATGCATTCGGTTTTTTGAACGACCTTTTAATAACGATGTAATGCCGTTACGCATAATACTACTAGTAAAAGGACAGCAAATAAAAAAATATATTGTATACTTACGTTTTATTGGCATATTGTAGTATGGAAATTAAAGAATACTTTTGTTTAAAGTCATTGAGCTCTTCCCTTACAAAACATACTCTCAATCCTAAAATAAAATATGACTATTGAAAACCACAAATAAACAACAAAGTAGATTAATTTTCGTTTTATTCACTTGAAAACCCCGCAATTTTATGTTGAATTAGCTTGGAATTTCTGTTCTTTTAAGTAAATTCATTGGAGTTACGTCAGTGGGAAGTACAATATTTCCATAAAGATTTATTTTCTAAAGATACAAAATTTTCTTGTTATTCAATAATTTACTGATTGTAAATAAACAACCTAAGAGTTTATGAAACATAAAAATCTGGTGTGAAACACTCACACAACTTTCTCTTGCCAATGCAAATAATTAACAATAAACCTAACATTAGTATTAAAACATTAGAAATGAACAAAAACTAACCTCAAAAACATAACCTTATTTTAATCATGAGTGGAAGACGCAAAATGAAAATCGAACTCAATTTGGCTTAAAAAAACGGAAAATCACACTTTCACGCTGAACTAGGCTCTGTAGAGAAAAATTCTCTAAACAAAAGTTGTAGATCTTTTAATTTTCTATAACTTTTATTATATACACTTTTGTCGTAAAATGCATACTAAGACCGAAATGTTAAAAAAATCGATTTTTCTCACGTTTTCGTGAGAAAAAAACAGAAAATCGCAAATTACCGCTAAACTAAGCGTCATACAAAAAAATGTTTGAAACATAAGTTGTAGGTTTTTAAATTCTCTACAACTTTTATTATATAAGTTTTTGCGCTAAAATTTATATTAAAGCCGTAATCTTAAAAAAACAACGTTTTTACGTGAAAAAAGCCTCACCGAGAATTTCAGCTGACATGGCGCCTACCCTATCTTGTAGAGAATAAAAAATTGAGTAAAATAGGCGATTTTAAAAAAAATCGTAGGACCAGTTTTTGAGAAAATCGCAAAAAACTGAAAAATTATACGAATAAACTACTACTTCCGGTTGACCGATTTTGATGAAAATGTTCGTGTCGCGTCCGGTAGTGGTATGTAACTTAAGTTTCAAGTTTCAAGTTCGTACGATGTTCCGTTCTTGAGATATTCTGTTCACACACACACACACAGACACACACACAGACACACAGACACACAGACACACACACAGACCAATCGCTAAAAACATGTTTTTTGGATTCAGGGGGTCTGAAAACGTATAGATCCGGTGAAAACTCGATTTCGAAAAATCGACATGAAAACAATACTTTCCTTCCTATATATATTCATATAGGCAAGAGAAAGTAAAAATTAGTTGTAACAAAAATACTAATGATTTACAACTTTTAACATTATTTACAACATTTATAAGATTATTTCACATAAAAACATATGATTTAGTGCAGTAAAAATTAATTTGTTTTAATTATACGTTTGAAGTAGTCATTCCGCACTATCTACAGCGTTTTTTAACCCTAATTTGTGGAGGCCTACGTTGTACTCTGTTCAATTTATAACATTTATCAACCCAATGAGATGAGTATGATACGTAAGATGTGTAAGTGATTTGTGTAGTCACATACAGATATAGCTCGATCATTCCTGAGAAAGTACGGTAACTGAACCTCAACCGTCAAAGTACACCGGTATCCACTGTCTAGTACTAAAATCCGAATTAAATAACTACCTTAGGTAAGATTTGAACCAGGGACCTTCGTCTCCGAAAATCAGCTGTTAAACAGCTGACTTTACCACTAGACCAACCTGGTGGGTTATCTACCGCTTAAAGTCAGATATTTTATTCCTAATTTGTGTACGTTGCAATCTGTTCAATTTAGAACAATAAGCAACCCTATAACCCAATGAGATGAGGATGATTTGTATGATATGTAAATGAAGTGTAGTCTTGTACAGACCCAGGCCGACCATTCCTAAGAGATTATGGTTAATTAAACCCCAACCATCAAAGTACACCGGTGACCACTGTCTAGTATTCAAATCCGTATAAAAGTAACTTCCTTTACTAGGATTTGAACCAGGAACCTTCGTCTCCGAAAATCAGCTGTTAAACAGCTGGTTTTGGCGACGACTTTACCTCTAGACCATCCCGGTGGGTTTCTAGTACTAAAATCTGAATTAAGTAACTACCTTAGGTAAGATTTGAACCAGGGACCTTCGTCTCCGAAAATCAGCTGTTAAACAGCTGACTTCACCACTAGACTAACCTGGTGGGGTATCTACCACTTAAAGTCAGATTTTCACCAATCTAATCAATTATACACTCGCTTCCATTAAAAATACAAGATTAATATATCAACGGTGCCACCTGGCGTGAAGCCAATAAACTAAACCAAACAATTTAACAACAGTCTTAAATAAATCATACGAATCCAGAAATAAAATTGTCACACCCACACCTACCACAAAATCCACAAAGGAGATTAAAAAGATGGTGAAATATGGATTAATTATGGAAATATGGATAAAACAACAAGGGTTTGCCACTGGGTGATTCCCTCAATCAAGCCGAAAACAGGACATTAAACATGTGGTACATCTTAAATACCTACTTGTATTTATAAATATACAGTTGTAGTTGTTACTAAATAAAGACAAAACATAAATAAAAATCGTTACTATTATTTTAAATGACCCCCCCCCCCCCCGGTTTGGTCTAGAAGTAAAGTAGTCGCCTCAATGATTTTCGGAGACGAAGGTTCTTGGTTTACAAATCCTAGTGAAGGTAGTTACTTTTATACGGATTTGAATACTAGACAGTGGTTACCGGTGTATTTTGATGGTTGGGGTTTTATTAACCATAATCTTCCAGGAATGGTCGGCCTGGGTCTGTACAAGATTACACCTCATTTACACGTCATACACATCGTCCTAATCTTATTGGGTCATGGGGTTGCTTATTGTTCTGAATTGAACAGATTGCAACGTACATACATTAGGGATAAAGAATTACAAAAAATTTATGTATATTTACTTTCTCTTGCCTATATGAATAAATAGGAAGGAAAGTATTGTCTTCATGTCGATTTTTCGAAATCGATTTTTCACCAGATCTACACGTTTTCAGACCCCCTTAACCCAAAAAAACATGTTTTTAGCGATTGGTCTGTGTGTGTGTCTGTGAGAGTGTGTGTGAACAGAATATCTCAAGAACGGAACATCGTACGAACTTAAAACTTGAAACTTAAGTTACATACCACTACCGAAAACGACACGAACATTTTCATTAAAATCGGTCAACCGGAAGTAGTAGTTTATTCGTATAATTTTTCACTTTTTGCGATTTTCTCAAAAACTGGTCCTACGATTTTTTTTAAAAATCGCCTGGTTTACTCATTTTTTTATTTTCCACAAGATAGGGTAGGCGTCAGTTTGCTGAAATTCTTGGTGAGGCTGTTTTCACGTAAAAAAATACTTTTTTTAAGATCACGGCTTTAATATGCATTTTAGCGCAAAAATTTATATAAAAGTTGTAGAGAATTTAAAATTCGACAGCTTTTATTGTAAACTTTTTTGTATAACGCTTAGTTTAGCAGTAATTAGCAATTTTCTCTTTTTTTACACGAAAACGTGTAAAAAATCGATTATTTTATTATTTCGGCCTTAGAATGCATTTTACGACAAAAGTGTACTTATAATAAAATTTATAGGAAATTAAAAGGTCTACAACTTTAATTATAGCATTTTTCTCTACAGAGCCTAGTTTAGCGTGAATGAGTGATTTTCCGTATTTTTAAGCTAAACTGAGGTTGATTTTCATTTTGCGTTTTCCACTCAAGATTGAAATTAGGTTATTTTATTAAAGTCAGTTTTTGTTTATTTCTAATGTTTTATTAATAATGTTAGGTTATATTGGTCATTATTTGCATTGGTAAGAGAAAGTTGTGTGAGTGTTTCACACCAAATTTTTTTAATATCAACTGGAAACTTAGTAAATATTTTTGCAGCTACAAAGTTGTTCAGGTTTTATAATATGATGTTTTAAATGGTCTTGGAACTGTGAAATTGTGTTTACTGCGAAGAGATAATCTAGAAGTAGACAATTAAAAATAGAAAATTATATGCAATCTTATATTGAAGTGTAACCTATCTTTAATTAAAGTAAACAATTAATTGTCTTTTTTACTTTCAATATAGTAGGCTAATTAAAAATTAAATTTTACACGGCAGAGGTTAGTAGTGCGTTACATAAAAAAGTTTAGCTATTGTTAACCAAGTATGGTTTTAATAATATAACAGCACAATTATTTGTTATTTTACATGTGATAGAAATTACATGCAGTAGAGTTGGTAGTGTTTGCATGACTCTTCAGCATTCTGTTCGTGTCTTAAATGTTCTAGTATTAATAACATACATAATAAATAAAAGGCTTACTAGTTTGTAGGCTACTACATTGCGATACGCTCGTTTGTTGCAAAAGAAAAAGTCTACCGTTTAGTGTTATAAACAAGTGTATGAAATAAATTCAATTATTCTATTAGAAGATTCATTATTATCGTTAAAATTTAAAAATTCCTTACAATTTCATTTATATGTATAGCGTGTAATGTAAAATATGTCACCTGGTTAAACATGTTCAGAATCTATTAAACCTCCTCACACTTTTTGTAATATTTTTTACTGACCTTGTAAGATTCATCTTAACCTTATACTGTTCATGACAATGCTATAATGTTTGTAAAAACCGTTTAAATGGCTTTCGGGTTAGCTAAATGGTGCAGTGAATATAAAAATTGTTAAGTAACACCGGTTAAGCAAGTTAATACGTTGATTATCTTGAATAAAAGTATTTACTTAAGATGTTTATGTTTAATGAGCTGTCTTCGTCTTGATTGAGGAAATCACTTAGTGGTAAACCCTCGTCGCTGTTTCATATAATATCCAGCATTTTTAAATCACTTTTTGGATTTTGTAGTAGGTGTGACAACGCCCATAACAGACAGGTGGTGTGTCAAATTATTTACATTCAATCTGTTCGTTGCAGAGGTAAAATAAATAGTTCTGTTTCTTATCACATGGTCAGCCAATTAAATGACTGAATCATTTATGAACAGAAAAGGTAGGGGTGTAAAAGACACTAATCAGAGTTATCTCCTCTGAAAAAAATGAATTTCATTATACAGCCAGACCCTGTGGTGAATGAAGTAAAGGTGTAATTTGCAGAGTGGAAAAATATGTGCTTTTCAGAGGGCTCGGCATGCTGATAAGCGTTCTTTCCACTCAGTGAGGAAGGCAATAGTAAACCACCTCACTCCTCATTTTATTTAGTAAAACCTCTACAGGTTCAAAACTGCCTTTCGGCTGATCACCTAAACAACACAACAGTAGGTGTGACATTATTCATATGGCTGGAATCGTATAATTTATTCAATTTGAATAGAAACGAGTGTATTATTTGTACAATTACTACTATTTTATAATTTTATAATTTATTTGTATTTTAGAATTTGTAATCGAGTATACTGTGTTTGAGTTAGAATTTCGATGTATGATAGAGTTTCGTATTTTTATACTTTAAAAAATATGGAAATTTGGTTTTAATAACAGCTGATAACATACGAGACTGCCCATAACAGACAGGCGGAGGGTCATATGTTTTACTCTCAATCTGTTCGTTGCAGGGCTAAAATAAATAGTTCTGTTTCTTATCACATGGTCAGCCAATTAAATGACTGAACCATTTAAGAACAGAAGAGGTAGAGGTGTAAAAGACACTAATCAGAGTTGTCTCCTCTGAAAGTAATGAATTTCATTATACAGCCAGACCCTGTGGTGAATGAAGTGAAGGTGTCATTTGCAGAGTGGAAAATATATGCTTTTCAGAGGGCCTGGCATGCTGATAAGCATACTTTTCCATTCAGTGAGGAAGGCAATGGTAAACCACCTCACTTCTCGTTTTACTTAGTAAAACCTCTAAAGGTTCAAACCAGCTTTTCGGCTGATGACCTAAACAACAACAACATACGAGAAAACTCAACTCGAGATCCCTGTTCAAAGTCGTGCCTAATACATTTAAAACATACAGCTGTCTAATTGAGTAAATTTCAGTAATGTGAAGTTCTCAATTTCTTTTAAAATATAACTTTTAAAAGTATAACCTCTTGTATAACAATACATTTTTTTAACATTTATTCTGTATTCAGGAACTATACAATATAGTTTAACCATCCGAAAGTTTATCTAAATATTTATTTCATAAACAAATGACGTGAAAAATAAACAGAATTCTTTTAAAGAATACATACCAATTGATAATTGAAGAGTTGAACAATAAAAACATATTAATTAAATTAGAGAACAAACATAGAAATAAATTGAAAATTAAATATAGATAACAATGCAATAAATTCCATAAATGGTTTTCAACTAACACATTAAAAAAATACAACCCAGAGCTGTAATTAACAAAAATGTATAACATAAAAACAAATTAACAATTATTACAAAACATTTAATACTTCTCTTCTTTCTTAATTATTTACAACGCAATAAAAATATTATATAAAAAATAAACAAAAACAAAAAGCTTTTTTAATAACAAATAAAATTTTAAACAGACCATTTATACGAGTATTTCAAGGAGTAGAATTGATATTGTAAAATTGCCAAGGAATAGAATTTAATATTGCATCCTCTATCGTCAGAAGCCAATTACAAAATATTTTTAATCTTCAATTATTTTTCAATCTAGAGTTAGTCAGCTATTTATAGTAAAGTTTGGGCTCAGGAAGGTGCATTAAATAAAATTATTTATGGTGTTTATCAATTTTACTCCGCATTACTGTTTCTGGGCATCATTGTAAGTATGGACCTGCTTTTGCCAATTTTCAGAAAAACCGCTCTTTGGGAAAAAATATAAATGATATAAAATGTTATTTCTGATAATTTTATTGAAGTAGAGTAATTTTTTTATTTATTTTTTATTCCTAATTTGTGTACGTTGCAATCTGTTCAATTTAGCAACCCCATGACCCAATGAGATAAGGATGATGTGTATGACGTGTAAATGAGGTGTAATCTTGTATAGACCCAGGCCGACCATTCCTGAGAGAGTTAATTAAATCCCAACCATCAAAGTACACCGGTAACCACTGTCTATTATTCAAATCCGTATAAAAGTAACTACAGTACCTTTACTAGGATTTGAACCAGGAACCTTCGTCTCCGAAAATCAGCTGTTAAACAACTGATTTTGGCGACGCCTTCACCTCTAGATTAACCCGGTGGTTGTAGAGTCCTCTAAACTCCTCTATTTTCTTTAGGAGGAATCAGAAAAAATCAAATATTTATATTTTCTAGATATTAATCATGGAATACGCATGAATATTTTTAGGTGTGTAGTTTTTCGGAATGGTACAAAATTACTATATTTTTCTTCAGTAACGTTTACTCCTTAGAGAAAAACGGTAAAAATGTAAAAGCCTTAATTTTAGTTCAATCCCTGCGGAATAAATGCTTAATGTTCAGCTACCTAGGTAATAGGGAAGTTAGAGAATTAGGGATGAGTAAGTTAGTGAACCAACGAAGGCTTCTCATTTATTTGTATCCACAAATATACTTACATTGAAACTGTGCTTGAAAAACATATTTAGAATACAGTGATAAAAGACTGTACCTCCTTATTGATCGTTTAGTAAAATATTTTTACTTATTTTGGTTAAAACCATTTCAAAATAACTACAGTCTGGATTGTGTTTTTTAGAAAGATACGCGAGTTAAAAAAATATCAGGAATTTCGAGAGGCATTGATTAATATATCTTTAGATTTGAACGTACACAAATTAAAAAATCTGATGTGAAACACTCACACAACTTTCTCTTGGCAATACAAATAATTAACAATAAACCTAACATTAGTAATAAAACATTAAAAATAAACAAAAAACTAACCTCAATAAACATAACCTAATTTTAATCATATATGAAAGACGCAAAATGAAAATCGTTCTCAGTTTGCCTTAAAAATACGGAAAATCACTTTTTCACGTTAAACTAGGCTCTGTAGAGAAAAATGCTCGGAATAAAAGTTTTAGATCTTTTAATTTTCTATATATTCAATTATACACTTTTGTCATAAAATGCATACTAAGGCCGAAATCTTAAAAAATCGATTTTTCACACGTTTTCGTGAGAAAAAACAGAAAATTGCTAATTACTGCTAAACTAAGCGTTATACAAAAAAAATGTTTAAAATAAAAGCTGTCGAATTTTCAATTCTCTACAACTTTTGTTGTATAAATTTTTGCGCTAAAATACATTATTAGAGCCGTGACCTTAAAAAAGTATTTTTTTACGTGAAAACAGCCTCACCAAGAATTTCAGCAAACATGGCGCCTACCCTATCTTGTAGAGAATAAAATATTGAGTAAACCAGGCGATTTTAAAAAATCGTAGCACCAGTTTTTGAGAAAATCGCAAAAAATTGAAAAATTACACGAATAAACTACTACTTCCGGTTAACCGATTTTGATGAAAATGTTCGTGTCGGATCCGGTAGTGGTATGTAACTTAAATTTCAAGTTCTTTCAATGTTCCGTTCTTGAGATATTCTGTTTACAAACACGCACATAGACACACAGACGCATACACAGACCAATCGCTAAAAACATGTTTTTTTGAGTTCAGGGGGTCTGAAAACGTGTAGATCCGGTGAAAACTCGATTTGTTAAAATCGACATGAAAACAGTACTTTCCTTTGTATATATTCATATAGGCAAGAGTAAGTAAAAATTAATGCAACAAAATTTTGAAAATAAAACTGATTTTCGAAAAAACACTATTAATAAAGTAAACTTAAGATATATAAATTGAAACGATATTCAACATGCGAATTCCGTTGTGACGAAATTCCATAAAACTTTATTGTACAGAATAAGGACTGGCCCCAGAAGCATAATATGGTGTTTTCTCGTAAACTGATGTGCTTTATTGAGTGTGTCAAAATTTACGAGCATTACTATTTTCTATAGTAGATCTATAGTTGGATGAGTACTAACACCCGTATGTTCAGAAAACCCATAACGATTTCGGAAAGCTTTTACATTCACTTTTACTTCTGAATCAGCTATAAGAAATGTTTAGGTCTAATCTTTTAAATAAGACTAGGTGCACGTCCCGGCTTCACTCGAGTAAAATTTTGTTTCATTTTAATAATTTTTAAATTAGGGTAGTAAATAAATCAAAGATAAGATTTTCTGATTCGGAAAAATCTGACATGTATAGTATATTTGGACACCTTCACTCAGTTTCAGCCATCTACTTCGTCCAGAACTTAATAAAAAAATATTGGTTCAAGGGTTGAACATAGTTTTCAACCTCTTATCGGTGGATTTTTGTATTCGTTAAGAGGCATTGTTTTTAGGTGCACCAAAAGTAATTTCTCTACAGAGTTTCAACCACCTAGCTCGTCTTTAACTAAGTAAACTGAAAACAATTGATTTAACAGTTGAAGAAATTTTTCAATCCCTTACGGGTAAGGTTTTGAAATAATTGAAGTGTAAAATTTTTAAGCGTCACAATACGTAACATCTTGACCAAAATTCAGCCATGTTACTCGTCCGGAACTTAGTAAATAAAAAATATTGGTTTAAGTGTTATACACCCTTTTTAACCTTTTAAGGGTACATTCTAAAAATTGTTAAAGGGTAAATTTTATTTGCGCTATAAATTATATCACCAAAATTCAACTATCTAACTTGTCTGGAACTTAGTAAGCAATAAATATTTTGTTTAAGGGTTGAACACCATTAATATCGCCTTAGAGGTACATTTTAGTAGTTGAACTTTGTAACATCTCAACCGAGTTTTAGACATATCTAGCTTATCCGGAACTTAGTAAATGGAATATATCGGTTTACAGGTTGAACACCCATTTCTTTTTTTTTAATAGTTTCCTTGTAACTCTAATGGGAATATTCCCTCTAATTTAAGCTTTCTAGGTATTTTGCAAGTAAGATAATTAGTGATGAGTCAGTGAACTTTTGTTTTATTTTCTACTGTTTTGCACATTATTGCTAATGCAGACGATGAAAGGTGATATTATATGAAGATGAGTGAAGAAAATGCCAGACCTGACCGGGAATATAACCCGGGACTCCTGAATAGAAACTAGTTACGCTGACCTCTGCACCACGGGCCGGCTATTTTTACTAACGGTGTCTGGAGTACATTTATATTCGTAAGATAAAAATGGTATTTAAAGTGTCTGATATTAAAAACATCAAATAACAATGTTAGATTATGTATTCTTCGGATTATGTATTGCGGTTTAACCGTTAGAATAGTATGGTATTTACAATGATGTTTATATAATCTATATTTACCCAAAATAAACTTAAAAACTAAGTTCTAAAGATAGTGGATAAATTTTTTATGTATGTTTTAATACTTTTTAAAATACAGATCTGCATTAATTTTTTTAGTTTCAAAGTCATCTAGTTGTTAGTGACTACAATATTTTAGGTAACATACTGAGATACAAGAGGAAACTTTAGTAAATATATGGAATAAATATTTTAAAATTTATTTTTTATTTAACGTCACATCAACAACTTAGTAACTAGTGACTGCGAGGGGTTATAGAATTAAAACGGTGGGTTTCGACTGGTAATAAATTGCAGACACTAGCAAGGAATCGAACTCCGAACCTTCCGCTTTATAGACTAGCGCCTTATTAACTACACCACGTAAAATTTTACCAACTTCATAAAATACTTTATATTTTAACTACTACTACATGAAAAAATACATTATTAATTTGTTAATTCAGCTGTTTAACAGCTGATATTTAGAGACGAAGGTTCCTGGTTCAAATCCTAGTAAAGGTAGTTACTTTTATACGGATTTGAATGCTAGAAAGTGGTTACCGGTGTACTTTGATGGTTGGGGTTCAATTAACCATACTCTCTCAGGAATGGTTGGTCTGAGCTGTACAAGACTACATCTCATTTACACGTCATACACATCATCCTCATCTCATTGGGTCATGGGGTTGCTTATTGTTCTAAATTAAACAGATTGCAACGTACACATACTAGGAATTTTTATTTTTTTATTCCTAATTTGTGTACGTTGCAATCTGTTCAATTCAGAACAATAAGCAACCCAATGACCCAATGAGATGAGGATGATGTGTATGAAGTATAAATGAGGTGTAGTCTTGTACAGACCCAGGCCAACCATTCCTGAGAGAGTATGGTTAATTAAACCCCAACCATCAAAGTACACCGGTAACCACAGTCTAGTATTCAAATCCGTATAAAAGTAACTACTTTTACTAGGATTTGAACCAGGAACCTTCGTCTCCGAAAATCAGCTGTTAAACAGCTGATTCTGGCGACGACTTTACTTCCAGACCAACCCGGTGGGTTAACTAGGAATTTAAAAAAAAAATTGTTAACAACGTGAAATAGGATTGGCATGGGTGCTTGTCAAACATTAACGACAATCTATCTGCATATTTAATTAAAAACAAACTTCCTACAGTAATTTACTGTTTAATAATCTATTATGCAGAACGCTTAGAAGACTATTTAAAATTCAATAACTTTAAGATAGAAAGTGTAATATGGACTTAAAACTTAGCTTATCGGAAGTTTTGTAATCAAACTGCAATCAAATCTCTTTAGAGTTAAGCCACTATTGGTAATACGTTATTTTTAGATATATACTTTTCAAAAGTTGAGATATGGATTATAACGGGTTTTTTTATTAAGGACGCAACCCTGATTATAAGAAGATAGAAGTAATACATCGGTAAATTTTCTGTCCCCCATTCGGTACGTTGGCAACAGTGTACTCAAGGCCAACTACCTGAGACAGTTAAAATGTTCCAATCAAGCATTAGTGTGGCGATAGCAGTCGTTTCGTTATATTGTATCGGCAATGGTTTTTTCCAAGGAAGAACCGGGTGTTTTATTAAGAACGCAACCCTATGTTAAAAGCCACGACCTACGGTATATTTTTATTTTCCGTACTTTGCAAATTATTATTTTACAAATGAATAGCAAATTGCAATGAAAATATTGTATTTCTTCTATCTTCTTAGAATCAGGGTTTCGTCCTTAATAAAACACCCGGTTCTTGAAACCCCCGTAATAATAAAATCCCCGTAAAACGAAACCCTGATTCTAAGAAGATAGAAGAAATACAATATTTTCATTGCAATTTGCTATTCATTTGTAAAATAATAATTTAGATTAATTAATAATATTTGTAAAGTACGGAATATAAAAATATGCAGTAGATCGTGGCTTTTAACATAGGGTTGCGTTCTTAATAAAACACCCGGTTCTTCCTTGGAAAAAACCATTGCTGACACAATATAACGAAACAACTGCTGTCACCACACTAATGCTTGACTGGAACATTTTAACTGTCTTAGTGGTTGGCCTTGAGTACACTGTTGCCAACATACCGATTGGGGGACAGAAAATTTACCGATCTATTACTTCTATCTTCTTATAATCAGGGTTGCGTCCTTAATAAAAACCCGTTAGTTATTCTGTTATTTAGTTTTCCTTTTTTTCAAAAAAACTGTAAAAATATAAAAAATAATTCATTTTATTGTTTCTTTATTTATGAATTCATTTTCCAACTCTTAAGGTCTTGTTTACGTTGTTCAAATATCCTTCTTTTCCAAAATTTTTATTTCTTTCACTCTGTCAATACATCCTTTATTTCTGTTTACATTTTGTATTTCTTATGTTTTTAACCACAAAGTAGCATATCTTAGTGTCAGAGTTAGTTTTTTTTACTTTCTCTTGCCTATATAAACATATAGGAAGGAAGTAGTGTTTTCATGTAGATTTTTCGAAATCGAGTTTTCACCGGATCTATACGTTTTCAGACCCCCTGAACCCAAAAAACATGTTTTTAGCGATTTGTCTGTGTGTGTGTCTTTGTGTGTGTGTGTGTGTGTGTGTGTGAGTGTGTGTATACAAAATATCTCAGGAACGGAACATCGTACGAACTTGAAACTTGAAACTTAAGTTACATACCACTACCGAACCCGACACGAACATTTTCATCAAAATCGGTCAGCCGGAAGTAGTAGTTTATTCGTATAATTTTTCACTTTTTTGCGATTTTCTCAAAAACTGGTCCTACGATTTTTTTTTAAATCGCCTGGTTTACTAAATTTTTTATGCTCTACAAGATAGGGTAGGCGCCATGTTTGCTGAAATTCTCGGTGAGGCTGTTTTTACGTAAAAACATTTTCTTTTTAAGATTGCGGCTTTAATATGCATTTTAGCGCAAAACGTTATATAATATAAGTTGTAGAGAATGTAAAATTCTACAACTTTTATTTCATATGTTTTTACGACAAAATATGTCATATGTCATTTTACGACAAAAGTGTATAAAATAAAGTTTATAGGAAATTAAGAGATCTACAACTTTTATTTTAAGCATTTTTTTGTACAGTGCCTAGTTTAGCGTGAATGAGCGATTTTCCGTATTTTTAAGCTAAACTGAGGTCGATTTTAATTTTGCGTATTTCACTAATGTTTTTTGAGGTTAGTTTTTTGTTCATTTCTAATGTTTTATTACTAATATTAGGTTTATTGTTAATTATTTGCATTGGCAAGAGAAAGTTGTGTGAGTGTTTCACACCAGATTTTTAATTTTAAAATATCTGTGCTTCCGAAAATATTCCACCCAGAATACAACCCAGTTACTTAATATAGAAACTACCGTACGCTTTAGACAATGTACTTATTGTGATTATTCTAATCTGAAATCTCTTATTAAATAAGCAGGTTGTTTATACGATTATAAAACCATGTGTTTTTAACTAACATTTATTTCAGGTTAGGAAGACTAGACCGACAAACCGGTTTTTGTTTTAAATGATATATCTTTTCAACATTGTTTCTACAATGTTTTTCTTCGTTATATAAAAAACATATTTTGATATTTAGGATGACATTCAATACGAAAATCAGGATTTTACAATTAAGTGCTAATAAGGAATAGGGAGCTTGCGTACAAATTAGAATTTTTCACATGGTTTTATTTTCTTGTATTATAGAACAATTTGTTTTGAAGTTTATTTTGGTTGTTTTATAAAATAATTTTACATATGTTATGCCCAAATTGAGCTAAGAAAGAATTTTTAAAAAATTATTGTGATTCTGAATCGGATTACATTCCTAATAAGTTCATCATTAACTGAAGAGGCTTTTTCAAATATATCTCAACGATTTGAAAATGAGGGCTCGATGTGAAGAAACATCTGTTTAGTCTGTGATCAGGTTAACAATATACATAAAAGGTAGTCTTACAGTAATAAATTATAACATAAAAATTAATATTCTTGTTTATTTTAAATTCTTGTCTGCCGACTTAAAATCTTTTCCAGCTATCATCAGACTACAAATTTACAACTTGGGGATAGGTTTACAGTGTACATTATTATTATAAAGAAGAAATTTAATACAGTGACAATAATTATACCTTAAAAATATTTTGATGTGTTTAAATAATTGTTTTGTTAAATATCCGTCTATTTTGCACATTAGAGTTAATACATACGATAAACTTCGCAACGGTGTTGTTTAATACCACCGGTTGCAAGCCCGGGGCCTCATCTATCAAGTGATGAGGAAGGAGGAGCAGAAGGAGTAACAACCTCGTTAAAAAAACCTGGGTCTATCTGGCTCCGGATAATAGCACCCAGTTATAGGGCCCCTGCCTAAGGTAAATGTGAAAACCGGTCAACGATTTCGTTGGCGGAGGAGGAAAGTTCCCAACGGTGGTGAGAGCGAAAGAGCCTAGGGGAGTAAACCCTGAAAGAAAATCCTGCGAGCCTGGAAGCAGTAAGGTAGCAGCACTACCACCAGGCTTAATCTGCGTGGCGCCCGTAATGCAGCCAGAGGATTTTGGGATTACTGACAAACATCATGGTGTAGCCTCGGATAAGAATGGTAAAATAGATAAAAAATCATAAAGTACAGGGAAAGATGGAAGGAACATCCAGCCTCTCTTAGTTTGCTCCTAATGTAAACAAATAATGACGTCACTGAGCATGTGCATTATATCAAAATGTGTACATGCTGATTTAAAAGTAACAACAAAATACTTTCAAAAGTATTTATATACAAAATACTTTTAAAAGTATTTTTATAAATGAAATTGTTAAGCCTACATCATATCATGACTGATGTTTTTAGTACTTTAAGTACTTATAATTTTAAAAAATAGTTAACTTAATAGGAATACGACATCCGTAAAGTCGCAGACTTGTAGTGTGCACCCTGTAGGAGGTGGCTTTTGTTTGTTGACAGTAGAAGCAAACTACGAAGGGCTGAACTGTAAACAGAATGAAGAATAGCGAGGCAGATGTGGGAATATAAACCATAAGGTAGAAGAGCTCTGGGTAGACCGAGGAAAAGATGGAGCTGAAGAGAGTGATGTCGGAACAGACCAAGGCCTAAACCATGAAGAGAAGAAGAAGAAGAAAACATACGATAAAGAAAGATAGATAAAAATGAGTCATGCAAAAATCCCAGACCAGTCCGTGAATCGAACCAAGAACCGTTGACTAAGATGCCAGTTGCGACCTTGACCACTAAACCTACAGGCCGGTGATTTAAATATTCCAAAAAAGAAAAACATTATTGATTGGTCTATATAAATACCAACTAAGCATATGCCTTTGATGTCAACCTTTGGTAACCTTTACCCATAAAATTGAAAATAGGGTAGATACATCAACGTATTAATTTTATAAGTATCAAAGTATTAATACTGCGCGCGAGTATAGGTTTTACATTAAATTTAAGTTATTAGATGCTAAAAATTGCGCCTTTGCTGTGAATGGACTTATCACAGGCCTCCAAGAATTATATTAAATAAAATTTTTAATGATTTTTCCCGATTTTCCCTTTATTTCTACACTTTTTTCTAAGCACCACTTTAAGGATAATAATGCTGATTTCAGATTTATAGATCTTTCGGAAAGTGAAAAATTAAAATGTTACTTTAAAGAAGTTTTTAACGCTTTAGGATAAGTGATCGAGATTTAAAAACTTAACGTTTCCTAAGTACCATACCGGTTTTTAAAACTGTTGTTCTTCGGGAAAATGTATTGCTTTACGAGAATCATCACATTTTGTTACTTCACAAGCAGTCTTTGAAATATCAATACCTTAGTTTTTTTGTTCAACTTTTGAACACATGTGCCGAATTTCAACCCTCCAGGTGATCTGAAAGTTAGAAAATTTGTAAGTTAGATGAACGAGTAAAAGAATCAATCAATCAGTGTGTACTTTAAATAAAAGTTGTAGGTTTTTTAATTTTTTATTAATTTTATTATACTTTTTTATCGTAAAATGTAAGCCTATTAAATCTCAAATCTTTTTAACGATTTTGATGAGCAAAATACATAAAATCATTAAATTGACGTTAAACTAAATGTTAAAGAAAAACAATTTGAAATAAAAGTGTAGGTTATAAAATTTCCTACAATTTTAATTAGGGCTATACACAATTTTTCCCTAGAATGCTTATTAAGGCCACAATCTTAAAAAACAACATTTTTTACCGCGAGATCACAGGTTCCCAAGAATTTCAACAGATGCTGCTTTCCCAATCACGTAGAATATAAAAATGTAGGCAATTTAACCTTTAGCAGGGGTTTTTTGAGAAAATTACAAATGTGAAAAATTTCACGAATAAACTACTACTTCCGGTTAACCGATTTTTATGATAATGTTCCTGTCGGATTCCCTATTTATATATAACTTAATTTCCAAGTTTCAACATCACATGATATTTGGTTCTTGAAATATTTTGTTCACACATGCCAATCGCTAAAAACTAGCTTTTTGTGTTCAGGGGTCTGAAAACGTGTATTTCCAGTGAAAATACGTTTTCTAAAAATCGACATGTAAACAATACTTTTCTTTTCTATTTATTCATAAAGGCAAGAAAAAGTTAAAATTAGATTTTATCTAAAATATTTTCTAAAACCGCGATCTAAGTAAATTTTTATTAAAATTGTTTCCATGTAAGTTTTCTCCATGCAGATAGGCTATGTGCGAACAGTTGGCAAGAACCTAATATATTTTTTTATTTATTTTTTTATCTCTAATGCGTGTACGTTGCAATCTGTTCAATTGAGAACAATAAGCAACCCCATGACCCAATGAGATGAGAATGATGTGTATGACGTTTAAAATGAGGTGTAGTCTTTTACAGACCAAGGCCGACTATTCCTAAGAGAGTATGGTTAATTGAACCCCAACCATTAGAGTACACCGGTAACAACTGTATAGAATCCAAATCTGTATGTATAAAAGTAACTACCTTTACTAGGATTTGAACCAGGAACCTTCGTCTCTGAAAATTAGGTGTTAAACAGCTGACTAATGGCGATGACCAACCTCTAGACCAACCCGGTGTGTCAATAAAATATATATACAGCTATAAAAATAAATTAATACAAAACTATTAATTGATTGTTTTTAAAAGTATTTATCAATTATTACGTTGAGAATAACAGTAGAAGGTAGTAGATTTATAAAAATATTCCTTTAAAACCGGTCAGATACCCAGTGTCCGTTCAGCTAAAGTTGTTGCATGGTTGTGTAAAATCTTGCCGCTTAACTATACAAGAATACTGCGTATAACATAGCCTACTAGATAGAAATAAAATAAAAGGAGATATTTCAATGAACCGTTATTCTCATTTAAGATAGAATAAGGTATAAAATAAAATGCACGTATATGGCAAATAAACTCATATTTGTTGTCTTAATTCTATGCTTAAATGAAACATGATACTTTGCATCTAAATTTCAGTTTTAGTTATAAATACGAATTTTCCTGTATGCAAATTTTTGGCGAAAAAATAATTTATTACTAGGGATAAAAAAATAAAAAATACATTTACATAACTAATGTGATGACCTACACGAGTTAACGAACTATAAAATAATTTATTTTTATTTGTTAAATGTGTATTTTCGTTTTAAGCGAGAAAAATAAACATTTTAAGATTAAAAATACAAACTTTAAAAACTTCTTCATTTTTAAACTTAATAAAATTTATTTTAACTACCTTTGCGGGGTATTGTTTTGAAAATTGATTGATTGGTATTACTTTCTATTTTGACAATATGATTAAATTTGAATAAATTCCGGGGACTGTGTTGGGACAAGTAGAATTTTACATAGCCTACACTCTATAGGCTGATACAGATAAAATATTTTTTCCATTTGTTTGTTGTGTGATTTCGTGACTAAATTTTCTTAACGTATCAAATCGAAAATCGTCTTCTAAGTATTCTGATTAGGTTCCGTCATGTTTTATAAGGTCTACAAGGTTTGGCTATTAAATAACGAGACTGACGTTGTAAAAAATTTAATTTTAATTTTATACATAATCACTTATTGTCACCTTCAATATACACTCCTTCTCTATCCCTACAACGCTCCATGCGAATTTTCAATGGTTGGAAACGGTGCTGGAAGTCATCTTCTGTTAGCTCCTTCAGGACACGTGCCGCTCAAAAATGTTTGAAATGAAGCTTGCAAAAATGTTTATACTTACGCTTTGTACATGATTGAAATAACCCAAATTTTTTGGAAAAGATAACATGTGATGAAACGTGGTTTTCACTTATGATTCGGTTTCCACAAATTCAAGGAACTAGCCATGAATCAAATTTGGCGATAAAGAATTTAAATTAGATTACACTACTAACTGCCTTACCTAAACGTTGTGCTTTGTAATACAAATTTTTTGTAACATTATAAATGCTATTTTTAAAGGCACATCATGCTGAGCAAAGGTATTATTACAAAAACAGACATACAAATGATAAGTTATATTTTCAATACTATAATCTTATTACAGTGAGTATTACATTAACCCTAGAGCCGGCAATCGTCGATTTTGAGACGATGTTACCGTTTCTTGAACCGGTCGCGTCGCAAAATCGGATTTGCTTCATACCATTGCAATGTTGTCGTTTTACTTTTAATTTCATCTACAGACAGCGTTACTGTTTGTTTAATAGTTTAGTAATGTATAAAGTAAACTTCTACGTATAATACAACAGTTTTAGTTGCATATTCTGCCTGTATTTCTCTGTTGAAACCACGCCATCCTACAGCTGAATTTGGTTATTTCTTGGTTTACATGAGTGTTTTTGTATACATTTTTTTTCAGTTTTGAATATAAATTCAGTTTTTTTGTTTTATTTTGAAATAAACATTATAAGTATCGATCCGTATATAATGAATTTTGAAAAGAGAGCATAAGAAAGTTTTAAACAGTAGTACCATCTAAAATTTGAAAAAAATTGTCTAAAAATTATTTTCAAATAGCTTCAGCATCCCTGACTGTCAGATTAAAATTTCAAAAATGTTTTTTTTTCTATTTTACTAAGTTTTCTTGTTATTTTGATACGTCACGTGATAGTTTGTGACTTATAGCAAATTTTTAAAGATTTCTTTAAAGTTCGGTGACCCATATGCTAGAAATTCTCTGCCGGTCTAGAAAAATGTTATTGCTGACTATAGGGTTAAGTATATTAATTCAATATAGCTTCAGGTTACAAAATTTAATTGAAATATCCCCACCTAAATTATACTGTATACAATGAACTAAATAATGTGCCTAAATAAAAAATTGTTACCAATTGTAAAGAACTTAGGTTACAACGTCAATCAAGTTCTAAATTTTCTTTCTAATCAAACTTCAAATAAATTTTAACAGTACAAATGATTAAAGTTTAGAACACTGTTTAACGTTGTCAATGATACGTTAAATGTTAGGTGTTAAACAAGTCCAAAATTTTGACTATAATAAGACAATCATTTAACCGATTAATCGGTAACTATCATATTCTTTGTATTCTAAAAACCTATTACAATCACTTGTACAGTACTACAATGTAGATCACGCATGACAGTTCTTATTATATGCTTCCTTTTAACTCCACGCGGTATTCCGTTTATAACTTCTATTATTATCATAATATACTAGACATGAAACTCGGCTATTCAGCGGTAGAGGTTGACAAAGCAAATTAAACGCATCTTCATAAAGGAGCATCATACATTTACAATATTAAGAATCGTTCAATGAAATAATATAGGCTAACTTAACAAGTTTTAAGGGGAGACTGTACTTTGTATCCCGCCAATGTTTAATTTGCTTTTTTTAGGTACAGTTTTCACAGGATTGGTAAAATATAGGGAAATTAAACTTTAAACACTATAGGTGTCGAGTTTCTTCTCAAGCTACTGATATTTTTTCAATCTAATCTTTGGACCATACCATTTTTTTTTAAATAACGAATAACATAAAATTTTTACAAATTGTTTTCCACGTGTTTTGCGTATTACTAATTTTTGGAGCACCTGAGGAAATCATAAAAATGTCGGAATTTGTGGTTATACAAGTTTATTAACTGGTAAAAAATCAGCCTGGTAGGTTTATTGGTTTCTGAGAAAAATTTACCTTAGTATTAAAAATCTAAATTTACGGGAAAAGATAAGAAACAAGAAGGCACAAATAAAAAACAAGTAAATTTCCCATCAACAGCTGTTCAGAAAGCTGAACCAACAGCTGAGAATATTAAAAACCGCGATGCAGATATTTTAAAAACTAAAATTCTCGTTGCACTAAAACGAGCAGTATAAAATTATGAAAAATTATTCGTTCTTCGTAACATGATTTCTGTGTAAACCTGATAAAAACTTAATTTTTTATAAAAAAATATTTTTTTTGACGTAATTTGATGTTTTTTGGTTGATTTAGGCCTAAACTATTGAAAAACATGAAAAACATAAAAAACCAAAAATTGAAATTTTGAGTTAAAACCATCGTGCAATCCCCTTTAAACCTACTGTAACGCTTAGTCGTGATTGATTTAAATCAGTTTATTAAAAAATTTAAAAAATATATAAAATTAATGTAAAGATTTCGTATTAAAAGAATAAATTTTGCATTATTTTACTATAAAACGAGCTGTTTGAAGTAAAATGGTTGGCAATTATTCACCCAAGTTAAAAGTGTCTGTAAAAATTCTCCGCTTAGTTTCTCTTTTACTTAAGTTTGGATAACACACCAATACAGAAAATATATATTGAATAAAATCTTAAAAGCATTCGAGCCACTAAGGTTTAGCAGACAGTGTCTCATCATGACTCATACTAATTCTTCTTTTCTGCATATCAATTTACTGATATTTGAGATTTTTCATAATGTGTTTAAGGTATTTATAAGGAAGTGTTTGTAACTTCTTCACTAACGTTATCTTCTTCATCTGCCACATTCATTCTGGATGTTAGCTACAATCATGGCTATGCATGCTGAGTCAGGTATCACTCTATAAAGCTATATGAAGGTGTTACCGAACTACTTTTTAAGCTTTCCGAATCAGTAAATCTTCCTTCTTTCCAGACTCCATCTTTCATCAATATTCCTTATACAGGAAACCGCAGGAACTAATATAGGGTATATTAATTTTACACCCTTCGTGATATTTCCCAGTTACGCCAGCTTTTCCATAACTATTTCTACTTTTCATAAAGTTATATTAATTGGTACTTTTTAGGTACTTTTCAAAAGTTGAGATATGGATGATAGTATTTCTGTTATTTAATTTTTCCTTTTTTTTAAAGAAAAAACTGTAAAAAGATAAAAAAAAAATCTGGTGTGAAACACTCACACAACTTTCTCTTGCCAGTGCAAATAATTAACAATAAACCTAACATTAGTAATAAAACATAAGAAATAAACAAAAAACTAACCTCAACAAACATAACCTAATTTTAATCATGAGTGAAAGACGCAAAATGAAAATCAACCTCAGTTTGGCTTAGAAATACGGAAAATCTCTCTTTCTCTCTAAACTAGGCTCTGTAGAGAAAAATGCTTTAAATAAAAGTTGTAGATCTTTTAATTTTCTATAAATTTAATTATATACACTTTTGTCGTAAAATGCATACTAAGGCCGAAATGTTAAAAAAATCGATTTTTCTCACGTTTTCGTGAGAAAAAAACAGAAAATCGCAAATTACCGCTAAACTAAGCGTTATACAAAAAAATGTTTGAAATAAAAGTTGTAGGTTTTTAAATTCTCTACAACTTTTATTATATAAGTTTTTGCCCTAAAATTTATATTAAAGCCGTAATCTTAAAAAAACAACGTTTTTACGTGAAAACAGCCTCACCGAGAATTTCAGCAAACATGGCGCCTACCCTATCTTGTAGAGAATAAAAAATTGAGTAAAATAGGCGATTTTAAAAAAAATCGTAGGACCAGTTTTTGAGAAAATCGCAAAAAACTGAAAAATTATACGAATAAACTACTACTTCCGGTTGACCGATTTTGATGAAAATGTTCATGTCGCGTCCGGTAGTGGTATGTAACTTGAGTTTCAAGTTCGTACGACGTTCCGTTCTTGAGATATTCTGTTCACACACAGACACACACACACACACACACAGACACACACACAGACCAATCGCTAAAAACATGTTTTTTGGGTTCAGGGGGTCTGAAAACGTATAGATCCGGTGAAAACTCGATTTCGAAAAATCGACATGAAAACAATACTTTCCTTCCTATATATTCATATAGGCAAGAGAAAGTAATAATTCATTTAATTGTTTCTTTATTTATCAATTCATTTTCCAACTCTTAAGGTCTTGTTTACGTTGTTCAGATATCCTTCTTTTCCAAAATTTTTATTTCTTTCACTTTATCAATACATCCTTTACTTCTGTTTACATATTGTATTTTTAATGTTTTTAACCACAAAGTAGCATATCTTAGCAACAGAGTTAGTTGTTTTTATTTTAAAATATTCGTGCTTCCGAAAATATTCCACCCAGAATACAACCCAGTTACTTATCATAGAAACTACCGCACGCTTTATACATGTACTTATTATTGTGATTATTTTATTCTAAAATCTCTTCATTGGAATAATCTACGGAAGATTAAAAATGTTCGATTGAGAAGGCTAGAACAACGTTTGGAAATTATAACCCTGTTATGCTCTAGAGATTTTTGCCTGAATCTGGCTGACCATCCGGTGTTACATACTTTCTACTTTGTTGTACCATCTGGACATTATCTGAATCCACTAAGAGAGATTCGGGCATATGAAATGAGACTTTACCTCATTAGTATGAGTTAAGAAGGTTCTTAGAATAGGCTTCATCTCCATGAAATAATTTCAGCCACTGCAACTAATACGTTTAGTATTATCGAATTTTCTTATAGCCAAAATTTTACCTATAGTATATTATATTAGGATCACAATTTTTTTCCAATTTTTTGTCTTGCATTTAGAAAAAATAAACAGTTTTTTTCATCTCCTGAAAAATTCTGTAAAATGGTGATGAGGCCTTTCTGCATTTAGCAATTCAGTTGATCACCAACTGAAAGTGATAGTACCATTAAAAAGCTGGTGTTACTGGGAAACTTCATAAGGGATATAAATATTTATTAATTCCCGCAGGTTGCTATTCAAAGGAATATTGATGAAAGATGGGATCTGCGCAGAAGGAAAATTTCCTGGCTTGTAAAACACATAAAGTTATTTTATAACACCTTTATGTAGCTTTATAATGATAACAGATAAAAACCCATAAACCCATAAAAAGCAGGTGAAATGTTAAATTATTTGCACTCAAACTGCTAGTTCCAGGGCTACAAAAAATAGTTCCGTTTTTTATCACATGGACAGCCAATTATATGACTGAAGTATTTAAGAAAAAAAAAGATATAGGACTAAAATACACTAATCTCTAGAGTAATAAATTTCATTATATAGCCAGAGCCTTTGTGAATAAAGTGAAGGTGCCATTTTTAGGTTGGAAAGTAGGTGCTTTTCAGAGAGCCTGAAATGGTGATAATCATAGTTTCCCATTTAGTGAGGAAGGTAAGGTAAACCATCTTACCTACCTCAAACCTCATGTTTACTAAGTTTACCTAAGTAAACCTCATGTTACTTAGTAATGCCTCTAGAGGTTCAATCCGACCTTTTGGCCGATGACCTAACAACAACTACAGACACAGCACGTATCACCATGATGGTAGCCAACATACAAAGTGGATGTCACAGATGAAAAACAAGATAATGTTATGGAGAGAAGTTACAAAAATTTGAATTAAAATACCTTGGACACAGTATGAAAAATCTCAAATATCTTTTGAACTTTTGGTTCAAGGGGAAAATACGGACTTGCCCACTTAGCCAGAAACATACATCTTGCTCCAGAAAGATTGGAGGTGTATAAAAATTTTCCCTTTTTTAAATTCATGCACAAAAATCAGTGATCACACTGAGTGGTTATCATTAATGCACGATTGTCAGTAATAAATTAAAACAAAAAACACTATTTACATTTAATTTTCGGGTAATTACAAAAAATGAATGAGTAAACATTTAGAAAGTAAATATTGTATATTTGATACTCTCAAATATTTAATATGGTTTTATCTTTAATGTACGTTTTTAGATCCCTAAATTCAAAGGCAGTTAAAATTATTCACAGACATTTAAATTTAGTAGTTTATAAAAAATGAATGAGTAAACATTTAGAAAAGTAAATATTGTATATTTGATACTTTCGAATATTTAATATGGTTTTATCATTAATGTGCGTTCTCAGCTCCCTAAATTTAAAGGCAGTTAAAATTATTCACAGACAGTTAAATTGTTGTAGACACTTAAAACGAACACAGTAACAATAGGAATACAATATATAGGCTATAAGATTGCATGTGCTTAACTAGAAATTATGTAGTGATAGCAAAAGTTTATAATGTAATCTTTTGTTAAATCTACAATTATTCTAGTAACAGTGAATGTAAATGGAATGTGTGCCTTATCTTCTGTGAATTAATTACTAAGATCTGATGGATACAAAACTGTTCCTTTTAATGTCGGTTTATCAGAAGTCATTAATAGTGCGTTCGCTCTAGAAAGTTTAATAGACGAGCGACGTAATAAAAAGTTTATTAGTACAAAATGTGGACAGTGAAACTGAAATTCATTGAGTTATAAAAACAAATTTAATGTCATACAATTTGTAACTATTTTAAGGAATATAATTTAACTCAGAAAGTTACTTTTGAGAATAATTACATTTAATAAAAATTTCAGTAATCTCTAAATCTGTTGATATCCTCTCTGTCACTTCTAAAATTATTAGAGAAAAACTCATTTACTATATTCGGGAATCTATTCGTTACAGATTTCTACATTTTGTAGTTTAATACTATGAAAAATCTTTTTAAGGGAAGACTGTATGATGGTTTTGGCTGAAAAATTTTATTTCCGGTTTTTAATGTTTTCCAATAGTTTATACCAAAACACCTAGCACAAAAACATTAAATTACGACAAAAAAATTATTTTAATGAAAAATATTTAAGTTTTTAACAGGTTACCCTAAAAAATGAACATGTTACCAAGGACAAAGATTTTTCGTATTTTTATATTGCTCGTTTTAAAGCAAAAAAATGTGTTTTTTAAATATCTGCTTCACTCTTTTTAATATTCTCCGTTGTTGATGCAGCTTTCTAACCAACTGTTGATGGGAAATTAAACATTTCTGTGTACATTTTGTTTTTCATTTATGCCTTTTCCCGTAAATTTAGATTTTTAACACTTAGGTACGTTTTTCTCAGAAACCATTAAACCTATCAGGCTAAAATTTGTACCAGTTAAGTATAATTTATATGCACATTCACCGACATTGTTTTTACTTCCTCAAGTGCGCAAAAAATTAGTAATATGCAAAAACCGTAGAAAAAAATTGTAAAAATTTTATGTTATTCGTTATTCTTTTAAAAACTTTATGGTCCCACAGATTAAATTGAAAAAATGTCAGTAGCTAGAACCACCCTTCAACTATAAGTGCGTAAAATTCAATTTTCGTATCTTTCACCAATCCTATGTTTTTTTATTTACCTAAAAATAGCAAATTTAACATTAGCGGGATACAAAGTACAGTCTCCTCTTAATAAAACACAAAAGAATTATATAAATGAAAAACCAGGGTAGAAGAAATAAATAAACGAAATTTATTATCACAGTTATTAAGAGAGACAGAAAGAATTCGAGAACGGTAAGACAAAGCCCAGAGAGTAGACTATGAATTTACAGAATATAGTCAAGCGGAAGTCGACCAGTTCACGGATGTTAGAACGAAGGAACGAAGGAAGGATGCAGCGACTTCTATGAGAGTAGAAAAAAATAACTGGGTAGTAAAAGAGGTAGTATTACAAGGGGGATGAAGGCAATGGCAACAAATGAGGGGAGATGGAAGAGCTGCCTTAACCCTTTATAGGGCGAATTAATTTTCATGAAATTCTTGTAAATGGATGGTGGTTGAAAATAAGGACACTTAAGTTTTCGGGTTGTAAATAAACAAATTTGAACGTTATACAACAAGGAATGCCGAGGTACATTCGTAAACGTTTGGAGTTCCTTTTTGTGCACACTTATCAAAATGAAAATGTTTGTGTGGCTGGTGCTGCACTCTACTTGAAAAGTGTCCTTATATGAAGAAACTATCCGTTTCGGTGATTGTAAATGGTTTTTTTGAAAATTTCAGTATTAAATGTTAGTGTTAAAAAACAAATTCTATTTTATTTATTTTATTGTTATTATTCGATTTATATGATATTAATAACACTAGCAATAGTGAATGGATTGTAATACACAAATCACTTAGCAACTGTCAACTGCAGAGAAGCTTGGTGGCTAAAAAAAGGACACCCGTTTCCAATACTAAACATACTCCAAATTGTTTTAAATGTATAAAAATGCTTAGTTAAGTAACATAAATATCATAAAAGTTAAAAACGAAAATAAAAACATTTGCCCATTCAGTTACTTTGTACGGTGGTCTGATATTAGAATACTAACCTAAAAAGGGTTAATAAACATAATGCCACAATAATTCAGAGAAGAATAATTCACGGAAGAATAAAAAGAATTATTGCCGTGAAAAATGAATTTTTTATGAAAATTCAAAAACTGGTCACGGTAATGAAAAATAATGATAATCCTTTGCAAATAAAGAAACTGTTTCTAAAACACTTGGATAAAGGAATTTTTTTTTTTTTTTTTTTTTTTTTTTTTTTTTTTGGTTTAACGTCCGACTGTTCTGCAATTACTGCTAATGCAGACGATGAAGGATGAAATGATATTTTGTAACGTATGAAAAAATGCCATGCCTGAATGGGATTCGAACCCAAGACCGCATGATGAGAGGCGAGCACGTTACCAACTGCGCCAATGCGGCCGGCAAAAAGGAAGGAAAAAAAGGAAGGAAAATGCTTGGATAAAGGAAGGAAAACCGTAGAAAAGCTTGGACGTACTTATGGACAATAAACAGTATTAAATAAAAATAAATTACCAAAGCATAAAGTATAAAATTATTATTATTCCGTGTAGTGATAAATTACCTTAATCTGCGAAGTAGAATGTCTTTGTTTCGATTCTCATTTAGGTCTGAAAATTTGTAATGGTTGAAAGCCACTAATAATGTTCCTTAAACCACTGCAGTCACCAACGACTGAGCAGTTCATATGATTTTATTTATTCAAATAAATTGAAGGAAAATGCAACTTATTATTAATTGTTTTACATTCTATTAAACTGATATCTCAAAAGGGATAGGCATTGATTTAGTTTTCAGCACAAATGACATAAGTGGCAAAAGTTCCAGGTTCAATTCCCATTTAGGTCTGATATTTTTCCAACAATAATTTTTGTCTATCACCCTTCACTGTCTACATTAGCCTTAATAAACTTAACAGCTGGACATAAATAAAAAAATAAAAAAACCACTCATAAAATTACAAAACAATCTTAAAAAAATATTCAAATGACTTAAATTTAAATACCCTTATCCTTTCTATTACATCCTTACTATTATAATAATTTAAATAACATAAATAACATCCTTTTTAAAGTTTTGTGTTCTAATGTAAAAAATTAACATAAAATTTGTTTCATAACTCTCGCTCTCACATGAATGAGGTAATTACTTCATAAAATTTTTGTACAATTTTTTGTGATGAAATGTTATATACAATATTTTATTTTCCTCATAAGATGTAGCAAAATGATTTTACTAAGTTGCTATTTGTACTTGGAAATAAAGTTAAAAAGTTACATAAAATTTCATTATCTGTTGTAAAATAACAACGAAATTTATGTTTAGATGAAAACATGCGGGTTTAATTCAGATACTAGAACTTAAAACCATTAACAGAAATAAAGTGATTCTAAAATTTACAAAACCAGACTCCACAATTAACAAAACTTTCTCACAATTTATTGCATGAGAAAGTAAAACAAATAGTATTTATTTAAGACATAACTTAACGATGCACGGATTATGTGAATTAAAACTAACTTAAAGTTAAATTTAATAAAATTTAATTAAGGTGAATTTACACACATCTGCCATAGTCAAAGAAATACAATAGTTCTAATTGTAAAAAATATTAATATTAATAGCACGTACAAAGCCTACTATAGTACTTTACTACAACGGTTTACTAAGAAATATTGACAGTAAGACGTTAACATTACTATTTGTGTATAAATATCGTCAAATTTAGTTCACTATTTTAGTATGAAAACCGGTCTTCTCTATATTTCCTCTATCCGGTTGGCAGAATATTATTCCAATCATGATCCTTTTTAATTGACCTAGTATGTATAATCTGTTATCAAAAATTCGTTTAATTGAATTAAATTATTTTGCAACGTTCATATTACAGTAAAACCTCACTAATTCGGAATTCGCGATATTTCGGACTACTCCAAGAAGAGTAGCTGTTTTAATTTTTTTAGAAGTTTTTTAGTTGAAAATTAATAAAGTGCTACTTCAAAAAATAACAGCTTTTAACTGTCTAATAAAAATTGTTTCATCCTGTAATACATTATTGGTTACTCAGTGAAGAAAACGTCCCACAATTTAAGCTAGTGAAGTGAGAAACCACATAGACGAACTTACTGAATTTGCAGACTTCAATCCGGAATTCAATGACTATTATCTTGTCCTAAGAGAGATGCGCCAACAAGTTATAAGAAAACCGTGTAGCAAAGAATCACAGAAAAAAATAACAAGTTTTTTTCTAAGCTACCTCAAATGATCCCTGAGGATATTTGACAAACCTCTACTTCAACAAGTGCCAAATAATCGGTACGTAAGTACAGTGTTTTAATTAAATATCATTTTACACTGGAAATTTATTATTTAACAATATTTTTACTGCCGTAAATATTTTTATTTCTATATTTTTAACTTTGTTGTTTTTCAATATACTGTACTGTAAATTCATTAAACATCGATATTTCATACAAGTAACGTTTATTTTATTAATTTTAATTGCCTAAATTATTCAATTTTTAGATTTAAACAAATATTCGCGATAATTCGGACTTTCAATAATTCGGACTTCACTTCCCCCCAATTAGTGAGGTTTTACTTTATTTATATTGTAACACCTTGGTTGAGGTGCGTACGAGATTTGGGCGTAATAAATAATAAACTGACTTTCTTGAAACTTATAACAATAATTATTAGGTAGGCCTATACATTTAAAGGATTGTAGAATACAAAACTATTATTAAGGTTAGACTTCAAACAAATTACAATAGATTAGTTCAATTAAGTGGAGACAGTATGATGGTTTTGACTGAAAATTTTGATGTCGGTTTTTTATGTTTTTCAATAGTTTACACCTAGATCTACCACAAAAACATTAAATTACTACAAAAAATTATTTTATGAAAAAAATTTAAGTTTTTATCAGGTTTATCCCAAAAAATTAACATGTCGCCATGAACAAATATTTTTTATATTTTTATATTGCTCGTTTTAGTGCAAAAAGAAATTTAGTTTTTTTTTAATATCTGTTTCACTTTTTAATATTCTCCACTGTTGGTGCAACTTTGTAACCAACTGTTGATGGGAAATTAAACTTGTTTGTGTACATTTTGTTTTTCATTTGTGCCTTTTCCCGTAAATTTAGATTTTTACCACTTAAGTACGTTTTTCTTAGAAACCATTTAACCTACCTAGCTGAAATTTTTACCCGTTAATTATAATGTACATGCACATTCACCGACATTGTTTTTATTTCCTCAGGTGCACAAAAAATTAGTAATATGCAAAAAAACGAAGAAAAAAATTGTAAAATTTTTATCTTATTCGTTATTCTTTTAAAACCTTTATGGTCCAACAGATTAAATTGAAAAAAATCAGTAGCTTAAACCACCCTACGACTATAAGCTAAGTGTGTAAAGTTTCATTTTCGTAACTTTTACCAATCCTATGAAAAATGTACCTAAAAATAGCAAGTTTAACATTGGAGGGATACAAAGTACAGTCTTCCCTTAAATTAAGCGCAAAACATAAAGCTTAAACTAAAATTGACTGTCACTTAACATTGAAAACAATGATTTACAACCACCTACCACCCGTAAGCAATTGTTTATTAACGTAATTCAGAATTGGTCCAGAAGAATCTGGAATAAACGTCACTTTTGGTGGGTGCTGGACCAAATTATTACCGTTCCTGGACAACGATGAGAATTCATTGCAGGAAAATGTCATAGTATATAATCTTCTTTAGCCAGAAATTGTTATTGTTAGCCAGAAATACTGATATCAAAAAGCAGAAAAATAGAAAACAAAATACAACGAAGAATAAGAAGAATCACTATTTTCAAAAACACGATTTAGTGATCCCATCAGTACTAAATTTGAAGGGAAGTCAAGCCAAAATAATACTATTACCATAATTAATTGAAAACAATAGTTCAGCTTTGCACTGCAATTCAAGAAGAGTATTAATACAAATACTAGCAACCCCCCGCTCGCTTTGCTTTGGCGCATTGGCGCAGTTGGTAACGTGCTCGCCTCTCATCATGCGGTCTTGGGTTCGAATCCCATTCAGGCATGGCATTTTTTCATACGTTACAAAATATCATTTCATCCTTCACCGTCTGCATTAGCAGTAATTGCAGAACAGTCGGACGTTAAACCAAAAAAAAAAAAAAAAAAAAAAAAAAAAAAAAATCGCTTCGCTTTGCAACAGCTAATGTAGGCCTCATTGAATTAATTTAAAACCTCTCTATCTACATAATTTGTGGTTTAGTTACCTTGTGGCAGCAAAATAAATTGTTTTTCTGCACTTCCAGCTCTAGAAGGTCCGACATAAAGTTGTCCATAAGTGAAGGAAGCACTCTTGTCTCAAATCGATGCCCACCGTTTTAAATGTTTGTTTCTGCGATTTAATAGAACAGAATAGAATGCATAGAAGAATACCGATAGAAAAGAAAGAGACAGTTGACATATGGCTGAGATAAGAGAACGTGTGTGCGGTAAGCAGATTAATTGGAAGTATATGAGTCATTCGCTACCTGTCAAATGAAAACAAGTTTAAGAAATACAGTACAAAAACAAAAATTTTGAATATTTTCAAATTTTTAATGTTTTTGGAATCGAATGTTATTCTTCACGTTATTCTATGAAATATTAAAGTTGAATCCTACTTCTAGCCCAAAAATACACCATCCAGAGGACTAAATAAAAGTGCTATGTACCCGATGGACTAAAACGTGTAAGTTGCTTAACTCACTTAATTAAAGTTACTTAAAGTTGCAAAACAGCCTATATTGATCAGGAAGCTCTAAGCTATGCAACAATGAAAGATTTTTTAAAATCAGTTCAGTAGATTCTAAGATTATCTCATGTAAACAAACAAACAAACAAACAAACAAACAGACGTTTCTTCTTTATAATAATAATATAGATTAAAATATTAGTTTGAAAATACTTAATTAAATATCTTCTTTGTATTGAATTTTAATTATCCTGTTTTTAAAGTTTATTTTTAAATATAAAATTCTATATTAATTTCTTTTAATTTGAACCACTTAAAATACTTACAACGAAATTAATTTACTTCGTCTGTATAGAATCTGTGTAAATAAAAGCATAAATTGGATCACTTATATTATAAAAGTACTGGGTATTTTAATAATTTTTCCTCGGCGTGGTAGACGGACAGCTCAATCTTAGGTAAACTAAAAGAAGAATAAGTAAAGAGAAAATACTGAGCCGGTATAAAAGCAAGTAACTAAAGTTGATTCGTTCCGCTAAGTACATGTTTCAACAGTACTAAAGAAAATTGACTGGGAAATTCATAATAAAATATGGAAATACCACAAAAACTTCTAAGAAATTGTTGAAGGACGTACATTTCATCATTTCTTTTTAATAATATTCAGCACTATAGGAACCTTATTACTTACACATATTGTTAAATTCAATATTAAATAATGAAACTTGTTTAATAAATCATGCGGTGAACTACACTAACATTATCAAGTAGCCTAAGATAAAATACTAATTAGAGAAAAAGTAAATTATTAAAATTGCAAAATAACTACACTAATTGTTTATCACTTAACTAAAGTGCCTTCTTCGGCGAAATCAAAACTAATATTATAAAGACAAACAGGTTTTTTTGTGCAGGCTAATTTTCAAATCTATTGAACGGATTTTCATGAAATTTTTAAGAGCATATTTATCCGTATTTATATTCTCAGCAACATTTTATTTTTTTAATTTTCAAAAATGATAACCCTAAGGGCTCAATGAAGATTTTCATAAATATGTAGGCCTATGTATGTGTGCACATGTGAGCATGTATTGCTGTTGAAGTACATGAAGGGGTTTATTGACGGTGAGAGGAAAGAGGAGGGAAATTATCAAAATGTCGTTTTGTGGTGTGTGTGTGTGTGCGCGCGTACTATTGTTGAAGACAGTACAAACGTATTAAGATAAGCGAGAGACGTACGCGGGAATGTATCAAAACTTGCGTGTGTGTGTGTGTGTGTGCGCGCGCGCGCGTGTGTGTATGTTGGAGTGTACAGTAGATTAAAAAAAATTGATTACACATGTTTCTCGTGCGAAGCCACGTGGGGCGTGCTAGTTCAATATAAACTAAAAATAAAATTTTTATTTTACCAACTGCGCCAATGCGGCGCAGTTGGTAACGTGCTCGCCTCTCATCATGCGGTCCTGGGATCGAATCCCTCTCAGACACGACATATTTTCATACGTTACAAAAATCATTTCATCCTCATTACACACAGTTACACCCCAACGTCGTCCCTAATAACCTTGCAGTTGATGCGACGTTAAGTAAATAAATAAAAAAAAAAATATTCAATTTTTTTTTATCCTGATTTGTGTACGTTGCAATCTGTTCAATTCAGAACAATAAGCAACCCCATGACCCAATGAGATGAGAATGATGTGTATGACGTGTAAATGTGGTGTAGTCTTGTACATACCCAGGCCGACCATTCCTGAGACAGTATGGTTAATTAAACTCCAAACATCAAAGTACACCGGTAACCATTGTCTAGATAAAAACCCGTATAAAAGTAACTACCTTTACTAGGATTTGTACCAGGAGCCTTCGTCTCCGAAAATCACCTGTTAAACAGCTGATTTTGGCGACGACTTTACCTCTTGACCAACCCGGTGGGTTCATATATAATTTAATAAAAATTTAAGTGATCCTTAAGCCAATCTGTACTACACTTCATGCAGAGCATACAAATATAAATAAATAAATAAATAAGCAGCTTCGGGAAACACTGAGCATCTCAACTATTGATAAAATCTTACATAAGTTTCATTACAAATAAGTATAATAATGTTACCGAAATGCATAACCATTAGTAATATTTCCAGGTATTAATATATACCGACTGTTCAAGACCAAATGAATCCTTCAGTTTTTCTTCGTTCTATTTTTCTTCCACTTTAAAATCAGATTATGTCCTGTTTAATGTGACAAACAATAATAATAATAACCAATGTATAATGCATCGTAATGTGTATAATGCATCGTGTAACACTAATCGTGTAACACTAATGACCCGTTGTCTTTCCATCGTTTTAAAAGTTATTTATTTTTTGGTTTTACGTCCGACTGTTTTGAAATTACTGCAAAATGATAAATGAAAAGAGATGATATATGAAGATGAGGGATGAAAAAGTGCCAGACTTGACCGGAACTCGAACCCGGGATCCTCGCGTACAACCCAGTTTCACTGATCACTATACCAGGATGTGTAGTCAACCTATTTTAAAGGTCAACCTGAAGGTTTGTTTGCTTGCGGTACGAGTGATTTAAATTAATTAATTTTCCCCAGGCTTTGGATCCATTCTGTCCATTATGATCTCTAAAAAATCTTCGTCTGATTTAACCCATCTTACAATATTCTGTAAACACATTGCTTTATTTTTTGTCATTTCTTAGTCGAACTCTAAGAGATACTCCCTCCTAAATACTATCTTCATTTCAGTTGTCCGCATCGTTCTTTTAATTGTAGAGAAAACATGGAAAAATAATATTGTAATGATAATAGTAATGAACTATTTAATTTAATGCACCCCTCTGAATTAGCGGTAATATCGTACAATGGCTCGGGAAAAATTACTTACACTACAAAAAAAAATTGAAACTTTCGTTTAAAATAACCCGTAATTATTATATGAAATATAAGTAAGTTTAACGATAAAAAATCATAAGTTTACCCATGAATTTAAATTTTAAATCTAACGTATTTAAATTTATTTTAATACTATATAATAATTGTTGTTTTTTTCAGTTTACCAAAAGAATATAGGAAAAAAATAGACCGTACATCTTTCTTTTGCTTAAGTTAAGGCCTACATAACAGAATAACGTTTGCCGTTATTCTTATTATGTTATTTTAGAATAAGTTTTGTTAATTGGAAACCTTTCATTTGTATTATACAAAACGTTGTCTTTCTTGTCACTTTCCCAGTTTTGTCAATTTAAGTAAAAAACTAAATAAGCAGGTTCCGGCATTCAGTGTTAATGAAATATTTTTTACATATTTTTCATTAGTTACTTAACTATACGATTTATTGAAAAATAAATTACTTTCAAGCAATTTAGATATTAATTGATATATTTGTTGTTTTCTTGAATTACCTGTATTTTGTTTTATTGTTTATCCAGAATGATTTTTTATATTTCTTTCATTAAGAACTGGATGAAGGAATTACATAATATGTACATTTTTTTTTATTCCTAATTTGTGTACGTTGCAATCTGTTCAATTTAGAATAATAAGCCACCCCATGACCCAATGAGATGAGGATGATGTGTATGACGTGTAAAAAAATGAGGTGTAGTCTTGTACAGACCCAGACCAACCATTCCTGAGAGAGTATGGTTAATTAAACCCCAATCATCAAAGTACACCCACCAACCACTGTCTAGCATTCAAATCCGTATAAAAGTAACTACTGTCACCGGATGGCAACGTTAAGTGGCTAACCTTATAATTTTGGTGGCCCTAAAAAGGGCCGTTTAAGCGGTGGTCGTCTTGGAGAGGTGTCGGTCGTAGTCGTCGTGGCGGTCGAGGAGCTGGGCGACACGGCGTATCATCATCCAGCGGATACGTCATCTTCTTCCCTCGCAGTAGTGCGTCGATGGCTGCTTCGTCGGGTCCGGTGGCGTGAGGCTCCGTCAAGGAACCGCTGTGGGCATCGCTCGCGTCAGTGGGCGATGACGGTCCGGTCGACGGCTTACGGTGACGGGTCGGCGAGCGAAAGCATCATCTTCTCTCTTGCGGGGTCATCGATTAGTCTTCACTGGAGTCCGGCAGCCGTGTGCCGTGGTGGATGTCTTGTCGTTGTCTGGATCGGTAGTGAATTTCTCGGTGTCTTGATGAGAATTGAATTCTCGGCTCAGCACAGCGCTCTTTATATAGCTGCCGAGAGCGTTGTGGTAGAGAGCGGCTACTGGCTTGGCCTTGATGACAAAGGCCTCTGTCGGTGGGGAGCCGAAAGGTTCGTCGCTATGCCGTCAAAGGGCCTACCGCGCTGACAAAGACTGGAAGCACTATTGAAGGCCGGCAGCTCAGTAAATGATTTGTTAGAAGGGGTGGCGGTGACACTACCTTTACTAGGATTTGAACCAGCAACCTTCGTCTCCGAAAATCAGCTGTTAAACAGCTGATTTCAAAATCGCTGTCGTCGCCAAAATCAGCTGTTGAACAGCTGATTTTGGTGACGACTTTACCTTTAGACCAATCCGGTAGGTAGTAGTAAATAAAATTTAAAAACATTTTTACAAAATTTATTGTAAAATAATTGACAAACGTTAAAAGATGCAGACACTACTTATAATAAACTTTTTCAATATAAGCAATCAGAGATGGGTAGTTGAAGTGACTGCAAATCAAAAACGAAGAGTGATATCAAGTGTACATTATGCTAGTCCATGTTATCTACAAATTTAGTTAAAATGAAGTATTACCTATTTGTTCTTTTAGGAATTGTTTTGCAAAAGGAAATAATTAATATTTTGTTTTTATTCAAAGTTGTCTCAACAGCTAAGTCAATAGTGACTATTCCGTTAAGGAACGTTGGGTATTTACTTCTTATAATTTTTATACCTGATCTAGGAATCGAACTGGGTTTTTAAACATTTAAAAATTCCAAAAAAGGTTATTTAACATTTATTATCAAAGTACAATGATTATGTATATTATACACACTCAATGTTTCTCTATAAAAAAAACATTGTAATTTTCATGATTTGATAATACAGTAAAAACATTTATTTAGTTGAAAAAAATAGTTTATTAAAAGAAATTGTACGATAAATATTAAAATTATACAAAATAGGTGGTATTGTTGTAAAATACTGGGTTAAAATTTAATGAGTTCAAGTCTAGATATTTTAGAAATAATCCCACAATTCCACAATTCTCTTATTTCAGTACAGTATTTTGAGTAACATTGGTTTCTCAAAGTTGTCTCAACAGCTAAGTCAATATTGACTATTCCGTTAAGGAATGTTGGGTATTTACTTCTTATTATTTCTATACCTAGCTAGGAATCGAACTGGGAACTTTCTGTTTTGTAGCTTAGTAGCCTACACTAAACCCAATACCACGTAGGAGGTGAATGAATAACTTTATTTAAGTAATTGAATAGACCAAATTAAAATAATATATTATATCGTTTTATGCTTGCAGTGTTGAAATATGCATTGAATAAAAATAGTATATGCTAAGTATTTGTCAATAATTGTAAATCATGATCAAATTTTTTCACAAACTATTAATCACTTTTTTGTTTCGTTAGTATAAAGTGCTAAGTTTGCAAGAAACTACTTTCAATTTGAAAATTTTTGATAAATAATAAGTCGTAACTTGTTGTAGTTGTTTAGGTCATCAGCCAAAAGGCTGGTTTGAACCTGTAGAGGTTTTACTAAGTAAAACAAGGAGTGAGGTGGTTTACCATGCCTTCCTCACTGAGTGGAAAAGTACGCTTTTCAGCATGCCGGGCCCTCTGAAAAGCACATATTTTCCTCTCTGCAAATGACACCTTCACTTCATTCACCACAGGGTCTGGCTGTGTAATGAAATTCATTACTTTCAGAGGAGATAACTCTGATTAGTGTCTTTTACACCTCTACCTCTTCTGTTCTTAAATGATTCAGTCATTTAATTGGCTGACCATGTGATAAGAAACATAACTATTTATTTTAGTTCTGCAACGAACAGAGTGAGTGTAAATAATTTTACACTCCACCTGTCGTCTGTTATGGGCAGAGTCCTAACCTATTATAAGCTTCAGTTACAACTTTCATAACCTAGCTTAGAATTTTATATAGTCTTGAGTTTAATAGTTGGGTTCTCTACCAACTGCACAAATTGCGAAGAAAAATGTAGAATCGGTTAATTATGAGTTTTTAAAAGTCCGTAATACTAATCAGCCGGAAATCATTCATTCCAAAAATATTTAGTATTTAAAAGTCGGTTCCCATAATAAATTTTCCTGGCAATGAATCGACTAAATGACTAACGTACACCTCATCATAATTAAGGCTAGTTTTAAAACAGCTTGATTTAGATTCCACAATATTTTATTTTACATGATGTTTTAATTTGTTGTACATCTTAGCTAAAATCTCGTCCTTATTCATTATGCGGGTTCAAATTTTCATGGTTTGTGACTTAGGCAAGTAGATATCCATAGGTTTACATTTTTATTATCTTATGTCACCAGATTTCTCATACTTTTACACATATTTCTCAATGAGTTTATTTTACTTTACGGTGAAAAAGTTCCTTGTTCATACGATTAAGGTTTATTTAGGATCAATGGACATAAAGCATGAGGTATCTCTTTCTCTCAATAAAAAAGAATACCTAATACATCTTTGGTTCAAGTTATTGGATTTAGAAGGATCTTGATTTCATTGTTTACAACGATGAAAATTTAAAATATGTCCAAAAATTTGGGAACAAGTAAGAAATCCTCAGAATACAGTTTCCAAGATACAGTGAGTGATTTATCCAAACATTCCTCCGGGGTGACATTAAACATTAAACAAAATTTTCAACGATCATTAACAGTTTTAATCGAATGATTGTTACTAAAGGGTGATTCAAAAAGAGCGCCGGTTTTTAAACGGCTGGTAAATTTTTGTTTATCGGTTGGCAACATTGTTTGACCACATTTCTATTTTGGAGAACATTCCGATTGACGATTCAGTTGTAGTTTCTCTTGTTCGCAGTGTAGTACTCTCGCAGTCTGTGTCTAACCATGGAGAAGTTTACTATTGCGCAACGAGTGTTAATCGTCAAAACATTTTACCGGAGTGGAGAGAGTTATGCGGCTACTGCCAGGCGACTTCGCGGTACTCTAGGACGTAATGAAGCACCGAATGAATCAACAGTTCGCAAGCTCATGAAAAAGTTTTTTGAGACGGGTTCAACAGTCGACCTTAAAAGTTCTGGACGTCGTCGTTCTGGCCAAACTGAGCAAAACGTTGCGTTGGTTCGTGACAGTGTGGCTGTTAGCCCAGCAAAATCAAAACGTCGCCGTTCTCAACAATTGGGTTTACGATGTTCTTCTGTACGGAGAATTCTTCGGTACGATCTCCAATATCACCCGTATAAAATTCAGTTGCTGCACGAGAAACAATGTTGTTGCTCCGTGAACGGTTCCAGGATCGCATCATTTCTCGTAATTCCGACCATCAATGACTACCAAGGTCGTGTGACTTGACGCCTTGTGACTTTCCTCTTTGGGGTCATCTGAAGTCATTGGTGTATGCCAATAAACCCCGAAACATCAATGACTTGAAGGAGAAAATTCGACGGGTTATCGGGCAAATGGAAGTCGAAACTTGTCGTGCAGTAATATCCAGTTTCATGGACAGAGTTGATGCGTGCCAGCGCAGTAGAGGAGGACACATGCATGACATCATTTTTCATACATAAAATCGGAAGGAAAGATGAACTTGTTGATGTATTTATTTTCAGTTTTTCAATAAAATAAATCTCTTAATTTGATATATCAAAACCGGCGCTCTTTTTGAATCACCCTATATATTCAAGTGGATAATTTCTCTGACAAAATGTAAACGTAATATGGTGTGACTTTTATTTATTTAAATTAATTTTCCGTATTTTACACCAGAGTAATATCATTTGTACGATATTGCAAATTAAACTTTGCAATCATTATTGTTGGTTTTATCAACTGTATCGTACCCACAAGTAGCTTTTAAACAATAATAATTCTTCTTCTTATTCTTCTTCTTCAGCTTTTCCCTTCTTCAGGGGTCGCTGTTCCTTATTCTTCTCCTCCACTCTCTCCGATCCACCACATCCTCCTCGCTCAGGCCCTTCTCCCTCAGGTCGTCCGCCACGGCGTCTCTCCATCTTCTCCGGGGTCTCCCCCTCCCTCTCACCCCATTCACCACCAATCCTTCAACAACCCTCCCCACATACTCCTCCTCCCTACGCATCAAATGTCCATACCACTGCAGTCTTCGCTCCTGAACCTTCTTGGACACTTCTATCACTCCCACAGACTCCCTTATTACTTCATTCCGTATCCTATCCTTCCTAGTCTTTCCCTGCATCCACCTCAACATCTTCATCAACATTTCTTTATTCATTTCCCTCCAGAAATCCTCCTTTTCCTCTTCCTCGCACCCCATTTGTGGGGCATACGCACACACAATGTTTAAATAATTATGTAACATAAATATTATTTTAATATTAATTGAGTTTGTTATTTTGTCTGTTAAAAGTACAACAATGTAAAATATTAATATTATGTAAGCTATAGGTATCAGACGAATTGATGTCCCATACCCGAGCGAGTGAGAGGGAGATATGTGGCATAACTACGCATGCGCTCAAAGGTCTTCACCGTTGTAATCAAAATCTGAAAACATCCTACAGTCGTTATCTTGCTTCTTAGTTTTAAAACGCTTGTTAGTCATAAACGCTTGCTCACAACAATGTGTAATGTTATTGGAATGGCGCGTATGGCTTGTGCGAGTGAGAGCGTTATGCATCCTCTCACTCCCACGGCTAGGGGACTTTAGTTCTTCTGAATACTATACTGTACATATATTAGTAAATAACTCCGTAAATCCCCCCCCCCCTAATGCTTGCTTGTACGTAGCAATCTGTTCAATTCAGAACAATAAGCAACCCCATGACCCAATGAGATGAGGATGATGTGTATGACGTGTAAATTAGGTGTAGTCTTGTACAGACTCAGATCGACCATTCCTGAGAGAGTATGGTTAATTGAACCCCAATCATCAAAGTACACCGGTAGCCACTGTCTAGCATTGAAATCCGTCTAAAAGTAACTATCTTTACTAGGATTTGAACCAGGAACCTTCGTCTCCGAAAATCAGCTGTTATACAGTTGATTTTGGCGACGACGTTACCTCTAGACCAACCCGGTGGGTACTCCGTAAATAATGTACTTAACAGTTTAGATTCGGAAGTTAAATTGCTGAAGCCTTCGGGCCAGCCCAGTCAGTCAGCTGGTATAAAGTCACTATTATTTGTTAAGTAACACCGGTTAGGCATACGACTTTGTATGGTGACCAGTTGACAGCCATCCATGTACAAACTCTACTGGAGGTCCCTGTTCAAACTCATGTCTAATCCACGTCAAAAAATACAGCAAAAGCAGCGATCAAATTGGGTAAATGTCAACAATGTACAGTTCCCGATGACAAATTAAAGCTAAAAAAAAAAATTGCTGAATGTTTATTTTTAAATGAAAATTAAAAGAAAATAAAAGTCAATGTTAATAGTGTTGTAGAAAGTAAAACCATAGTTAGATCTAACAAAACGTGTTATTTAACAGAAGGTTTAATGATTAGATGGTACCATGTAATTTTAATAAAGAAGATATTATTAATCTTTATATCTCATAATTCACATACAAACACCTGATGTATACCGTAGCACGATTATTACCGTAGACTGATAATTCAGTAGTAGTTGTTTTGGGAAAAGTAAAAATGTATTGGTTAAAGTAGGGGGGAGAAACGAAGATATAGCGGCTCATTCTTACAATAGAGTACGTGAGTTGTTTTGGTGTCACGGCATTCCAGAACGCTTCAATTGTCCCACTTCAAAACTCTTAAGTATTTTTATTGATCATTTAAGCATTTTTGTGCTTGAAATCTTGAATCCAATGAATATTATTTTTCAGAAATGTTGTTGGTTTAATAAATTATTAAAATCTTATTTATTTGAGTTAATAAAGAGTCGAATTAATGATGTGTTTCACATTTTGAATATAAAAGAACTCTACCACAATCTTTCGGAAGCTAAATCCATAGTAGATAAAATTAAGAAATATGTACATAAATTAAAATGTCTTGTGTTTGAGAAAAACTAAATCATTATTTTACTATTTAAGAAATTTAGAACTCTTCTAGTTTTACTTTACTTTTTGCGGGGGTCCTACAAACTTCTCAGCTTCCCGCAACAAACGACCTATCCCCTTTTATCTCCCAAACTACTCTCCCTGCGACCCTTGCGACCACAGCGTCTAGGACTCCTTGAATTCATGTTTTCAATAGATGGGTAGTGCGGGGGGTGGGCGCTACTACCCAAGTTGCCTGAATCTGACTGTTTACCTGAATTGTCAATGCAGTCTGTCAATTCAGGAGGTAGACAGTCAGATTCAGGTAACATGGGTAGTCGCGCCCACCCCCGCATAACCAATCTATTATTAATAATTTCTACAAAAGTTCTACCACAACATTAGCCAATCGATATTTCATGTTATTAACATATCTGTATTAAGTTTTCTACGCTAAATAAAACGATAGTTCACCCGTATCGAACGGTCGAGCGGTTACCGAGGTAGCAAGAGTTCAGATTATTATTAATAAATCAAAATTTAAATAACGTATGAATTTAAAATTTCGTACACGCTGTAAAATTGTGTTAAAATTTCAAACTTTTTGGTCAAATATTTATCGAGTTACACGTCTCTAAACCCATGAAATTTGTTACGGTATCAAAAAACCGGGTCTTTTGTCTTCCAACCTCGATATGTCAATTTTTAAACATTATTAAAAATATAGAATTATTATAGGTCAATGCAGAATAAAATAAGCTAAAATTTGATGTTAAGCATGTTGAAATTCGACTTATAGTTTTGGAGATGCTTTGGGTTCAAACTCGGGTGTCTATGATTATGAAACCGACAGTAGTTGTAATAGAGTAGTAAATTTATTTCAATATATTTTTATGACAGTTTTCATTATGCTTTGCAACTTTAGTAGTCGTTCATCAGGAAAACTTTTAATAATGTAGGCCTTTTCAATAACTTTCACACTTCATTTAAAATTCTAGTCATGGTATTGGGTTAAGAATAAATAACAGGTAGCTAGTGCAAACTTTTATAATTTGCATTTACTATTTTATTGGTGTCACAATTCACTTCTAGACATTAAGTACTTTCATTTCAATGAGTTAGAAGTGATATTTTTTAGATAGTCATACGTAGACTTATTCTGTAAAATATCAAACTGGTGTTGAAGAATTTGTTTCTAGTCTATGTATTTTTCTGGTTACTTTTAATTATTTAACACAAGAATGGTTATTTAGCCAACAAAGGAACAATGTCACATTGCACTCAACAGTTCATACCGGAAATGCAATACAACGTAGGCCTACTCCTTTTCATTTAGATTTATAATAATCTGTATACTTAGGCAGTAAAATGAGACAGATCGTATAGAACATTTTTAATTCTCAAGCAAATACAATACATGTTTCTGTAAATTTAGACTACAGTCAGTATATTTCTAATAAATTTACCCAATTTCATTTTATTATACTTTTGTTTTGTCCCAGTTCACGTTTACTTGACGTCTCTTACAAAAATTCAAGGAAACATAAGAAAACAATCTGGTATAAACACTTACATGACTTTCCTTTGCCAATAAATATTGAAAAATTAACCTATGTTTAATCATTAGTAAACAATGTAAAATGGAAAACATAATGTGATTCTAATCATTCGTTTATGACGCTTAATGTAAATCAACCTCTGAAATATTTTAAATACGAAAAATCACTACTTAATGTTAAACTAGGGCCAGTAAAATAATACTTTTGAAGTAAAAGTTGTAAGATTTTAAATTTTTTATAAGTTTGATTATTCAATTTTGTCGTAAAATGCATGCTAAGCCTACATCTTTTAAAATACCATTTTTACCAAATTTAATGAGCAAAATACAGGAAGTCACTTATTGACGCTCAACTAAGCATAGTAGAAAAATCCTTGAAATAAAAGTTGTCAATTTTTTAAATTTACTTTAACTTAATTGATATACTTATTTCCCTGAAATATAGGCCCATAGGTTAAGCAGCAATCATAAAAAATAATGTTTAACGTCGATTGACAGCCCCCAAGTATTTCAGCAGACATGACGCTTCCCTATTTTATAACGCATAAGAAATGTAGTACATGAGGGGATTTAAAAAAAAACAACTTTGGAGCCATTTTTGAGAAAAACGCAAACAAGTGAGAAATTACACAAATAAACTACTAGCTATTTCTGGTTGACTGAAAACGTTCCTGTTGGGTGCAGTTTTGGTAACTAACTTAAGTTTCAAGCTGAAACTCCTGCGCTACTTTGATGGTTGGGATTTAATTAACCATACTCTCTCAGGAATGGTCGGCCTGGGTCAGTACAAGACTACACCTCATTTACACGTCATACACATCATCCTCATCTCATTGGGTCATGGGGTTGCTTATTGTTCTAAATTTAACAGATTGCAACGTACACAAATTAGGAATTAAAAAGAAAAAGAAAAAAAATTAACTTTCTTGAGATATTTTGTTCACACACACACACACACATACACACAGACACAGAAACATCGGTAAAAACATGTTATTGGGTTCAGATGGCCTGAAATCTTGTATTTCTGGTGAAAACAAGATTCAGAAAAATCATCATGAACAAAATACATTCCTTCCCTATATTTCATACAAGGCAAGAGAAAGTAAACCTACATAACAGTTTAAAAATGATTACAATACGATTACATTTTCGAATACGTAGGCCTATTTGATCTACAGATACAAGCGTATTAGGTAAGATCGAATTGCTGTTCATATAACAGGAACGGGTAGCAAACGACCGACGCCTCTGTTTTCAGAGTGATAACTCAGCGTTTATCAGTACTTAACGGTCAAATGCATATTATCCGATAAGTAGATTAACCTAAACTGTAATAGGACCATTTATGTAATTCTAATAGATTAGTGTTTATGGTCTGTATTTGTTGGGTCTGCTATTACAGGATTGCTGTGTCTATTAACATGAAGCGAAATTACAATTTATTTACACCATTCAGGTGTTTTGTATCTCCGTTACTCGATAATTATTCTTGCTAGAGAGTATCAACTTTATTTGTTTATTTACGTACATCATAATCAAATATAATTAAATTAAGTACTAGTAAATGTTTACCTATTCAAAAAAATCATATTTCATATTTTACTCCATAACAGTCAAAAGTGTCAAATTATTTACACTCAATCTGTTCGTTGCAGGGCTAAAATAAATAGTTCTGTTTCTTATCACGTGGTCAACCAATTAAATGACTAAATCATTTTTTAAAAGCAGAAATGGTAGAGGTGTATAAGACACTAATCAGAGTTATCTCTTCTGAAAGTAATGAATTTCATTATACAGCCAGACCCTGTAGTAAATGAAGTGAAGATATCATTTACAGAGTGGAAAATTTGTGATTTTCAGAGGGCCTGGCAAGCTGATAAGCGTACTTCTCCACTCAGTGAGGAAGGCACCTTGTAAACCACCTCACTCCTCGTTTTACTTAGTAAAACCTCTACAGGCTCAAACCAGCCTTTCGGCTGATGACCTAAACAATAACATTTTTTTACTAATTATAAAAATATTTAAAACTTAATTTCTAATATTAATATCTTTCGTTATTTAAAATTCTTAAAAGTAGTTAAACATACGAAAGTATTCTAATACTAGCTAATAATTTAAATTCAATTTTTATTTATCTTACCCTATATGAATATTAGGGAAAGAAAATATTGTTTTAATTTCAATTTTTCCAAAAATACACGTTTTCAGGCCCTCTGAACCCAAAAACATGTTTTCAGATTTGTCTGTCTCTGTGCGAACAAACACACTTTCAGCTTAACACCAGAGAAAACTACACGACTGTATCAGATTTCAAACGACATACGATGAATGTGACCTTGAGTTATGTTGAAGTGAAAAACGTACTTCCGAGCGTGACGTCACAGAAAAGCTGACTTATTGTAAGACATGGACGTCGGCTGACCTATTCAATTTTCTTTTCACCATGATTGTAGATCTTGAGGAACAGATAGAAATCATCTCGCCTGCGTAATCACCCGAAATTTCTCTGTGTAGATGTCATTGGTCTTAGCTATTCGCTCGTTTGAATACTTTAGTTCTGTTTTTCTGTCCAACCAATAAAAAATAAGTATGTATTATTAAACGTAGTATAGTAGTAATAATTAAATTTTTTCATTTGATATTTACTCCCATTAATAAACTATAATTTAACATTATATTATACGAGTATATTAGCTTAACACAAAAATATAATTACTATTTTTCCAACAATTCAATTACTAGTATTACTCGACAACTAGTATGAAAATGATATTTTGATTTATTTTTTTATATTTATTTGTTGAAATTAGATTATAGTATATTTAGCAGTCTATTTTCCACATTTTAGTTACAGCTTCAGATCTTTTTGCTGAATCTATTCTTTCTTTATCGATGTCTTTAAATTCCAACTTTATTTGCAGGAGTTTTAAATCGAAAACTCTTTCTAAGTAATACCTTATCAGAGTAGTCCTGCTTTCCAAATTCTAGTTTTTCTACTTATTTTTCCTTACAGCAGTTTTAAATTCTTACCATTTGTCAATGGTATATTTCAATTTTTTAATCTTTTTTATTTAGTCATTTAATGTGTTCAAAAGTTTTTTCTTTTGATTATTGATTCTTTCAATTTTTATCCTCTTGATACTATGTATTCTCATAATTTTTATTTGATTTAAAACGTCTTTCGCCTTTTTCATTAAACTTGCTTCCCATAATGTTTCATAGAATTTTTCTTTCAGCATTATTATTTTTGTTTCGTTCCTCCTTTTGTGAATTTTTTGGTTTCAGTTCCACAAATGAGTTCTAATTAGTTTTTATTTCGGAAAGAAAATAAATAATTGCTTATTTCACGAATATTTATATTCTACAAAATTCTGGAAAATAATAACTTTAATTTTTAAATGCTTTATTTAAATAAATTATAACACTAGTTAAAAAATTGTAACAATTTTTTCATTTACAATTTTTTTTTTACCACAAATGAATAATTTATTCTTTTTAACAAAACATATCGTTCAGGAAATTTAGTCATTTATAAATTTTCTAGTGATGCATTCTAAATAAATAATAAATGTTTTGTAATATTATTATTAGAGGAAAATTAATTTTTCCGTTGTTAATCACGGAATCTGACTGTACCGGGAACTTTAACTACGTAGGTTTATAAATCAATTTGAAACGAATTAGTTTTACCGATAATGTTGAAAACATACTCGTCTGGGATTCACGTAATAAAGGAAATGTAATTGAAAATAAATTACAATGGAAATTGTAAATTGAGTAAGGATTATTAAAATATATGCACGCCTTATGAAGAAACTCAATAACTGTCATAAATAATATATTTCAATAGATAAACTATTATAAAAAAATAATAGTTTGCTGAATGATTTTATTTTTTTCTTAATTAGGCCTATATTTTGCTGAACAAGTTTTTAATTATAAATAATTTTTATTAACTACATTTTAACTGATTTGATCTTATTGGATTGAGAAATTTTTTTCAACAAAATCCAGTAATATGAAATACTTACTGATTTTTCAATTACATTTTTTATATCATAAATAATAAAGAGAGCCGTATTACACATGAAAACTGACTGGCATTCCATTCATTCCAGAAATGAACTAGAGATATTTTAGCAGTATTTAAATAAATGTGTTTCAGTACGATTCACAAAATGATAACGAATATGTATTTTTTTAAATCTACACAGTGATTGAATAATAATGAAATCAATTAACCAAAAATTCTAGAAATTTGGAATTCGATATAAGTTTCTTTTGGGTCGTCGGTGCTCGCTAAAAAACGATATTAAAAAACTTATACATCTAAAAGACGAGAATTGACAATTTGTCAAAAATTGGGCTCTTAAAATGACAGCTTTTCTTTATATTTTCGGCCTATATTAAAAAAAGAGTTGAAGTAAATTAAAAATTCTACGACCTTTGTACGTGAGGTTTCATCATACAACGTTCATTTTAGCGGTAATTTACGACTTTCTACAAAAACCGCAATAATAACAGTTCTTAAAAAATTACTTTAAGAAACAGTAGGCCTATTTCAGGCCAAAATTTTAAATAAGAAAAATTAACGACTATTAAAAAATACTACAACCAATCCATACCTCAGTGAAAGTTTCCCTTTATTTTAAAACAATCCCCTGTAATATTGGGTAATCTAAAATTACAGATTTTATAGTCAGGTTGACATGAAATTGCATAAAACCAAAATTAAAGATAATATAGTTTTTGCGATATTTGAGTTTTAAACTTATTTATTTATAAAAATATGCATCAAAATCTCTCCTTTCATAAGACCGGCGTATATTTCACATATTACGTAGGTTCTCAAGCAGTTAGCAGGGACAACTTTTAGTTGCACTCTGAATGTTACAAAAGCTTTTTTAAAAGAAGTAAGCTTTTTGAAATATTTCTATAGAAAAATGTATTGGAATATGTGTAGGTACATAGTATTAAATCTATATGATGCAAAACGAAACGAGTAGGGTTGCTGGTTGAAGACTAGACATAAATGAGGTTAAACGAAAGTTTTTAGTTTTATAAGTAATAGGTTTGGTAAACTAGAAAAATGAAGGAAGATTTTTAACAATGTAACAAAAGAGAGCTAATGCTGGTTTCTTTAATAATTCAAAGAGTTAAATTTACTTTTCTGGAGATAAATGAAAATTGCTCCTCTTCTATTTAATTACTTAACGCGGGAACTTAATTAATTTTGTTTATTTTAGAAAGATTTGGAATTCTTTCATCAAAACAAAATGAAATTTTTTCTTTCCCCAAGTAGTATTTTGCACGAACACATTGAATTTCAAATAGTATTTCTGTATGATTTTCGGCTCGTATTCGATTGATTCATGGAAAATCTGTGGTATTAATTTAGTTAAATTATTTACAAATATATAGCCTAATACAGTTAATTCTAAATGATGTTTTATTTCATTAGTATGAAACGCATACCTCAAAACCATGCATTGCAAACATGATATGCAGAGCAATTTAAGGTTGACGGTTCTGCATGCTGTATGGTAGGCCTATTTCATGTAGCAAGTTCCCTTAACCACTACGCTTAAAAGTCACCCTTCAGAAATTTTTCGTCCGTCCGTTTTGGCTTCACGATGAACCAATCTTTGAAGTAAGTTACAAAACAATATTGAAAATTCTTTACTTTCACCAGTCAAAAGCTCTTAGAACTATGACAAACGCACGTTTTTATGTTTATCTAACAAATAGTACTACATGAAGACTCAAGCCGATAGACATGCTTTACAAAAGGTAGTGAATAAACATAGTCAAAAAAATCTGGTGAAAACACTCACACAACTTTCTCTTGCCAATGCAAATAATAAACAATAGAATCTAACATAATTAATTAAACATTAGAAATAAACAAAAAAAAACTAACCTCAATAAACATAACCTAATTTTAATGATGAGTGAACGACGCAAAATAAAACTCGACCTCAGTTTGGCTTAAAAATACGGAAAATCACTCTTTCACGCTAAACTAGGCTCTGTAGAGAAAAAATCCTGAAATAAAAGTGGTAGATCTTTTAATTTCCTATAAATTCAATCATAGACACTTTTCTCTTTAAAATGGTCAAAATCTTTGACCATTTGGTGAAATGGTCTAAGGTCAAAATCTTTAAAAAATCGATTTTTCACACGTTTTCGTGAGAAAAAACAGAAAATCGCTAATTACCGCTAAACTAAGCGTTATACGAAAAAATGTTTGAATTAAAAGTTGTAGGATTTTAAATTCTCAACAACTTTGATACAATACATTTTTGCGTTACATATTAATACATATTAATACATATTAATGCCGCAATCTTAAAAAAACCAAATTTTTAAGTGAATACAGCTCTCCAAGAATTTCAGCAGACATGACGCCTACCTTATTTTGTAGAGCATTAAAAATTTAGTAAATAAGGCGATTTCAAAAAATCATAGGACTCGTTTTTGAGAAAATTGCAGAAAAGTGAAAAATTACACGAATAAACTACTACTTTCGGTTGACCGATTTTGATGAAAATGTTCGTGTCGGGTACGGTGTGGTATGTAACTTAAGTTTCAAGTTTCTAGTTGGTACAATGTTCCATTCTTGAAATATTCTGTTCACACACACAGACCAATCGCTAAAAACATGTTTTTACTTTTTCTTGCCTATATGAATATATAGGAAGGAAAGTATTGTTTTCATGTCGATTTTTCGAAATCGAGTTTTCACCGGATCTACACGTTTTCGGAGCCCCTGAACCCAAAAAACATGTTTTTAGCGATTGGTCTGAGTATGTGTCTGTGTGTGTGTATACAAAATATTGCAAAAACGGAACATCATACGAACTTGAAACTTAAGTTAGGTACTACTACCGGACCCGACACGAACATTTTCATCAAAATCGATCAACTGGAAGTAGTAGTTTATTCGTGTAATTTTTTACTTTTTTGCGATTTTCTCAAAAACTGGTCCTACGATTTTTTTTTAAATCACTTTATTTACTAAATATTTTATGCTCTACCAGATAGGATAGGCGTCATGTTTCCTGAAATTCTTGGTAAGGCTGTTTTCACGTAAAAAAATTGTTTTTTTTTTAAGATTGCGGCTTTAATATGCATTTTGGCGCAAAAATGTATTTGATAAAATCTGTAGAGAATTAAAAATTCTACAAGTTTTATTTAAACAATTTTATGTATACCGCTTAGTTTAGCAGTAATTAGCGATTTTCTGTTTTTTCTCACGAAAACGTGTAAAAAGTCGATTTTTTAAGATTTCAGCCTTAGTATGCATTTTACGACAAAAGTGTATATAATACAATCTGTAGGAAATTAACAGATCTAGAACTTTTGTTACAGCATTTTTCTCTTTAGAGCCTAGTTTAGCGTGAAAGAGTGATTTTCTGTATTTTTAAGCCAAACTGAGATTGATTTTCATTTTGCGTCTTTCACTCATGAGTAAAATTAGGTTATGTTTATCGAGGATAGTGTTTTTGTTTATTACTAATGTTACATTATATTGTTAATTATTTGCATTGGCAAGAGAAAGTTGTGTGATTGTTTCACACCAGATTTTTTGGGTTCAGGAGGTACGAAAACATGTAGATCCGGTGAAAACTTGATTTCGAAAAATTGACATGAAAACAATACTTTCCTTCCTATATACCTCGTATTCATATAGGCATGGGAAAGTAAAAATCAAATAATGAGAACGTTGCATTTATCACAATTTAGAATTGACATATTATGGCAAATTGAGATCATAAATTATTAGCAATTTAACATTCATAACAAGACTTATTATTAATAATAAAAAATAATCTGTTATTTGTTAAGAAATTTATCTTACCGACCTCATCAATACTAGTTTATGACATTTGAATAATGGAGTATAACAATTTGCATAATCAGCGATTCAATACTGATCTGATTAGAAATATTCATATTTTTTTATTTTTTGTTGCAGGCATATTTGTGAAGTCGCTGCTTTAGTAAAACAAGAAACATTAGAAGTGACAGTTACTTGTGTTGGGATGTTGGGGAAATCACTACAGGAGTTGAATTCATCATTCTTTAGGTGACAATTCCAGCCTAAAGTCTGTATGAGGTAAATGATTTACATTATGAAATACAATGGTTGATTTACATTGCAAACGGATTCTGAGGACGTCGACTCGGATGCAGACGGTATGAAATGAGAACGTGGTCTATTCGTGTCCCTCGCTGTTAATTAGTACCGTATAGTAAAGCTCTATTACAAAGAGAGATGTTTTCAGTGAACCAAACGAAAAGCCAACTAACCAACAAGAGAGTAAATCAAATGAAAGGTGCGGGTTTGCCCTTTACCTTTTCAATATTTGCTTGAATTCAGCTGTTATTTCAGTCAACATTAAAAACTAATACACCAAATTGAAATTTACATACATTTTCCAAAATACTAAAAAATAACTAACTGAAAAAAGAGCTAATTTTAGTTATTAAAATTTCACGGCAAAGAATTTTTTCGTATAGGGCCAAAAAAAAAACTATATATATTTTAGACCACTTGAAGTGACTATTATTTTCAATTTCTCTTGCCTATCTGAATACATAGAAAGGAAATTATTGTTTTCATGTCGATTTTTCAAAATCGAGTTTTCATCGGATCTACACGTTTTCAGACCCCCTGAACCCAAAAAACAGGTGGGGGTTTGCCCTTTACCTTTTCAATAATTGCTTGAATTCAGCAATTATTTTAGTGAACATTAAAAACTAATACACCAAATTGAAATTTATATACATTTTCCAACATGCTAAAATACTAACTAAAAAAAAATAGCTAATTTTAGTTATTAAAATTTCACGGCAAAGAATTTTTTTCGTATAGAGCCAAAAAAAAATTATATATATTTTAGACCACTTGAAGTGACTATTTACTTTCTCTTGCCTATATGAATATATAAGAAGGAAAGTAGCCTATTGTTTTTACGCCGATTTTAAGAAATCGAATTATCACCGGATTTACACGTTTTCAGACCCCCTGAACCCAAAAAACATGTTTTTAGCAATTGATCTATGTGTGTCTGTGTGTGTGTGAACAGAATATCTCAAGAACCAAACATTGTACGAACTTGAAAAATGAAACTTAAGTTAGATGCTACTAGAGGACCCGACATGTACATTTTCATCGAAATCGGTTAACTGGAAGTAGTAGTTTATTCGTGTCATTTTTCACTGTTTTGCGATTTTCTCAAAAACGGCTCCTACGATTTTTTTTAAAAATCACCTGGTTTACTACAAATTTTATGCTCTACAAGATAGGGTAGGCGCCATGTCTGCTGAAATTCTTGATGAGGCTCTTTTCTTGAAAAAAAATGGGTTTTTTTAAGATTACGACTTTAATATTGTGTTTAGCGCAAGAATGTATCATGTAAAAGTTGTAGAAATTTTAAAATTCTACAACTTTTAATTCAAACTTTTTTTTGTATCACGCTAGGTTTAGCGGTAATTAATTTTCTCACGAAATCGTGTAAAAATCGACTTTTTAAAGATTTCAGCCTTATTATGCATTTTACGACAAAAGTGTATAATCAAATTATAGGAAATTAAAAGATATACAACTTTTATTTTGAGCATTTTTCTCTACAGAGCCTAGTTTAGCGTGAAAGTGATTTTCCGTGTTTTTAAGCTAAACTGAGGGTGATTTTCACTTTACGTCTTTCACTCATGATTAAAAAAAGATAATGTTTTTTGAGGTTAGTTTTTTTTTGTTTATTTCTAATGTTTTATTACTAATGTTAGGTTATATTATTAACTATTTGCATTTGCAAGAGAAAATGATGCGAGTTGTTTCACACCAGATTTTTTTTTTTATTTACGTTTCTGGAAGCAATATTTTTGCAGCCCACATTCTCACAATCTCATTACCTTTTCTTCTTTCTTCTGTCCATCCGGTGTTTTCTGAATGGTCTTCATGGAGAGCCTTTAAATTAGTAAGTTTTTGTCTGAATTCGTTCGATTCATTATGTTTTTTCGGTTTATTCCGGTTTTCTTAATTTCCCTTCTGATTTTTTTGAATTATTTATTCGACATCTTAGGTCTATATTGTAGTGATTTAAAAAATTTTTTGTCAACAGTTTGTCATTCATATAATTTATTTAAGTACTTAGTAGTTTCAAGGCAACAAAAATATTAATAAGATAAATATTAAAATATATATAAATCAAACAGTAATATTTTTTCATGGAAAATTCCTTATATGCTTATTTACTTCCAAAAAACAGTGACAGCCTGTTCTCCTGTATTCGATAGATTTACATCAAGGTGAACAGTCAATAGTTTACGACGGTAAACGCAGTATATACTTTCAAAACAATAATTTCATTTCTTACATTATATTTTTCTTGTTACTTTTTTAATCTTTATACCAAATAGCGTTTGGTACAAAATGCGAGGAAGTTTTAAGATTATTTATTTAAGATACTCTTGTATTACTGGCTTTAAGTTTAATAAGTAAATTGTAAACAACTTTAAATTAGTTTCTAGGAATCTTTTAAAACCTGTTGTTGTTGTTGTTGTTGTTGTTTAGGTCATCAGCCAAAAGTCTGGTTTGAACCTGTAGAGGTTTTACAAAGTAAGATAAGGAGTGAGGTGGTTTACCATTGTCTTCCTCACTGAGTGTAAAAGTACGCTTATCAGCATGCCGGGCCCACGTGGAGTGTCAAATTATTTACACTCAATCTGTTCGTTGCAGGGCTAAAATAAATAGTTCTGTTTCTTATTACATCGTCAGCCAATTAAATGACTGAATCATTTAAGAACAGAAGAGGTAGAGGTATAAAGACACAAATCAGAGTTATTTCCTCTGAAAGTAATAATTTTCATTATACAGCCAGACCATGTGATGAATGAAGTTAAAATGTCATTTGCAGAGTGGAAAATATGTGGTTTTCAGAGAGCCCGGTATGGTGATAAAAGTACTTTTCCACTCAGTGCGGAAGGCAATTGTAAACCACCTCACTCCCCGTTTTACTTAGTAAAACCTCTACAAGTTCAATTCAGCCTTTCGGCTGATGATCTAAACAACATTTAAAACCTAAAAGAATTAATAGATCGAACTAAGATTCGTAAATTCTTAAAAAAGTTTGTTAGGAATTATAATAAATTTTAGTCTTTATAATCTTTTAATCTCCAGGTAGCTGAAGTATTTGCTTAAAAATTCAACCACAACTGATATTATTTTATCAGATTTAGAAGGTACTCACCATTAAATGGTTAACAGTCATCAAGCTCTTACCAACGGAGACTTAGAGGAGAGCTTGACATAATCTTTGGAAGTGAGCAGAGGAATAATTTTCTGGTAGTGCCAGTGCAGGAGGTAAAAACCCACAACAATAAGAGATAATGAAAACGATAAAAGAAAGACTGGAAAGATAAACAATGTAGAGTTAGAAAGAGAGTTTGATTGGTTAATCAGAGCATCTGTTAGGTCAGTGTTGAATGTCGGTCTCCGGTATAACAATGTACCGTTGGAAAGTCTGCAGACGTGCCTCGCTTCGTCAACGCAGTCTGTCACTAATCACATAAAGGCTTCTACCCTACAGCAGAATAGGCCCTTTCGCAACACAAACTCACAATTTTGGTGATGTCTCTTTTTTAGAAATTTTTATGTTAGGCTCAGGTTAAGGTTTGGTAAAGATCGTGCAATCCTAACGTTAATTTATTTTGGTCCAAAGAACACAACCGTCACCTCGAACCGTGAAACTAATAGAGATCCTAACTATTCAGCGTTAAATATAAAGGTTTGTGGTTATAAAATATCGGATTGTATAACAAAAACTGTTTGGTTTTTGAGAGGTTTCAAGGACGACGTTTTAATACGAAAATTATTTGGTTAGTCTATTGATATAAAAAATACGTATAGAGTAAAACGCTTTTCGAAAATCACACATAACGTATCATGTATCAATGTATCATGTATCGTGTGTGCCTTAAAAAATTATTTTTTCCCAAAAAACAAACATAAGTATAACTTATTAAAACAACTTTCCTGGCCAATTACGTTCCACTGCACAATAGTCATAAAATTAGCTAATAGCAGAAAACACGATTATATGAGCATTTTTAAAAATCTTTGAAGAATCCTATTATCAGCACAAGAAAATCTTTCAATTTAGTGTATTAAAAAAAAATGGAATTATTAATTTTATATTTTATAAAGAAAATAATTATTATTTTTTTTCGTTTAATTTAAATCGCACCAACAGGATATCATTAGCGACTACTTTGGGTTAAGGATTGCTGGGTTTGAACGTGTAATAATTCTCCAGACTCCAGCCGGGGTTCAAACCTGGGATCTTTTGCTTTACAACGTAGCACACTAACCATTAATCCCAGGAGACAAACATTATAAAATTTATTTGACTTAAAAAATGTTTTAATATTTAGTGTATTTTTCCCATTAAATATACGAACATACATAACAAATTATAATAAATTTTTAACTTATGGTGTCAAGCTCATTTGAGCAGCGGTAGAGAGTAACTTAAAGTTGATCCAGGGCTTTCAGTAAAAATTTTTAAAACTTGCTTTTGATGCTCCTTTTTATGTAAGCAATAAAACCCTCCACGAAGATTTCAAAATTCCCACAGTAAAAGAACTAACCGCGTCCTTCTATATCAAATTCGCGAATGTTACCATTCAAACCAACTAGTCCGAGACCTAGCTACAAGGAATATCCCAGCTGTACGACGCGATATCTAAAGCAAAAATGGAGTAGAGAGCTATTGGTCTGAAAAATGGACAATACACATCATTCTAAACGAAGATTGTAACACTGGGTACCTCCTCTCTTGAAAATAAAATTCCCCCACAGCCCGTTAAATTAGACATTATGTATGGAAATTGTGCAGCTCACTATTAATAGTAGTCTACTATAATAAAAAATCTGGTGTGAAACACTCACACAACTTTCTCTTGCCAATGCAAATGATTAATAATAAACCTAACATTATTAATAAAATATTAGAAATAAACAAAAACTAACCTCAAAAACATAACCTTATTTTAATCATGAGTGAATGACGCAAAATGACAATCGAACTCAGTTTGGCTTAAAAATACGGAAAATCACGCTTTCACGCTAAACTAGGCTCTGTAGAGAAAAATGCTCTAAACAAAAGTTGTAGATCTTTTAATTTTCTATAACTTTTATTATATACACTTTTGTCGTAAAATGCATACTAAGACCGAAATGTTAAAAAAATCGATTTTTCTCACGTTTTCGTGAGAAAAAAAACAGAAAATCGCAAATTACCGCTAAAGTAAGCGTTATACAAAAAAATGTTTGAAACAGAAGTTGTAGGTTGTTAAATTCTCTACAACTTTTATTATATAAGTTTTTGCGCTAAAATTTATATTAAAGCCGTAATCTTAAAAAAACAACGTTTTTACGTGAAAACAGCCTCACCGAGAATTTCAGCAAACATGGCGCCTACCCTATCTTGTAGAGAATAAAAAATTGAGTAAAATAGGCGATTTTAAAAAAAATCGTAGGACCAGTTTTTGAGAAAATCGCAAAAAACTGAAAAATTATACGAATAAACTACTACTTCCGGTTGACCGATTTTGATGAAAATGTTCGTGTCGCGTCCGGTAGTGGTATGTAACTTAAGTTTCAAGTTTCAAATTCGTACGATGTTCCGTTCTTGGGATATTCTGTTCACACACACACACACACAGACACACACACACACAGACACACACACACACACACACACACACACACACACACACACACACAGACACACACACAGACCAATCGCTAAAAACATGTTTTTTGGGTTCAGGGGGTCTGAAAACGTATAGATCCGGTGAAAACTCGATTTCGAAAAATCGACATGAAACAATACTTTCCTTCCTATATATTCATATAGGCAAGAGAAAGTAAAAATGGAGTAGAGAGCTATTGGTCTGAAAAATGGACAATACACATCATTCTAAACGAAGATTGTAACACTGGGTACCTCCTCTCTTGAAAATAAAATTCCCCCACAGCCCGTTAAATTAGACATTATGTATGGAAATTGTGCAGCTCACTATTAATAGTAGTCTACTATAATAAAAAAATTGTTAACCCTTTAAATCCCAAATTTTTTAACCTTACAGAAACAAATATGTTTACATTGTTTCATACACTTTACTGACATTTAAGTGAAATAAAATCATTTTTAGACCTTCAGCCTTTTTTTGATGGCGTGACATAAAAGTGTGACACATATGTCACATTGGGCTTGATGGTATCAAAGTTCCCAACAATATGAATAAGTAAAAATCATATGCAGGCTTCCTAAACAAAATTCTCTTGCTTAGATTTGTAGCAAAGCATTATTTAAGACTTAAAAAAAGTTTACAATTTAAAAATATTGGTAAAATGGACAAAATCAGTATTTACAGCCTGAAAAATATACTTGTATGTACATTCAACATACTCGAAGAAATGCTACTTTATTTTAGTAAATGAACACGAATATTTAAAACTAACTATAAAAATAAACTAATAGTCGCGTCCGTGGTGTAGTGGTCAGCATCTTACACTGCAAAGCGGAGGTCTCAGGTTTGATTCCTGGCTAGGGTACAGAAAATTATTACACTTCACATCCAGCGCTCTTTAATCAAAAGTAGTCGCTAACAATTAAAGTTTTTATGTCTGTTATTTCACTCCAATGTGACTTCTATGCCTCACTGGGTAAGAAAAGGGTTAATAGTAGGCTTAGAGGCTTTTCGCTTTATTTGCCGTGTTTTTTTTTTATAAAATTAAGCAGTTGAATTGCTTTTGTGTTTTTTCACAATTCAATAGACAGACTCAACATAAGGTAAAAAAAAATTTGCAATTTATTGGATAACTGATAAAAATGTCAACAAATTTAAGATCTATTTTTAAAATATATCTTATAAAAATTAAAAGTGTTCATGAATTTGACATAAGACGAGCATTTCAATACTATTGTCTAATCTATTTAAAATAATAAATGTAAAGTATGAATCGTAAAAGATAACAGGAAATATATGAGAACAAATAAATCTTAAAAGGAGCCGACATCAGCAAGTGTTACACAATGGCAGTTAACACAAGCTATACCATACTAGAGGAAAGAATGAGACCACATTAACAACTGACTGATTCATAGACTCAGACGATGAGTTCGTTGGACACGCATCATTTAACTCGTGGAAAATATAGGCGCGAGTGTTCTCCTATAAGGCTCATCGCTGTTCCGTTTACAAATAAACACCGACCTACCTCGATGCCGTCTTCAATAGATAGAGGAAGAACGAACAAAGAGAGAGAGAGAGAGAGAGATATGAGTGAGTGAGGTAGAACTAAGAACAAAAAAGTAGAAACCAATTCGATAAGGTAGTACGGATTTAAAGACAATCAACTGACCGACGTACTAATACAACAAATCTATCGATCTTTTAACTACTGTTGAAATCGATACTAAAATGATAAAGTGATTCGATTTTTATTTAATTTTGTACGGTATGAAGCACAATGGAATTTTTGTGTCGCAAACTTTACACTAAATGTTCAGGAAACAATAAAATCAGTTTAGATATTGACAGCTAAGTAAATTATTTTGGAAAATTCCTTTTGGAAAATTCCTTTTTCAGTAGGCTAATCATGGCTTTTAAACCAAGAGTTCTCTGTTTTTATTCCTAATTAATTGAGGATCTTTATCGATACTTTATCATTTTATTACTCATGCGGAAATAGAAGCCTCGTACAAATAACTTAGCGTTTTACCTCAGCGGAGCTGTTTGGAGCTGCGGTGTTTAAAGTCCGAATAAGCACCATGATTGCCAACCTCCGTTCGGAGAGGGCACGTTAACAAGAAGAAAAAATACACATACTTTAAAAGAGAGATGTAACTAGTAAATAAACAAATGTTAAAAATAGATTCCTACATACTTCTGACCCGTTTTCCCAAACAATGTTGGCACTTTAAGATAATGTTGCCTTTAAGGCACGTTAAGAACAATGCTGAAGGTATACTATTAAAACGTTACAGGCCTATCAATCAGTACATACTAGGTGTGGCTATTAAATAACGAGACTGACGTTGTAAAAATTTTTTTTTATTTTGTACTTAATCACTTATTGTCACCTCTAATATACAATCCTTCTTTATCCCTACAACGCTCCATGCGAATTTTCCATTGTTGGAAACAGTGCTGGAAGTCATCTTCTGACAGCTTCTTCAAGACACGTGCCGCTTTCTCTTTTACAGCTTCCACAGACTCAAATCTTGTCCCTTTTAATGCAGATTTCACATTAGGGAACAGAAAGAAGTCACATGGTGCAAGATCTGGTGAATAAGGTGGATGTTCTAATACTGAGATGCTGTACTTGGCTAGAAACCTCTTGACAGATAACGCGGAATGAGCTGGCGCATTGTTTTAGTGGAGAACCCATGATTTGTCCTTCCACATTTCAGGGCGTTTTTTCCTTACTGTTTGACGTAGTTTAGAAAGTACAATGTAGAAATATCGATTAATTGTTTGACCTTCAGGAACCCAGTGAAGGTACACAATTCCATGGATATAAAAAAAAACAATCATCATTGCTTTAAAACTTGACTTGCTCATTCGAGCTTTTTTGGCTCTCGGTGAAGTTTGGCTCTTTCAGTGCATGGATTGGCGATTTGGAAGTAAAAAACCACGTTTCATCGCATGTTATCGTTTCCAAAAAATTTGGGTCATTTTCAATCGCGTACAAAGTGTCAGTACCAACATTTTTACGAGCTTTATTTCAAACATTTTTGAGCGGGACATGTCCTGAAGAAACTGACAGAAGATGACTTCCAGCACGGTTTCCAACAATGGGAAATTCGCATGGAGCGTTGTAGAGATAGAGAAGGAGTGTATATTTAAGGTGACAATAAGTGATTAAGTATAAAATAAAAATAAAATTTTTTACAACGTCAGTCTCGTTATTTAATTGGCACACCTAGTATGTAAGAAAAAATAAATTATTTATTTTTAAAATTCCTAATTTGAAAGAGATTTAATTTCTAATTTAAAAGAGATTCCTTAATTTAAAAAAATAAATTTAAATGTACTTTCTAACGCTGATCCTCTCTCGGATTAACGTTCTTTATTTATTTATTTATTTATTTTTTTGGTCTAATCCTAGCTGTTTTGAACATCGAGGCTAACGCAAACGATGAAGTGCAATATATGAGAAATTGCCAGACCTGACCAGACAAGAAACGTTCTTACTGGTTAAAATTGGTTTGTACGTTTGTTTTAGTTTTTTTTTATCCGAGGCGGTGAGAAAAACTTATGTTCACTCCCTCACGATGGGGAAAGTAGTTTTGGACTCAATTTAGGCGTCCTCGTCCACCCCTAAGGAGGCCGCAACCGCCTTACTAACCAAAAACCCGCCACCTAGTCACTTGATCCGACATCAGCAAACAACCCACCAACTCCCTCGGAACTGTTTATATAATACTACAAGAGAAAACTTCTGTTTTAGTTGTAGAATTAAACCATTCTGAAAAAAACTATTTATAAAATAATTTTGCGACTATTGGGCTCAACTAAAGTTTGTGAGACCACCAGAAAAAGTAGGTTATTAGTTAGTGGATTATCTATAATTATTTTTCAATGATAATCACCATATTTAGCCAAACAAAATTTGAAATTTAAAATTATAAACTTTTACAATGCGTTTAAAACCGTTGAAAACTACATATTACAGTAGGCAGGATGTTAAACAAATTTGTTCGTGAATCTACAAATCATCACGTTGACGTATATGTTTAAAGGTGAATCGTTTCCGGTCACAAATTTGACAGCAATTTAAACTAAAATATAAAAATATGGTTGTCAAAATATTCGGAAATGTTTACACGAAGTGGTTAGATTTGCATTTATAAATTCACACCGTAACCTTATGCAATTTTGTACATTTTAGACAAGTTTAAGTGTAAATATAATGAATGATATATTTTATAAGTAACGGATTCTTAATTAGCTGTCTTCATTATGATAAGCGTATGAAATTAACAGGTAGTTATTTTGTGTTGCAGTGCCACATGTCAGTTACGTTTCAAAAATAAACGATTAAACATGTTCTTATTATTGTTACTTCGTAATCAAAAAAATGAATTACGCTAACAACCTGTTTAACAAGATTCGATTCGTCCGCTTTTTGATTTACCGGGACTGATTTTTAGATTATTTTTCTTTAGCATGAAAGACAATACATGTAAAGTTTGTTTGAAGAATAGAAGATGTATTTGTATCTTTGTAACTACCTTTAACATTTTTATAAAGCCTTACTTCACCGAGGGTACAGAGTTCTAGGTGAAATTTTTCGCTAGCCGTAACTCGCTAACTAAGCGTTTTCAGGCATAATATGTTTTTATGAACTTTTTTTCTTATTTTTAACTATAGAATGAGATCCCAAGAGATTGCCGTACAGTTTTGAATCACCCTGTATAATTTGTTTTAATAAAAGAATGATTCAAATTGTACTAAGTTTTTACAATCTATTTTGTTTTTAATGGGTCAGTTTAAATTGCTCCCGCATTGCACATGATTTTATGGCTAGCCTCGGAGCATTTAGTAATCTTTTAACAGCTTCTAATGAGCATGTAATAGCCTCGCGCGTTATACAGACCGATTTATGAATATACCCATTTGCCTTCCACACTTTCCTTATTGTAAGTGTCATGTTAATAATCTTAATACCTTTTTCTAAAATTTAAAATATTTAACCAAGGTACAGAAATATACATTTTGTTTGTAGTTATCTTTTTCCACCCAGTAGAAGTTGTTAGTAGTAGTAATGAAAGTTCTTTACTTTTAAACTTACACTTACAGTAACAGTAAGTGTTTTTCACTTACAGAATACGCATGTCGTTTTTTAGAACCGTTAGCTACTCTTCGGGAAGCTACACACATATTAGTATCGATTTCGTTTTATCCGTTAGCTAATTTGACCGAACGTCCCGCTTCAGGGAATTGTGTCCGCTGCCCCTTCGATTTCTCAAGGGACACCCAAATCCCCCGCTTTAAGGGGAGACTGTACTTTGTATCCCGCCAATGTTAAATTTGCTATTTTTAGGTACATTTTTCATATGATTGGTAAAAGATAGGGAATTTAAACTTTACACACCATAAGTGTCAGGTTTCTTCTAGAGCTACTGACATTATTTCAATTTAAGCTTTGGAACATGCCATTCTTTTTAAAAATTACGAATAACATAAAATTTTTATAAATTGTTTCTTACGTTTTTTGCGTATTACTAATTTTTGGAGCACCTGAACAAGTCATAAAAAATGTCGGTATATGTTGATAAACAAGATAATTAACTGGTAAAAGTTTCAGCCTGGTAGGTTTATTGGTTTCTGAGAAAAATGTACCTAGTATTAAAAATCTAAATTTATGAGAAAATGGAAGAAACAAGAAGTCACAAATCAAAAACAAAATGTACATAAATAAGTAAATTTCCCATCAACAGTTATTTAGAAAGCTGAACCAACAGCTGAGAATACAAAAAACAGTGATGCAGATATTTTAAAAACTAAACTTCTCTTTGCACTAAAACGAGCGGTATAAAATTGTGAAAAATATTCGTTCGCGGTAACATGATAACTTTTCTGTGTAAACTTATAAAAACTTAATTTTTTCATAAAAAAAATATTTTTTTGACGTAATTTAATGTTTTTTCTGGTAGATCTAGGCCTAAACTATTGAAAAACCAGAAATCAAAATTTTGAGTTAAAACCATCATGCTATCTCCCCTTAAATGATAACGGTTTTACAACCAAGATAAAATTAGTAAAAATATTGTTACATTGGCTTCAAATTTAATATGCATACGGAAGAAATTTAGACATCAGAACAAGAATCAAACAAGGACAAACACTCTTTATAGATTGTAGCACTGTCTACCGCTGTAACCATTGATCACGGAGGCGGGCAATTTTATATTTTATTTACTTCATCTGGGCTTACATTATTTCATTACTTATTATTTCTTTAGATTATTTTTTAAAACGTTTAAAACTAATAAATAAACCTAATCGAAACGAAAATGACTTTTTGTTTAAATATTTTGCATATGTTTGTAAATTATTCTAACAGCGTTTCACCCTACAATCACCCTTTTTCAAAAAATTCCCTCTTGGATAAAATATCTGGTAACTTTGGTCTAAATGAAAGTTCTTTAGGTTTTCTGTTTTACTCGTTAGGAATGAATTTACCGAAATTCAGCTCTCTATGCGATCGGTAAGTTAAAATAATAATTAGTCTATGACGCGGACAATTACTCACTCACTCACTCACTCAAGAATTGAGTGTGTGAGTAAGTAAGGACACTTTTTACTTTCTCTTGCCTATATGAATATATAGGAAGGAAAGTATTGTTTTCATGTCGATTTTTCGAAATCGAGTTTTCACCGGATCTATACGTTTTCAGACCCCCTGAACCCAAAAAACATGTTTTTAGCGATTGGTCTGTGTGTGTGTCTGTGTGTCTGTGTGTGTGTGTGTGTGTGAACAGAATATCTCAAGAACGGAACATCGTACGAACTTGAAACTTGAAACTTAAGTTACATACCACTACCGGACGCGACACGAACATTTTCATCAAAATCGGTCAACCGGAAGTAGTAGTTTATTCGTATAATTTTTCAGTTTTTTTGCGATTTTCTCAAAAACTGGTCCTACGATTTTTTTTAAAATCGCCTATTTTACTCAATTTTTTATTCTCTACAAGATAGGGTAGGCGCCATGTTTGCTGAAATTCTCGGTGAGGCTGTTTTCACGTAAAAACGTTGTTTTTTTAAGATTACGGCTTTAATATAAATTTTAGCGCAAAAACTTATATAATAAAAGTTGTAGAGAATTTAAAAACCTACAACTTCTGTTTCAAACATTTTTTTGTATAACGCTTAGTTTAGCGGTAATTTGCGATTTTCTGTTTTTTTCTCACGAAAACGTGAGAAAAATCGATTTTTTTAACATTTCGGTCTTAGTATGCATTTTACGACAAAAGTATATATAATAAAAGTTATAGAAAATTAAAAGATCTACAACTTTTGTTTAGAGCATTTTTCTCTACAGAGCCTAGTTTAGCGTGAAAGCGTGATTTTCCGTATTTTTAAGCCAAACTGAGTTCGATTGTCATTTTGCGTCATTCACTCGTGATTAAAATAAGGTTATGTTTTTGAGGTTAGTTTTTGTTTATTTCTAATATTTTATTAATAATGTTAGGTATATTATTAATCATTTGCATTGGCAAGAGAAAGTTGTGTGAGTGTTTCACACCAGATTTTATGTTTATGAAAATATTGTAATACCTAAGGTCGGTATCTGAATTCGGGATCTGGGTTTAATGAATAACAAACAAAAACTTTCTTTTAAACTTAAAACAATTATTTATTGTTCGACGAATAAATTACAATTAATTATTAAGCTTTAACTACTAACAATTTACAATTAAATTAATATTACAAAACTTAATACTTAAACTAAACTCGACTTTAAATAAGATACTGTTACTTAACAATAGGAAATTTTAGGTAAAATGCTATTATTATAATTTAACAGTTTTGGCTGTATTGTAGACGTTTGTAATGATGGGACATAATATAGTTTTTTTTTTTGCGGTCTAGCCTTCTAAGGACTACGCAAATATTAATTAGGAAGGTTTATTTTTATATTCTTCATTTTCCGTTGCTGCCAGTAGGCTTTCATTTGGCTAGCAAATTGTTCTTTTCTTTCTTGGGTCCATTTGGTCCCCGGTTTACTTTTAGGTTTTTCGCATTCAAAGACTTCCACTTTTCCAATGTGTTGTCTAAACTTTTCTCTGTTTTGGCAAAGTTCTTCTGTAATTTTATATCTCTCCAGGAATTGTTTAACTGTTTTACTGAATATTTATATTTATAATTATAATTTTTATTTTTTATCAAACATCCGTATTATTTAAAATTGAAATATATATTTCTAACCACCAGAATACGGTAGCAGAAAACAATTACCAATGTTCAGTTTTATATTTATGTACGAAATATTTTTAGTGTCATTAATAGCCTAACTGTTTTATGTCTTGATATTCATTGTTTAGTAGGAAGGAGTTATATTGTCGGAATTAATGGAACTGTAATTGATATTGATGAACTGTAATTAATATTTTCATTGTTGATATTTTTGTAATCTTGTTGGAAATGTGCATAATTATGTTTTCCTCTCCATCAAGAATAGCCCTTTAAAGAAACGACTCAATTGTACATGTACCAATAAATTTGAGTCTAGTTTGTCTCCTTCATTAAGAAATGCCCTTTAATGATGTATGTATTTTGCCCAGACTCGCTGTTGGCGTTTAAGTTGTTGTTTTTTATTACTTCTGTTGGCCGCGCCATCTAAATATACCCTTTTAATTAATTATTGTTGTTTAGGTCAACAGCTGAAAGGCTGGTTTGAACCTGTAGAGGTTTTACTAAGTAAAACGAGGAGTGAGGTGGTTTACAATTACCTTCCTCACTGAATGGAAAAGTACGCTTATCAGCATGCCAGGCCCTCTGAAAAGCACATATTTTCCACTGTGCAAATGACACCTCCATTTCATTCACCACAGGGTCTGGCTGTATAATGAAATTCATTACTTTCAGAGACGATAACTCTGATTAGTGTCTTTTACACCCTCTACCTCTTCAATTAATTATTATTTGTCATTAAATATTTATTAATTTGTTTACCTGTATTTAATCTGTATAGGTATTGAATTATGACAATAAAATTTCTCTCTCAAAAAAAAAAACAATAATTACCCTCTTCATAATAACTTGCTACCACCCGCACACAACGCAATATTAACGTAATTTAGAACCCGTCCAGTAATGATAATATTTCAAAACGACCAAACTAACGCTACTGCCATTCAAAGTCCAAATACTTCCTAATTCACTACAAAGGCGCTAAGTGTTTTTATACCTGCGATTTGATAGCTTCTCAAACAGTCGAGACCATTCTCACACTTACTAACTTAACCAGAACGTGTTAGAGGAAATAAAAATTAAATTAACGTTTCTACTAGTTTCAATATTCAAAATTTCTATTAAAGGCATTTCATTCAACGAAATCCTTTATCTTCGTTCAGTACACTCCACTTCATAAAATACGCATTTTCTTACAATAAACAATTATTTCCTTAACTATTTCTAGAATATTACTGCTATAATATATCGATATGTTATGAAAATTATAATAATAACTAATAAGAAGGATGTAACACAATGTGTTAGTTGCAGGGGTACAAAAAATAGTTCTGTTTCTTACCACATGTTCAGCCAATGAAATTACAGAATAATTTAAGAACAGAAGAGGTAGAGGTGTAAAAGACACTAATCAGAGTTATCTTCTCTAAAAATAATGAATTTCATTATACAGCCAGACTCTGTGATGAATGAAGTGAAGATGTCATTTGCAAGGTGGAAAATATGTGCTTTTCAGAGGCCTCGGCATGCTGATAAGCGTACTTTTCTATTCGGTGAGGAAGACATGGTAAATCACCTCACTCCTAGCTTTACTTAGTAAAACCTCTACTAGTTCAACCCAGCCTTTCGGTTGATGACCAAACAACAAGTAGAAAGATTTATTAATTAGTATAAAAAAGTATTAATGAAATACACTCTAATGTCTTGTATTAAACATTTTAGGAAAAGGTAACATATTACATTCATGAATACAATAAAAAAATATGTAAATTTTGAATACTAATGTTAAAGACTAGTATATAAAGGTAACTAGGATAAATCTGTGTGATCAAAATTTGATCACACAGATTTATTCATAATGAATATCAGACAAAAATAGAGCGGTTGGGTTAAAAAACGGTTCTTAGTCTTATACACATTTAGACACTTTTTATGTAAAAGAGGTACAAAATTATATTAAAAATGCCATTATCATAAAAATTGATCTAAACATTTTATTAATGGTTAATAAAATGTATATTACACGTACTTGTTTTTTTATAAACATTTTTTTAAAGTAATATCTTCAAAATATTTTTAACAAAATTTAAAAAAGTAAGATTAAGTAAGCCAAAAGAAACATTTTATGCAATTCTTAAGAAAGTATTATGTTAGACCATAATATATGGTAATGAAGACCTCTTTAACAAAGTAGATTGAAATCGTTGATATGAGTGTATGCATGAACTAGTCGACCATACTGCTTTAAATTGGCTGCAAACTGTTAAACCTGACAACTTACTTGCAATGTTATTTCAATAAAAGTTCTAGGTCGTAATATTATTTGTCTTATGAATCTAAAACTTTCAATAGACAATCATTAATAAACAATGAAATATTTAACTAATAAACGTGTCATATTAAACAATAAAATAAAAAAAACAATGAAATTATTCATCAAAGGACTTAACATTCTTAAGTTCTATGAATCCGAATATTTAAAATACAATAGTGTATCTAAACTTTTTAGACAATAGTTTAAACTAGCATTGTGACAATTATTGAATTTCAATTAGTTACATTGATAAAGTTCAGGAACCGAAACGTGTTTACCGCCATCGGGTTTCGAATTTATTCCATCACGTTTATTTGACCAGACTAATGTTTTTTTATTATCTAGACAGAAAATTACAATTTCTTTTCTTCACATTTAAAAACAAGAACAATAAGTAATAGTTAATGCAGAAAACACAAAATAACACATTATCTTCCATTAACGTTACAGATCGAATGAAAAAAAATTGAAAGAATTAAAAAAAAAGATTTCTGTAATGAAGTTTAATTGTTATCTAAACTGCTACTGAAGTCAAACATATCGTATCTGTTTTGTAAAAATTTGTAAAAATAAAGTCGAAGTTTTCGAGTAGATAAAACGCAAAATATTTCGGATGTCCGTCCAGTCTTTGTTGTATGCTCTGATTATGTGTGTAATATCTATTTTACATGTTTTTTTTTGTTATAATTTGCACTCGATCTGCTAGTACCAGGGCTACAAAAGATAGTTCTGTTTCTTATCACATGATCAGCCAATTATATGAATGAAGCATTTAAGAACAGAGAGGAGATAAAACAAACTAGTCAGAGCTATTTTTCATCGGAGAGTAATGTATTTCATTATACAACCAGACCCTTTGGTGAATGAAGCGAAGGAGTCATTTGCAGGGTGGAAAGTAGATGCTTTTCAGAATTCCGGGATTACTGCTAAGGATACTTATCCACTTAGTGAGGAAGCCAAATGTAAACCATTCAGTTCTTGTTTTACTTTGTAGTCTCTAAAGGTTTTAACCAGCCTGTGAATGATGACCTAAACAACAGGGTGAGTGAATGACGGCTTACACATTTTATATACAACAATTAATATAATTTAATAAATATACCGCTTGATAAATTTATACATAATATTATATTTATATGTGTGACATATTATTTATTCTTAATTTGTGTACGTTGCAATCTGTTCAATTTAGAACAATAAGCAACTCCATGACCGAATGAGATGAGGATGATGTATATGACGTGTAAATGAGGTGTACTCTTGTACAGACCCAGGCCGACCATTCCTGAGAGGTATGGTTAATTGAACCCCAACCATCAAAGTACACCGGTAACCACTGTCTAGTATTCAAATCCTTATAAAAGTAACTACCTTTACTAGGATTTTAACTAGGAACCTTCGTCTCCGAAAATCAGCTGTTAAACAGCTGATTTTGGCGACGACTTTACCTCTAGACCAACCCAATGGGTTTTATACGAATAATGACTAACATTATGTTCAGTAGCCTTATAAATTCAAATTAACATACGAGGTGTGGCTATTAAATAAAGAGACTGACGTTGTAAAAAAATTTATTTTTATTTTATATATTATCACTTATTGTCACCTTCAGTATTCACTCCTTCTCTATCTCTACAATGCTCCATTCGAATTTTCCATTGTTGGAAACAGTGCTGGAAGTTATCTTCTGTCAGCTCCTTCAGGACACGTGCTGCTTTCTCTTTTACAGCTTCCAAATACTCAAATCTTTTCCCTTTTAATGCAAATTTTACTTTAGGAAACAGGTAGAAGATAATAAAATGTAATGAAACGTGGTTTTTTACTTATGATCCGAAAACGAAGCGCCAATCCATGCACTGGAAGAGCCGAACTTTACTGAGAGCCAAAAATGCTCGAATGAGCAAGTTAAAATTTAAAGCAATGATGATCGGTTATTATATCCATGGAATTGTGTACCTTCAATAGGTTCCTGAAGGCAAACAATTAATCAATGTTACTACTTTGAGGTACTTTCTAAACTACGTCAAACAGTAAGGAAAACGCCCCGAAATGTGGAAGGACAAATCATGGGTTCTCCACCAAGACAATGCGCCAGCTCATTCCGCGTTATCTGTCAAGAGGTTCCTAGCCAACTACAGCATCTCAGTGTTAGAACATCCACCTTTTACACCAGATCTTGCACCATGTGACTTCTACCTGTTCCTAAGGTGAAATCTGCATTAAAAGGGACAAGATTTGAGTCTGTGGATGTTGTAAACGGAAAAACGGCATGTGTCCTGAAAGGCTGTCAGAAGATGACTTCCAGCACTGTTTCCAACAAAGGGAAATTCGCATGGAGCGTTGTAGGAATAGAGAAGGAGTGTATATTGAAGTTGATAATAAGTGATTACGTATAAAATAACAATAAAATCTTTTACAACGTCAGTCTCGTTATTTAATAGCCACACCTCTTATAACGACCTCCGTAATTCTTCAACAAGTAACAAAAAATAAAATGTTAGATATTGCTGGATTACTGATCATCTGTAGAGCTGCTGAAAAAAATTATGAACAAAACTCCAACTTATTATTTAGTTTCAGTGCAGTGAACTTTTTCAAAAATACATCATCAGAAGTAAGGTATCCTATAAAACTTTTCATTAAATTTTTCCAAGGAAAGTTTTTATCTAGTTGTATTTAAGTTAAAAAAATCACCATAAAATACTTTTGAACGAATATTACAATTTAAAACATGTTAAAATAAAGAAACTAAACACATATTGTATGAACGTTACTAGCAACAACTACTTATTCAATATCAACGTCTAGAATGTAAATGAATAACCAGCACAATGCATTGAACAAGGAAAATGGGTCGGTCGATTTAGTTACAGTTTCGTCTCACAGGAATACCGCAACAAATTAAACTACTGTATTCGTTTTTAGCAGTGTACAATTATTCGGACTCCAGGGAATGATCAAAACAAAATGCAATTTAAATAAAAATATTAAAAACAAAACTTAAATTTTCAATAAACTTTTCGCATTGATAAATAATTGTAAAATTTAAAAATAGATCAACTTCGGTTTTTTGAGATTTAAATAAACACTGGCCTTTTGGCCAGCAAAGTCAGTCAGCTGGTATTAAGTCACTGTTATTTGTTTAGTAACACTAGTTGGGCAAGCGATTTTGTATGGTGACCAGCTGACAGCCATTCCTGAACAAACTCTTCTGGGGGTCCCTGTTCAAACTCATGCCTAATTCACGCTAAATAAAAAACAGCAAAGCAGCCATCAAATTGGGTAGTTGTCAATAATGTACAGTTCCCGATAACGAATAAAAGCTAAAAAAAATAAACAATTGTAGCTACATTTTTAGTTACTATTACGAAATAGAACCGTGCGGTAAAGTCATAAATCATAATAGGCCAACTTGCTGCCCATAATAAACAGGTGGAGTGTCAGATTATTTTCACTCAATCTGTTCGTTGCAGGGCTAAAATAAATAGTTCTGTTTCTTATCACATGGTCAGCCAATTAAATGACTGAATCATTTAAGAACAGAAGAGGTAGAGGTGTTAAAGACACTAGTCAGAGTTACCTCCTCTGAAAGTAATGAATTTCACTATACAGCCAGACCCTGTGGTGAATGAAGTGAAGGTGTCATTTGCAGAGTGGAAAATATGTGCTTTTCAGAGGGCCTGGCATGCTGATAAGCATACTTTTCCACTCAGTGAGGAAGGCAATGGTAAACCACCTCACTCCTCGTTTTACTTAGTAAAACCTCTACTGGTTCAAACCAGCCTTTTGGCTGATGACCTAAACAACAGGCCAACTTGAAAGTTAAAAGGTAGTACTGTACATTATATTACGTTTAGAATCACGTCTGCTAATTCGATCCGCCAGATTACGATGTGTAGTAGGCCTACACACCTGCTGAGCTATAGGTTTTGTGTGAAATAATGAAAAAACAACAAAAAACAATCTGGTGTGAAACATTCACATGACTTTTCTTATCTTATTTATATAAATAATGAAAAATATAATCTGTATTTAATCATTAGTAAATAATGTGAAATTAAAAACATAACCTAATTTTAATTATGAGTGAAACACGCAAAATGAAAATCGACTTTTTTAACTAGAACTTGAAAACATTAGTTGGTTGGAATTTCACTTATTGACGCTAAACTAGGTTTTGCAGAAAAAAAATTATAAAAATTAAAGGTTGTAGGTTTTTTAATTTTCTATAAATTTTATTGTGTGTAATACTTTGGCCGTAAAAGTGCATACTAAGGCCGCATTCTTAAAAAATCTCATTTTTCACCGATTTTAATTAACAAAATACAGAATATAACTAACTGACGCTAAACAAAGCGTAGTAGAAAAGAACGTTTGTAGTAAAAGGTGTACATGTTTTTAATTTTCTGCAACTTGATTTAACTTTTTTTTTAAATTAATTTATTTATTTAACGTCGCATCAACTGCAAGGTCATAAGCGACGACGTTTGAGTGTAACTTTACGTAATGAGGATGAAATGATTTTTTGTAACGTATGAAAATATGCCGTGCTTGAGTGGGATTCGAACCCAGGACCGCATGAAGAGAGGCGAGCACGTTACCAACTACACCAATGCGGTCGGCATTCAACTTTTGTTGAATGCCGACCGCATTGGCGTAGTTTTGATTCAATGCCGGTTTTGATTCACCTTTTGTTGTCTTTTAAAACTGAAATTAATTTTTATAGTCTTATTCTTTTATCATTTTTTATTTAACTTTTAGAATTATTACTTAAAGTTTATGTTTACATTTAAATAAACTGATTGCAAAAGAATTAAACTTTGTTAAAAAAAAGTTAAAAAGGTTATCTTAAAGTTAATAAAAGAAAGTTTTAGCATATTGGAAGAAACAGAACTATTTATGGCCTTAGAGTAAATGTTTTAATATATCAAGTTCATTGTATGTTAAGTTATAATTTCAACTATTAATTCACTTGAATAAAATTGCCTTTGAAATAAGGTATAATAAAATGTATTAAATAATTTAAACGATCTGCTCCATTATAACTGTTAATTTTATTTGTTTTTTAACATGTGACATTTAAAAATATTAAATGTGGAAAGGAACTGTTGTTAATTTTTGAGAAACAAAAGTTACTTTTCGGATTTAAACATTTTGTATAATACAATGCAAGCACAATTGCATAATGATATTAGGCTGTTGTAGCATAGTAGAAAGGTAAGCCAAGTTTTATATAACCAGTTTTATAACTCTTACAACCTTTCAGATTGTACATAACTTAAAACAAATTATTTTAAAAATCTCAACGGACTTTTTCGTGTTTTTTTTTAAGTTATTCTTCAGTATTATCTCATGGTAAGTAAGTACATCTATTAAGTAAGTACTTCATGTCTTCCAAGGTACATAGACAAGATTTACCTACGCGAACCACTCCTAGACGCAAGATAACTTGGCAGAGATAATCAGGGTCATGACCGTTTGTATGCAGTTTATGTGCAGCATAATAAAATCGTTGTTAACCTTTCTGTATTTGGATAAAAGAAGACATTATTACGTAACAGTATAAAGAAAAATATTTAAATTTTAGATAAACCTTCTTAATTATAGTGTTTGTAAATAGGAAAATTCTTTAAGTATTATAATTAAGATCCGGTCTGTCTCGATCAAACATGTTAAGAAGAATTCAGGTTATTCCTATTACATGAAACAAGAAACTTCAATGAATCACACCATTAATAACTTATCAAGTACTTGTTGAAGTTCTAGTGTCCAATGAAAATGTTTTATAAATAACTAATGAGAAGAAAATTCACTAATTTTCATATTTTCAGTCGAAAATTTACAATTTTTAAACGCTTTTATTTAACTTACTCTTGGATCCATAAAATCTTGCAACTTAAAATTTTAATACTTCTACCGTATCAATATGAATCAAACTTTGCACACTTGTTTATCTTCGATGACAATACGCTGTCATAAAAAAAAATTTACAAAAAAAAATTTTTTTTTTTTAACTTACTCTTGGATCCATCAAATCTTGCAACTTAAAATTTTAATACTTCTACTGTATCAATATGAATGAAACTTTGCACACTTGTTTATCTTCGATGACAATACGCTGTCATAAAAAAAATTTACAAAAAAATTTTTTTTAAACGCTTTTATTATTACAAAATAACTTACTCTTGGATCCATCAAATCTTGCAACTTAAAATTTTAATACTTCTACCGTATCAATATGAATCAAACTTTGCACACTTGTTTATCTTCGATGACAATAGGTGTTTGTAAAAAAAAATTACAAAAAAATTTCAAAAAAATTACAAAAATATTTTTTAAAAATTTAAAAAACGCTTTTATTTAACAATTACTTAAAAAAAGTAACTAAAAAGAAAAAAATAAAAAAAAATTTACAAAAAAAAATTACAAAAAAAATCACAGAAAAAAAATTATAAAAAAAAATAAAAAAAAAAAATTTTAAGAAACGCTATTATTTAACAATGATTCAAATAAAAAATGAACTAAAAAGAAAAAAGAAAAAAAATTGCAAAAAAATCACAGACATTACAGTTACAAATAAAAGCGTGGCGCATTTTTATACAACGAATATTTTACAATAAAAATGCGCCACGCTTTTATTTGTAACAGTAATGTCTGTGATTTTTTTGTAATTTTTTTTCTTTTTTCTTTTTAGTTCATTTTTTATTTGAATCATTGTTAAATAATAGCGTTTCTTAAAATTTTTTTTTTTATTTTTTTTATAATTTTTTTTCTGTGATTTTTTTTGTAATTTTTTTTTGTAAATTTTTTTTATTTTTTTCTTTTTATTACCATACTGAATAATAAATAACTACTATTGTTTTATTATTTTTTATCCTTTCTCTTGGAGTATCTGACTATAATACTTTTTCATTTTTTACTTCCTCTTGCCTATATGATTATATAGGAAGGAAAGTATTGTTTTCATGTTGATTTTTCAAAATCGAGTTTTCACCGGATCTACACGTTTTCAGACCCCCTGAACCCAAAAAAACATCTTTTTAACGATTGGTCTGTGTGTGTGAACAAAATATCTCAAAAACGGAACATCGTACGAACTTGAAACTTGATACTTAAGTTACATACCAATACCGGACCCGACAAGAACATTTTCATCAAAATCGGTCAACCGGAAGTAGTAGTTTATTCGTGTAGTTTTTCACTTATTTGCGATTTTCTCAAAAACTGGTCCTACGATTTTTTTTTAAAAATCGCCTCACTTACTTAATTTTTTATGCTCTACAAGATAGGGTAGGCGCAATGTTTGCTGAAATTCTTGGTGAGGCTGTTTTCACGTAAAGAAAATGTTTTCTTTTAAGATCACGGCTTTAATATGCATTTTAGCGCAAAAATTTAGAAAATAAAAAATGTAGAAAATTTAAAATCCTACAACTTTAATTTGAAACAATTTTTTGTATAACGCTAATTTAGCGGTAATTAGCGATTTTCTGTTTATTCTCACGAAAACGTGTGAAAAATGGATTTTTTTAAGAATTCAGCATTAGTATGCATTTTACGACAAAAATGTATAAAGTAAAATTTATAGAAAATTAAAAGATCTACGACTTTTATTTAGAGTATTTTTCTCTACAGAGCCTAGTTTAGCGTAAAAGAGTGATTTTCTGTATTTAGACAAACTGAGGTTGATTTTCATTTTGCGTGTTTCACTCTGATTAAAATAAGGTTATGTTTTTGAGGTTAGTTTTTTGTTTATTTCTAATATTGTATTACAAATGTTAGGTTATATTGGTCATTATTTGCATTGGCAAGAGAAAGTTATGTGAGTGTTTCACACCAGATTTTTTCAAAAACGGCTACTACGATTTTTTTTTAAAATCACCTCATATACTACATTTATTTATGCTCTACACGATAGAGTTAGCGCAATGTCTACTGAAATTCTTGGGGAGGCTGTGATTTTGTAGTAAAAAATTGTTTTTTTTTTAAGATTACGTTTTTAATATACATTTTAAAGCAAAAGTGTCTAAGCAAAAACTTGTAGCAGAATTTAGTAAACGACTATTATTGATGTCTAATGACTTAAAATCAAACAATCACAATTACTGAATCCGGAAAACTTCTTTTCTGCTTTATTAACATTATTTATTACGCCTACCGAAAGCTTTTCTGCTTTATTGAAACGTCAATAAACGTCAATAATACTAATATAACGATGTATTACGTCACTACACCTCCGTGGATTAGTAGTGACAGCGTGCTAGCCTACAAAGGGGAAGGTCCAGGGTTCGATTCCCGGCTAGAGTCTCGGAATTTTAACAGGTTAAACCCACCGTTACCACCGTTACAGTACCAAAACCCACAGTAGTCGCTTGTTGTCAATTTGTTGATACGACTTTAAATTAAGAAAAAACTAAATAACTAAACGTTATTTATTAATGTAAACATCTACACACAAAGATCTAAAAGGAAAAACGTTTTCAGTGGTGAAATTTCCGCTGGTAAAATTTTCCATATTTACAAAATTTCTACTCCATCTACTGTTGAGCTGGCAGCGTTTGGGGTTACCGAGTATAAGTAATGACACGTTTTGTAAAGGACAGTTTTCGTTCGCAGTAAGTTTGAAACGCAGCCTGTGAAATTGACGAATGACGTCAAATGCAAATACGTTTAAAATATTTAACGGAAAACTTAATAATAGATATTTTCTTATCATACATATATTATGAAATTTGAACTAAAGATTTCATTTATTTTACTAATAATTATATGCTCTTATATATTTCCTGTCCTTTTTCCGAGGCTAGTTAAGAGTTTTCCAGTAACTGCCCCCCCCAATCCTTCTTTATGAAAGTGAGTCATGGGTTACCACAAAACGCCAAGAAAGTAGAATCCAAGCAGCTGAAATGAGGTTTTTAAAAAGGGTGAAGGGCTGTTCGAGTCTTGATCTAATATATAACGAGGAAATTAGATCCGAGTTGGGTGTATTTAGCTTGAATGAAAATGTGGAGGAGTACCGGAATCAATGGAAGCAACATTTGGAACGGATGCCAGAGGAGAGAATACCTCTAAATGTGACGGATATGTTCCAGTTGGAAGAAGGGAGGTGGGAAGATCTCGAAGAAGATGGCAGTAGTCCAGATGTACGGTGTTTGTGTAGACGTACAGGTTGGTTTGTAAGTTCGGAAAAGGCTTATGCCTAATCCTTGATAGTAAGAAGAAGAAGAAGAAGAAGAAGATATATTTCCAAAACATAGGCTACAATAAACTACGTAATATTATTTTTATTTGTTCTTCTAGAGGTATAAAATTTCAATGTTAAGTTAAAATTTAAATACTGAATTTTTGAAAACCACAAAAATCTTCTTTCTTTTTTATGATTCTTTTTTTTGTGATACCTTCTCAATCATAGGCTACATATTGGCTAGATCAGTGTTTCCCAACCGGTGGTCCGCGGACCAAAGGTGGTCCGTGAGAGCCTTCGGGGTGGTCCGTGAGAGTCCGGTGACTACTTATAAAAAAGTAATATTTTCCCGTAATTAAATTAAAGTTACGATTTTCATTAAACAAGATTAAGTAAATACATTCAAGATTCAGATTAAGTAAAGGTAGAAGAGTTGTGGTGTAAGAAAGCCCTGGGCTTCCCCAAGATTCGGCAAGTAGCTTTGCGGTATCTTATGATTTTTTTCAACCACTTATATGTGTGAGCAGGGGTTCTCTAATTTATTGTTAATTAAAAACAAACAATGAAATCGGCTAAGTGTAAGCAGTGATTTGAGAGTAGCTCTTAGCAAGGGCCTAAAACCTAGAATTCCTCAGCTAGTCAGAAAGATTCGTGCACAAAAGTCGCATTGAAATTTTCATTTCATTTTTAATTTTCATTGTTTATTTCGACTAAGTAAATTCTGTATTCCTTATTTTATTAAAAGACAATTTACAATTAAAATATTTTTACTTCTTTTGATGTACAATGCACCATATTTTCTGAAAATAACAATTATTTGTTTGTAATAATAGTTTCTTAATTAATAATAATAGTTTGTTTCTGAAAATTTGTTTTATTTAATCACCTTTTAATTAGGTTACAACTGATAAGATATATGCAATAATGTAATGAGTGGTCCGTGGTAGTTCACTTTCAGGCTGAGTGGTCCGCAGACCACTGCCAGTTGGGAACCACTGGGCTAGATAATAAGAACAATATCTTGTAATATTGATTTAGCTACATTCCCGGTATTATTCTCTGTTATTTTATAAATTTGGAAGCTTGTAGTAAATAAATTTAAATTACGTTACAATACTATTAAATTTTGATGATGACAGTATTATGGATTCATTCATAATAATTTAGAAGATTATCAGGCGTATAATTTTGAGATATTTCACCTATCTAATTTATGTTGAACACTATGCCATAGAAATAAATCTTTACAAATGTTGCTGGAATTTAGCCGAGTAGAGATAAACCTTTTGAAATAAAACACAGAGACCTTCATAAATTTCTGTCCAAGTGAAAAAAACTAACGCGATAATATTTAATGGAAAGTACAAAAATCCTTCCGTATAACAGTTACTAAATATTTTTATACAATAATTATTTTTATGTGATGGTAATTTACTTTTAAAATTATTTACAAGAATAAAATATTTTAAGGTTTAATAATTATTAATTTTAACTTTATTTTTAATGTTAAAAGGTACAAAAAAAAAGTAAAAGAAAATACAAAAACTTATCCGTGGCCACAAAATCTTTTATTATCCGACTCAGTAGCTTAGTCTTTTGCGTAATCGATTAGTAAGTCAAAAGTTCTGAGTTTGATTCTTAGCTAGAATATTTTTTTTAGCTTTTATTTTTTATCGGGAACTGTACATTGTTGACAACTACCCAATTTGATCGCTGCTTTTTACTGTGTTTTTTTTGACATGAATTTGAACAGGGATCCCAGTAGAGTTTGTTCATTGATGGCTGTCAACTGGTCACCATACAAAGTGGCTTGCCCAACCGGTGTTACTGAACAAATAATAACGACTTTCTACCAGCTGACTGACTGGGTTGGCCCGAAGGCTTAGCTAGAATTTAAAAAAAGTTTTTACGCAACAAGAAACAAATTTGTCACTATGTTTATGAATTTGAAAAAATAAAATAAAATAAAATTAAAAATCAATACTATCTAAAGAAAATTCGCCTAATCTGTGCCATAGAAATAAATATTTACAAAAATGTTGCTGGAATTTAGCCGAATAGAGATAAACCCTTTGAAATAAAACACAGAGATCATTAAAAACATTATCATAATAGGCTAGTGTTTATTTGGAATAGTTAATGGTATGTCACTAGTCGTCGTCGTCGTCGTCGTCTTCCTTCAAGGATTAGGCACATTGCCTGTTCCGACTGCAAACTCCTTTATTAATCAATTCCATCTCTTACGAGGCCTGCCCACACTTCTCTTTCCTACTGGCTGATAGGAGATGACTGCCCTGCGAATTCTTCCATCCTCCATGCGCTCCACATGATCCTTCCAGTTTTGTTTGGTTTCCTCGATTTTCTGCCATATGGAGGGTATGTTGAACTCTTTTCTGATCTCAGTATTATGGATTCTGTCTTCCCTAGTACAACACTTCACTGCTCTTAGGAATCGCATTTCAGCAGCCTGTAACCTGCTCCATTCCTTCTTTTTATGTACCCAGGTTTCAGAACCATATAAAAGAGTGGGGATAGCCATAACTTTATAGAATTTCATTTTCGTTTCCCTTCTGGCTTTGTTCCTCAAGGTCCTGTTGATTGTTCCACAGATAGCTTGGAATCTATTTAATTTCATGCTCAAGTCCTGATCCATTTCATATGTGATATCACACCCCAAATACTTGAAATGTAATACTTGTTCCAGGACTTTGTTATCAAGAACTATCTTAGACCGAATTGGATCTTTTCCCACAAAAGCCATCACCTTCGTTTTACTGAATGAGATCTTCATGTTATATTCAGCACTGAGAAGATTCAATTGGTGTATGAATCAATGTCACTAGTGAATGACTTAATTTCACAATTTCCTTTAACTCATAAAATTGACTTAGCCTATAGTCACCAGACTAATATTGTAAATATATTTTAATAAATGAAACAAAAGATAAATAATTTGGCCGCCTCCGTAGCGTAGTGGTAGCGCGCTAGCCTACAACGTGGAGGTTCCGGGTTTGATTCCCCTAACGTCTGGAAGTTTTCACAAGTTAAAACCCACTATTTCATAACCCATCGTATTCACTAATAACCAAGATGTTCATGTGATTTTAAATAAAATTAAAATAGATAAAACCAAGAGAAAGTCATTTCTCACTGCAGGAAGTAATATTTCCGTTTCATAGTTACACCCTTACGTTACAATTTTTTCCCCGTCTTTTTTCCCAAAGGATGAGCAAACTTGCCTGTTATGATCTAAACCGATCAGAAAGTTGACTCCAACAATTTACTCTAACCACACTCTCATTTCCCACGGGTCTGTACATTAGTACTTTGAGGTGGATTCTTTCTGAAAGTATCAGTTTGTCACGATCACTTTATCTCCTTGTGTACTCAGAGCTTGGACTCCCAGGTTTGTTCAAATGTTTTCTTTCCAAATTTTTTAAAAGAACCGATTTTATTAAGGTGTTAATAAAAATTTATAAAAATTATGACAATGTAATGGTATCAGAAAATTATAAAGTACAAAATTAGTAAAATTTGTAATTCTCTTTTGCTTTAAAATGTAAAGTAAGACTATAGCTCAGAAGTAATGCGATTTCTAAAGTGGAGCAGGGATCCTCGTCGTTATTAAATGTTTTCGGAATATTACTTAACATCTTAATTTTTTTTAAATTTTTTAATCCCTAATTTGTTTACGTTGCAATCTGTTCAATTTAGTACAATAAGCAACCCCATGACCCAATGAGATGAGGATGATATGTATCACGTGTAAATGAGGTGTAGTCTTGTACAGACCCAGGCCGACCATTACTGAGAGAGCATGGTTAATTGAACCCCAATCATCAAAGTACACCGGTAACCACTGCTAGCATTCAAATCCGTATAAAAGTATCTACTCTTACTAGGATTTGAACCAGAAACCTCCGTCTCCGAAAATGAGCTGTTAAACAGCTGATTTTCTGCCCAGTGGGTTAACATCTTAATGACACTATAAAATGTAGTAAATGAAAGAAGTTTAATAAAATTCGGAAAAAACTGTTTTTTATTAAAATCGATTTTGTATTTTTTCTCCTCAGTAAAGTGCCCTTAATTTTCTGGTTACATAGGAAATTTCTAAAAAGGCCTCTGAGGTTACACAAGGAATTCTTAGTTTTTAAATTTCAGCTGAATCGGTTGAGTAGTGATGAAGATACAAGTTTTACAAACACTTTTTTGGCTTCAGGGGAGCATACAATGTAAAGCTCTATTGTAATCTGAGTATCGGAAATATCTTCGCATTTGAAAGTATTTACTTATATTTCATTATACAGCAAAGCGTGCGAGAAAGTAAATTTTTATTATTTTATATGTTTTATTTTTATTATAAATATGGAGTATAGAAATATGCTACAAAGAGAAATTTAACAAAACGTTTTGGCAGAGTATACATTCTACATAATATAAAATGATTCAGACGTCTGAAACGCCGTTGGAATAGAGACATGATATATAACACAAATCTAGTAGTAGCTGAAAATTTAATTAAAAATTTTAATATAATGTAATTTTCTTGAGTACTATCACTGGGTGGTTTTCTCCTTTAGCAATTAACGACATATTTTCTCCTCTTATGTTTAAAACATCCTGATAATTTGGCTAGTTTTCTTTGTACAGTAGAAAATATAAATAAAATAATTTTTAAATGAAGAATAATAATTTCTATAGTTTCCGATGCTGTAATCATTTCATTTTTATTTTTATTTCTATTATAAAACGTTGAAATAGAATACCGTGGTGTCTATTTAAAGTATTTCATTACTTGAAGTGGAAACTGTTAACTTAAGTACACATCCTCGTAGCAGAATTTTATTTCTGTTTTAAAAGTAATAGTAGAAAAAGTAAGTAGTGGAAAATTAATCTATGTTATTTTAAAATAATTGATTTAGTTACCACGTGTATTTAATGTTTTACCTCTCAAATACTGTAAAATTTCAAGTTGTTGGTACATAGAAAACGAGTTTATTGAGATGAAGTCAGTCCTCAGTATTTGTTACTAATTCAACATTAGGTAAAAATGCACGTGGATCTGAGTAGAGACATTTTTAGGTTATTATGGGGATGAAAATATTCCCGGACAAGATGTACAACCCCTTCTGTACTTCCGATACTCTAACGATTGTCACAAATTTTATAGGGATGTCCCTTTTCAGTTTGTGACCGAATATAAAATAAGTAAAAGCTCAATATTCCATATCTTTTTTACTTTCTCTTGCCTATATGAATATATAGGAAGGAAAGTATTGTTTTCATGTCGATTTTAAGAAATCGAGTTTTCACCGGATCTATACGTTTTCAGACCCCCTGAATCCAAAAAACATGTTTTTAGCGATTGGTCTGTGTGTGTGTCTGTGTGTCTGTGTGTGTGTCTGTGTGTGTGTGTGTGAACAGAATATCTCAAGAACGGAACATCGTACGAACTTGAAACTTGAAACTTAAGTTACATACCACTACCGGACGCGACACGAACATTTTCATCAAAATCGGTCAACCGGAAGTAGTAGTTTATTCGTATAATTTTTCAGTTTTTTGCGATTTTCTCAAAAACTGGTCCTACGATTTTTTTTAAAATCGCCTATTTTACTCAATTTTTGATTCTCTACAAGATAGGGTAGGCGCCATGTTTGCTGAAATTCTCGGTGAGGCTGTTTTCTCGTAAAAACGTTGTTTTTTTAAGATTACGGCTTTAATATAAATTTTAGCGCAAAAACTTATATAATAAAAGTTGTAGAGAATTTAAAAACCTACAACTTCTGTCTCAAACATTTTTTTGTATGACGCTTAGTTTAGCGGTAATTTGCGATTTTCTGTTTTTTTCTCACGAAAACGTGAGAAAAATCGATTTTTTTAACATTTCGGTCTTAGTATGCATTTTACGACAAAAGTGTACGAGGGGGTACCCAAAAGTATCCGGAATAGCTCTGCTGTGGGCGGAGCTTGTGCAGTACAAATTCCCGCCACTAGGCTGCTTGTAGCGCTACTCATTGCCAGTTCAATGCCATTTTGTTCGTTGATCTAGCTTGTTCTGTTCTCGTGCAGTGATTGTTCTCGCTAGTGCTGTTTTGTGCTCGTGTCGTTTTTCATGATGGCAAGTTTTAATGAACAACGTGCGGCTGTGAAATTTTGCTTCTTGCTCGGTAAAAACGCCGCGGAAACAGTTGTAATGTTGAACACAGCTTACAAAGACGCCGCTACTGGAAAAACCCAAGTGTACGAGTGGTTTTTGCGCTTTAAAAATGGCGACATGTCGATTGAGAACAAACCTCGTTCTGGACGACCGTCGACTTCCCGAACAGACGAAAATGTTATGAAAGTGAAAGAAATTGTACGAACAGACCGACGACAGACCATTGACCAAATATCACAGGTTAGTGGGTTATCTTGGAGCTCAGTCCAACGGATTTTAACAGAAGACTTGACAATGAAAAGAGTCGCTGCCAAGTTTGTGCCTCGGGTTCTGACAGACACTTAAAAGGAACGTCGAATTGAAACGTGTAGTGATTTGAAACAACAGCTTGAAACTGATCCAGATTTCATGTCAAAGATCATTACGGGTGACGAGTCTTGGTGCTATGGGTACGACCCAGAAACCAAAAAACAATCCAGTCAATGGAAGACTTCATTATCACCCCGACCAAAAAAAAATCGTCAAGTCAGATCGAACATCAAAACAATGCTGATTTGTTTTTTTGATGTGAGGGGAAGTGTCCATTCAGAGTTCGTTCCACCAGGCCAGACGGTAAATCAAGCTTTTTATCTTGAAGTGTTAAGAAGACTACGAAACAGCATTCGTCGTAAAAGAACTAATTTTTGGCAGACAGGGGACTGGTTTTTCCACCACGACAACGCGCCTGCACACACGGCAATCTCGGTTACCCAGTTTTTGGCGAAAAACGGCATGGTTTTGCTACCACACGCACCGTACTCACCCGATCTGGCTCCGTGTGATTTTTTCTTGTTCCCACGCATGAAAAGGGGCATGAAAGGTCTCCGATTTAACAACGTTGATGATGTCAAGAAAAAAACGACGGATGAGCTGGCAGCCATCACTGAAGAGGAGTACAAAAAATGTTTTGAACAGTGGAAGCACCGGTGGGACAAATGTATTAGTTGTAATGGAGAGTATTTTGAAGGGGATAAGGTTCTTTTGTAAAAAAATTTAAAATAAATAGTTTTAAAAAATAATTCCGGTTTCTTTTGGGTACCCCCTCGTATATAATAAAAGTTATAGAAAATTAAAAGATCTACAACTTTTGTTTAGAGAATTTTTCTCTACAGAGCCTAGTTTAGCGTGAAAGTGTGATTTTCCGTTTTTTTGAAGCCAAATTGAGTTCGATTTTCATTTTGCGTCTTCCACTCATGATTAAAATAAGGTTATGTTTTTGAGGTTAGTTTTTGTTCATTTCTAATGTTTTAATACTAATGTTAGGTTTATTGTTAATTATTTGCATTGGCAAGAGAAAGTTGTGTGAGTGTTTCACACCAGATTTTTATTTATTATGTTAAGTTTATATGACGGCATTTGTTGTTTTTATTTTTTGTGCTAATTTTTGCACCAAAAACACACATACAGAACAAAAGAAAAGAGCTGAACACGAAATTTTTTTTATCTTTTATTTTGAATCTTTAACTGTACTATATAGATCAACCAAAAGATGAGAAAATATTGATATTAAATTACAAATGACAACCACAGATATGTTATAAAATTCAAAATTCAGCAATGTTAAATTTGAAATAACAATGAACGTAAAATATACAAAAGTATGAAAAGGAAAACAAAAATTTCATATTGTTACAGAAAAGTTATTACGAATAGTAGTAATAAAACATATTAAAAACAAAAAAAAATTACATTTAATATTTCTCATTACTTAATCTTTTTCGACATAAACATGCAGAAGGAATTAAAGAAGATCTCTGCTCCATCTTCTTTTTAATCTTCTAATGAAGCCTGGCGGATTTGCCATATCACTGATAAGTGGATTATTATGGATCGGTAGTTTTGAGTAGAATTTAATATATCTATTTTTGATGACGTCACAAATAAATGGTGTTTTTAAATCGGTATGTAGTGTGTAATTTGAGACATAGTATGGTGAACCGGTAATTATACGCAGAAAATTAGACTGGAATGCTTGAATAGTTTTTAAATTAAGTTTTGCGCAACCAAAAATTTGAATACCGTACATCCAGATAGGTTTTAAGAGGAAATTTTAGAGTAATAATTTCTGTTAGAGACGTATGGGTGATTTAGAGTGAACAAACTTGTATAGTTGTTTAAAATAAAAGTTTAGTTGAAGTCGTTTTGTCTTAATGTAGTGATTCCTGGTAGTGCGTTGATTGAAATGAAGTCCGAGATAGTAAAAAGTAGAATTTTTCGGGACAGGTGTATTATTAGGATTAGACATAGGTGAACACATTTTACATTTAGACATATTTATTGAGCACTAGGTAAACGTTCGACACTCAATCTTAACACAAATAATATGAATACACCAACTCTTGTGACGGTGGTTAAGGACAGAGAGCAAATTACCAGAATTTTGTAGCCAATCTTAATTAATGAAGTTCGTACTCTAAGAATAAAAAGACAGAACTGTTACTGATAAAATAATAACAAAAGAGTGAACAACAATTTATCTACTAACATTTTAATATAAAATAACAGTTTGTTATTATGTGGGTTAGAAGGCTAAAACCAGAGTCCTTGAGAGATATGAAAGAAAAATTATGATATCTATACAAGACACTTTATGTTTATGGAAAAACAGACTTACTCCCACGTTCAGGTAAAATTCTAAGGACAATATTTTTGGGTAGGCGTTAAGTTGATGAAGTGTGAAGTTGTGTTAAAATTGATGTATCAAATTTTTTCACGATTGAGTTAACTTCTCACTCTAATAGAGCCTATAGAAAAAAAATTGGTAAATTTATAAAGAAAAAAACAGGTGAATAATGTTATATTGTAGATGCGTGCGTGACCTCATATGGGTTATTGGTTTGTTTAAATTCGTTTTACGCTCATCAGTAAACAAACTATTGCAATTTGTAAATGATTATTTTATGTAATGGGTAAACGCCGCTAACTAAAGTAGTACAATTATACGGCAAATTATACTCTCGTTATGGTAATTTTGTTATAATTGTTTCATTAGAGTTAGCTTTGTTTACTTAAATAGCTTTCTATTATTTACGACAGGATACTTACTGTTACATCTTGGAAAGATACAAAATTATTGTTTTTATTTTCCGTTCTGTTCTAAAAATGGATACAGACTGTTAATAACCATTTATGAATAAAATCAATTTGGTTTAAATTATTACAGATCATATTGTAGATTATTCGTCGATAAATTAGATTTAGATTTATTAAATACAATAGAATCTCTGAAGTCCGGCCGTGTAGTAGTCCGGCACCTCCAGTAATCCGGCCCTTAAAATATTAGGCCTAAAAGTATGAAACCTCACCCAGGACAGATTTTGGTAAAAGATTTAAATTGAATTAGGGAAATCAACTCTGACGTAATTACGGCAGATTTAATATAACATGTATGTTTAAAATTTTATTAAAGAAATAATAAGCAGACCTTAATTATTGTTAAATGGAATAATTTTTGGCTTTTTATCCAAAACCCAGAACTGGGTCATACTTTATACTTTATGCTGAATTGACAACGAAACGTAAGCTCAGAACACGAGCAGCCCCACACTGCACTAGACGATGTACATAGCCGATAATTTTTAGTACAATGACTACAGAAGTACTCAGCAAACCTTTTTTAATTAGTTAATTTAATTTAAGATAACATAGAAATCAATGCATATTCATTTTTTGTTTAAATGTATAATTTATAGTTCCAAAATTCCAACACATCCAGTAATCCGGCATCTTCTCGGTCCCAAACAGGCCGGACTATTGAGATCCTACTGTAATCATCTTGTAGCTCTACAGCCCTTGGTACGCTTTGCCTTTCTTCACAGTCCCTCTTAAATTCTCTCTGCTAATTGCTAATGCTCTCCGTTTGCTCACACCCATAAAAATCAAATCATTTATTAACATCATCCACCTCGTTTTAAGAGTGTTCTTCCTTCCTTTGTATAATCCTTCCTTCCATATAACCATCCTTGTGAACGCCATTCTCTCATGTAAGAGCTTCCAGATTATTGCATGGAATTGAACCAGCGGCTTTCCACATTAGAGTCCAGAACGCTGACCACAATGCAACTGTGACTTTAAATAATAGTTTTGTTGTTTACTTTTACAACGTTTCCACTACGGTTTTTGTTAGTTCCTTCAGATAAATTTCTGAACTTTTTTGTCTGGATATGAGTTAATAATATGATGACACCTCCTGTCCCAATTCTTGAAAAGTTTTATAGTATACATGATAAATACAATTATTTATTTCCTAGTGATATTTAAAGCAGTTTTCTTTTTGGGTGTTCTTGAAAATGTTGAAAAGAGTTTGTAACAGTCCTTGTTTTGGGTTTATTATATTTAGTAAAAATTTTCAGAGTTGTTTTTATCGATCTTATGTAAATTAAAGTTGCATTCTTTGGGTTGACAGATATAAATTTGTTGAAATCAAGATTCAAGTATACACAATTGCATACTTTTACGGCGCTCTGCAGAAAATGTACTGTACTGTGTCTACCCACTAACCTCATAAATAAAGCGAAAGGAATAAATTTAATTAATAAAATATATAAATTATTAAGTATAAGATAACGAAAAATTACAAAAAGATAATATAAAATATATTGGGCTAATGTTAGATAGACATTTTACTTTGTTACACATGTCGAATCGAAACGTATCGAGTTCAATAATCGTCTGAAAATTCTATACAACTTCTTTCATCTAGAGCCTTTATTTCTTCTTCAATGCATGATTAAAATGTACGCAAATCTTCTCTGACCCATCTGAACTTATGACATTCAGTTGTTTGGCTCAGGTAAATCAACAACATTACAATCTCTCCTGGCTTTTCAATTTAAATTTCTGCGAATTTCATCCTTTTGTCCCTACTAAGCCGATAACAAAACACATCATTCTAACCTCAAATTTTAATTTATTTAAGACACATTAAAATGACTTACAAAAGGAGCCACTCAAAAATATTTTAACAAAAGAAATTCATTCAATCAATAATTAATTTCATGACAAGTTTGAAATTTGACAAGTTAGTCAACCTGGAGTTAGTACCCAAGTTAGTACCTGAAGTTGAGGCATACAAAATGTATGGTCTTAATATTTAATTGAAAGACATACATGCAAATTAAATTTTAAGATAAAAATAAGTTAAATCTACTCGTAAGTTTATTTATTCTTATATAATCTATTTTATTGTCTTTAATTTTATTACGGTACTATACATTGAGCTGCACAATTTCCGTATATGATATTCAAATGGCGGTGGGTAGTTTCACTTTAAGGAGAAGAGGGGCCCAGTGGTACATTCTCCGTTTATAACTACGGGTATTGTCCGTTATTCAGACCAAGAGGTATTTACTCCATTTTCGCTTGAGACGTCGCAAAGGTAGGGAGTTTCTTGTAGCTAGATCACGGGCTAGTTGGTTTGGACGGTCATCTAGTCATTTATGAAATTTACTATACAAGGACGCGGTTAGCCCCTTTACTGTCGGAATTTTGAAATCGTCGTGAAGGGTTTTATTGCTTACATAAAAAGGAGCGCCAGAAGCAAGTCTTAAGAATTTTGATTGAAAGGCCTGGATTGACTTTAAATTACTCTCTGCCGCTACTCCAAAGTGCTGGTCATTATAAGTCCAGATTGGTCTCAAAGGGTTTTGTACATTAAAATTTTGGAACAGAGGTTCAATTTTAATCGAGGGTTAATTAAGCAGAAGAGTAGCTTCTGGCGGCGGTTAAGTTCTAAACGTTTTGTACGCAGATGCTGCTTCCGAATTAGTCCCCTGTCAAGCCATAAACCAAGATATCGCACCACTCTGGCTTGGGGGATATGAATTTTATTCAGCATCACCGGTGGACAAGTTTGACGTCGTAAGGTGAACGTAACCTGTGTTGACTTAATTGGGTTCACCTTAATACGTTAACGGGTAAGCCAGTCCTGTATTAATAAAAGATGTCGCTGAACTAACCTGGAAGCTTCATCCGCTCTTTTTTCCCGTACAAGAATTGCTGTGTCGTCAGCACACGTCGAGGTTACCGATGTGTTCAAAATAGGCATACCCGATGCAAATACGCTATACAAAAATGGGGATAGTATTGCCCCTTGGGGTACTCCAGCGTTATTTTGTACAATTCAGAATAAGCAGTTCCGTACTGGACCTTAAAAAAATCTGTACTTTAAAAATGATTTATAACTAAATAGTACGAGTCACTCAAGTTCTGCTTTAATTTATATAGAAGTCCATCATGCCACACTTTAATATCTGAATATTTAATGCCACTAGATAATAAATCTGAACACTATTTTCGTTTTTTCTTCCTGTACACGTCGTTGTTTTTGATTTTTAATAACCAGTAAATGTTTAGAGAAATCTATTGATTTCAACAGAATACATACAGCCAATATCACAATCTAATGTTATAATTTACAGACTATTTCATGATCCTGCTCCAGAGTCTTTATAGTGTTCGTTGTGGACCCCTAGGAAGTGATTGTGATTTAGCTTCCGAATCAGTGAATTTTTGTTTCAGTTTTAATTATCTTTAAAAACCTTTAAGGTCTTGCTGACATAAAGTCATCATGTAGAAGTTGGTTCCATTCGTAACATAGAGTTTCAGATATATTAATCTTAAAAATTTGGCCTGGAAGTTTTGAATTCGGTCTTAAAATTGAAAATTAATTAAGAGATATCTTAAATTATTTCTGTACTTTTTTGCGAAGGTACTACAGATCTATTCGCTTTCTGTATCACACATCCGATCGTCTTTTGTATTTTCAGTCGCCCTACCTGAGATTTCTTGTTGCAATAAGGTCTTGAATCTCCTGTATGCTTTCCGAGGGTGATCTCTTCTGCTTTTGGACGGAAAAAGAACGCTATCTAAGGCCATCTATTTGCTTTTGACATGTCCATACCACATCAAGTGTCTGGCCAATATTCTGTGTTCAATGGTATTCTCTGAACCAGTGCGTTTCTTTTTGTCATAATTTCCTACGTGCTCCATTCTCTCATCGTCTTTTGTATTTTCAGTCGCCCTACCTGAGATTTATTGTTGCAATAAGGTCTTGAATCTCCTGTATGATTTCCGAGGGTGATCTTTCCTTCTATTTTTGGACGGAAAAGGAACACTATCCAAGGCCATCTATTCACTGTTGAGATTACCACACCACACCAAGTGTCTGGCCACTATTCTGTGTACAATGGTATCCTATGGACCGGTGCGTTGCTTTTCGTCATAAATTCTTACGTGCTCCATTCGGGAGACCCTGCGTAACCTTCTCAACCGGTTTATCGTTATATGGAGGGTTTAGCCATAAACTAACGTTTTCATTTACTCCCAGACCACAAATTGCTAGCACCCTGAACCATGACAAAAAAAAACTGCTTTCCTGGTATAATAGCATGCAAAATTTTCCCGCCTCCTGGGCGTAATGGTTAGCGCACTAGCCTACAAGGATTCAGGTTTGATTTCCGGCTAGGGTATGAAAATTATTACAAATTAAAACCCAAAATTGCACAACCTACAGTAGTTACTAATAAGGAAAATGTTGATACCACTTTAAATAACGAAAACATTATGAAATAATGTACTAGGCTAAATTTCAGTAAATCATAAAATAATAAGTAAAATACATTTCTATAATAGACTATAGAATTTTTACTAGATTATTACGCTGAATCATTGTATCGTAGTATCATAAATTTTTGTAGTATATTATAAGCCAACCTAAAACGAAAATGAATTTTATTCTTACCTTGTAAAGTAATCGTAATATCAGATTGATTATTCCTACAGGGTAATTGCTATTTAAAAAATATTAATTAAATTTGAATGAGTTGATTAATTGATTTATTAAGTATGATTTGAAGTTTACCCTGAAGTTTAGTATGCCTACATGTCTAGACAATTCTGAAACGTCGGAAAAGATTTGTCATTCGTAATAGTTTTCTTCCTTTTTCTGTACTTGTAATCCTTAAAATAGTTCCTGTGTTATGTATAATTTAATTTTATCCTGCGGAAGTATATCCGAATATTACCGCCGACAGTCTTAAATAATTAATTAAAAATATTCTATGCATACGAGAAAATCTACATTAATCGTTATTTTTTATATTAAGAGTTGTCTATTAAGTAATGTGTTTATAATGTAAGATTTCATGTAAATACACCGGAAGCAATATACGATTAAAATAAAATTTGAAAATATCTTTGAAATGTATTTCCCTATCGTATTAAATTTCAAAAATAAATTATCTATGTTGAAATATGGCATCCGTTGTTGAAAATGATATTTCCTGGAAGTAATCACATCACTGGAAGTCTTTTGAGAGCGGCTCTATATTGTAAATAAATATATATTGGAAAACTATTCTGAATACAGTGTATGTAGTAATGTCATTGAAACATGTACGTTGCATTACGTGAAAGAATGGTTCATTCATACCGTACCGAATTGTCAAGACGTTTCCTTTTGGCCAATATAACTTATAAACCGTCATAATCTTTCTCTCATATAACGTAACAAGTAAAAATATAAAAAAATAAATTGTATCTTTTCTAAGAAATGAAAATCACTTTGTAAATTCTTCACATGTATATTCTTTTATTACATTTAAAGTATACGTATTTATATACTGAATCCGTACATGTAGTATTTTTAAATCACTGTTATTAAATTTTATTTTATTTGCAATTGAAAAGTAGTTAAAAAATAAATTTGAAGTCCTAAAATAACAATACTCGTTCATTTATCGTGATTAATCCACCGGGTTGGTCTAGAGGTAAAGTCGTTGCCAAAATCAGCTGTTTAACAGCTGATTTTCGGAGACGAAGGTTCCTGGTTCAAATCCTAGTAAAAGTAGTTACTTTTATACGGATTTGAATGCTAGACAGTGGTTACCGGTGTACTTTGATGGTTGGGGTTCAATTAATCATACTCTCTCAGGAATGGTCGGCCTGAATCTGTACAAGACTACACCTCATTTACACGTCATACACCTCATCTCATTGGGTCATGGGGTTGCTTATTGTTCAGAATTGAACAGATTGCAACGTACACATAGCCTATTAATAATTAAGAAAAAAAAATTATCGTGATCAAAACTAAATAGGCCACCTTCATGGCTCAGTGGTTAGAGTGCTATGCTGCAAATAGTAGGCCCCGGGTTCAATTTCCGGCCAGGGTCTGGAAAATTATACAAAATTAAAACCAGCGTTCCTCAACCGAAGTAGTCGCTTATAACCAAGTTATTGATGCGACTCAAAATAAAATAAAAATTAAATAACTAAATAGATTTATTAGAAATAATGAACATTTTATTTAGTTTATTTAAAGTCGCATGAATCGCTCGGTTGTTCGCAACAACATTGAGGTTTGCAACTGGAACGGTGGGTGTTTTTTACTCAAATGTATGTACGTTGGAATCTGTTACTGGAACAATAAACAAACCCATTATTTTTTATTAAAATTGTTTCGTTTTTTATTAAATTAGATTTTATTAAATCGTTTTTATTAAAATTGCTGAACGCTCTGAAGAGAAACATTATAAATTCCATCTTAAACTGTTTCTTTTTAAACGTGCAGAAAAAGATATTTTAATTTGAAACTTATATAAATAATATGAGATAATTTTATTATACTACAAAATCTTCAATTTGTAAGGTATAGAATAATAATAAAGCTTAGATGAACTTAATTTCATTTAGCTAGATTTAAATTATATAATTAGAATCAAATTTTAATTAAGTAACAATATTAAGGAGTGTCTCAGTAAGGGGATTACTTTATTTAAGAGACAATACAAAATAACAATACTAAATGTTATAAATTGAATTAACTTTTAAAGTACAATTTGTAGATTAAATGCGTAAATGAAAATTAATTAAATAGAAAACTTTATTAAACTGAATAAAATCTATTATTTTTTACCCTAGGTTTAGAAATTTGTAGAACAACAAAATCAACAAAAAGTTAATTAATTAAAATTCAAATTAATCACGAAATTAATTAAGAAATAACTAATTTCTTAAAATCAACCCACCGGGTTGGTCTAGAGGTTAAGTCGTCGCCAAAATCGGCTGTTTAAACGCTGATTTTCGGAGACGAAGGTTTCTGGTTCAAATCCTAGTAAAGGTAGTTACTTTTATACGTATTTGATTGCTAGACGGTTGTTACCGGTGTACTTTGATGGTTGGGGTTCAATTAACCATACTCTCTCAGGAATGGTTAGCCTGAGTCTGTACAAGACTACACCTCATTTACACATCATACATATCATCCTCGTCTCATTGGGTCATGGAGTTGCTTATTGTTCTGAATTGAACAGATTGCAACGTATACATATTAGGAATTAAAAAAAAAAAATTCTTAAAAGACCCACCGGGTTGGTCAAGAGGTAAAGTCGTCGCCAAAATCAGCTGTTTAACAGCTGATTTTCGGAGACGAAGGTTCCTGGTTCAAATCCTAGTAAAGGTAGTTACTTTTATACATAGTTGAATGCTAGACAGTTGTTACCGGTGTACTTTGATGGTTGGGGTTCAATTAACCATACTCTCTCAGGAATGGTCGGCCTGAGTCTGTACAAGACTACACCTCATTTACACAGCATACATATCATCTTCATCTCATTGGGTCATGGGGTTGCTTATTGTTCTGAATTGAACAGATTGCAACCTACACAAATTAGGAATAAAAACAAATTTCTTAAATTATATAATTAACTGTAAAAATAACAAAAATCTACAAAAAAATGAAACTAGACAGTCAGGATCAAGGTTATAAATAAAATATAAAGTACGAGTTTTAAGTTTGTTATGCAATTTTAGTAATACTCTACGCTTGAGTAACAGTAATTATAAAACCGAAACGGAAGAAATCAATTAAACTTGACTCTCAACGGCAACGTAATATGTTTAAAAAAATACACTTGTAACAAAATATATCAATTACATTTGTGTAAGATGTTGATCACCTTTAAGCAAAGCCGATTTAAAAATATAAATAGTAGTAGCAATATTTTTCTGATAGAAGTGTTACATGTTCAATAGGTTTAAGAAATGAAAATGGAGGGGGAAAAGGGAAGTATTAAACAGTCATTCCATTTATCCACCTATAATAAATACTATCTGGTCAGTTAACCATCCCATAATGGTATAAACTTGCCATATAGGAATGACCAACTAGCTTGGTCAGTAGGTTACACACCATTGCGCCGTTATATTTTCTATTGCATCAATGTCACCTGCCATTTAATTTATGTAATCTAATACTACGTCAGACTTCTGTTACATAAATTACAGGATATAATCATTTTAAAATAAATAAATAATATAAAAATTTATTACCCATAGCAGTCAGGTAGAGTGTTAAATTATTTGCACTCGATCTGTTAGTTGCTGGGCTAAAAAATAGTTCTTTTTCTTATCACATGACAATAATTTAAGAACAGAAGAGGTAGAGGTATAAAAGACACTAATCAGAGTTATCTCCTCTAAAAGTAATGAATCAATTTCATTATACAGCCAGACCCTGTGGTGAATGAAGTGAATGTGCCATTCGCAGTGTGGAAAATATATGCTTTTCAGAGGACCCGGCATGCTGATAAGCATATTTTTCAACTTGGTGAGGAAGAAAAAGGTAAACTACCTCACTCTTTGTTTTACTAAGTAAAATCTCTAAAGGTTCAAACCAGCTTTTCGGCTGGTGGTTATATAAATTACAGGATATAAACTTTTTAATAATAAATAAATAATATTATAAAAATGTATTACCCATAGCAGTAAAGTGTTAAATTATTTGCACTCAATCTGTTAGTTGCTGGGCTAAAGAAAATTGTTCTGTTTCTTATAACATGGTCAGCCAATTACATGACAAACATTTAAGAACAGAAGAGGTAGAGGTGTAAAAGACACTAATCAGAGTTGTCTCTTTTGAAAGTAATGAATTTTATTATACAGCCAGACCCTGTGGTGAATGAAGTGAATATATCATTTGCAGGGTGAAAAATATATGCTTTTCAGAGGGCCCGGCATGCTGATAAGCATACTTTTCAACTCGGTGAGGAAGGCAGGTAAACCACCACTTGTTTTACTTAGACCTCTAGAGGTTCAAACCAGCCTTTCGGCTGAAGACCTAAACAACAACAATGAAATGTACGTGTTTAAAGGGAGATTGCACGATGATTTTAACTCAAAATTTCGATTTTTCGTTTTTTGTGTTTCTCAACAGTTTAGGCCTAGATCTACCAGAGAAACATAAAATTACCCCAAATTTTTTTTTTATTTTAATTAAGTTTTTATCAGGTTACGAAGACCGAATATTTTTTCATAATTTTATACTGCTCGTTTTAGTGCAAAGAGAATTTTAGTTTTTAAAATATCTGCATCACTGTTTTTAATACCCATTCTTAGCTGTTGGTTCAGCTTTATAAATAACTGTTGATGGGAAATTACTTGTTTGTGTACATATTGTTTTTGATTTGTGCCTTCTTGTTTCTTACCTTTTCCCGTTAATTTAGAATTTTAACACTAAGGTACATTTTTCTCAGAAACCAATAAATCTACCAGAATGAAATTTTTACCAGTTAATTATCTTGTATAGCCACATATACCGACATTTTTATGACTTCCTCAGGTGCTCCAAAAATTAGTAATACGCAAAACACGTGGAGAACAATTTGTAAAAATTGTATGTTATTCGTAATTTTTTAAAAACAACATGGTATGGTTCAAAGATTAGATTGAAAAAATGTCAGTAGCTCGAGAACAAACCCGACACCTATAGTATGTAAAGTTTAATTTCCCTATCTTTTACCAATCCTACGAAAAATGTACCTAAAAATAGTAAATTTAACATTGGCGGGATACAAAGTACAGTCTCCCTTTAATTTTATAATCATTCGCTAACTTTTATCCAAAATTGTATTATTATTTAATCACTAAATATGATATTTTCGTTGAAAAATAATCCCTAAAAAAATATCCTTTTAATTTAACGACAGATTGTTATTACATAAAACCATTTCTTTTTAATAGCTTTTACTCAGTAACAGTCGACCAGCCTTCCATATAAAGTAAAGAAATATGTGGTCCTTTTGACGGTTGAATCTTAACTTGGCAATAAATTAGCATAATGCATCTTTGAATATTAATGCAATTTATACTTATATTTTATTCCGAACACATTATAAGCTATATAATCAGTTTAGTATTTTTTTAATTTATTTATTTTTTCTTTTAAATAAATTTTTATAATGAAAATTACAGTTAAGTATACCGTTAATAAATTTATTATAAAATTTTTATATGGCCAATCTCAAATCATATTAGTATACATCATTTTTAAAATGAAACTACTTACACAAATTTTATTTCAGTAAAATTATTTATTAAGTGTAGTAAATGCACTGATTACATGAAAAATTTAGCATATTATTAATAATTTATTGAAATAATCGTATCAAGACTATAATAATTCAGATATCCGGCGGGTAATTAGGTTTTAAAAACAGCTAATACAGTATCTGATTTTTATAATTTTGTTACCACCGTTTTTGTTTATTATTGTAAAGAAAGGTACACCTTTTTTTGCTCAACGATGCAACGCAGATATTTTTAGCTATTTTTTCAGTATACCTCCAGGCCAGGCCATTCAGTCAGCTGGTAGAAAGTCGCTATTAATTATTAAGCAACACTGGTAGATCAAGCGACTTTATATGGTGACCACCAGCCTTAAGCCATTCCTGAAAAAACTCCACTGGGGGGGTCCCTGTTCAAAAATATCATGCCTAAAGATGCGGTTTCGTTTGTGCGATCGTTGTCAATAGTTTACTGTTTTCAATACCAAATAAAAGCTAAAAACAAACAAAATTGTTGCATTAGGGCAACTGTTATATTTTCAAAAGTAGGTATTGGAAATAATTTTCTCAGATTTGAAGACCATTGTTAGATTGAAAGCAGAGCATTGTTAGTGCACGATAAGAATTTGTGTTAAATGTTTTAATTTTTTTAGTGCACAATATATTGTACTATAAATAATTGTCCATTTAAATTAATTACAGAGGTTCTTCTATGAATACTTGTAATAGTAATGTAAATAGTAAAAATTTAAGTTAAAACAAAATTACTCATTCTTTAGACTAGATCGCTATAATTATAAAGATTTGAAGACCGTCCTTCATCTCCTTTCTTTGTATAATTCACGTGATTAAATTTTATTTGTATAAATAAATAAATGAAAGCCGTCATTGGATGACTGGCCGACTCACTCACTCGCCTAATTTTTTACGTTGATATTTGGTATATTTGTTTTTCAAAGTTGAAAAAAGGAAAGCATTTTATGAACTTTCATCACTTAGTCTTATTGAGTAGGAGGTAGCAACACAAAAAAATTATATTTCTTCCCAAAGAGCTGTAATTCTGAAAATCGGTATTCGTATTCTTAAAGTAAAATATAAAAAAACTACACCAGATTGTTTAAAGTTTCTTTCTAATACTAACAATAAGCCCAATTAAGCGCGAACACTTTGCTAGTGTGTTACGTACCAATAATAATCCTGAAATTTTAATGATTAACGTAATTGCTGTGGTCATGGGTGTACCCAGAGAGGGGCAGGGGCAGTTGCCCCCCCCAAGCAAAAATAATAATTAAATGGTTATGAAGCGAATAATTGGTTGTATACTACAAAGAAATGTGTAAAACTCGAAAACAATCTAGAGGTTGTAGCAAATTAGAATACTGGGTTTCTTTTATTGAAAAAACAGGCGTACCAACACTAATCACATCAAGTAAAAATACGGTATAGCAAGTAACGGTACCAACCTAAATCATATGTGTGTGCCTAATGATATTTTGAGCTTGTTACCTTGTCTATTATAAAAAAATATAAATTATGTAGATATCTTTAATGACTATTTAAATATTTTATATATCTTTGAAACATGATGAACAGTAAATCCACAGTGATAACAATTAAATTAAATAAATAATGTAAATCAACTGTGTTTGAATTCGGCTTCATGTTCAAAAAGTTTAAATAAAATAGTGCGGTTAAATTTCAACCAATGAGATTATAATTATTAAATATAAATGCGCGAGTGAAGGAACAATCGAACATCGAAGGTTAATGGAGTTGTTCAGTATATAATTCAACGAAACCATTATATTTTATTTGAGGATGGTCTCAGATCATCAAGAACTAAGAACCTCCAACAAGATAATAATATCGACGATCAAATTTTTTTTTTTTTTTTTTTGGTTTAACGTCCGACTGTTCTGCAATTACTGCTAATGCAGACGGACAGATCAAAAGTGAACAGCATGGACCATCATTGTGGTAAAATATTTTAATTTTAAAATAAACGATAAATAAACTTTAAAATCTGTTAAATTAATATTACTTAAACAAAAGGAAAGGAATCAAATCATAAATTATTTAAAAAATATATTTAATGTATTACTAAGTAAACTCTCATTTTTGTATCTTATTCTAAATTCTATATGATTAAATTTTGTTTTTCTTAGCTTCTTCTTCTTCTTCTTCTTCTTCACTTCCAAGGATTAGGTTTCTTGAACCTGTTCCGGTACCCATCTGTTCCTCGGTCGTCCTATATCTCTTCTTCCTGTAGGTTTGTAGTTTCTGGCGGCTTTTGGTATTCTCTCGCCTGGCATGCGATTCAAATGGCTGCACCATCTGCTCCTGTTCTGCTTGATTTTGTCTAGCAACGGTAAAGCATTCAGTGTTTTTCTAATTTCTTCATTTCGTAGCCTATCTCTTCGGCTGCATCCATATACACTTCGTAAGAATCTCATTTCTGCAGCCTGGATTTTGCTGTCTACCTTTTTTGTATGTATCCAGGACTCACTGCCATATATCAAAGTAGGGACAGCAATTGTATCGTAAAACTTAAGTCTCGTATCTTTTCTTGTTTTCCGTTTCAGATGTTTATGTATATTGCCACAAATGCTTTGAAATTTAGATAGTTTGTAAAGCACATCTTTGTTAAAGTCATACGAAACATCATTACCAAGATATTTGAAATGAGAGACTTGTTCAAGCACTCTTCCTCCTAATTCTATTTTAGTTCTTACGGTGTATTTTCCTTTAAATGCCATAGTTTTAGTTTTTGTCTGCGATATTTTCAAATTATATTTATCAGACATTTTGTCTAACATAAAAACCGCTTTCTGTAACTCGTCTTCGCTTTGTTGTATTAATACCAAGTCATCTGCATAGATCATGTGATTGAGCTTCATCTGTTCTGAGAGTTGTATTCCTGAATTAATGCCTATTTTCCATGTTTGCAACATGTCGTCTATATATATGTTAAATAAAGTCGGTGACATACTGCAGCCCTGTCGAACTCCCTTATTTACCAAGATGGCTTCTGTTACCTTATCATTTACTTGCAGACGGATTGTTGTCCCCTCATATAATCCCTTCATAACTTGAATAATATGCTTTGGGTATCCTTTAGATTCAAGTATAGACCATAAGAGATTACGATTGACAGAGTCGAACGCCTTCATAAAGTCTATAAATGCTAGATGAGTTTCAAGGTTAAACTCTCGTCTTTTTGATATAATTTGGTTCATGGTAAAAATTGCATCTGAGCATTACCTTCGTTTTCTGAAACCCATCTGTTCCTCTGAAATCAAACTATCCATAATCCTCCTTAGTCTTGAATTGATTATTCTTGCATATACTTTATAGGTGGTGTCCAGCAAACTGATACCTCTGTAATTATTTGGGTCCGTTCTACCCTCTTTTTTATAGAGGGAAATAACCTTTGCTTCTAACCATTCTTTGGGAACTATGTGATATTTCCAACACATATTAAAGAAATGTAAAATTCGCAGGTGTAGCAACACCCCTCCACACTTCAATAATTCCGCGTTCAGTCCATTCAATCCCGGAGCTTTCCGGTTCTTTGTGCCCTTCAATGCTTCTGATAGTTCTTCCATGGTTATCTGGTCAACACAGTATCCTTCACAGTGAGCTTCGATAGCAACTGGTTCAACATCCTCATACCATAGTTTTCTATAATGTTCTACCCATTCCTCTGTACTTATGCAGTTTACTCTAATCGAGTCTCTTTCAGTTTTGTTGAATACTTTCATTACTTTATATGCTAGCGATTGCCTTCCATGTAAGTCATGTTCAATAGTCCCAATGAACGTATCCAAAGATTGTTGATGGGCTCTTCTTACTAATCTTGAGGCTTCATTTCTTGCTCTCTTGTATTCCTCTTTATAGTAAGGTGTTTGATTCCCTAAATATTTTTTGTATTTTTCGTTTTTCTCATTGACTACTGCTTCTACCTCCTTGGTCCAAATCTTGACACCTTTTCTTTTCCTATATCTATTTTTCCGACCAAGAGCTTCCTCTGCGGCTTTAACTATGATGTTCTTGATGTTATTCCATTCCATCTCAATGTTGCTGTCATCTGTAGGTATGTTTTGAAGATGTTGATTCACACGTTCTTGATATAAGTATTTCACACTGTCTTCTTCTAAGAGATGCACTTTAAAGACTTCATCACTGTTCCCATTTGTTTGCTTCTGTTTTTTGTTTTTCTTCCATTTCGTGTATAATTCTATTTTTCCTATAACCAAATAGTGGTCTGAATATATATCACAGCCACGAAAAACACTTGTATCTGTGATTTGCTTTGCTATGTTCTTGTTAGCAATCACATTGTCGATCAGCGATTTGCTTCCACGTGCGGCCCATGTATATTTGTGTATGTCCTTTTTCCAAAAAAACGTGTTCATCACTTTCAGTTCATTGTATGTGGCAAACTCTCTGAGAACTTCTCCATTCCTATTTCTTGTTGTTTCTCCAAAGGTTCCTACAACATTGGGTATTGGTTCGTTTCCCACTCTCGCATTAAGATCTCCGATTACTAATACACTACCTTTTTTGTTGTAGGTTTCCAGTTCTTTTTGTAAACAATCATAAAACAAAGCAGTCTCCTCATCCTTTCCCTCTTCTGGGGCATAAACCCCTATAACGACTAGGCATCCTCGATCATGTTTGAATTTCACAGTGATTATCCGTTCGTTAACATATTTGTAATCTTTTATTTTCCGTTCCCATTTCTTATCAACAAATATTGCCACACCTTTGGCCGCTCTGCTATGGCTATCCACCCCACTATAAAACACAGCATAATCTTCAACATATTTTAAGCCAGTTAACTTCTTTTTTGTTTCTGTTACAACAGCGATATTTATGTTTTTATTCTGTAGTATCTTACATAATTCGGTTTCTTTATTGTTGATTCCTCTAACATTCCACGTTGCTATTTTTAACTTTTCCGCAATCCAATTTCGTAATTTATTTCGTTTCCTATTTATATTTCCAATGTTCCTGTCCTGTCCGAGGCTATCTTGGGTACTGCAAGTAAAGTAATTTTTCCGTGGATAGGATACTAGCCTATCGCACAACCCCCTTACTAGGAGGACCAGAATTTGAGGTTTATTCCTTTCCATTTCAGCCGCCCATTCTGAGATCAGACGCTGTTTGGGGCCGCCCAATCTGGGTACAGACGCCCCGGTTACCTGTTGGTCCGCGGGAGGTATTTCATTTCCCTCCTACGGTGGTAGGAGGGATAATCAATATTGGGTGCAATATTGGGAGGCATCCCCCTATCCGCCACCTGAGGACGCGCCCTCTAGGGGTTACAGGCTTTTTCTTAGCTTAACCTTAAAATTCTGTTTTTTATTTAACTCCATTTTTTTGCTAGCTTAAATTTAGGGCAGTTAATTATTTGGAACCGGGCACATTACATTTTGGCGCCCAACGCGAAGCACCTTACAAGGTCTAAAATACTTACATCTTTAAAATATTACAACCTGAACGACCATGGCTTGCCCCCCCTTACTAGATTTGATACTGGGTACGCCCATGGATATGGTCCGTAGATTAAGTCAAAAGTTTTTTTCTGATATGCAGTCTGATCAAGTTTTCAGCGCTACAGTTCAGTAATATTATAATTGGAATGTGAAATCTTCATGATATATAAAACCTGTTTTTCCGATTACAGGAACTATTCTGATTAAAAAAATATTCTAACTCTTTAATCGTATTCGTAAATAAATTTAATTTCAGAGAGTTACGAATTGAGCAAGTAGGATATACAGTTAAAGTTTCTGTACTAATTTAATGTGCTAATTATACTAAAGATATACCAAAATATAAATTTAGGGAAAAATAATCACTTGAAAACTGAAATAATCGACTCATCTAATTAGGCTAAATTTAGACATAAAATTTTACAAAAATCTTTTACAGATGGGAAGAATTTTAATCTACAAACTGTTTCAGTGTTTCGCTTTAAATTCTGATAATTTCAGATGCAAAAGGAAATAAATACATAGTAATAATATTATGTAATTCTCGTATACGAGCTAATTTTATCATGTCAGGTATTACATTTAGTAATAACAGCTTCCGAGTTTCATATGATATATTGTTAGAGTCAGTAAAGTGGCTGTTGAATAGAAAAATATGCTGTCAGAACAAAACAATTCTTTAATCTATCAGTCAAGAGCAGTTTAAAATATTATATTTTTGGGTAGACAGGGGGAATTAATTCTACCTTAGGTGTGAATGTGTTCATTAATTTCTCCGGTTTATCTATAAATAATAAACTTCTGTTGAATTGTAAAATAATATAAATTGTATACGATAGGTTAATTGATAATATAATTAACAACTTGAAAATAACAAAACTATGAAAATTGTAAAACTTTTAACATTTGTGTTACAGTCAACTCTTTATTTACAAATACTCTGTCACGTAGTCCTAAGGGAAAATTGTTAATGTCCTCATACTGTAATTGTCTTCGGAACTGTTCGGATGGTTTGAAGCTTGTAAAAATTGAAGGTTGAACTGAGTCGGTGTACATTGCTAAAAAATAACAAGTTTTCTGGTCAGAAGAGTGGTTTAGGATTCTGGTTATTTATTGTTGAAGTTGGAAATGATTTTGGTGGTTTTATATTTTTGATTTGTGCAAGTGGCTATATTAAGTTAATAGTGTACATCCGAAACATAACGACAGCTGTTTATACGGGTTGTTCAGAGTACATTTTTATTAATTAACTTTTAATTTTTAAAAAAGAAGAAAATACAGAAAAATTAAATTATAGATTTGTGTGGAAATCGATGAGGTGATCATCGGTATTATAGTTTTAGTGAATATTTTTATCTTTTTGAAAATGTCCTCGTAGAGACCGAATTGCGTTAAGGTTAATTTTATAGAATTGTTATTAAAGGCAGTAAATTTTTTGTTTTAATAAATAATAATGACAATAATAAATATGAATAATAAAAAGAAAATTTTAAATAATATAAATAAGGTAGACTTAGGTTATAAATTGTGATACTTAGAAAAAAAATTATAATAGTGAATTATACCATTTTCAATATCCAGTACTGCCTCGTTTATCCGGTCCTTCTTTGTCCAAATGTACATATTATCCGGACCAATCTGAACCAGAAAATAATTGTTCACAAAATCGCGCTATCCCACATACAGTTTTGAACAACCCTTATATAATTACCTACAGTACATTATATTAAGTAACCCGTACATTATTTTTCACTTATTAAAGTTTAAATACTTAAATGTATAGTTACAGTATGTACTGAGTACTGTTTATGGTAGTCTATGCATTAGTGCCTCGAGCTAAAGATCACCCGCACATTACTGTATTTTCTTGGTGAGTCATCACTGGACAACATCCTAGCACTGTTTGAGCCGCAGCCCGACGTGCACTTTTGAAGAACTTATGAAAGAAACAATTGCACGATCGTGATCCATTTAAACGCCATACTAACGTAAAGCAAAGAAAATACATCATTTGTAAATAAATTAATTCTTTACAAATATTTGTGTATAAAAACATTGTTTTCTGTCTGAAAAAGTACAAACAAACGGTATTTTGTTCATTAAATTTTGTATTTATCAATTTCCCATTGTTTCCGACCTATTCGGATTTTAGATTACCTGAATCGCTGCGGTCTTAATTAATTTGATAAACGAGTTTATACTGTACAATAAAATAATATTATTTTACTAGAAATAATATAATAAATAACAGATAAAATTTATGTGTATTTACGAATTATTTTTAAATTCTATTTTCTTTTTAATTATTTCAATATTCAATACCTGAGTAAAAAGGCTTATTGGCTATTTCTTCTTAAAATTTTTTATAAATTTTTTGTAACTATTTTCCTGCCATATTCTGGGGTAAACCGGTGTAGTACCGAAAAATAAAGACGTTGACCAGATGAAATTTAAAAAATAAATGTTTATCTCTATTGTGTGTACGTTGCAATTTATCCAATTTATAAATAACAATAAGCAACCCATGACTCAATGAGTTGAGCAGGATGTAGTATAAATAAGGTGTAATCTTGTACAAATACAAGCTTGTTCCTGAGCGAGTATAGTTAATTGAACCCCAACCAACAAAGTACACCGGTAACTGCTATCTATTATTCAAATTCGTAAAATACTGCTACTAGGATTTGAACCACGGAACCTTCGTCTTCAAAAATTAGCTTATTCGCGGCAACGACTTTACTAATATACTAACCCGGTGGGTTAAGATTACTAACCAAAAGCAATTTACAAAAATCTTCAAACAATAAACAATCGATCGAATCTTCTAGATCGATATCCTTACCTAGATATCGATATCTTTTATATCGATAAGTATAGTGTATTATTTTTTGTTTTTTTTTTCATTTTTTTATTTTTTTTTTTATATTCCTAATTTGTGTACGTTGCAATCTGTTCATTTCAGAACAATAAGCAACCCCATGACCCAAAGAGATGAGGATGATGTGTATGACGTGTAAATGAGGTGTAGTCTTTTACAGACCCAGGCCGACCATTCCTGAGAGAGTATAGTTAATTAAACCCCAACCATCAAAGTACACCGGTAACCACTGTCTAGTATTCAAATCCGTATAAAAGTAACTACCTTTACTAGGATTTGAACCAGGAACCTTCGTCTCCGAAAATCAGTTGTTAAACAGCTAATTTTGGCGACGACTTTACCTCTAGACCAACCCGATGGGTCAAATTTTTTTTTTGGGTCATTTTTTTAGTTAAGTTATTTATTATTCACCACAGCTGGGTTCTATAGCCTCTACTTTGGAAACAGCAGACATAAACAAAAATTATTTTCATAACAGTAGCTCTGGATAAGCAAAAGAAGTCTTACGAATTTATTTTCCTACCTTGAAACGTTTTGGAGTTACCGTATCTATCCAGTTCTTAAGTTAATCAAAAAACGGTATTTTTATGTTTTAGATTATAGAAAGCTATCTTTCTATATTTAGATATTTTATAATTTTAGATCTCCTATAACATTTATTATCACACATTAATAATTAATCTGTCTATTTTTTATTTTATGATTTAAAACCAAAACTTATTAGCATTTTATTATCTGATATTAATTATATGCCAGTATTAGGCTAATATTTTATATTCGACACCGAAGAAATTAAAAATATAACAAATAATAAAATTTCAAATTTTTAATTACATAAAATGTGACCCACGATATTTTATATGTAATTAAAATATGTATAACACGAAATTCAAATATTTTTGATTTGCATTTTACAAAATTACAACCTATACTGTAGTATCAAATTTACGATCTGCTATAATTTCCAAATAAAGTTTATTTATTTTAATACACAAAAATTTGAATATAAAAAACAAATCATAAAAATTTAACCAAGTATATAAACATTTTATTTGTTGTGATTGTACGTACTAGGGTATATTTGAGATAACCTACAAAAGGAGATTTTAAAGATGGGTCAAACATAACAAGGTTGTTTACTATTAGTATTTTTTTGTGTAGGAAGTGGACGAAATAAACGATGTATTCTTGTGTCCGAAAAAAGCCGCAAGTTTGTCTCTTAATGAACTCTGGTGACCCTTACAATCACATAAATAGTGTTTTTTTTACTTGCAAATAAAGTGAAGAGGAATATATTATTCGAATGACTTAACCATACAAGTCCATGGATTCACGTTTGGTTATCACACAATGGGTTGTTTCTTTTTTTTATTAGCTTGATACATTACAAAATTATATTTTTGTCCACTCAATTATTATTTATTTTTATTACATTATCGTTACTAACGGTCCGTTCTTTACTAAAGATATTTCTAATGCGTCTAATCTCAGATTAGATAACCATGTTAGAATATCTCTAAGGTTATTGTATATTATTACTAATTCAATTGAATGGATTTGTCGTAAATTTCAGTTATAGATACAAAAATAACTTGTTTTTAATTTTTTATGCATAGCATATATCAAATATATTCGTTTTGACTTGTATTAAAGAAGATAATACTTCAAAATACAGATATATTCACACAACAAATAATCCTCCTTCCTCATGTTTTTTAAGGTATTTTAATTAAAAATATTACTCCAAATAATATAATATTTATATTTTATATAATAAATTTATACAATAAATTTGACTAACCCTTTTTAAGCTGCCTTAATTTTTATTATTCGCTTACAAGTGTTTTGGTGGATCCACCATCGTCAGAGTATATAATATCTTTGAAACTAATTTTTTTTTTAAATCTATAGAAGATGTTAAATCTTCAGTCATTTGTATAAAGTTTTATACAAATTAATACATTTGTATAAAGTTTTTATACAAATGTAGAGCATAACAACAAGTAACTATACAAGTAACTAACTTGTAGAGCATAAAAAGTACAGTAAACCACGCGATTTAAAAAAAAAATCGTAGGACCAGTTTTTAAGAAAATCGCGAAAAAGTGAAAAATTACACGAATAAACTACTACTTCCGGTTGACCGATTTTGATAAAAATGTTCGTGTCGCGTTCGGTAGTGGTATGTAACTTAAGTTTCAAGTTTCAAAGTCGTACATTGTTTCGTTCTTGAGATATTCGGTTCACACACACACACACACACACACACACACACACACACACACACACACACACACACACACACACACACACACACACACACACACACACGCACGCACGCACGCACGCACGCACACACACACACACTTACACACACACACACACACACACACACGCACACACACACACACTTACACACACAGACCAATCGCTAAAAACATGAGGTCAGAAAACGTGTAGACCCGGTGAAAACTCGATTTCGAAAAATCGACATGAAAACAATACTTTTCTTCCTATATATTCATACAGGCAAGAGAAAGTAAAAATTAAGGCAGCTTAAAAAAAGTTAGTGAAACTTATTGTATAAATTTATTAAATAAAATAGAATTAATTTCAAGCGCAGGATGCATTATAAGGATTTTTTTATGAAAAATTAATATTACTACAATACTCGTAATGGCACGTGAACTGGAAAACACATTATACGGAACATAAGGAAACGGCTAAACACAAAATTTAAATTTTTTTATTCAGTAGGGGTCTACTAGGTAGACGGTCAAGTTTTCTTCTCTCATATTAAGCCAATTTTAGACCATGTGAAATAACTTTAGACTTTTCTAGAAGCTCTTTTTGCAACTTACATTCGTTAAGTATAGGATTTTCTTCTATCTTCTGTCCATCCAGTGTTCTATTTTTGCTCTTTACGGAAACCTTTTTAAAGTCGATATTTAGTTGTCTGAACCTGGTTCTGTTCTTTAGGTTTTCTTGGTTTATTTCGATTTTCTCAATATCCTTTCAGACTTTTTTTAACCACTTATCCGAAACCTTAAGTCTATTAATTGCGTGTTTTTTTAGGTCGTCAGCTGAAAGACTGGTTTGAACTTCTAGAGGTTTTAATGAGTAAAACTATGAGTGAGGTGGTTTACCTAAGCCATCCTCACTGAATGGAAAAGTATGCTTATCAGCATACCAGACCCTCTGAAAAGCATCTACTTTCTACACTGCAAATAACAATTTCACTTCATTCACCTCAGTGTCAAGCTGTATAATGATGAAATTCATAACTCTCAGAGGAGATAACTCTGACGAGTGTCTTTTACACTTCTACTTTTTCTGTTCTTAAATGATTACGTCATATAATTGGCTGACAATGAGATAAAAACCGAACTATTTTTATCTTATTTTCTAATAGTTTCCATTAATCGTTCATTACTCTTGTTCAGTTCTATAGGTCAATATTTTATTTAAGGAATACTTTTTAATAAGTTACACAAATCTATTTGGACGATCACGGCCCAAATAGCGCTCAGCAAGGCATTCAAGTATTAAAAATCCTGCAAAGATTCCTGTCAAAATTATTCAGAACTATCACAGCATTAACTTGGTTAACAACAAATGAATAATCCGCTTTTCAAACCATTTATGTAATTTTTACACCATCATTCGTCATCATACTTGTCTTTAAACTAAATTAGGCCTATACAGGAACAAGTAAATTGACAAAAAAATACGTATTCTTAAAACTTAATTTTTGCGATTCTTTTAAGGGTGTATTTTGAAATCAAGTATACAGGAACAAGTCAATTGACAAAAACTACGTATTCTTAAAACTTAATTTTTGCGATTCTTTTAAGGGTGTATTTTGAAATCAAGTATACAGGAACAAGTCAATTGACAAAAACTACGTATTCTTAAAACTTAATTTTTGCGATTCTTTTAAGGGTGTATTTTAAACTCAAGTATACAGGAACAAGTAAATTGACAAAAAAACGTATACTTAAAAAATTAACTTTTGCAAATCTTTTAAGGTTGTATTTTGTATTATATTTGCGTTCTTGCATTCATACCAAAGATGACCAGATGGCACAAGGCCTCAAGAGAATTTTATAATTATTTAAATTTTTATGAAGTACACGTACTAGTAAATTATATTATAAATGAACAAATTACTTAAGATTGGATTAGTTTGCTAAATTACCAGTATCATTACAGCTCAAGCTTATAATTTATTTATCTCTTTAATATATTATTAGTTCCAGTTTGACGAATTACTCTTAATGACCGTTTGCTAAGAAAGAAGCCCTTTAACAATTTAGTAACATTCAATAAGATAACATGGAATTACATGCATGACGTCTGTTCAACCTGTGCATGTATTTTTTATGCAAATTAATAACAAATTACTACAAAACCTTGATTATAATTGTATCTACTACCAAATTCGTATAACAAGCATCAATGTTTGAATAATTCTATACATTAAGATACACATTTCAGTAAAAATAATTTTTAATTTAACAAGATCTGTTACAATTATGATAAATTTTATATAACTGAAGTTTATGTAAAATGCTTGTTGAATAAAAATTAACAACTGTGTGTATCTTTAAATCAGATACAATTTTATAGTATTAGATTTAATTACAGAATGGGAATTTTTAAGTATTTAAATTTTAAAATTGTAATAAAATTTTATCCGTTATCTAAATTATCACTAAATTAAATATACAATTATATGGATTTTTTTAATAGTGTGTAATAATAGGTTCGTGATTTTTGTTAAGCAGGTCAGGATATGCAAATATCAACTTAAATACAACACAATAAACAAACGTATCACTTTGGAATTTAATGTTAACTTTAAATACCCAGTTACAATTTTATTATTTTTTTAAATTAAATTTTACGATTAATTATACCTATATAATGAAAATTTTACAACCAACTTTTTTGATGACCCTATGAGTAAAACAATTTTGATTCGGGTTATTAAAGACCCCACGTCTCAGTTAATGGGAATAAAATATACAAATAATTTTAATGTGTTTACGAGTGCATCAAAAACTAAAAGAGACAGCGTATAGCTACTACAGATATATAAATAGACTAATATTAAACAATTTTATTTCATTAAAAGATTTTATACATGGCCAGACTCCTAAATTGGGAACACACATCGAGCAGAAACAGAAACAACTAGACGTCCATTTTTTTGTCTTTAATTTTTATTTCAGTACTGTACATTGAGCTGCACAACTTCCGTATATTTTGATGTTTAAATGGCGGTGCGGAATTTAACTTTAAGGAGAAGAGGTACTCAGTAATACATTCTCCGTTCTAAACTTTGGGTATTGTCCGTTATTCAGACCAAGATTCTATTAGAGGTTCTATTAGATTGAAGTAATTATTTCCATATTTATTTGTAGATAATGTTTTTAAATTTATTTTTTTAAATTAACTCCTTCTCTACCCATCTGGTTGGTCTAGAGATAAAGTCGCCGTCGTGAGTCAGCTGTTTAACAGCTGATCTCCGGAGACAAAGGTTCCTGGTTAAAATCCTAGTAAAAGTAGCCTAGTTGCTTTTGTACGGATTTAGATTCTAGATAGTGGTTACTTTGATGGTTGGGGTTCAATTAACAATACTCTCTCAGGAATGGTCGGCCTCGGTCTGTACTAGACTACACCTCATTTACACATCATACACATCATCCTCATCTCACTGGGTCATGGGGTTGCTTATTGTTCTCAATTGAACAGATTGCAACGTACACACATTAGTAATGAAAAAGAAAAAACTCCTGTCAACGTACTTATTTGACCAGAGACATTTTTACACTTTCGTCAAAGAGGTCCATGTTAACATTATCCTATTTATCTTTCGTTTACCAAAATCCTTTATTCTCTCTGTCATGTTGTTTCTTTCTTTCTTCTGTTCATTTTCTATTGACCATTAAAGTGGGTTCCCGGTCCCTTAAAACGGACACTTTCCGGCTAAGGTATGAAATTTTGAGGGTATAGTCCTTGTACTTCTAGTTTGTGGTTTGTTTCAATAGGCCATTAACCTGTCAAACAGGAAAATGTAAAACACTTTCATTAACTAAAGGAGCCTAGTTGATATGAAATTAAATGTGCATTATTAGAAAGAACAGAAGAGTGGGCTGAGAAATCTAAAAGTATGCCATATGTGTGTAAAAGTTTAAATAATTATAAAATATATTAATAAAACAAGGAAAATATTCAATAAAAAGTTAATTCTGATATAAATATATTATCGAATTTATTTTAAATTATCTTTTAAGTAACTCGCATAATGAATGTAGAATAATATTCTACGCTTTCTTCATTTTATATTCAGTTTTCTATTCGTTAATTTAATCTCTTTTTAACAATCTATCATGTAATCTGCTAGTCCGTCTGCCGCAACATTTACTTTCTATCTAACTGAATGTCAAATAATAGTAACTTAATATGTACAATGTGTTGAAATAATCTATCTTAACATTGCTGTTTATAAAATTTGACAGTTAATAGATAAATGACAAAATATTAATTAATTAAAAATTGTTATAATAATATAAAAATAATGACTCACTTGCATTGTCAGTGTTACCGAAGCATTTTATACATTTTTGTGACTTTCATTTTTAAAATCTGAGTCTATATAAGATAAAATTATCTTGTAGATGCAACAACAATTACAGAATAAGAAAAAGTACTGGATTAATAGCTTTGGTGAGAACAATGCCAAGTAAGTAGTGCTACTACAGTTTTAAATTAACAGTCTAAATTACGTCCTGTCTTATTGATGATAAAATCAATCATCTCTTTTCAAGTTTCAGTACCAACGTCTGTTCTAACTTCTAACTGATTACGACTCTATCACCTACCTCATAATGGTTTTAAATTTAACTGTCTTACTAACAAATTGTTCCTCATTCTATATCTGAATATTTTTGATAAATGTTCAAAAGTAGATCTTACAGAAACGGTATTTGTAAATAGTTGTGAAGTTAAATTAGAAATATAATCTTGAATAATAAACTACGCTTTTATTTATTAAGTGCCAGTTACTGCTAATTGTTCTTGTTAAGGTCATCAGCCGAATGGCTGGTTTGAACCTGTAGAGGTTTTACTAAGTAAAACGAGAAGTGAGGTTGTTTATAATTGCCTTTCTCACAGAGTGGAAAAGTATGCTTATCAACATGCTGGGCCCTCTGAAAAACACATTTTCCACTCTGCAAATGACACCTTCACTTCATTCACCACAGGGTCTGGCTGTATAATGAAATTCATTACTTTCAGAGGAGATAACTCTGATTAGTGTATTTTACACCTCTACCTCTTTTGTTCTTTCATGATTCAGTCATTTAGTTGGCTGACCATGTGATAAGAAACAGAACTATTTATTTTAGCCCTGCAACGAACAGATTGAGTGTAAATAATTTGACACTCCACCTGTCAGTTATGGATAGAAATATTTGATAAATTTTCAAAAGTAGATCGTACAGAAACGGTATTTGTAAATATTTTGTGAAATTATATTAGAAATATATCTTGAATAATCAAGTACGCTTTAATTTATTTAGTACTAAATTACTGTTAATTACTAATTCTATCTACCGGGTTGGTCTAGAGGTAAAGTCGTCGCCGCGAGTCAGCTGTTTAACAGCTGATTTTCGGAGACGAAGGTTCATGGTTCAAATCCTTGTAAAAGTGGTTACTTTTATAAGAATTTAAGTACTAGACAGTGGTTACCGGTATACTTTGATAGTTGGGTTCAATTAACCTTACTCTCTCAGGAATGGTCGGCTTGTGTCTGTACACGCCCACACTTCATACACATCATCCTCATCTAATTGGGTCATAGGGTTGCTTATTGTTCTAAATTAAAGAGATTGCAACGTACACGCATTAGATAATACAAATAAAAAAATTACTAATTCTAAAATCCATATCTGCTAAAAAAAGAACTAGCCAATCTTCATTAACTACTCGTACATTCACGTTAACAACGTTAACAAGATTAATTATTTCCTCTAAGACTTTATTTCAAACGGATTTTAGGAAAGAATTAAAAAATTTTCAAAAAATATTTTTAATTATAAAATATTATAACAGATTTTTCTGTAATATAACTTACTCATATTTTCAACCAGAAATAAGTTTATACAACTTTGAGTGGACATGTACGCTGATACTATTGTAGTGACGCTTTGAAAAGCGAGTTTCTTATTTTTATGTAAATTGTATCATTTTATGTATTTTGTATAATACAAGCTGATTGGTTTGCTAGATTTTTACTTGAAAAGTATTCGACATAGGAAGCAAACAAGTTAAATTTCAAATTTTTAACTTTAGTGGTCTGCACCTCCAACATTTTTCTGAGATATAAGAATATATAGTAAGCTTCTTTGAAACAAAACTTGGTGGCCATAATGGAAACTTAAACCTACCGGTTTGGTCTAGTTATAAAGTCATCGCTGCGAGTCAGCTGTTTTACGGTTGATTTTCTGAGACGAAGGTTTCTACTTTTATAGGGATTGGAATTAATACTAGACAATGGTTACAGGTGTGTTTTTATGGTTGGGGATTAAATAACCATATTCTCTCAGGAATGGTCGGCATGAATCTGTATAAGACTGCTCCTCATTTACAAGTCATACGTATCATCCTCATCTCATCGAGTCATAGAGATGTTTATTGTTCTTAAATTTAACGGATTGTAACGTACACACATTAGGGATTAAAAAAGTAACAATGAAAACTTGCTGAATATGTTAAAATTTTTATATTTTCAAGTAAAAGATCATAAGAAATTCAGATTTGTTTTTTCTTTTTCAAATATAACATAAAATACTTTCAAAGTAAAACAGCTGGTATTTTTTATCAGCCAACACATATATCATCAGATTTCTACGCCAGAGGTTCCGGGTTTGATTCCCGGTCAGGTCGGTAATTTCCTATCACCCATTTAAATAAATCACCATTGTCATCGTCTGCATTAGCAGTAATTCTAAAATCATCCGAAGTAAAACCCCAAAAACCGGTAGAGACATATCATACAAATTAATGAGACAAAATATTTAATATGTTTCTTATAATTGATTTTTAAAAAAAAGCAGTTTTAATAATTCTGCCATGTGAACACACTATCTGAATAAGTTGTTTCGATAACTAATTATGTTTTGGAACAATTTATGAATGGCCATCAACTGGTGAAGAGGTGACCTTAGTTTTGTTTAGGAAAGTGATAATAAATGTCTTTCAATAAAATAATTATGTTTCAGTAATTATATTTAGCTTTAAATATTAAATAAAGATTTTTCAATGAAATATATTTATATATATATATATATATATATATATATATATATATATATATAGACCTACTGTCCGCTGAACAAAGATTAAAAAACATAAAACTAAAACATTTACACTAGAATAAATGCAAAGAATGCAAGCTTAGACCTAATAATTCACAAACGGATGTAGGTCTTTATATTCCAGATGTTTTTTTAACTGTAAGTTACTATGTTTAGGAAAAACACCATTGATGCTTTAACTATTTGAAAAAAAAATATTGGACTAACAAAAACCAGTTTCAAGGATGTTAATTTATTGGGTTAGTTTACAGAAGAAACAAATGATTCTATAAGTGCGAGTGAATTTTGATACAGTTTAGGCCGAAACCGGTTTATACCGTTCCCTGTTTTTAAACATCGTACGTTTATGTATTAATCAATAGGTCTAAGAAGTGCAATAAATATTTTGGTATTCTAAAAAAACATCGACTATATCTCTTATACTGGCAAATTAAGAACGAACAATAAATTTTATTAGATCAAAACAACATCCTTCTCTGACCTTTCAAAAATATTTTTATGTGATAACAGTCTGCATTGTGTAATACAAAAATAGTACTGTCAATGAATGCAACCCACTGGGTTGGTCTAGAGGTAAAGTCATCGCCACGTGACAGATGTTTAACAGCTGATTTTCGGAGATGAACGTTCCTGGTTCAAATCCTAGTAAAAGTAGTAACTTTTATGCGGATTTGAATACTAGATAGTGATTACTGGTGTACGTTGATTGTTCGGGTTTAATTAACTATACTCTCTCAGGACTGGTCGGTCTGAGTCTGTACAAGACTACACCTCATTTACACGTCATACAATATCATCCTCATCTTATTGGGTCATAGGGTTGCCTATTGTTCTAAATTGAACTGATTGCAACCTACACACATTAGGGATAAAAAATGAATGCATAAAAATGGCTAAGTTGAAAGTAATTGGGGGAAAGGGGAATTATGACATAGCAGAAAAGTATACACATATATCAAAAAAGTGGATCTTAAAAATTCCCTAATTCTTCCCCGTTTACTTGGGTACCACTTTGTGCCCCCAATTCTTAAATTTGCAGTGTTTTATTTGTAAGATTCTATTTCCTAAACCAAACATTTACATGCTTAACACGTTATTTTCATGACTTTCTTAAAGTATCTGTACTAATACAAAGAAATATGTGTTTGTAAAAGATATTCTCATGAACGATCAAACTGATAACTAAGCTGCTAATAAAAATTTAAAAAATATTATTAAATTAAATTAAGGAGTAATTTAATTAAGGTTATGTTTTGACATAAATAATCATATTTTTAAAATCTAAAATTAATTAACAGCAATGTTAATATAAACAGGATGTAAAAATTTACAAACATATAAAAACCCATTAATATAAGTTTGTTTAGGTATAATTATCATAATGCAATATAAAAATTTTATGTGAATTCCTGTTTTGTATCGTTAAAACACTATGCATAAGTAATATGTATTACAAATGAACAGAATGTAAAAATTTATAAACATGTAAAAAACTATAAAATGTAAGTTTAAGTATAATAATTATTTAATGTTATAAAAAAATTATGTGAATTCCTATTTTAGTTCGTTAAAAACATTATGCAAAGATAACATTACAAGAAACTATTATCAAATACATTTAGAAATACATAAAACAAAATGTGGAAAATTAACCTAATGCGTTCATAAAACTCAACATTGAAAAATAATATAAGATAATAGTGAATCTTATTTTGAATATTTTATTAAATAATTACATAAAATTGTAATTAATTTAGTTTAAATATAACTACAATACGGGCACCAAAGCTGTGTCCATTTAAGAAATTTTAAATGAATTCAGAAGAAACCTTAACTTTTTAAATTTTAGCCCGATTTGAATCGTGGTTTTTATTAATAATGGACGTTGTTTAGGTCAACAGCTGAAAGGCTGGTTTGAACCTGTAGAGGTTTTACTAAGTAAAACGAGGAGTGAGGTGGTTTACAATTGTCACAACTCACTGAGTGGAAAAGTACGCTTATCAGCATGCCGGGCCCTCTGAAAAGCACATATTTTCCACTCTGTAAATTACACCTTCACTTCATTCACCACAGGGTCTGGCTGTATAATGATGAAATTCATTACTTTCAGAGGAGATAACTCTTATTAGTGTCTTTTACACCTCAACCTCTTCTGTTCTTAAATGATTCAGTCATTTAATTGGCTGACCATTTGATAAGAAACAGAACTATTTATTTTAGCTCTGCAATGAACAGATTGAGTGTAAATAATTTGGCACTCCACCTGTCTGTTATGGGCAGTAATAATGGACATCAATCTGAAAAAAACCACTTTTTGCTTCTTGAAATGTGTAGATTTTATGAAATTAAAATATAAAAACATTTTAAATTTTAATAATATGATTTTTGAGTGTAAAACTATTTGAAAATTAAATTTGTTAAAGTAATAAGATTCTTAATTAATTAAAAGCTGTTTCTATTTTTTATATAATCTATTAGATGAATACTAGTAATCTAATAAGTGAACAAAATAAATGAATCTTACCTGACACGCTCCTGTGAATAAGAACTCATTGTGACACCAATTAAAATCACTTAAGACTTAATGGTTTCGGATGTGCGAAGAAACAATTACAGACCTAATTTTGTACAATAAAAAAGTATCCTCTCCACGTGACAGGTAGATAAAAGCAGCAAGTCACATTAAATTTCTTTTATGTAAGTACAAGCATTCGGTTACCAACTAACGATTCGTATATTGCGTTTCGCATTTAAGAAAAAATATTGTTTTGCAACAGTCTCTTTACAATTTTTCTAAAATAAATTTTATAAACATTAGGTATATTTTTCTAAATTTTTGTTCGAAATTGATCACAAAATTTTCCGTTTACTAGTGCACTTCATTGTAACATAAAGAACGAAGATAATGTTTCACAATTCTGTAGCAATTCAAGTGTAAATCGTATTTTTTTTTCAAGAAAATTAGTTTTAAAAATATGAAATATTAAACAAAAATAAAAATTGAACTCATCTGCATTAAAAATGTCTCTCGGTAATTTTTTAGACAGTTCTTTATTAATCGAATATTTTATATGAAAAACTATTTCTTATTTTTATTCTTCATTTGATGATTAAGTTTCTGTCTCTTCCGGTAGCCATCTTCTGAGAGGTTTACCTTAACAGATTCTTCTCGTGTGTCACCTCGCTCATACTTAAAAGCCATCATCACAAGGAACCTTTTTTTTGGTTTAACATCAGACTCTTCTTCAATTACTGCTAATGCAGACGGTGGAAGATGAAAATGATTTTTTGTAACGTATGAAAATACGCCATGCCTGAATGAGATTCGAACCCAAAACCGCATGATGAGAGACGAGCACTTTACCAACTATGCCAATGCGGCCGGCATCACAAGGAACCTGTCGGAATTCAACCTACCTAGATGCTTACCACCACAGTTACTTGTAACTTCTAATACCGTCACTCATGACCGAAGTTCCCAGTATCTCCCTTTTTTTAACATTTGAATTATGTCCAGCAGTGACTTTTATTAACACTTCTTAATTTTTATCTCAGATGCCTGGATTTTGTTCTTTGCTGGCTTTGAATTAGTCCATGATTCACAAGCATACAGCAGAGTAGGGACGTCAAAAACATTATAGAATCTCAAACGTGTACCTCCTTTAAACATCAGAAAAAATACATACAGAAGTAACTTCTAATACCGTCACTCATGACCGAAATTCCCAGTATCTCCCTTTTTTTAACATTTGAATTATGTCCAGCAGTGACTTTTATTAACACTTCTTAATTTTTATCTCAGATGCCTGGATTTTGTTCTTTGCTGGCTTTGAATTAGTCCATGATTCACAAGCATACAGCAGAGTAGGGACGTCAAAAACATTATAGAATCTCAAACGTGTACCTCCTTTAAACATCAGAAAAAATACATACAGAAGAATTAATATAAAAAAATTTTTAATGTTAAGAGAACAAAGTATAGCCACAAGAATAACTATAAATTAATCTCAAATAAAACAAATAATAAAAGAAAGTCTTTAATTGTATACTTAAAAAGTTTAAAGATTTTTAATTTTTTTAGAACGTTGTTTTCTATTCTCTATCCTAGGTTACCCAGAATGACATGATAAATCAAACGATATATATATTTTTTTTAAATCGGTAAAGTCGTTTAACAATAGCTTTACAATAGAAGTACTGAATAAAAATGCATATGTGCAAGCATCTCAAGAACATTACCCTCTTTTTTCGTTGTAGTCTGATAAAAATCAGAGAGAAGTGTAATCCAATGGTGAATTTTATCTCGTCGAAATCATTTTTAAAATTTTAGAAAATTCTACACGCCATAAAATTCCAACTGTGAACATTTTGTATACTACCATATGTTCATATATAATTTACGACTTTGCAAAAAAAAAATACCTTAGGAAGTGTAATCGGAAACACTCAGAATATTTGATGGTAGAGAATTTGATAAAAGATCAGCTTACCAGGTAACTTTTTATATTATATAATCTTAGTTAATTAACCTATAATTGGATATTTTAGGGTAACTGGGATCTTGTTATATTATCTTGTGTTAAAATCTGACTAAATTTATTATTTTATTTTTTCTCGTCACTAATTTATTTCCGTTATGCGATTGAAAAAACTACACATATGGAGACATGATTAATTGGGTATAAATAACATTGCGAATGAATCCACTTATATTTTATGCGAAGATAATAGTGCAATTTATTTCGCTTCTACATTTATAACTCAGTAAAATACTTACGAGAATTGTTTCAAAGAATTTACTACCTTACATGACGCATAAGTCTACTGATAGGATGTACCTTGTTTCTGCCTTTTACAGAAATTCCTACTCTAAAAGGAGTGTATTCCCGTTGTGACAAAGAGTGTTAATAGCAATGATAACGGTCTGTTCTGTGACTGATAAAAATATTGCTTGAAAAATTTCATTCAGAATTTATTTGAAAAAATTTATAGTAGAGTGTCTTTTTTTTCAAACAAAAGAATAAATGCCCCGTGGATTTTGTGTATTGCAATACTTAAGTTTTTTTATCCCTTATGTGTGTACATTGCAATCTGTTCAATTTTAGAACAATAAGCAACCCCATGACCCAATGAGATCTTCTTCTTCTTATGGTGCCTATCCGGTTCGGATGTTGGCTATCATGATGGCTATTCTGACTTTGGAAACAGCTGCTTTGAAAAGTTGGGTCGTCGACTGGTTGAACCACGTTCTTAGATTTTTCAACCATTAAATCCTTCTTCTACCGGGACCCCTCGCCCCATACACCTTTCCCTGCAGAATCTTTTGGAGCAACACGTAATGGTTCTCATTGCGAATAATGTGTCCCAGGTATTGGAGCTTTCGCACTTTCACGATGTCAAGAACCTCTTTATCTTTATTCATCCTTCGAAGAATTTCTACATTGGTGACTCTGTCCCTCCATGATACGCGTAACATTCTTCGATAAAGCCACATTTTAAAGGCTTCAAGCCTCCTGGCTGAGGCCTCAGTGAGCGTCCAAGCTTCCACGCCGTAGAACAGTATAGAGAACACATAACATCGAAGGAGACGCATTTTGATAGCAAGTGTAAGGTCGTGAGTTTTGAAAATTTTTCGCATATTGTTGAAGGCCACTCTGGCTTTTTCTATGCGTATCTTAATTTCTTGCGAGTGATCCCAATCCTCGTTTACATTGCTGCCTAGGTAAGTATACTGCTTAACTCTTTCCAGGGGTACACCGTCTATTTTAATATTCCCTCTTATATTCGTATGCTTGCTAATAATCATAAATTTCGTTGAGATCAGAATGATAATATGTATGACGTGTGTAAATGAGGTAAACGGTAACCACTGTCTAGTATTCAAATCCGTATGAATGTAATTAATTTTATTAAGAAGTCCCTTCGTCTCCAAAAATTAGTTGTTTAACAGTTGACTGTGGCTATAGCTTTACTACTAAACCAACCCGGTGGGCATAAAACTTAACCCAATTTGTTTTACATAAACCATATCATATCTTTTATTCATGTAAAGAATTTCAGAAGAAAAGAAAAAGAACAAACCACATGAAACACTCTGGCAAGATGAAAAAGTGCTGGGAACAAAAGAAAAGAGACGCCGAAAACAAAAACATTTATACCAAATTACTGACATAAATCACCAGCTTGATTTATTAAATAATATTTAAAAAAATATTGACTGCAAATTTATTTTAAAAATCTCGAGGACTAATATTCAGTCCCGAAGATATGTCAGTACAATCCAGTCTGAAATATTCTTGCAAATAGTAAATTTTAAAGAAAATACTGCGTTAAGCTATAGACGAGCTATGTATTAAATAACTACCAAGAAAACTACTCATAAGTGTAACATAATTTAACGTTCAAAAACAAATCTTTATCGAATGCATCCTGCAGTTTGAAATCAACTCTTATTTCATATAATGAATTTATATAATAAATTTCACTAACCTTCTTTTTAAACTGCGTCAACTTTTATTTTTATTTTTACCTACACGTGTTTCGGTGGATCCACCATCATCAGAGTAAATAACATATAATTGAAACTAAAAACTTTATTTATTAATAATCTATAGAAGATGATCCATCGTCAGTCATTTGTATAAAACTGTTTTATACAAATGACTGAAGATCAAATGTCTGTGAGTATCTTCGTTGTTGTCGAGGAGGTTAATCGCTAATGGTTTCTGATGGGTTTCTAGTTTTTGTAAATATTTTTCGCTATGTTGTTTAATTTCTTCTTTGATGGAGGGCAGGTTTAGGTCATTGTGTAGTATTTCATTGGTAAATAACGTACTTGAAAATAAAGTACTCGTATGCAAAGTAATACTAAAACCAGTTTGGACTTATGGGTTAGAGCTATGGGGTACAGCTAATTCATCAATTAAATGAAATAAAAATATTATACTTACTCGTACAGCTTAAGATCTACATACTTTTAAAACCTCCTTTCTGTTTGAGCCCCAATTTATAACAATAACTTGTCGATGTTTAGGGATTTGTACATTTCACGTATCATACTTAATCAAGAGAAACACATTTTTATTTCAAAATTACAATGTAAGAAGATCCGATTAATTTAATTCTGCATCCATATAATCTAATAATCGTTATAAAGCTATAGACTAAATGCAAAATGGCAGATCTGACCGGTAGTCGAAATCACGGTCTCTGGCATGAAGCCAGTTGCGCTAACCACTACACTAACGGTCTAGCAAGCCCGTTTGGGTCAGCCCGTTTCTCTACAGGAAAAAGCATTAGAATTCTTTATGTTCATTCTAAATCCATCGAAGTCAGATAACCTTGTATTTTAATTATATAGGCTACCTATTTAAAAATCGTTTCCTACTGTAAATCGCGCATTTACTTTAAAATAAAAAAATCTGGTGTGAAACACTCACACAACTTTATCTTGCCAATGCAAATAATGACCAATATAACCTAATATTAGTAATAAAACATAAGAAATAAACAAAAAACTAACCTCAAAAAACATAACCTTATTTTAATCATGAGTGAAAGACGCAAAATGAAAATCGACCTGTTTGGCTTAAAAATACGGAAAATCACTCTTTTACGCTAAACTAGGCTGTGTACAGTAAAATGCTTTAAAAAATAGTTGAAGATCTTTTAATTACCTATAAATTTGATTATAGGCCTATACACTTTTGTCGTAAAATGCATAGGCTACTAAAGCCGAAATCTTAAAAAAATCGATTTTTCACACGTTTTCGTGAGAAAAAACCAGAAAATCGCTAATTACTGCTAAACTAAGAGTTATACAAACAATTTTTAATTAAAAGTTGTAGGATTTTAAATTCTCTACAACTTTTATTACATAAATTTTTGCGCTAAAATGCATATTAAAGCCGTAATGTTAAGAAAATTATGTTTTTACGTTAAAACTGCCTCACCAAGAATCTCAGCCAACATGGCGTATCCTATCTTGTAGAGCATAAAAAAATTAGTAAATGAGACGATTTTTTAAAAAATCGTAGGACCAGTTTTTGAGAAAATCGCAAAAAAGTGAAAAATGACACGAATAAACTACTACTTCCGGTTGACCCATTTTGATAAAAATGTTCGTGTCGGGTTCGGTAGTGGTATGTAACTCAAGTTTCAAGTTTCAATTTCGTACGATGTTCCGTTCTTGAGATATTTTGTTCACACACACACACAAACACACAAACACACAAACACACAAACACACACACACACACGCACACACACACACACTCACACACACGCAGACCAATCGCTAAAAACATGTTTTTTGGGTTCAGGAGGTCTGAAAACGTGTAGATCCGGTGAAAACGTGATAGTAAAAAATCGACATGAAAACAATACTTTCCTTCCTATATATTCATATAGGCAAGAGAAAGTAAAAATATTGCTGAAAACAGTGCATAAATTACTTTAGTTAATACGGTAAGTATTGATTAAGGAGAGACTGTACTTTGTATCTCACCAATGTTAAATTTGCTAATTTTAGGTACATTTTTCATAGTATTGGTGAAAGATACGAAAATTAAACTTTACACACTTATAGTTTTAGGGTGGTTTTAGATAATGATTTTATTTCAATTTAATCTGTTGTACCATAAAGTTTTTAAAAGAATAACGAATAACTTAAAAGTTTTACAATTTTTTGCCACGTTTTTTGCATATTAAAAGTTTTTTGAGCACCTGAGGAAATAAAAACAACGTACATGATAATGAACTGGTAAAAATTTCAGCCAGGTAGGTTAAATAGTTTTTGAGAAAAACGTACTTAAGTGTTAAAAATCTAAATTTATGGGAAAAGGCACAAATGAAAAACAAAGTGTACACAAACAAGTTTAATTTTCCATTAACAGTTGGTTAGAAAGCTGCACCAACACTGGAGAATATTAAAAATAGGGAAGCAGATATTTAAAAAAAAAAAATTATTTTTTCACTAAAACGAGCAATATAAAAACATGATAAATATTTGTTCTTGGCGACATGTCAAATTTTTAGGATACACTTGATATAAACTTAATTTTTTTCATTAAAATAATTTTTTTGTCGTAATTTAATGTTTTTGTGGTAGATTTAGGTCTAAACTATTGAAAAACATAAAAAGCCGATAATCAAAATTTTCAGTTAAAACCATCATATACAGTCTTCCCTTAAAAGAATGTATAAAAATAAAATAAATTTATGATGGATTCTTTATATATTTAACAAGAGTACATGACATGTAGAAACAAATTAATGAACTCTAAAATTGCGTTACACTTACAATAAATTCTATGTGCAACGGAAACGAAACCTCCTACCACTTTAATGACATAACATTGCAATTTTCTAATCTACCTTATAAAATAATTATAAGAATATTTTTCATTTCTGCACTTGATATTTGTTAAGTCGGCTACCTGACGAACTACAGATCAAACCGGTTTTTTATTCTATTAAAGGTAATAACAGAAACACTAATAAGAAAGTACATTTGAATAAAATTAATGATATCTTTTAGTTATGAATGTCCTAACTCTGTTAAATAACTGCCTGATTATTTTAAAAATCAGTTCAATAATATTATATCATTTACATAACACATAATTTATGAAATAGTTCTTACTCTAAATCATCATAATTATGTGTCTTTAAAATTATTTTAAATGAAGAAGAATTTGATCTAGTTTGTTGATATTTTATTACGTTCAGCCATATAATGAAATCAATGCGTCTTCCATTGACCTGCCTTAACAGAGCTTTTTTTTGCCTTCAACTAGTTATACAGAGGTTTGATGAAATTATGTTTATTACACTTGCATTCTTTTAATGATAGCCTACTACTGACTCTCCTTACATCTCAATATTACCATTTTATAAAGGTTTATCCTTGCATAATAATAACCATTTGAATTTGCATTTACATTTTCCATCTGCATAAAACTATTGCATTTTTAAAATTACCATACAGTATTTTGGCTATGGTTCAATAAATATATTCCAGTATAATCTTTCCTAATATTATAAAGAAGTCACGTTTGTTTATTTGTAACCTTAGAAATTACCCAAACAGTTTCAAAAATTATAATTTTTCACAGGATTGCAAAAAAAATAAAAAATCCAGCTGCATGGGATTTTTTGCTGAACTATATGTTTTGAAGGTTGCAGATTCTAAAAATGACTTCCATAACATCCCATCACGTATAGGTTTCTTGCAAAATAAAAATAAAGTTTTAATACAAACACGTGTATTAATTACACTGAACAAAACTTATATTTCCTTTTAACTAATCTAAAAATTGTTTCTAATATTCATACACAGTTCTAGTGTTACTCTTTTTTCTCGTAAAACTTTTTATCTTTTCTTTGTTGCTTCTCCAAACTCGTTTCCGATTTCCTTCTATGGATTCTCGATTGAGTATCCAAGAGTAGTCAGCTTAAATATTGACATCCCATCTTCCTTGGTATCGTCTCTCGATATTACAAACATCCTGGTGAAACCTTTCACCCTGTTCTTCACTATAAGCTCCCAAGTTTTCCGGAAAATAGTCTATATGGTAGGGTAAAACTGAACTTTTAAGCTCATCTTGCACCCTTGAGCTTCATACGCTGCCAAGATGCGTTGTACAATGCATTTATAGTAAGGGTCTTCAGTATTCCCCAAAAACTTGTGCACTACATTTTAAAAGAGTGCCTTGCTTTTCTTTCCTTTTCTCCCATTGTTTCCAAAAAGCGGGTATCAGATAAAAGTTTTCTTATGTCGGGGCCAGTGAAACTCTCTCTTTTAACTTGGCTTTATTCAGTTTCGGGAACTTGGAACACAGATATCTGAAACAATCCTCATCTGTTGGCAGTGATTTAACAAACTGTTTTATAAGCCCCAATTTTATATGAAGAGGTAGAAATAAAACTTTTTCTGGCGGAACCAACGTCGTATTGATGACGTTTTTATCGCCGAGGGTTAAACTGTCTCGTGGTGGTCAGTTAGTTTTTGTCAAGTGCAGTTGTCTGGCTTACTATCCCATAAATAAAAAAAAAACAAGGTTATTTTGTAGAACTCCTTGCTGACCCAACAACATAATTAGAATTTTAAAATCGCCACAAACCATCCATTGACGCTCTTGATAATTGATTTTCTCAAGAATCGTAGCCAAGTCATTATAGTTCTCTTTCATATGAACCGAGTGGTCTCACAGGAAGGGATACAAATATATTTCCATTATACAGCAAGACAGCTTTGATGCTAGATTTTGACGAATAAATAAATATGTGCCATATGTGGACCCTAGCGTGCACCCTGTAGTAGCTGGCTTTGGTTTGTTGACAGTAGGAGCAAACTAAGAACGGCTGAACTGTAAATGTATTTATGTATGTTTGTATCTACAAAATATTATTATTATATTTTTTCAATCTGTGCCAAAAGATTTATAATGCAATGAAATCTAGAAGGAGAGGAGAATACGTAAAGGGAAATTTTCGTTCTGTAGGGGTTTGTTCAATAAATTAAGGTCTAAACACAGAAATTGAAAGGTGAAAATTTCACAACTTTGTGTCTTGTACTACGATGTAGTGATTGATAAATAACTGTAGGGCAAGGGTGAATCTTGGGAGTGCCGAGCAGCATAGTATTATTTCCTCACCTTCTGCCACACAATAAGTAGGTACTTATCAAAGATTCTGTCTGCCCATTTACCTAGCGGCGTAGCAAGCGGGTTTTCCCAAGTTTACAAGTCCACATTCCCGTTTATCCGTTCTGCCCTTGAGTAGACAATTCAATAAACGTAATATATATATATATATATATATATATATATACTAGTATATAATAAATTCCAAACACGTTTAGATAAAACTTGCACATTATCAAAAGAAGAAACTTATTATTAAAAATTGACAAGCAGCAATCTCCATTAATCTAATAAAGAATTTAAATTAAAAAAATTTTAAATAAGAATATGTTTGAAATATCTGAGCCGGCATTAATGTAGGCTATAATCTTCAGGCGATTAGTAACTATCTCAAGAGCTGTTGTAACAAATTTTTAGACTCTAAATCGAATCTCGGTAATATTAAATTATATTTTTGCTCTGATGAAATTGTTATGTTCCGCTATCAAAATTATTTGTATTTCAGTTAATTCGCTCTTAGAAACTCTGGCGCAATGAACCTTCCTGCCTCCGAAATTTAAATAATCAAATATTTATTTACATATAGCTATAAACTATAAGCTAAATTTTCTTTATTTTTTTAAAATCAAATCAGCAAAATTACAATCTGTTTTGTTATAAAGGAACAAGAACAATAAGTAATAAGGTTAACACAGAAAAGACAAATTTACGACATTATAAATTAATAATAAATTGTTACAAATAAGCTTTTTGTAATTTTAAAAGTTAATTTTGAAATTATTCAAAATTGAAAAAAGAAAATTTCAAGTTTTTAGGTTAAGAGATACAAGCTGTGCGTTGATGAATGAAATTTTTCAGTGAAAATTTTTTTTTAATCGATTTACAAGTTTTATTAATTATGACAAGAAATATACAGGCTAAATCGTTTTATTTATTACGATTTAGATTTAGAGATTTTCTAATATTAGGACTTTGTTATAGAAACTATTATACGTCAACTACATTTTATTACGGTCTACCGCATTAATAATAAATAAAATCACTAAATAAGACAAATATGTTGAGTTTAAAATACATTTTTCTATTTATTTGTTATTTATATTTAGTCGGTAACAAAATTCTGACCCACAAAAATACTTAAGATTAAATTTATTTACCTTATAATACATCGTAATAACAGAGTAATGTTTCATAATGTCACCTACTTGAATGCGGAATACCACTGGGCACGTAACAGGGCCACTTCGTTCCGCAAATAACAAAATACAGCGGCAACTATTTTAGATATATATTTTAAAAGCTGATAAAATCTAGAATGGAAATCATTTATTTAAACGCTTTATTTATTGAAATAATTTCAGTTAAAAAATTCTAATAATATTTTAAAAGGAAAAATTCCTTTCACGAGACGACGAATCTCATGGCAATTTTTAAAAAAGCTTACTTTTGACTTATGACATAAATCTTTAATAATTTCTGTATATATTCTTTAAGGAGAGACTATACTTTGTATCACGCCAATGTTAAATTTGCTATTTTTAGGTACATTTTTCGTAGGATTGGTAAAAGATAGGGAAATTTAAACATTGCACAAAAAGCTGTCGGGTTTCTTCTCAAGTTACTGACATTTTTTCAATTTAATCTTTGGACCATATCATTTTTTTTAAAACATACGAATAACATAAAATACTTACAAATTGTTTTCTACGTTTTTTGCGTATTACTAATTTTTGGAGCACCTGAGACAATCATAAAGATGTCGGAATATGTGGATGTTCAAGATAATTAACTGGTAAATATTTCAGCATGGCAGGTTTATTGGTTTCTGAGAAAAAAATTTACCTAGTGTTAAAAATCTAAATTTACGGGAAAACGCAAGAAACAAGAAGCCACAAACCAAAAACAATATGTACAAAAATCAAGTAAATTTCCCATCAACAGTTGTTTAGAAAGCTGAATCAACAGCTGAGAACACAAAAAACAGTGATGCAGATATTTTAAAAACTAAAATTCTCTTTGCACAAAACGAGCAGTATAAAATTGTAAACATTTTCGTTCTTGGTAACATGATAATTTTTCTGTGTAAACTTGATATAAAATTAATTTTTTCATTACAAAAATATATTTTTTTGACGTAATTTAGTGTTTCTTCTGGTAGATCTAAGCCTATTGAAAAACATAAAAATCGAAATTTTGAGTTAAACCATCGTGTCATATTCCTTAAGAGGAATCGAATGTTTCTATTTTTGTTTTCAAATTTCGACTTTGATTTCTTGACTTCCGGTTTTAGGCCACTTCCGGTAAAAACCGGAACTTAAAACCCAATTTAGGTCCACTAACTTTTTGTGTAGATTTTTTTTTTGTCATCAGTCTCTTGGCTGGTTTGATGCAGTTCTCCAACCTGTTCTATCTTGCGCAAGTCGTTTCATATCTACATACCTGTAACACCCTACATCTTTTGTAATTTGCTTTATATATTCTAATCTTTGCCTCCCTCTACAATTTACTCCCTCAATATTACCCTCCATTATTGATAGCCCAATACCTGGATGTCTTCGGATATGCCCCACTAGCCTATCCCTTCTTTTGGTAAGATGCTTCCATATACTTCTTTTTTCATCCACTCGCCTAAGGATCTCTAAATTACTTATTTTGTCCACCCACCTAATCTTTAACATTTTCCTATAACACCACATTTCAAAAGCTTCTATCCTCTTCCTTTCTACAGCCCCTATCACCCACGTTTCACTTCCGTATAATACTACACTCCAAACATAATGTTTTAAGAAATTTTTCCTAATCTGTAAATCAATGTTTGTAGTCAGTAAGCTGTTTTTCATTTCAAAGGCTTTTCTAGCTTGAGCAATTCTACTCTTGATATCACTTGTGCTTCTACCATCCTTTGTTATTTTACTCCCTAGATAGCAGAATTCCCTAACTTCCTGTATGTTTTCGTTGCCTACTTTTAAATTTCCTATCTCTTCTAAACCACTCTTGCTGCTGCACAACACTTTCGTTTTGTTCTTATTAATTTTCATGAAGTAATCCTTTCTCAAGATCTCATCCATTCCATTTAAGGCATCCTCTAGTTCTTTCTTTGCCTCGGCTAATACTACTATATCATCGGCGAATCTCAGGATTTTTATTGTTTCTCCTTGAATTTTTATTCCTGCGTCAAATTTCTCCTTCACTTCATTTATAGCCTCTTCTATATACAAGTTAAAAAGTAGTGGTGACAAAGAACAATTGTGTAGATTACGAGTCCGAAAACCTTTTTTTTTGTTTTCTCTTGTAGTTTCTGACATCTGGGTGTAACAAATGGACGGACTAAAGAAAATTATAAATAAAAATTTTAAAAATTGCCAGCAAAGACTTTTTGGCTGTTTATTTTCTTACAAATACCCATACAGATAAATCATTATCATTTTAAACTTTTTTTTATCTTTCATTTGAAATTTTCAACAGTACACAAATATATGACTACTAGAAAATGTGTTGTACGTACATAACAAAGTATAATGAAAGGAAACATAAAGACAAATATTGATACCCATTGGTATTTCTCTGGGTGTATAAGTAAGTATTAAATATGATAATTAGTTCGTTTAATTGTTATATTTTAGTTAGAACTCAGAGAAGATCTCTATTCCATCTTCTTTTTAGGCGCCGGGCTGGATTCCCGGGTAGGTGAAAGCGATGAAGTTCTTGAATTAGAGGATTCGGATTTATTAGTAATTTCGAAAAGACTTTTTTGTAATAGGACTGTGCCACTTCTTCAACTGTAGAGATCCCGAAATCGGAGTGTAAAGTGTTGTTACTTACGTAGTAAAGAGCTCTAGATATTAAACGGAGAAATTTTTATTGGAACGTCTGTAGATGATTAAGATTACTGGATTTTACTGAGCTAAATAACTGAACTCCGTAAGTCCAAACTGGTTTAAATAGTGATTTGTAATTTTGAAGAAATTGGTAAAGGAGAGGATCAACTGAGAAATCGGTACAGTTGTAATTTTGTATAGGGTGATTCAAAAAGAGCGCCGGTTTTGATATATCAAATTAAGAGATTTATTTTATTGTAAAACTGAAAATAAATACATCAACAAGTTCATCTTACCTTCCGATTTCATGTATGAAAAATGATGTCATGCATGTGTCCTCCTCTACTGCGCTGGCACGCATCAACTCTGTCCATGAAATTGGATATTACTGCACGACAAGTTTCGACTTCCATTTGCCCGATAACCCGTCGAATTTCCTCCTTCAAGTCATTGATGTTTTGGGGTTTATTGGCTTACACCAATGACTTCAGATGACCCCAAAGATGAAAGTCACAAGGCGTCAAGTCACACGACCTTGGTGGCCATTGATGGTCGGAATTACGAGAAATAATGCGATCCTGGAACCGTTCACGGAGCAACAACATTGTTTCTCGTGCAGCAACTGAATTTTATACGGGTGATATTGGAGATCGTACCGAAGAATTCTCCGTACAGAAGAACATCGTAAACCCAATTGTTGAGAACGGCGACGTATTGACTTTGCTGGGCTAACAGCCACACTGTCACGAACCAACGCAACGTTCTGCTCAGTTCGGCCAGAACGACGACGTCCAGAACTTTTAAGGTCGACTGTTGAACCCATCTCAAAAAACTTTTTCATGAGCCTGCGAACTGTTGATTAATTCGTGCTTCATTACGTCCAAGAGTACCGCGAAGTCGCCTGACAGTAGCCGCATAACTCTCTTCACTCTGGTAAAATGTTTTGACGATTAACACTCGTTGTGCAATAGTAAACTTCTCCATGGTTAGACACAGACTGCGAGAGTACTACACTGCGAACAAGAGAAACTACAACTGAATCGTCAATCGGAATGTTCTCCGAAATAGAAATGAGGTCTAACAATGTTGCCAACCGATAAACAAAAATTTACTAGCCGTTTAAAAACCGGCGCTCTTTTTGAATCACCCGTTATTAATTTGAAGTCTTTTCTTTTTTATGTGCGACTGCCACGTAAGTCTTTTGTCAAAGACAAGCCCTAAGTATCGAATTTTACGCTTCTGAGGTATGGGAACGTTATTAAGAAAGACATTAGGGCATATTCCTTTTCGAAGAGTAAAAGAAACATGAATAGATTTGGTTAGATTAATTTATCATTTTATATTTGTTATTACAGTAAAATATTTTGTATGTATGTATTCTATAATATTTAATTAATTTATCTTTTTAGGTGAAGTATGTACCTGAGGGTTTGGCTCAGCGCTTTGGTCGCGGGGACATTGCTCCCGCCAGCCAGCATGGAGGAGAAACCTCATTCTCGACAGAAACGTCTAGTCTGGATTACTACAGATGGTAGATTAGCGCTTCCTCCTGGAACACATCTCACCATTACTCCTACAATATCATTACCTTTTGTCAGATATCCACCTGAAGGATTCTTATCTAATATGACTATCAGTTTACCATTTACAAGTAAGTATTTTTTGCAACATTCCCTCATTGATTAAGATCAACCATTGATCATTGATACAGTCGGACCTCTCTTTATCGAACTTCTATATATCGAAATTCTCTATATATCGAAGTATTACCTGAGTCCCGTGAAATTTTAAATGAAAAATGCTTCTGTATATCGAAAACAAATTCTATATATCGAATTTAATTTTAGTGAAAATATAAATAGAACTCCATATAGCCCTCCCATGACACACTAGTCAATCCGAAACATTGAGTGAGAGAGAGAGAGAGAGAGAGAGAGAGAGAGAGAGAGAGAGAGAGAGAGAGCAACGTGACAATACAGTATGTCAGTACGTTGACCACTGTGGTTCACGTACAAGAGTAGTGTGATACGTTTATACTATGTAGGATCAAAAATTTGTAAATACGACGAAGAAGTTTTCAAATGGGTACCTAAAACTGTTACGAGATAAAAACATGCCTAAGCAAAAGAGAAAAGTTGTTCTTTCTGTGGAGAATTGCCCTGCACACCCGTGTTCACAATAAAACAAACTTTATTGTAAATAAATAACTGTTTTAAGGTAATATGGTCACGGTCAAGTAATCTCACTTAATATAAGTAGCAGTCATAATGAAAAAAAAACAGCGTTTCTCTTTATCGAAGTTTCTATAAATCGAATTTTTTATGAGGAAGGTACAATTTCGATATATGGAGGTCCGACTGTATTTTTTTTATAATTGATTGATAACCTATATTTACACCATAACAGACAGGTGGAGTGTCAAATTATTTACACTCAATCTGTTCATTGCAGGGCTAAAATAAATAGTTCTGTTTCTTATTACATGGTCAGCCAATTAAATGACTGAATCATTTAAGAACAGAAGAGGTAGAGGTTATAAAGACACTAATCAGAGTTATCTCCTCTGAAAGTATTGAATTTCATTATACAGCCAGACCCTGTGGTGAATGAAGTGAAGGTGTCATTTGCAGAGTAGAAAATATGTGCTTTTCAGAGCCCGGCATGCTGATAAGCGTACTTTTCCACTCAGTGAGGAAGGCATTAGTAAACCATCTCACTCCTTGTTTTACTTAGTAAAACCTTTACAGTTCAAACCAGCTTTGTGGCTGATGACCTAAACAACACTGTTAATGTAATATTAGTTTAACATGTCGTTACACCATATCGGGGATTTAGTCATCTTTGTATTGTTTTTGGTGAATCGGAAGAATTAATATTGCATATAGGTATCAGACGAACTAATGTCCCATAACCGAGCGAGTGAGAGGGAGATATGTGGCATAACTACGCATGCGTCCAAAGGTCTTTACCGTTATAATCCAAATCTGAAAACATACTACAGTCGTTATCTTGCTTGTTAGTTTACTGCATGCATAAACGCTAGCTCACAACAATGTGTAAAATTATACGATAATGTTTTTGGAACGGCGCATATGGCATGCCCGGCATGCTGATAAGCTTACTTTTCCATTCAGTGAGGAAGGCAGTGGTAAACCACCTCACTCTTCTTTTTACTTAGTAAAACCTCTACAGGTTCAAACCAGCCTTTCGGCTGATGACCAAAACAACAACCTATTTATGTAAATACCATATCCGCACTTCTTTTAAGAGAAGACTGGACTTTGTGCCCCGCCAATGTTAAATTTGCTATTTTTTGGTACATTTCTCAAAGGATTGGTAAAAGAGAGGGAAATGAATCTTGAATCTTTAAACACTTATAGTTTTTGGGTTTCTCTAGCTACTGACACTTTTGCAATTTAATCGGTTGAACCATAAAGATAAAAACAGAATAAAGAATAACATAAAATTTTTACAAATTTTCCTAAATTTTTACAAATTTTTCTAAATTTTTGCATATATCTAATTTTTGGATTATCTGAGAAAGTCATAAAAATTCCGGTATATGTACATGTGCAAGTTCAATAACTGGTAAAATTTTCAGCTAGGTAGGTTTAATAATTTCTGAGAAAAATGTACCTAAATGTTTGAAATCTAAATTTAGGAAAAACGCAACAAACAAAAAAGTAGAAATCAAAAACAAAATTTAGCTACACAACCAAAATTTCTCATCAACAGTTGATTAGCAAGCTGAATCAACAGCTGACAATATTAAATGAGTAATACATATTTAAAAAAAAATTTTCCTTTACACTAAAACGATCAGTATAAAATTATAAAACATATTCTTTCTTATTGACATGATGATTTTTCTGGGTAAACCTGCTAAAAACTTAATTTTTTCATTAAAATAATTTTTTGTCGTAATTTAATGTTTTTGCGTTAGATCTAAGCCTGAACTATTGAAAAAACATAAAAAACTGAAAATCTAATTTTCTGTTAAAACCATCATTCTGTCTCACCTTAAACGATTATGGTTTCTATTTTCTAAACGATTTCTTACTCTGACGTAGCACGTTGCATAAGTATCAACGCTTTATTGAAATTTTGTAACTTTACCTGAATTCTATCTTAGATTTCAGTACATAAGAAAGTATAAATATTTTTTACTAGAAATAATCTGTCGTTAGAGTTACTTACTTCATAATACGATATTTAAATATGACACAAATAGGTCAGAATTGTTGCAGCTATTTAGAAAAATCTGATGGAATATCAAATTGTTATTTCACTTAAGTGAAATTGTCAAACATTTTAAATGGTTTTATTTATCGGCTACCATCTAACTACATTGTTTCTTTCTCTATTCCAATTTTTTCAGTCAACATTTCTGTCAACTCCACAGAACATCACTTTCTGTTCTTACTTAACTCGCTAAATACATAATCAATATATAGTAATTTATAAAATACATTGATTAAGTTAAACTCAGAAATTAATCTATCAAAATATATCTAATGACCTATAAATATGTAGACTATCACAAACATTAACTTATGAAAGTTAGTTCAACAAATTTGATTTTGCTTCTAGAGTTATTTTTAGCGAATTCAAATTAAAAAAATAATCGATGACGTTAATTACATTCATGAATTATTCATTGTATCAGCTGACTTAGCAAATTATTGTATTGTTCATTGTAATGATTAATTACTGATATCGATTGATGATTAGCTAATGAATGTGCTACGAGCTAAATGACTTTTCACATTAACTCAACATTTCAAATAATGTTAAACGAACAAGCAGTAACACAATTTGTAATTTAAATTATTCAGTATTAAAAAAAGTTACAAATGATATCGAAAACAATACATGATATCGATAAGTATCGTATAATTTTAAAATATTGAGCGGAGTTTTTCTTTGAAAAATTGTAAATTTTGTATTAAACAAAATTCATTGATCAGAGATGTTATCACTCAATCAGTAAAATATTCGACTCATGAGGTACTGGATTAAATTTCTAGTTTTCATTCTAGATTTATACTAGCATTGTTGTTTAGGTTATCAGCCGAAAGGTTGGTTTGAACTGTAGAGATTTTACTAAGTAAAGAGAGGAGTGAGGTGATTTACTATGCCTTCCTCACTGAATGGATAAGTACGCTTATCATGCCGGGCCCTCTGAAACGCACATATTTTCCACTCTGTAAATGACAACTTCACTTCATTCACCACAGGGTCTGGCTGTATAACGAAATTCATTACTCTCACAGGATATAAATCTGACTAGTGCCTTTTAAACCTCTACCTCTTCTGTTCTTAGGTACTTCAGTCTTATAATTGGCCCACCATGTTTTGAAGCTCTGGAACTACCAGATCGAGTGTAAATAATTTAACACTTCACCTGTCTGTTATGGACATACGAAAGACTTATAAAACGAATATTTAAAAAGCTGTATGACTGTAAACGCAAACCAAGATGGTTCAGAGAAACATAAATAATAGCTAATGAGACTAAACGTAGAAAAAGATGTTATGAGAGATATAAATGAATTCTGTAAAAATTGACGAATATAACGGGGTTCTAGAAGTAAACAAAGACTGTAGTACAGCTATGAAGGAAAGGAAGCATTTTCGCAAATAATGAAAAAATGAAGGACAGAAAACTAAATTTCCAAATTAAGAACTCAAGCAAGGAGAAACACATGCATGATAATTGCAGTCATAGGTTAACTGAAATGAAAATAAAAAGTGTAAGCTTATCTGAAATACTTAAATATAAATTACTATGTGATCAGTAATTTTAAAAAAGACACTCAAATGCAGCCTATTAATCGAAGGAAGTAGAGTAGCTAATCAATAATAAAGTAAGAAATTAATGTTGCAAATCAGAAAAATACATTTTTAGTTTTTTAATTTTAAAAAAAATTAGAAAACTGTATAGGTAACTGATTTTTTTTTTTGGTGTATTTAATGTAATGTTAGTTACGAAACAAATTACTTTTTAATTAAAAGAAATATTGTGGTTATTTACAATTCTTTTTAATTTCCTGATCTGAGCTCTCCAATATATTATTATATTAATTAATTAATAAGGTACACTTTAGATCAGACATTTCTCAGTGCTGTGTCATTTATTGTGTTTGCAGGAATAATATTGACTATAACCATATAATTATAATATGCTTATTATATTATAATGCTTATTTTAGTTTTTGTCTGACAACAATTAGGTACAGTTTTGTGTTTTTGCTTAATGTAATCTTTTCTTTTAAATTTCAGTTGATTTCGATGTATTAGGATTAACAGATAATCAGAATCCATATGGTGTATTACCACCATTATTAGCTAGAAGTATGGGTCGAAGTATGGGCATTATGGTAGCCGATTATATAGCTAGATTTATGGACAAAAAAAGAAGACGATCTCGAAATGCAGATTCAGAACCCCAGCCGCAAACGCCCCACTTACACGGAGGGGAACGGTAAGTTTTATAATTTATTTTATTTTTTACAGTGTGTAAAATATATTTGTTATGATTATGTTCATGATAAATTATTTATTTTAAGTATAAAGTATTTATAATTAGCATACGTATAAATATATTATAGTCACTTGAGTTACGAGTTTGCTTTTGTTTGCATCAAGGGGTAAAGGGGGAAAGCATCAGTGAGCATGGTTTCTCGAAAACGTGGTCGAACTATTCACAGTGCTGAACGCAGTATAACAAAATGTTGTAAAGTTGGAGCTAAACAAAAATGCCTATCCGTGCCTCTTAACAAAAGACAGGAGCAATTGGCTAACTACTGTGATATTTGTCTTTGCACAATTCGTAGAATAAAGAACGTGAAAAAGCTATTCTTCAACAGTTTTGTTGACACCTGGTAAAAATATAAAACGGTTAGGTAGATACTAAAAAGACTGAAAATAAACACGCCGATGACTGTAATAGTAAAGAAGGCGATTCATTCGTAATTACAGTAAATCAAACATTTCTAGTTATGTAATTAAGTTATAGCCTAGGCAATATTACAGGTCATATTTATTTCTTATAAGGTTTCAGCACTGACGTTTAGAAAGTCTCTGTTCAAGGGATCTTCTTGGCCAATTGTAGGACTGTAGTGATGACTGTAAGCTCCAGCAAGTAATTCAAGTTTTAGAACCGTTAGCATCGTATTTAGAACTTGTTAAAATATTGTAATAACACCTAAATTTTCAATCAAAAAGTGTAAAAACAATTCCACCCAAAATTGAACGCTACGTAATTTTTAACAAAAATAGAAAAACACATGTAAATTTTAGGAACCGTTAAGCAGCCTAAAACTTTGTTAAAAAACACCTTTTTAAACTTTATTTATTAACATTTCTGTCTGCCTGTACAGTACAGCAATACAAACGATTGTCAAAGAAATAATGTAACAATTAAAAAGTTAAACTAAAACTAAAAGTACACAATAATTAGAAAAGTTTAACTAACAAAACAATCTGGGTTAGATAAAATTAATTCTCAATTACATTTAAAGGAACGCACTCGCAAAACAAAGTTACTCAACTTTGTTAAGCTTGTAGTTAAAACAAAACTAAGCACAAAGGTTTTTGTACCCTCATATTCTGACCTATTTTCATAAAGTACTTCTATGAAATAGAGAAAGCAATTTAATTAATGACTGGATAAAAAAATTAATTCGTTTGAATTTTTTTACTTTAATAATCAAATAAAGATGTACACTGATAACTATGGCCTGCACTATCCTATCAAGAAAATAAATAACTTAGAATGAATAGGGAAAACCAACTTAAATTTTAGCACGTAACTTCCCAGAAAAGATAATTCAGTATTTAAATTTAAATATGATTAAATGCATGTAAACCGGTTGGGATGGTAGGTCTGGGTCAGGTCACGTGACACCATAAGTATTATAAATTGAATGACCAATCCCTTCAAATTCGACCAAGCGAACTTAAAAGTTGTTGAACAAGAAAATATAGTACTTATGCATTTTAATTAAACGTCATAAAATAAATTACAGATTCTTGGTACTACTCAATAGTAATTTAATTGAATAAAAATTTTCCGTTTGCAATTTATATCATAAACAATTTATTCTGTTAATTTGTAACCTGAGTTTTAATTTAAAACATCTGGTTAAATATTATGTAATTAGCTCTGTATTCCACTGTAGATTACCCTGGCTTGTTAAGCAAAAACTATTGTTAGATTACCATATTCTGTTAAAGTATACGAAAATTTATTTATGGGTCAGTAAAAAAAACAAACTCAGTCCTTCCCTGATTATGAATCGGTGAAAGAGAGAGACATGCCGAATTAACTGTGGGTTAATGATAAAAACTGCACTCTTTAATCACCGTTCATCCACTCTTCCCACCCATCCCACGTATTTCTACTAATTCCCACACCCCCAAATAATATTCAATATAACAAAAAAATTTCAAATTCCTAACGTAACGAAAGGTTACGTTTACCTTACGATGTCAAACTTGTCTACTCGTGATGCTGAATAACATTCATATCTCCCAAGCCATAGTGGTGCGATATCTTGGTTTATGGCTTGACAGGCGACTAACTTGGAAGAATCATCTGCGTACAAAACGTTTAGAACTTAACCGCCGCCAGAAGCTTCTTCTGCTTAATTAACCCCGGATCAAAATTGAACCTCCACTCCAAGATTTTAATGTACGAATCCCTATTAAGACCAATCTGGACTTGGAAATGGACCAATCAAAACTTGTAAATTGGACTGGACCAAACTGGAAATGGTGTCCAGCTCTGGAATAGCGGCAGAGAGTAATTTAAATCAAAATCAATCAAAGTAATCAATCAAAATTCTTAAAACTTGCTTCTGGCTCTCCTTTTCATGTTAGCAATAAAACCCTCCACGACGATTTCAAAATTCCTACAGTAAAGGAGCTATGTATGTCCTTGTATAGTACATTTCACTAAAGACTAGATGACTATCCAAACCAACTAGCCCGTGTTCTAGCTACAAGGAATATTCCACCTGTACGTCGTTTAAAGCGAAAATGGAGTAGAGACCTCTTGGTCTGAATAACGGACAATACCCGAAGTTATAATTGGATAATGTACCACTGGTTACGTCATCTCCTTAAAATGAAATTTCACCTCCTTAAAATGAAATTTCACTCAGCGATTTAAAAATCAAATACGGAAGTTGTGCAACTCAATGTGCAGTACTAATGACCAAGCTGTTGATACGACTTAAAATAAACTAGGCCTAATCATTTTTTTAGTTTTTAGTTTAATTTTCTGTCTAAAATTTTTGTATCTGATCAAGAGTTAAATTTTGTTTCCGTATGAGTAAAAATTTACCTTAAACTACATTTCATGTACTGAATGAGTTTTTACTTAGTAATATAATTTAGTGGAAATTTAAGCAAATGAATTGGTAAAAGAAAAAATGTATAATAATATGTACCACAGTTTCCTGTGGGAGAAATAAATACTATGCGCCTACAGCGAAATTTTGCTCTGTCAAACGTTTTATCCGTTGATTGTATCACTGTGAAATAGGGTAGGATATCATACCCTGGATAAAATACAAAAAGAAAATCAATCGTTAACGTAGCTCCATTTATATCAATATGGTATGAATGTCCACCGCATAAAAATGCTCTTTATTTTGCACGCCTAGTTTTTCTAATAGTGCAGAAAATTCACCAACAATTTTTTATTTAATTTTTTGTGATTCGTTACTACTTCACCACGTTATGTATCCAATAAAATATTACAATTATTAGCTAGTGATCAGGTGACGCACAGGAAACAGATAATTTGGACCTGATAAGAGAAAATGCTAGGAATAGACGTGCTACTGCTGCAGCATTTCCTACTACAGTCTTTAACGTGCTGTCATATACTATCAACTATCAACTGCGCTGTTCATCCTCACTCAGCTCCACTAACCAATGAACTAGACAATAATAATAATAATAATAATAATATTATTATTATTATTATTAGAGACAGACATGAGGAAAAGACGCCTTCAATCTTATGGCCACATAATGAGGCTTCCTGACAATAGACTCACAAAGATAATAGTAAAATATGTGTCATCACTTGTTAATGGGCACTTGTTAATGGAATGGATACAAAATGTTAAAAAAGATTTAGAATTGGCCAAAATCACCAAAGAAGAAATTCTCATGTGAGACTATTTTAAAACAAAAGTTAAAAAATGGGAGGTTAAACCAGAGACAAAAGCTCCAAAAACCGGAACAAAATGAAGTGAACAAAGAAAAGCTGAATTCTCACAAAGAAAGAAAAACTGGTGGGCAGATAAAAAGGACAAGAAATCCCAAAACAAACCAGATTTACTTAGCGTCTTCCACTTCGGGAGCTTTACGACTAATAATAATAATATAATAACCAACGACTGTGATTCTTCCTGGAGCAATCTGCGCAGCCGAAACAATGGTAATTGAAGGCCATTCCTAAATTAGGGAAATGGAAAAGCAGGAAAGAAAACTACTCAGGAAAATTTATGGGGCCATCAATAAAAACGGCATTTAGATGAAGAGACCTCTGCTGAATGAGCTCTACAAAAATACCAACACAATTACAGAAGAAATCAGGAAACGCAGAGCAAAGTTTTACACACATATCTACAGGATGGAAAACTCCAGAATCGTAAAGAAACTACTCGACATTATAACAAAAAGTGAAACCGGTACAGAATGGCTGAAAGAAGTCGAAATGGACCTATAACAGATCAAAATTGAAAATCTCGAAGACCACACCGGATATCGGAATAAAATCATAAATGTAAAGTTCCAGCAAAGAATACCACGACAACCGGGAAACAGGTGGACAGATGAACGGAAGAAGAAGCGTTCCGAGAGGATAAAGAGATTTTGGGAAGAGAAGAGGAGGAACAACCCAAAGTGAAATCATGATTCAAGTTCATTCGCTCTCCTATAGGGGAATAATAAAAAATAATATTAATAATAACCAACGGTTATTCCGTTCACTGGTTAGCCTAATTACCCTGGTTGATGACAGACGCGTCCCTACACCAATGCTTCTCAAAAAGTGCTGTGTGGGTTTATAGACAAATTTTAAAATCATAATTAATATTCCTTTAGTACGGATTATGAATTCTTCCGATTCACCAAGAACAATACAAAGATGACTTAATAACCGATGGTGTAACGACATGTTAAACTAAAAGTACATTAATAGTGCTGTTTAGGTCATCAGCCGAAAGTTTGAACCTGTAGAGGTTTTACTAAGTAAAATGAAGAGTGAGGTGGTTTACCAGCCTTCCTCACCGAGTTAAAAAGTATGCTTATCAGCATGCTGGGCCCTCTGAAAAGCACATATTTTCCACTCTGCAAATGACACATTCACCACAGGGTTTGGCTGTATAATGAAATTCATTACTTTCAAAGGAGATACTCTGATTAGTGTCTTTTACACCTCTACCTCTTCTATTCTTAAATGATTTAGTCATTTAATTGACTGACCATGAGTGATAAGAAACAGAAATATTTAAACAGAAATATTTATTTTATCCCTGCAACAAACAGATTGAGTGAAAATAATTTGACACTCCAATTGTCTGTTATGGGCAGACATTAATAGTACAAAAATTAAATTCAAAAACAAAATTTTGATTTTTTATTGGAGCATGTCACAGGGTGTTGTTCGACTCTAAACTACTATTACCATTTTTACTTTACGATATAGGTAATGTGTTCTTTATCTGCTGATTCTTATTCCACAGCAAAGTTAAACAAATTATTATTTTTTAAATCTGTAATTTGTGGGGTAGGATTTGTTTCTAGAAGCAAAAACCTCAATGGGGCCGTAATTTTAATATGTACATAATATTATAAAGAGAGCAAAATGATCTCAAGAACAGTTAATTGAATTTGTTTTTATCGTCATGTTATTTAATTTATACTGAAAATGTAAATTTATCGTTTTTTATTCTATAAATATTTAAAATTTATTCAAATTAGGAAAATAATTTTCTAAGGTTTCTTCTTTGATTATTCAGTGTTATTTTATTATTACGAAACGGTTTTTTTGTAACTTTCTTCTAATTACATGTTTTTTTGTCTTTATTTAGTAAAAAACCCACCGGGTTGGTCTAGAGGTAAAGTCGTCGCCAAAATAAGCTGTTTAACAGCTGATTTTTGGAGACGAAGGTTCCTGGTTCAAATCCTAGTAAAAGTAGTTACTTTTATACGGATTTGAGTACTAGACAGTGGTACCGGTGTACTTTGATGGTTGGGGTTCAATTAACCATACTCTCTCAGGAATGGTCGGCCTGAGTCTGTACAAGACTACACCTCATGTACACGTCATACACATCATCCTCATCTCATTGGGTCATGGGGTTGCTTATTGTTCTCAATTGAACGGATTGCAACGTACTCAAATTAGGAATAATAAATAAAAAAAAAATTGTTATAATTAGTAACTTTATTGTTAGTACCTACTTCTTTATCATCTTTTACCTTTTTAAGAAGTATTAATCGCAGAACAATAAATAAATAAATGGTTTTAAAACCGTTAATTTTTAAATATTAAATATAATTATTTTATATTTTTTTCTTAAATTTCAACTATTATTTTTGTCTTTGTTGTGAGAAAAATATATTATTAGTTTCACGTAACAACTTTAGGTTAGTTACGCATATACGTAAATAGCATGTAATTTATTTGTTTCGTGATTTCACTCAACTCAATGTTATGCTACTTTTTGAAAGTTTCTGATATTTTCCATATTCTCATCTCAGCGTTTGGAAATTAGGCTATTGAAATCAGTAGCTGGCTAGAAGATCAAGTCGTCGGATAGAAGGAGTGTGGATATTAGAGGTGAACTAAATTTTCAACCTCTACTTAAAAGAATTACAGAGTATGGAAAGAAAGAGATGGTATCATCACATATTACATTCAAGTAACGAGAATCCCCGTCTGGTTGGTAAAAATATATATTACAAGGCAAAAGAAGTTTGGGACGACCGAAGAATCGTTAGAAAGATCAAATCCAAGTAGTTATGACGTAATAGGTTGCTACTTTATATTTTTGAGGATGGAGATAAAGTTTTTTTGTAGGCATATAGAATCAAGTTAATGCTGACGTGAATGAGGTAACTACGAAATGAATCTATAACATCCTAATGTTTATCGTTAAAAACAATACTCATTATGTTACGAGCACTAATTATTATGTTTATAAAATAAATTTTTACAATGAAAAATGATAATGCTGGGACTAAACGTAATAATTTGTAAATTATTTCAGGGCGTTACTGTACATATTGCTGGAGGACTTTTTAGCTAATTTTGGAATGGATGGTAAAGCGTGTTTATTGAGAGCAATTTGTGAAGTTCACGGTCATACATCATTGCGTCGATTTGGATTTCTTGGTGAAGTAGTCCACCTATTTTTCACGTAAGTTTTTATAAATTTTGTTCTCTTTGATTTATGTGTTCATATTGCAGTCTAAGGACCATAACTATTAAAATGAAATAATGATAACAATTTTAGAAATTCCAGTTATTACAGGGTGATTTTTAAGTATGGAAACAGCTTTATATTGCGTAACTGAGACGTATTTATGCAATTACGTATTGCTTAAATACGTATTGCTTATGCGGATCTGCATATTTTTAAAAATTCAACTTTTTTTTGGTTTTGAAATTTTTGTCCGCCATCTTGGATCCGCCATATTGGATTCAACTTTATTTTTTAAAATAAGATATTGGTCGTGTGATACGTCATTTCAATGTGAAATTTAAGACAAAAACAATGGCGCAAACCGTTTTTCAATAGATGTCTTCGTGTTTTAGTTATAAGCGTTCAAAGTTGCAATTTTGGGAAAATTGTGTTAGCAATGAAAAATGTAGCAATAAACCCACTGCATAAACCATTTTATTCCATTTTTCAATCACAAAGTATCTAATAACTAAGTTTAAACGGTGGTAAGACATGATAATAATGAGAAAAAAATAATTATAAATAAATAATACAACAAATAAATGGCTATGTTAATGTTTAACTAACTAAAATTCAGCTACCAGTCTTTATATCAGCCAGTATCATGAACAAAATAAATTTGCTGAAACAATTATTTAAATATTGTATTATAAATTTATTCGACAAAAGCATTTTAAAATCAGCTGTTATTTTACAACAATGCAGTTTGTTTTACGTTGCAGCAATACAACTTATTGACTCATTTAATCTATTACTTCAGAGTACCTGAATTTGGTAATACGTTAGTGCTAGTAAAGATTAAGTTGTATGCCTAGTTGTTCCAATTTTTTTATAAAACATTTAATTTTTTTTTCTCTTGCCAAAGTAAATAATGAAAATATAACATACATGTTTAATCATTAGTAAACAATGTAATTTCTTACAACTTTCCAAATATAGATCTTTGCTCTGGACTGCATATTAAGGCTGCAACCTTATAAAACAAGAAAATTTTTAACCATGATAGCACAGAACTCCCAAGAATTCTAGTAGACATGGAGCTTACCCTAACTTGTAGAGCATAAAAATGTAGTAAATAAGGAGATTTTTAAACAAATCATAGGAGTCGTTTTTTAAGAAAAGCACAAAAATTAAAAATCGCACGAATAAACTCCTAACCTACTTCCGGTTGACCCATCTTCTTCTTCAGGTGCCTTCTCCATTACGAAGGTTGGCTATCATCATGGTCAGTCGCACCTTGTCCACTGCTGCTCTGAAAAGATCATGCGATGAGCAGGTAAACGCTTCTCTCAGGTTTCTTAACCAGGATATTCGTCTGCGTCCCACCGAGCGTTTACCAACGAGTTTCTTGAATTATGAGATGCAGAATCTCATATTTAGGCCCCCTCATGATGTGTACAAGGTATGTCAGTTTTCTTATCTTTATGCTCAGCAGGATTTCCAGCTCTTTCCCCATTCTTCTGAGGATCTCCATATTTGTGACCCTGTCTGTCCACGGTATTCGAAGCATCCTCCGGTAGGTCCACATTTCAAACGCTTGTAGACGGGTCTTACATTCTTTGGTGAGTGTCCACGCCTCCACCCCATACAAGAGGATGGAAAAGACGTAGCACTTCACGAGGCGAGTCCTAGTTTCGAGGCTCAGGTCGCGGACCGATAGAAGAGGTCTCATTTTTAGGAATGCTGCCCTGGCCTTTTCAATTCTGATCTTTATTTCTGGCAGGTGGCTTGGACCTTGGATTGCAATTGACTCGGGTTCCCAAATAATTATAGGCTTCCCTATAGATAATTATAGGTTGACCCATACCCATGACTAAAAACATGTTTTTTGGGTTCAGAGGGCCTGAAAACGTGTATATCCGGTGAAATGTCGATTTAAAAAAATCAGGATGAAAACAATACTTCCCTTCTCTATATATTCATATAAGGAAAGAGAAAGTAAAAAAAGAAAAAATTACACCATTACAATGATACTTTTTTTTAATCTTTTCTCATTCTACTGCATTTTTTGTAATGCTGCTCTTCAAGCATGGATTTATTCGATTTCATCATTACAACGTAAACATAGTGTTAATCTTTATCTAAATTCATTTAAAACTTACAAAGTTATAAAATTTTTGTACTATAAATGATAGTCTACACAGTAGAGAAAATACGTAGTTCATCACTGCACGCAAAATAATTCAGATCTAGTTTCAACATTAACATCGGTTTTTATCCTTCTTCCAAGTTTCCTTTGGTTGGGCCTACCACAACTTTTCTCCTGCTCTGTCTATCACTTAATCATTTCTCCTCCGTTGCTCTCTTCGAATACTTTTAAAACTAATAATTAAGACAATGATCAACAACCTCAATTCTCATTTTTCTTAGTAAAAAGTACAGCGGTTCAAAACACTCATTTCACTGTTGACCTAAATAGCAACAAAAGCAACCTTGTCCCAAATAAATTATTAAATATGTCAACTTCAGTTCATTTAGGGTGTGGAGATATAATTATAAATCAGAACTATTATATATCTTAAGTTATTTTAAAAAAGCTAGCTATGAAATAACTTGAAACAAAAAGAGAAATATGTCAATTTTTGAAAAAAATCTTAAATGAACAATCTCTAAAAGCTAAAGTGTAGAATGTTTTAGATTTTAAAACTTACACAAAATTTTAAAGTTTAACCTAGTCTGCAACGTTCTATTAGAATGAGCATTAATTTTCAAGAAAAAACATTTTAACCCAACCTACAAACTGCGTCTAAATACCATATTCCTCTAAATGGGTAACCTAAAAACGTCCCAGGAGTTTAGTTCCTTTAGTGTCTTGTTGGGGGAAAGGATGAGTTATTGCTACTTTAATGTAAGCACTAAAACCTTTCCTTCCTGTTTATACTATTTAAATTCGTCTCAGTCATTTCGCGAACCAAAGTTAAGAAAATTAAATTTCAGTAAATTAAGACTTTTTGGGATTTTTAAAAATAGTTTCGCTCAAAAATTGTAATCACAAGCTTTTTCCTTAGTTTCTGTCATCGATTTCTGGTCGTATAATAATCGAAATTACTATGCGTTAAATTAAACATAAATAATCATTACCTATTCAGTTTTGAATGTCTTAAAGTCGAGTACAAATTCTGATAAACAGAAAATGTATATTAATGTCCGTTAAGGGAATTACATTTAGTGTTCGGCATAATTCCACGCGCTTATTTTCGTATATTTTATCTTCATCTATTTCTTCTTTCTCTTCTTTTACATTTATATGTTTTGTGAATGGATTACTCCATTCGGTGTTTCTCCCACCCTAACCAACCTAGTATTTCTCTTATCTATTAGGGGTTATTAGGGAATATTAGAGGTAATTAGGGTTATTCTATTGGGGTTTTGGTGTTTCTCTATTCAACCCTACGCTGCCAGTCATCCTCCCTCAAATGTCTTAGCCTCATCGCCCGACAAACACTCTCCTACCAGGACAACCTCGGTGTTTCTCTCCTATGCCTCGTATTCAGCATTTATCTCCATATCTTCTAAGGGAATCTACCTTCAGGCATCCTTCTTATTTCCCCATAACAATTGTTTCTCTCCCATGCCTTGTATCCAGCATCCACCTTCATATCTTCTAAGGGAATCTACCTTCAGGCATCCTTCTTATTTCCCCATAACAATTGTTTCTCTCCCATGCCTTGTATCCAGCATCCACCTTCATATCTTCTAAGGGAATCTACCTTCAGGCATCCTTCTTATTTCCCCATAACAATTGTTTCTCTCCCATGCCTTGTATCCAGCATCCACCTTCATATCTTCTAAGGGAATCTACCTTCAGGCATCCTTCTTATTTCCCCATAATAATTCAGCCTTTTAAACTCCACTTTTTCGGAAATGATGACATCAATTCCCAGCTCTTGCCCCGAAAAACTCATTTTTCTCTTCTTCAGGGTAAAACTATACCTCTGACATTAATGAGTAATTTTTTATCTAACTCGTTTCAAACTATAGAAAAATAGTTGGTCATCAGTGTCAAAAGAGACATAATTTGAAACTGAAGAAGAGGAAAAGAAGAAGAAAAAATTTATGAAAATGATGTGCACAAAATTAGTAAAACTAAGATAAATGGCTGCCCATAACAGACAGGTGGAGTGTCAAATTTTTCACAGTCAATCTGTTCGTTGCAGGGCTAAAATAAATAGTTCTGTTTCTTAACACATGGTCAGCCAATTAAATGACTGAACCATTTTAAAACAGAAGAGGTAGAGGTGTAATAGACACTAATCAGAGTTATCTCCCCTGAAAATTACGAATTTCATTATACAGCCAGACCCTGTGGTGATTGAAGTGAAGGTGTCATTTGCAGAGTGGAAAATATGTGCTTTTCAGAGAGCTCGGCATGCTGATAAGCGTACGTTTCCACTCAGTGAAGAAGGCAAGGTAAACCACCTTACTCCTCGTTTTACTTAGTAAAACCTCTACAGGTTCAAACCAGCCTTTCGGCTGATGACCTAAACAAACAAACAAGATAAATCGAAATTAAATGGTTTACTTTTCATGTTTTTTTTTTCTTGATATCATGTTATTTGTTCCTAAAAAATTAAGAAAGATAACCCTGGGTTTTTGAGGCTGAACAGAATTTGTAAAAACAAAAATAATGGTAGGATTTCTTCGTGAAACTTTGAATAGGATAGCAGTAAATTTTAAAATATTTATGCTAAAAAGGTAATTTTATTGGATGACTCAATGGTAAATATAATAGATAAACGAGGATTCTTCAAGAGGTGGTCAGGTGGAGAAAAAAATAGATATTAAATGATTTTATCGTTCTCGTTAGTGCTAATGATCTTGTTTGTTTATGCGATTCAAATGACTAAAAGTAAAAAAAAAAAACATTAGTTAGGCCAATTTTACGATATACATTTGAATTTTATAGACCTACATTTTAATATTATACAGCCTGACGAATTTGCATAAAAATAAATTAATGGTCATTTTATATCATTTAAATAAAATCGTAACCTAATAAAATGTTGAAGTATGTGAAATATTTATCTGATTATAAACAATTTTATTACTATTTTAATTATTATTCTATTGGAAATTTTAGGTTTAATGTACTGTTAAACTTGATAAAAAATTGTCTGTCTAAATTTTTACATAAAAGAGCTATAGCTATTTTTTATTCATGGCAATTCAGTTGAAAACGTTTCTGATGTATAAACAAATATGAAAGGTTGAAGGGAAGATTATATTTTATCAAGAGTGCTTTTCTTTGAAAGTAATGGATTTCAATTACAGGAAAACCACTGTTATAAATAAGAGAATGGAGTTAGACGAATGGGAAAATTTTTATTTTAAAATATATTACAAAGTATTATAAAACTTTACTACCAGTTAGATTAGAAATGAAAGTATTTTTTCATTTCTCCGTTTTTCTAAGACGGAGTTTTTTTTCACTCACTATATTTCAAGACAAGCTTAAATTAAAGCGTTTAAATTTTCACTCAGCCTTACATCTTGAAGTTTTACTAAGTAAAAACGAGGAGTAAGGTGAAGTAAGGTGAAATACTATTGCCTTCCTCACTGAGTAGAATAGTATGCTTATCAGTATGCCAGCCCCTCCGAAAAGCACCCTTTTTTCACCCTGCAACTAACACCTTCACTTCTTTCACCACAGGGTCTGGCTGTATACTGAACTTCATTACTTTCAGAGGAGATAACTCTGACTAGTGTCTTTTAGACATCTACCTCTCCGGTTCTTAAATAGTTCAGTTATATAATTGGCTGACTATGTGATAAGAAACCGAACTATTTTTGTATCTTTGGAACCAACAGGTCAAGTGCAATTTATTTAACCCTTCACCTGCCCGTTATGGGCATTATTAACTATTGTTAATTATTATTATTATTTTCATAATTATTTAAATTATAATTTTAAATATTTATTTTTATATTTATATTTTAATTATTTTAAATTATAATTATATAATAATTGTTATAATTAATTATTGTGAAGCTAAAATTTCCACTTATTTTAAGACAATGAAAGTAAGGTTTCCTTAATGAACCACCAAAGATTTCTTGGAATCAGCCATGTATATAACAAAAATTAAAGATACTTCACGTCACTGAAATCACTGATTATTTATCTTAAAAAAAAGGTTTAAAATTTTTTATTAAACCTCCCTTTGTTGCTACATTTGCTAGATCCATTGATAGAATATTAATGAAAGTCTTATGTTCTCTTTAAAAAAAAAATATTAAAATTTACCGTGTAGCGTAGTATTTAGTGCATTGGCCTGCCACGCGGAGGTACCGGGTTCGATTACCGGCCAGGGTCTGGAAATTTTCACGTGACAAATCCCACAGTTAATGTTACACAACCCACTGTAGTCATTAATGATCAATCAGACAGTTGATACAACTTTAAATAAAAAAATAAATACCGTCATGCGTAGATGATGCAAAATATGTGTTAGTTAATAGACCGGGTTAGTCTAGAGGTAAAGTCGTCGCCAAAATCAGCTATTTAACAGCTGATTTTCGGAGACGAAGGTTCCTGGTTCAAATCCTAGTAAAGGTAGTTACTTTTATACGGATTTGAATGCTAGACAGTGGTTACCGGTGTACTTTGATGGTTGGGGTTCAATTAACCATACCTTCTCAGAAATGGTCGACCTGAGTCTGTACAAGACTACACGTCATTCACACGTCATACATATCATCCTCATCTCATTGGATCATTGGGTTGCTTAATGTTCTGAATTTAACAGATTGCAACGTACACACATTAGGGGGAAGTTAATAACAAGTTTTATTTTAATTTTACTTTTAGTGTTGTGGCCTTCGGGCCAGCCCAGTCAGTCAGCTGGTAGAAAGTCGCTATGATTTGTTAAGTAACACCGATTGGGCAAGCAACTTTGTATGGTGACCAGTCATATGGTGACAGCCATCAATGAAAAAACTCTACTGGGGGTCCCTGTTCAAACTCATGTCAAATCCACGTCAAAAAAAAAATACAGCAAAAAGCAGCGATCAAATTGGGTAGTTGTCAACAAAGTACAGTTCCCGATAACAAATAAAAGCTAAAAAAAACTTTTATTATTGTAGTATATATTATATTCTTCATGTGTGTACCTGGACAACAGTGAGAAAACGAAGCACCTCAAAAGACATCACATCCTCGACTTAGACCAACGATTTTAATCCATACACGAAATTAAATTCACCATTCATCTTCATCACTACTTTTTAATCCAAAGTCAAATTTCAAAATTTTATTTTGTATTGTTTAACTTTTCTATTGTTAACTTCTTTTGTATTGTTTACTTCATTTTTTTGTTTACTTCTTTTACATTGTTCTTGTTAATTTTGTAACTATGCAACTTTTCTTAGTTTGTTTTTAACTTTATTTAGTTGAAGTGAGAGCAAAGGCTGTATACTTCACTCACGTCAGTTAAGTTCTTGTATAATGATTTGCTTAAAGCCACATTGTAAAGGCTGATTGTAAATAAATCACTTAAATAATAAAAAGAAATGTGAGTACGTTGCAATCTGTTCAATTTAAGAACAATAAGGAACACCATGACCCAATCAGATGATGATGAATATGACGTGTAGGCTACATGAGGTGTAGTCTTGTACAGACTTAGACGCTTTTGTTAGACGTTGTTTTGGTTAATTAAACACCAACTATCAAAGTACACAGATAACCTTTGTCTAGTATTCAACCCGTATAAAAGTTTATTTATTTATTTTATTTTATTTTATTTTTTACAACAGGCCGAACACGGCCCAATTACAGAAACAATATTTCGTTACAGAGCAAAAGACAATACAAAAGTAAAAAGCAAATAAAAGAGAGAAAAATACAATCAAAAATAGTCAATAATGCAAACATAATTAAATATAACTAAAACAGTATTATACACTAAGATTTTACAAATAATTTACTGATTAACAATCATTGTAGAGGTCCAAAACAAAAAATTAACACAATGTGGAATTGCTTGGAAACTTACATCTTGAAAGATTAAGAATGGATGACCTATACGATGCTCGGCTCTGGCAAAATGAATCTATTGCCGCAATTCTGTCCATGATATTATAATTGACTATCATGCAGTTAACCGGCGAATAAGCTGCATAATTAGTGGAAGAAGATTTCTGATAAAACATATTTTTTGAACGGTTACAAAAACTTGGAACGCGAAAAGGAATTTTTCTAAGCGTATAAGGATCATTTATTTCACCACACAATAATCGTTTCAAATATATTAGTGAAGCTAATCGACGCCTATTTTTCAGTGTTTGCATTTTAAAGTTGTCTAGTAAAGTATTATATGGAATTGTAAAGAAGTAGATTCGGTTCTGCTTATAATACAGATAACGGAGATAACGGAGGAAAAGTTACTTACCTTGACTAGATTTTATACCACGGAATACTCGTCTCCGAAATCAGTTGTACAGCATTTAATTCACGGCGACGATTTTACCATTAGAGCAACCTGGTGGGTTATTGTTGTGTAAAAAGTCAAAAATATATTAGGTAAACTCATACAAAAGTAAGTATTTTAGTAAAGTTAATTAAGCAAAGTAAACTATTATGTAAGATACGTGGACTTTATACTAGATTTATCTTCATTTTGTTGTCCCTTTTGTACTATTTGGCCACTTAAATATAGGTACCAGAATTTCGGAGTTTCATTTCACACTCAGTAGTCCTTGGGGTAACATTTCATTTGATATACCGTTCAATCTTTGTAGAATTTATTTTAGTTGTGCTATCAAAATAGAAACTTCTAAAGAAATTGAAAATATACAGGTTGTATGCGTTTTATTTTCTCTTCCGTAGAGAAGTATATTTTTATTTCAACCCTCTCGTTCGATATTTCAAGTTATTTGAGAATGAAACAGTTAAGTATTTAAGGCCTTATTGTAGATATACAACAAAAATTAATTTCTCTGAATTTCAGATCAAGATCTTTTTTTTTAATTAATTTATTTAACGTTGCATCAACTGCAACGATCATTAGCGACGACGTTGGGGTGTAACTGTTTACAGTTGAGGATGAAATGATTTTTTGTAACGAATGAAAAATGCCGTGCCTAAGTGGGATTCAAACCCACGACCGCATAATGAGAGGCGAGCACGTTACCAACTACGCCAATGCAGCCGGCAGAACTTTGTTTTTTCTACTTCACCTTAGATAATATTTGTACATTAAACAGAAAATAAAATGTTATTTATTTATTCAAATTTAATTGTCTCCAAGAGTCTTTCGACCAATTATGTCAAACAATAAATCGGCATAAGCCATATAGAATAAGAAAATATTAGTAATTAATTAATAATAATTCTACTATTAGTAAAAATTATGTAGTAAGCTAATAATAATAATACTAAAGATTTTTGGCTTGATTCAAGTGGTAGATCGTTACTAGTAAATCACTCTTTCATGTAAAATAAATAATGATAAATTATAGCCAGAAGGTAGGATTTTCATTTCCTGGGTTGACTACTCCCTTAAACATTTACTTTTTGTGTTCTTAAATAGTTCCGTCGTATAATTGGCTGATTATGTGACAAGAAACAGAACTATTTTTTGTAGTTCTCGAACCAAAAGATCGAGTTCAGTTGATTTAACACTTTACCTGCCCGTTATGCGTAGGCTATATGCCTACCCACAAAGAATGACACAAAGAAGTGAGAGCAAAGGCTGTATACTTCACTCGCGTCAGTTTAGTTCTTGTATAATGATTTGCTTAAAGCCACATTGTAAAGACTGATTGTAAATAAATAAGTTAAATAAAAAAAAGAAATGTGTGTACGTTGTAAACTGTTCAATTTAGGAACAATAAGGAACACCATGACCCAATCAGATGATGATCTCACAAAGAATGAAAAACTGGTGGGCAGATAAAAAGGACAAGAAATCCCAAAAACAAACCAGATTTACTTAGCGTCTTCCACTTCGGGAGCTTTACGACTAATAATAATATTAATAATAATAATAATAATACTAAAGATAACAATTATAAAACGGGCATATAGCCTACCCATAACAGACAGGTAAAGTGTTAAATCAACTGAACTCGATCTTTTGGTTCGAGAACTACAAAAAATAGTTCTGTTTCTTGTCACATAATCAGCCAATTATACGACGGAACTATTACTATAACACAAGAGGTAAAGGTTTAAAGGGGTAGTCAACCCAGGAAATTAAAATCCTATCTTCTGGCCATAATTTATCATTATTTATTTTACATGAAAGAGTAATTTACTAGTAATGATCTACCACTTGAACCAAGCCAAAAAATTAATTACAGGCTCTTATATAAGGGTGAGATTGGAAAAGCGGGCTTTTACGGGGAATCAAATATTTCAGGAACCAAGAAAGATATCAACATTATTCTTATGCTAAAAAATACAGAAAATTGCTCTCTATTATGTGTTGTATGCACATGTATGCAGTTTTTTCTTACAAGAAATTTATTGAAAAAGAACCATTTTTCAAAAGCATTTTTTTATGTATTCACAAATTATTTTTTAACTTTTTAAGTTTCAAGTTCGTACGATGTTCCGTTCTTGAGATATTTTGTTCACCCACCCACCCACCCACACACCCACACACACACAAACACACAAACACACACACACACACACACACACACACACACACACACAGACCAAACGCTAAAAACAGCGGCGTGGGGTCAGGGGGTCTGAAAACGTGTGGATCCGGTGAAAACTCGATTTCGAAAAATCGATATGAAAACAATATTTTCCTTCCTATATATTCATATAGGCAAGAGAAAGTAAAAAGTATACTTTTTTTTATTCAAAATCAGTTAATCACAGTAATCCAGAAATATGAAAATTATCAAAACCACTACCAAAAAAATCTGCTAAAAAAATTTAAAGAGATCATGGGATAGGAATCTAACATAAAACATTGAGAAGGGCTTGGTGATTTCCTCAATGTAAAAACAAGACATTACTTAAATTCTACTAGTTATATTATTAACTTACAGTTAGTTGTAGGTTTCTTCTGAATCAAGACACAAAACGAAACATCTGATAAAATGCCAATGTTGTCCTAATAACCTTACTATATTTATTTTGTTCAAAACAAGGTTAAGATGATGAGCTGTAGTGCTGTATTTTCGACAATTTATAAATTTTACTAGAACCTTTCATTTGAAATACTGTGTCATTCTAGAAATATATACATTGTAATGAATTCCGTGTCGTTGTAATTAAAATAGTTTAATAAACACTTTATTGATAGCTTACAACAAAAAATAATACATAATATTTTCCAAATATTAATTAATTTTGACCAAGAAAAGATACTTTATATAAATAAATAAATAATAATAGAAAATACTAATGAGATTATTAAAGAAGTTACTTTGAGGATTTCATAAATTTCATGGTTTAGTAATGAAAACTCTGCTAGTTACATAATGCAAATATTTTAATGTAGAAAACTTTACTACATTGAAAAACGTTTTTCAATGTAACTAGCAGAGTTTTCATTACTAGACCATGAAATTTATGAAATTTTAATTAATAAGCTCTTAATTAATAGATATCTATAATGTAAACTACACTCAGTAATGATTATACATAACGGTTTGCAGTTAATGGATAACGTATAGGCTACACGTATATTAAATATAATTTTCAGCTATTTGACGTTTTTGTTATCCTTTAAACTATTGTGAGTCCCAAAAACTTCGGCTAAGCGAGTTTTCGTTGTATCTTATTAGGTACAACAAAAAACTTTTAACTGTGTAATATATGGTTGAGCAACATAAAATCGAATACATAACGTAATCGTTTTAGAATCGATAGGTGACGTTATAATGAAATTGTATATAAAATGATGCGGATAATTTTTTTCTCTTTTTAGGAAATTCATAATCTGTTGCAAACAATCAGTGAATGTGATAATACAAAATTAGGAAAAAATTAACATGGTATATAAACGTGAGTGGAGACACAGTCCAGTGACAGAACTCTTATGTCTATAGATAAGTGTAGCATTTAGAACACTTTAATGGATAATCAACTACAGTACTGTTTAGCAGTAATTAGCGATTTTCTGGTTTTTTTTTCGCACGAAATAGTGTAAACAAATCGATTTTTTTAAGATTTCAGCCTTAGTATGCATTTTACGACAAATATATATATAATAAATTCAAATTTATAGGAAATTAAATAATCTACTATTTTTATTTAAAGTATTTTTTTTCTAAAGAGCCTAGCTTAGCGTGAAAGAGTGATTTTTCGTATTTTTAAGCCAAACTGAGGTTGATTTTCATTTAGCGTCTTTCAATCATGATTAAAATTAGGTTATGTTTTTTGAGGTTAATTTTTAGTTTAAATCTAATGTTTTATTACTAATGTTAGGGTATATTGTTCATAATTTTTGAATTGGCAAGAGAAAGTTGTGTGAGTGTTTCACACCAGATTTTTTATAATACCTATGTACGTATTATTTATGTTATATTATAATTTCAGTGCGAGTAAGTCACCGTACTCGGAACTATTAGAGGATTATGTGGAAGCTGAGAAGACAGGGAGAAATGATGGAGACTGCTGGAAGTATTACAAGAATTGTCCTAAATCTCTTTTCAAGACAACTCACAATAAATATACGTAAGTTTTCATCCATATTGATAATTTTACATTAGTACAAGTTATTTTTAGATAAAGTAGCATTGGAACCTCTCATCATCGAGAGAAAACTCACTGAAACTTATGAAAGGAATGGAATAAAGATAAATTTCTGAAAGACAAAATATTTGGTGGTTGGATGTGGAGCAAAAGATCTAAGAATAGGAGATTTGGTGATTTGGCCAAGAAATGTGAAAAATACAGATATCTAAGCAGTTTGGTAAGACATTAGGAAATTCAAGTAATGACATTTCCAACAGGGTTGCGCCGGTCAGACAAGCGGTACAGGAACTGAATTACTTGTTTTAGTCAAGGAGTATCATTAAAAGAGGAGACTGCATGATGGTTTTGACTGAAAATTTTGATTTACGGTTTGTTATGTTTTTCAATAGTTTAGACCTAGTTCTACCACATAAACATTAAATTACGACAAAAATTATTTTAATGAAAAAAAATTAAGTTTTTATCAGGTTTATCTTGAAAAATTAACATGTCTCAAAAAACAAATATTTTTTTAAATTTTTATATTGTTTTCTTTTGGTGCAAACAGAATTTCAGTTTTTTTTAAATATCTGTTTCACTATTTTTCATATCCTCTTAGTGCAGCTTTCTTGCCAACTGTTGATGGGACATTAAACTTGTTTGTGTAAATTTTTTTTATTTGTGCCTTTTCCCATAAATTTAAATTTTAATATTTAGGTACGTTTTTATCAGAAACCATTTAACATACCAGGCTAAAATTTTTACCAGTTATAATCATCTAAATTCACATTCACCGACATTGTTTTTACCTTCTAAAGTGCTCAAAAAATTAGTAATTTATGTAAAAAAACGTAGAAAAAAATTGTAAAAATTGTATGTTGTTCGTTACTCTTTTAAAAACTTTATGGTCCAACAGATTAAATTGAAAAAAATGTCAGTAGCTAAAATCACCCTACAACTACAAGTGTGTAAAGTTTTATTTTTCTATCTTTCACCAATACTATGAAAAATGTACCTAAAAATAGCAAATTTAACATTGGCGAGGTACAAAGTACAGTCTCCCCTTGCAAGAAAATGTTCGGATGCGTTAGATTGTGATTTAGAGAATTCTACTGTACGGATCGGAAACAGTGAAGATATCAATGAGGGATGGCAAAAGATAAATTCAGTGAAGATAGACTATTTAAGTTTAGGTTTAGGCTCGAATTAATAAAGGAAAGTGCCATAAGGGATGCGAGAAATATTCAGAGTATTAACAAATTCGCAAAACATGTATCATAACAAAGAAAAAGAAGTGCTTAATATCATAAAAAGAAGGAAATTAGAGTACTTTGCCCACGTGATGAGAAATCCGAAATATGGAATGCTGCATGTGATCATCCAGGGGAAGATAGAGGGGACGCGCGGCCCCGGACGTAGGAGAACGTCCTGGCTTAGGAACCTTCGCCAGTGGTACGGGGTGAGCACCACGACACTATTTCGGTTGGCTGTGGACAGAGTGAAGGTCATGCGACTGATCGCCAATGTTCTAGGAGGACACGGCACTTAAAGAAGAAGAAAACATGTATAAATAAAACAATAAAAAGTATAGACTAACTATTTTAACACATTTTATTTCGTTCCTCACCCAGATTTATTTCGTTCCTTATCTTTTCTAAGATTGTATCTTGTTTAATGGTAGGTAAATAAATTTTAATTTGTAATTTGAAATTAATTTTCGTTTTCGTTTCCAACTTTAGGAAATTCATAGCCAGTGCTAAAAAATACATTTAAACTCGTAGTTCTTTGCGAAAATAAATGTTATTAACCAATATTGGATTTTATTATGCTGAAATTGAGTTTTATTAAATATTTTCATAACAGAAGAAATTAATTTTAGTGTTTCCCTTTTTACAACTATAAAACTTTTGAAAATAATTTACTTTTTGTTTATTACTGTAAGACAGATTTTCCTACAAGAATGTAGCTTCTTCCAGTCCCTGAAAATTTGTTTCTGAAAAGCAATAGCTGAGTAAAAAAAATCCTCTAAAGAACGCCGAATTTTACTACCAGTAAAACTTACACGTAGAGTTTTACTGGTAGTAAAATTACACGATTCTATGTACTACGACAAACATAATATTGTATCCGTACATAAATATCTTCAAGACTATAATGAAATGAAAACAAAAACGTGTGAGATTTAATAACAGTATTGAAAAACGAGTAAATATTCCATACAACAAAATTATAATTTTTCTTTTTTAATCCCTAATAGTGTACGTTGCAATCTGTTCAATTTAGAACAATAAGCAACCCCATGACCCAATGAGATGAGGATGATATGTATGACGTGTAAATGAGGTGTAAACTTGAACAGACTCAGGTCGACTATTACTGAGAGAGTATGGTTAATTGAACCCCAACCATCAAAGTACACCAGTAACCACTGTCTAGCATCCGTATAAAAGTAACTACCTTTACTAGGATTTGAGCCAGGAACCTTCGTCTCCGAAAATCAGCTGATTTTGGCGACGACTTTACCTCTAGACCAACCCGGTGGGTTTAAAATTATAATGATCACATTTTCTTAACTAGCAGTTAGTAAATTATTAATAGCAACAATTAGTAAATTTTGTGAATTTACTAATTTTACTGATTTACTAAAAAGTAAATCCATAACCTCAACTAAAACTGATATGGAAAAAGATGTGATGAAATTAATCAGGAAAGTTAAACAAAAAACAATCAATTAAGTAAATAATATGTAAAATTTTAATTGGTTGAAAAGCAAATCCTTATATTATTAAGCATTGGATATTTGGATACTTCTCCCAAGCCACTAAAACTTTTGTTTCCATTAGTATGTATTCGTTTTTTACTTTCTCTTACCCTATATGAAAATATATAGAAGGAAAGAATTGTTTTCATGTCGATTTTTTTCTTGATTTCTACAACTTTTATTTCAAGCGTTCTTCCTACAACGCTTAGTTTAGCGTCAGTTACTGATTTTTTTGTATTTTTTTCAATAAAATCGGTAAAAAATAAAATTTTTAAGATTGAGGTCTCGCCTTTTGTCGTGTGCATTTTACGAGAAAAAGTTCTAAAATTAAAATTATATAAAATTTTAAAACCTACAAGTTTTCTTTCAAGCATATTTTTCTACCGAATCTAGTTTAGCGTCAATTAGTGACTTTCCGTGTTTTTAAGTTCTATAGAGGTTGATTTTTATGTAGCATCATTCACACATAATTAAAATTAGATCATGTTTTTGATTTTACATTGTTTACTCATGGTCAAACATAATTTAATGGTTTATTATTTACATTGGCAAGAGAAAGTCGTGTGGAGCTTCACGCCAGATTTTTAAGTTTCTGATCACTGGTTATAAAATTGCATTTACTTTAATAACCTGATTGAAGCAGGAGTAACGTTTCATTACTGTAATTCTCGGCTTTTACAACTTTCAACAAATCTATACTAATGTTATAAATACAGAAATACAGAACCTCTAGCAGACCAGATGAGGAAAAAGAGAATTTCCTTCTTTGGACATCACTTGAGAACCGACTCTTCCAGAATCTCAAAACAAATCGTCAATTTTTTCCTTAACAGAAAAACTCAGCCCCACTGGATCAGGGAAATTAAGGAGGACATGGACGGGCTCCAAATCTCACTTGCGGACCTCAAAACAAAAGCCGGAAATTACCACAAGCTGAAAACCACAAGACTTGAACAGCAAAAACCGACGAAGCGACAGAAAGTTGTGTATTCTGACAAGGAACAGCAGAGAAGATCGGATGGATTGACGGAATGCTGGAGAAAGTTCAAGGAAGGAAACATCAGGAAAGGACTCCAAAAACTGAAAAATTGAACCGCAAAAATTGAAATGAGCTTTTTTAGTTTGATGAACTTATGTAGTCCTACGTGGCTTAAAAAAAAGATAAAGCGTGTTTTTTGTGCACGCTAATTTCCAAAACATACTTAACGGATTTTTATGAAATTTTGACACCATATTCGTATTTATATTCACAGCAACATTTTATTCTTAAAATTTTCAAAAATGATAACCAGGGCCCTAATGAAGATTTTCATAAATATATGCGTGTGTGTGTGTGTGTGTGTGTGCGCGCGCGCGCGCATGTGAGTATGTATTACTGTTAAAGTTGATGAAGGGTTTTGATGACGGTGAGAGATGTACGTGAGGAAATTTATCAAAACGTTTTGTGTGTGTGTGTGTGTGTGTGTGTGTGTGTGTGTGTGTGTATGTGTGTATGTGTGTGTGTGTGTGCGTGCGTGCGTGCGCGCGCGCGTGCGTGCGTGTGTGTGTGTGTGTGTGTGTGTGTGTGTGTGTGTGTGTGTGTGTGTGTGTGTGTGTGTGTGTGTGTGTGTGTATTGGAGTATACAGTTGATCTAGCAGCTACACAATTTCTGTTACCTACATATTTATTTTAAAAAAATCTGGTGTGAAGCACTCACACAACTTTCTCTTGCCAGTGAAAATAATTAACAATAAACCTAACATTAGTAATAAAACATTAGAAATAAACAAAAAACTAACCTTATTTTAATCATGAGTGAAACACGCTAAATGAAAATCGAACTCAGTTTGGCTTAAAAATACAGAAAATCACTCTTTCACGCTAAAATAGGCTTGTAGTGAAAAATGCTTTAAATAAAAGTTGTAGACCTTTTTATTTTCTATAAAATTTATTATATACTATTTTGTCGTAAAATGCATTCTAAGGCCGAAATCTTAAAAAAAATCGTGTGAAATCGATTTTTCACACGTTTTCGTGAGAAAAAATCAGAACATCGCTAATTACTGGTAAACTAACCGTTATACAAAAAATTGTTTGAAATAAAAGTTGTAGGATTTTAAATTCTCTACAATTTTTATTACATAAATTGTTGCGCTAAAATGCATATTAAAGCCGTAATCTTAAAAAAAACAACGTTTTGACGAGAAAACATCCTCACCAAGAATTTCAGCAAACATAGCGCCTACCCTTTCTTGTAGAGAATAAAAAATTGAGTAAACCAGGCGATTTTTAAAAAAATCGTAGGACCAGTTTTTGAGAAAACTGCAAAAAAGTGAAAAATTACACAAATAAACTACTACTTCCGGTTGACCGATTTTGATGAAAATGTTCGTGTCGGGTCCGGTAGTGGTATGTAACTTAGGTTTCAAGTTTCAAGTTCGTACGATGTTCCGTTGACGAGATATTCTGTTCACACACACACACACACACACACACACACACACACACACACACACACACACACACACACAGACAGACAAACAGACCAATCGCTAAAAGCATGTTTTTTGGGTTCAGGGGGTCTGAAAACGTATAGATCCGGTGAAAACTCGATTTCTAAAAATCGACATGAAAACAATACTTTCCTTCCTATATATTCATATAGGCAAGAGAAAGTAAAAATTGATTACACAATTCGTGTGCGAATCTGCGCGGGGCATAATAGTAATTTATAATTACAAAACCATCCCTACGTTAATTTACATTTTGAGAAGGTGTGACATGAGTTTAGCCTACTCATTTTATTGTTGATTGGATACTGATACGCGAATAATTTTCATATTAATCCTTCAAGCGGTAGTGTTAAATAACATTATGTAAATTTGATTATTAGTATCCAATTTCAAACAATTATTATGCCTATATTATTATGTATAACATTTACCAACCACCTTTTTTTAGTCTTTCTTTGATTAAAATTCTGATAATACGGTTTTATTACTTAAAAAGTATTGTGACACTTATCGCTAAGGTCCGTTTCGGGATCTAGGTTATTTAATAATTAATACACTAAAGTTTACAATTACAATATTTATTACACTAACAGATTTACAAAATAATCAACAAACTAATTGTAATGAAGTAATACAATAAATAACTTAATAATTTACTTAAAATAAATAATAAACAATCAATAACTTAATAATTTACTTAGCACTACTTACAATCAATTTTATAGAATACACATACAAAATATAACTGAATACACAAAAACTGAATTTAATAAAGATATACAATAACTTTTCACAATACACACACAAACAAAGACAGTATAACAATTGTTGACTAACACAATTCTCGGAACGTGCTCTGCACTACGCCCGATAGCCACTCGTCAAAGATCAAACGAATACTAATTTACTGATCGCGCTCGGGGGTCTATATATATAGAGGGGGTTCAAAGAGACTTCTCGAACGACACAGAGATTCGATCAATAATCTTTTTTATTACTTCTCGAAAAGTCAGAACTGATGAACTGATGTAAACAAATAACAATAGATCTATTGTTAATGGAAAGTGTTACAGGTCCCTTTCATAAATAGTTGTACAATAATACCCGACCTTTTATCATTCACAATAGCGCAGTTATTTCAAACAACTTTCATGAATAGGCATCCCTTTATAGCCACCCCATTGTTACTTTTCCACTCTATTATCTACTCTTTACCATTTATTGAATAAAATGCTAGAACTTTTGCGAACCATGCCCTTCTTATTGTCACAGTATGTTTAAATAAGGTTGGTAAAGAGTATTATGTCCTACATATTTGTGGAATATGCATATTTGTAAAATAAAACATAAAAATGTAGATAAATTTGTTTATTTTTAACTTTATTTCGTTAATGTTTTCAGTCTTTAATTTTGATTACGGTAGTGAAAAATGAGCTTTACATTATATTTTATTCAACGAGCGGTAGGGAAGTTAATTTTCAGAAGAAGAGGTACACAATGATGCATTTTCCGTTTAGAACTATGAATGTTGTCCGTTATTCAGACCAAGGCATCTCTGTTCCATTTTTGCTTTAGACGTTGTAGAGTTGGGAAATTCCTTGTAGCTAGTTCACGGGCTAGTTGGTTGAAATGGTTATCTGGTATGTTTGTAAAATTTACTATAGAAGAACGCAGTTAGTTCCTTTATTGTCATTATTTTGATATCGTCGTGTATGGTTTATTACTGTACACCATAGTTCAGATTGCTCTGAAAAGGGTTTTATACACATTACTATTTTGATCAAGAGTTATTTAATCAGAAGAGGAGCTTTTGGCGGTGGTTAACTTCTAAACGTTTTGTACGCAAAAGATGCTTCCAAGTTAGTCGCTTGTCAAACTACAAGCCAAGATGTTGCACTACTCTTGCCTGATGAATGTGAACGTTTTTCTGCATCACAGGTGGACAAGTTTGATGTCGTAAGGTGAACGTAACTTATTGATTTATTTGGATTCATCTTAATACGTCAACGGATAGGCCAGTTCTCTTGGTCATCTCCGCGAATGCATTTATAAATTATTGATTGTGAACTGAACTAGAAAGGAATCTTGCTATGTTTGTGACATTTAGTAAAAGTAATCATTATGTAGTGCACTACTAGTTACGTAGTAGGGTTATTGTCACATATCAGAGTGCGTGAGTATTTTGCTCTGTAATGCCTGAATTTGTTTTGTTTGTTTACCAGAATTGAACTCAATAAGTCCAGGCTTACTATTCTTTTTTTCTTTTCTTTTTTTTAATTCCTAATATGTGTACGTTGCAATCTGTTCAATTCAGAACAATAAGCAACCCCATGACCCAATGAGATGATGTGGTGAGGATGATGTGTATGACGTGTAAATGAGGTGTACTTACTATTCTGACTGGGTTTTTTTTATATTTCGTATTCTAATCTCAGAAGATAACTTTTAGCGTCTGTCCAATGATCTTTCAGTAAAAAACGCGTTTTAAATTTCTGTCGTGTGTTTTAAATGATTGTACGCCGCGCCACGTCTGTCATTTGTCAAGATGTAAGCCTGTGTATTACAGGTCATTACTGTGCGGAATCTAAACGTTATTGATTGTGACAGGTGAACAATTATTTTGTCTAAGCCTAAAGGTTACTTATAAAGATTTGAATTCGTTTATTTTAATTTTCCATTTTTTAAATCAATCCTCTATAAGGTATAAATGGAATTGAATTTAGTGCAAAGCTGGTGTTCTGCCGAATCAATAGCTTGTCATGTCAAGCGAACATTTAAAAATTGGATAAATTTTGTACAATTTATCAAATATCGGAAAAAATTCTGCCTTTTATTTATTTTTAAATTCTTCTTCATATCATGGTATATTTTATTTTATTTCAATAAAGAGATAAGTAAAATAAACTATTTCTAGTGTTGTTCAGAGTTTTTTAACCTTCTTCTCCCTTCAGGCCGAAGTATACTACGAACTTAATTGAGATCTTAGCTACCTTTATTCGTTTAACGTGCTCCTTAATTTTATTAAAATAATAACTGGTTCTCTTATGCTATTCTTATTGTCTACTAAGCTGATTAATATAGCTACTTTAATCTTGTCCTTCCTAGTACTACCCTTATTTATTTTCTTAGAGTGCTAATTTCATCAATGAAAATGGGTTATGAATCTGGTAAATCGCTCTTTCGTTGAACACCCTTAAAATCCTGTGCTTATCATCTGCAGTTTCTAATATTCTTCAACCACGAGCATTTTCTCATCCAAGTATGCGCCTACCCTGAAATTTTCTCTAGATAATAGATCTGAGAACTTCATATTCTTATCATCCCTGTACGATCAAGGTAGGCAATATTCCTTCTTTTGATTAAACTCATTAACTCACCTTACACACTCACACATTTGAAAACATCAACGTTAGTAACATGATAGTGTCACAAAAACCCTAGAAATCTTCTGATTACTCACATCTGAAAGCTTCTAAACAATTCATGACTAAACTCAATATCCATGATTTCATACCATACTTCAGGACTGAAAAACACAGGTCTTTACAATCTTATATCTAACAGGAAGTTTCCCTCCGCATTGGCGTAGTTGATAACGTGCTCGCCTCTCATCATACGGTCTTGGGTTCGAATCCCATTCAGGCACGGCATATTTCCATACGTTACAAAAAATAATTTTATTCTTCACCCTCTGCATTAGCAGTAATTGCAGAACAGTCGGGCGTAAAAAAAACAAACATGAAGTTCAATAAAATTGTATTATTAACAGCGGATGTTTCTTGTTAAGAAATTTATATATTGTTAATAAATAGTAAACAATCCTTATTTCTACTGATAGTGGTAGATCTACTGTAATTCTTCTTCTTCAGGTGTCTTCTCCATTACGAAGGTTGGCTATCATCATGGTTAGTCGTGCTTTGTCTACTGCTGCTGTGAAAAGGTCATGCGGCGAGCAGTTAAACGCTTCTCTCAGGTTTCTTAACCCCGATATTCTTCTGCGTCCCACCGAGCGTTTACCAAAGATTTTTCCTTGAATTATGGGATGTAGAATCTCGTATTTAGGCCCCCTCATGATGTGTCCAAGGTACGTCAGTTTCCTTATCTTCATGCTTTGCAGGATTTCCACCTCTTTCCCCATTCTTCTGAGGACTTCTATATTTGTGACTCTGTCCGTCACGGTATTCGAAGTATTCTCCGGTAGGTCCATATTTCAAACGCTTGTAGTCGGGTCTCACATTCTTTGGTGAGTGTCCTCGCCTCTACCCCATACAAGAGAATGGGAAAGACGTACCACTTCAAGAGGCGGGTCCTGGTTTTGAGGCTCAGGTCGCGGGCCAATAGAAGAGGTCTCATTTTTACAACTTCCTAAATACCAATCTTAACCCACCGTGAAAAATGCAGCTCTGTAGCTTCCAATTTGTTTTCTATTCTCTGTAAGAATCTAAATTTCGCTTCAGTACAAAAGAGTTGGAACTGCCATTACATTGTAAAATCGCATTGGGTGAATATAGGTGAGCTCTATTTCTCCACATTGCTTAAACTGAAAAAATAATATTTTGTGACTTTCAAAACGCAAGTTAAAGCAATATGTGAAGTATAAACTATAAAGTCAACGGTATTTAAGAAACTTTTAGATTGATTCTAATATAAAATTCTATATTCTAATGATACTTAACTTTAAAAAAGAGAAACACTCGTAAGTAAATACTAAAATTCTGTCGTAATGGAAGCTTCAGTATTAAGCAAATTACTCAATACATCCGTGCAGTAAAACTAAACAAAAATAAAATTAATAGAATACAAATAAACTTATATTTTACGTTGTAAAATATCTTAATGTTTTTAATAATTTATAAATCTTTTGCAGAGAGGATGGAATTAATCGACACGATGACGATGACGACGAAGAAAATGAAGTTAACTCAGAAGATCTTCAGCATGTTGAAAAAGAAGTAAGAGATTCAAGTACTTCCAAGTTCAGTATAAAATCATCCAACATTGGAATTAACATGTAAACTCATCAGTTTATTCCAACAAGAAAGAAAAAACAAAACTATCATAAAAATAATTAAATATTGCAACAAATTTGACAGTTTTTTATTCACGTGAATTTTGAAATGTGTTTATCTTAGTAAAATTTATCTTCTATAATTTTAAAGGGAGTTAAGGATGAATTATTTTATTTATGTTTACTTTATGTTTTTTTATGATTCATCAGCTTGAACTTAAGGGTATTGGTTTCATTAAAAAAGGTAGCCTATTTATGAATTTATCATAACTTTATTAAAATTTATTTCATTTCATCATTTTAAATAAATCTTTCTTGCAATAATTCACCGATTGTGATAAAAGTTGGAATTATATTGACAAAATATGGCGTTTTGTTAAAATACAAAGATCTAAATGAGAAAGAAAATAAATTTAAAATTCAAAATTTACTTGCTTTCTTTACTTTATATTTACGTTAATCTTATTTTAATGTAGCCTAATATTAATGAAAAATCATCTTGCAACGTTATCGGCATGTATAATTATAATAATCTTTGATCAAAAACATTCTTGAGTTTTATGTGCACTAACAATATAGACGCTTTAAGGTTTCTGTTTATTTTTAAAAAAGGGTTACATAAAGTAACTTACAATACTTTATGAGGTAATGGGTTGTAATAATATAGGTGGAGGAATATAAATTGGCGAGAAATTGTAAAAGGCGTTTTAATTTGGATTTAATGGTTTTTATTTCTTTGAAGAAATAAAAATAGGTTAAATGTACGGATTACATATCTTGATGGGCATATTTATGTAAATAATATATTTAAATAAATATTTCAAAACTAACTGTTACATTTAAAAAGGTTTTTATTATAATAAATGTTAGTATAATAACGTACAGTACAGTCAAAATCCTTTTCTCGCCAATTTAGCTACTGAATCTTCTACAATACTGGATGTGATATTTTACTAAGATAAGCAACCTTTCTGACTGAATACAAATTGAAAATTTTGAACAATACGAACAACATATAGAAGTGAAGTGATGTGCTATTCTACGTGTATACGTGGTACAATTGAAGACAGTGAATTTTATTTAATTGTCTAGGTTAATAGAACTTTGTATTAGATTTTAAACATAGAATGTTTAGAATTGTATTGTTGTATTTTAATTTTAATAAATTGTGTGGTGATATAAATAAAAATAAACTGCCATATTATTAATCATCAATGTTACTAACACCAATGTTTTTATCAAGGCATATAAGTTAAAGTAGATTCATTTTCAGTGTGCGTGTATTGAATTAATGCAGCAAAATTGTATTTCTGTTGCAGTTTTATTCTAAAATACAAAAATAAATCCTTCAATATTATTTTTGAATTAATTTCATTGGGGTCTTATAATCAAAGTTTCATATATTTATTTACTTTTCTGTTTAGTGCTTTTTTAGAATACGTAATTTAACTTTTGTAGTATTAAGAAGCTCTCAGAGTTATTTCAATGTAGGCATTTCTCCTTCGTTCCATACAACCAGTGTTTGTTTGTTCATCATAGAAGCATTTGAAGTCAGAAATCGAAATATAAACTCGTTCATTATATTCTCGATTTATATCAATTCTGTCAGAATGCTTAAAATAATTTATTTGCCACCTTAGATATATTGTCATAAAACTATTTGTCATACATTCTATACTGGTGTTAAGAAAATTCTTATTTATTCTCTTATTCAAAAGTTGTCTAATATTAATTGGCAAATAATAATACATGGGTCTTCAGTTTCAGTGAATTTAAACTGAACGTCGCTACAATTTTCTAATTTTTGTCAAGAGATTACAATTTACCATCGATTTAAATTCACGTAAATGGTTGATCTGCTGTTGAAAATAAATCTTTATGGAGATTCCGTTCACTGGTATAAGTCCATTACGAAAATTGATTTTCGTTTTTGAATCTCATTATTATCTTCTTCTCAATGTGCCTAACCGCTTCGGATGTTACCGATCATCATGAAGATGGGTATCTTATCTGTCGCAATCCGGAAAAGTTCTGGGAAAATCTTGCCAAACCACTTTATCAGGTTGGCCAGCCACGAAATTCTTCTTCTGTCCGGCTTTCTTCGTCTTTCCTTCCAGGAAAGTACTTACTGCTTCTTATTCATTCACCGTAAGATTTCAATTTTAATGATTTTCTGAATCCATTGCATTCGAAATATCTTCCTATAAAGCTCAAAAGCTTCAATTTTTTTATTGACGTCCACCGTTTGGGTCCAAGTTTCCACTTCATAAAACAGAATTGAGAACTGAAATGAAATTAGTAATATATTTTTTTAAACAGTATCACTTAACATTCAACGATTACAATTTGTTTAAACAAAATTTTAAAACTTTGAATGAATCTACGTGTTATACGCCTTGAAAAAAAAACACAAAAGAACATTAGACAAAAATGTAACTATGATAAATTTTATCATATTGTTATATGTTTTGTTTAATATTCTTTACATTGTTTATTATTGTAATAACTTTGTTAAATATAGAAGTTAAATGTAAATACTTAATTAAATTTATTAATTTTTAGTATTTGATATTACTGTATTTTAAGATCGTTATATCTGTTACAAGATGAAGCCCACGTTGATTCAAATAATTCTCTCTAATTAAAAATAGTACAGTAATTTTTTCTGTATTTAACACAACCTGTGTTATATAATATAGGGACGTTTAAAATGTTTAGGTGTTGTATTTTTGTAACGTTTAATATTAACAGAAATCTGTACCTTGATTTACAACTAAAATGCGCTTCTACATCCTAGTCTAACAGACTAGTTAAAATACCTTATCTACTAGAAGAAAGTCCTACTTTTTAGATTTAAATAAACATGAATGACCCCTGTGAATAATTAGCACAGTTAATTTTAGACCCTTCATTTCTGTGACTTCAAAAATTATTCAAAATATTTTAAAATCGGTTTGTTTACATAACTTTTAAATTTAAATGTAAAATATTCCAAAAGGTCAAGGATATAAATTTTTCCTTGATTTATATTAACGTGAGGTATTAAAATTCTAAATGCATTTCCACAAATACATAATGTGTCAAGTTTTTTTTATAATAAGTTACTATATTTAAACCACTTTCACTAATGTTATTTCATCTAAAACACGGAAAAAATATCAAAAAACCTGTCTTCGTCATCAAAATAAAAATAATTAAAATAATCACCGGTAAAAAAATACAGTAATATGAAAATATTAAAAATATTTAAAAGAAACATTAATCAAAAATTTTTAGCCAAATTATATTTATGTATTTATTTATTTCCTTAATTATTTGTTTATTTTGTATTTAAAATTATATTGTATATTAGAATTTATTTATTTGTTCTTTGTATATTATTAATTGTTTATTTTATGGTATTTAAAAATTATTAACATTAAGATAAGTGAATGCATGTGCAGAAATAATATATTATTAACAGAAAGCACTAGTCACCAGTATGTTACCTCAAGCAATGAATTATAACATTATCTATCTTCTTCAGTTTATCCCTTCTTAGCTCTAGTTAATCTTATTTTTAAATGATTAAATGTGTTAAAAAATTGAATTAGTTCTAATTAATGTTTACTTTTTATCCAGAGTGGAGAAGAGGAAATGTATGTTTTTTACTACTGAATAATTTCGGTTCTTTGAATGATTTCTTTTTTATAATTGGTTCATTATGGTCGCATCAACATTCTAAGTTTTTAGCGACGCCATTACATAAAAAACATAAATTACATAACATAAGATTACATCACTTTACGTTTACAATATTATAAATTTTAATTATATTATAAAGTTTATATGAATTGCACTTTAACTTGCACTGAAATTGTCTTTGAATATTTAAAAATTGTATAAAGTCCAGTGTCTGTGTAGTGTGTGTGATTAACGCAGTCTTTGTAATTGTCCGGTAAGTGAAATTGTCTCCGTGTAGTGTTCAAAGTAGGACATTCCACAAGAATATGTTTGACAGTTAATTTCGTGTTGCAGTGTCTACAGTAAACAGAGTCTTGTTTCGTCATGAGGTGACTGTGTGTCAGTTTAGTGTGACCAATTCGTAGTCGTGTAAGAGTCACTTGGTCAAGTCTGTTTTTAAAAATTTCTGGTTGTAAGTCTCAAATGTCAGTCCGTACTGTGTGTAGGTTAGTCCTTAAAGTCTTCCACCACTCGTTCCAGATTATTTCAAATTTGTATCTGAACATTTTCTGCAGATCTCGATAAGAAGACTTGTTTATCCTATTGGAGCATGTAGTGGCGCGTTTGGCAGCTTTTAATGACATTTTGTTATTCCTAATTTTGTATACATTGCAATCTGTTCAATTTAGAACAATAAGCAACTCCATGACCCAATGAGATGAGCATGATATGTATAATGTGTACAGATATCAGATGAATTGATGTCCCATAGCCGAGCGAGTGAGAGGGTGATATGTGGCATAACTACGCATGCGCCCAAAGGTTTTTACCGTTATAACCCAGGTCTGAAAACATACTAAGGTCGTTATCTTGCTTGTTAGTTTACTGCGTGCATAAATGATTGCTAACAACAATGAGTAAAATTATACAATGTTATTGGAACTGCGCGTATGGCTTGTGCGATTGAGAGCGTTATGCATTCTCTCACTCCCATGGCTAGGGAACTTAAGTTTGTCTGAATACTGTAAATGAGATGTAGTCTTGTACAGATCCAGGCCGACCATTTCTGAGAGAGTATGGTTAATAATTAAACCCCAACCATCAAAGTACACCGGTAACCACTGTCTAGTATTCAAATTCATATAAAAGTAACTACCTTTGATAGGATTTAAACCAGGAACTTTTATCTCCGAAAATCAGCTATTAAACAGCTGACTCGTGGCGACGACTTTACCTCTAGACCAACCCGGTGGGTCTACTATCTTTTAATGATAGTAGAAAAAAAGTTTTTTAATAAATAACATCATTTTGATTTCATTTTTGAAAAAAAAAATATGCATATACCATAATTAGACTAAAAAAAATAATATGAGTGAGATTTTCTTCTTGTAGGTTGCAAAGCCTCTCCGGAAGCTTCCCATGGATTTCTTTAACGTGTAATTTGAAACCGCTTCAATTTATTGACGAATGGAAATTTTTAGATTTTCGATTTTGTATAGCTTGTTCACATATACTCTTGACATCAAATTGCCTCACAAGAAGAAGTCACAAACTGATAGATCAGGAGAGCGTGTGGGTTAAGAAACATCTGTGAATCGTGATATGACATGTTCACAAAACATTTTATCGAACCCCTTCCATTGATGCTCTCACCATGTGAGCTGTGACACCGTCCTATTGATACCACATTTTTCTCATGCTTACTCGATGCCTTTCCAGTTCTGGTCACAGAAAGTTGTTAAATATATCGATGAAATTGAAGCTGTGTCGAATGAAATGTTGGAGAAAGTCATCCAGAACTTGCATTAAATGCCCAGATTTCCGCTTCAATTCAATTTTCACCAAGAAAAATATCATCTCAGTGACATTATTTTTGAAACCTAATTAAGATACGTATATTTCAAAATCCAATGAAAATAGGTTTTTGATGTAAATTTTATTTTCTATCATTAAAACAACCGGCGTTATTCAGTAGTGAAAAACATGCCTTTCCTCTGCTCCGCCATTTACTATAAACTCTTAAAAATAATTGAAGTATTTTTCGTTTTTCTATTTATTTTGTAAGTAGGCTGGCATATGTTTTTCAATTTTTAGTAGTAGGCCTATGTTAATTATTTAGCTATTTTTTGTTTACTTTATCTAAAGTCAACTCTTTTCAATATTAGCAACAAGCTGAATTACGACACAATAATCTGTGGCTTTAACTTCAGACCCAAGCCGGAAAGTGACCCGGTGCCTTCCACTTAGCAGTGTGCACCGCTCTAACCATTGAGCTACGGAGGTGGTCTTAGTAAACTCCATGAAAAATTTGTGTGAAACAATACATCCTTTCAAAAATAATAAAATATTATTTATTCAAAGATACGCAATATAAAACCAATTCATTAAAATCCATTTTCTTTTACTTTTATATAATGTTAATAATTTAAAAAAATAAATCAGTATAGCGACATTGATGGAGATATGAGCTTTGGATTTTAAAGTTTTAAGTATTTGTGTTACAGTTAAAAATTTATTTTAATTGTTCTCATCATAAGATAAATCAATTAAAAACTAAATATGAACACAATTATGCATTTATTAATTTTTTATTTTTTCTATCACTAAACTTCTTAAATTCATAACCTACGTCTCCACAATTTTGTTAAAAAAAATCTATGAAGTATCATCATCTTAGAAGCTTTCTTCCTCAAACAAAAAAGTACAAACTCATAACATGTTTGTTATGACAACACAACAGATTTTCATACCATTTTTAAAGTAATTTAATTATAGGATCTTTTAAAATTTAATTTTTTGAAAGGTAGTGGCAAACAGCCGGTAATTCACTTAAAATAATTTAGCTATTACTCAAAAACAAAATTATTTAGTTTTAAAATAATGATATTATTGGGCTAAGCTATCGAGAATTTTTGAAATTCCTTTATTAAGAGTTTTTATTTTGAAACCTTCGTATTTGATTTGTACAGAATATAATACTTTATTTTTAACCAATTAACAAAATATCCTACGGATGTATGAAATTCTGAAATTTGAAATTCTACTTACATAAAATAAGTGGAATCATATCGAATCATACCTTCAATTTCAACCGTTTAATATAACCTGCACTTTTTTCTTGTTCTGTACATTGAGTATTCAAATTAAGATATTCTCAGAGAAATTATCTAACACCTGCTATCTTATGTACGTATTATTAACAGGTACTAAATGAAGTAAACAAATTCTTCTCATACTGAAATTTAATAAAGCTTACTATCATCTAAATAATATCGATAGGCAGGTGAACATTGTCAAACTGTAAAACATCAAATAGTAAGCCAGTGACATTTAATTTATTGGTATTAAATATTTTTTTACGTCAAATGGCTTTTAAGTATGTACTCAACAAGAAACCAAAAATAAAGGAGGGGGTAGTGTACCAAACAGAAGACAGTAATTAAATTACTCACTAATTAATTAAATTATTTACTCCCATAATAGGCAGGTTGAGTGTTAAATTATTTTCACTCGATCTGTTAGTTCCAGGGGTACAAAAGATAATAAATTTCATCACATAGCCAGACCCTGTGGTGAATAGTGAGGGTGTCGTTTGCTGGATGGAAAGTAGATGCTTTTTGGAGCTTCTGGCACATTGATAAGCATACTTTTCCACTCAGTGAGGAAGGCAATATTAAAACATCTCACTCCTCGTTTTAATTAATAGTAAAGCCTGTAGAAGTTCAAACCATCCTTTCGGCTGATGCCCTTAACAATAATATTACATTATTATTATACATATAAAATATATTACTACATATACATACATTATTATTATTATTATTATTAATAATAATAATATACGCTCACCTGCCAATTAAATTAAAATAATTTTAGAATGTAAAATGTTCACTAAATCCTCGTTTATCCGAAAATAGTTTGAAAGAAATATTTTTTCAAACGGTTGTTGAATGTAAGAAGGTATTCATAAATTTCCTAAACATTGTTAATGTGCGTTGTAGTATATTAGTGCCTTGTTTTTGTTGTACTGTGTATAGCCTACAACACAGTAAACTCATATTTTATTGTATATACTAAAGTTGCCTATTTAGTAATGAGATCTGTACACAGTGTATAGAAACTACAAAGTCAAAACCACACAGCAGGCTTTAGAGTACAGTAATCTGAGCGCAGACTACAATATCTGTAATTTACTTATACAATTTATTTACTTTCCTTTACAGACTACAGTATCTGTAATTTACTTATACAATTTATTTACTTTCCTTTACAGACTACAATATCTGTAATTTACTTATACAATTTATTTACTTTCCTTTACAGACTACAATATCTGTAATTTACTTATACAATTTATTTACTTTCCTTTACAGACTACAATATCTGTAATTTACTTATACAATTTATTTACTTTCCTTTACAGACTACAATATCTGTAATTTACTTATACAATTTATTTACTTTCCTTTACAGACTACAATATCTGTAATTTACTTATACAATTTATTTACTTTCCTTTACAGACTACAATATCTGTAATTTACTTATACAATTTATTTACTTTCCTTTACAGACTACAATATCTGTAATTTACTTATACAATTTATTTACTTTCCTTTACAGACTACAATATCTGTAATTTACTTATACAATTTATTTACTTTCCTTTACAGACTACAATATCTGTAATTTACTTATACAATTTATTTACTTTCCTTTACAGACTACAATATCTGTAATTTACTTATACAATTTATTTACTTTCCTTTACAGACTACAATATCTGTAATTTACTTATACAATTTATTTACTTTCCTTTACAAACTACAATATCTGTAATTTACTTATACAATTTATTTACTTTCCTTTTAAAACTGACTAATAGTTTCTTACTCTAATACAGTTTTTGGTGCATTAATTGTACATTTAATTTATGTAATATGTATTTACAAAATTTATAAAAGACTAGCGAATTCGATTAATCTGAAACATAATTGGTTTCATCATTTTCGGATAAACGAGGTTCCAGTGTATGATCAATTTGTAATATGCTTTTCACGGTTGATGAGTTCTGCTGTTCCACGCGTTTAGACCAATGATAACATTTGCCAGCGTTGTCAGATTGTGCTTGACAAACATTTTGCGCGCATGCGTATAAGATCCGCAATAGTTCAGTCGTGTCTTGCATCTTATACTGAACACATTGATTATAGACCGCGTTAACATGCAATACATGATAATACATAATCACATAATCATGTATAATCAGCTGGTTGTATGTTTATAGGTTATAATTGTTATTGAAAAACCAAAAAAATAGCTGACAAAATATTTAACAGAGCTACAAGAGCAAGAATTGGCAACGTTGCTGGCAAGTCATTTAATAGATATAGTTCAGCCGTTCTTAGTTTGCTCCTACTGTCAACAAACAAAAGCCACCTACTACAGGGTGCACGCTAGAGTCTACGACTTTACGGATGTCGTATTCCTATTAAGTTAACTATTTTTTAAATTATAAGTACTTAAAGTACTAAAAACATCAGTCATGATATGATGTAGGCCTAACAATTTCATTTAGAAAAATACTTTTAAAAGTATTTTCTATTTAAATACTTTTGAAAGTATTTTGTAGTTACACTTTAATCAGCGTGTACACATTTTGATATAATGCGCATGCTCAGTGACGTCATTATTTGTTTACATTAGGAGCAAACTAAGAGAGGCTGGACTATATAAAGTTGGTATGGGGCAATGCATACGTTCAGAGCTCATCACCCTTGAAAAATAGTGTAATATTTACATAACATTGTAAAATTTTCTTTGTTTGCTATTTTTTCTATAATTCTTTACACTTTTATTACTATCATTATTATTATTCTTATTATTATTCTTATTATTATTATTCTTATTATTATTGTTATTATTATTATTATTCCATATTATAGATCTACATTTATGTATGTTGTAATTACAATTTCCAAGGTAGTGGTAAAATTGCTTTTGTATAAAATAAATGTATTTTTATCAAAAGGATTAATTTATTTTTAATAATCGTTATACTTTATGTTTTCTATTAACAAATATTACAGTTGAGCATAAAGTGTTAGGAGTTTTCGATCACGTAAATGTCATTTTGGTTTCGTCGAAGTCAGGTATATAAGGAAGCTGCCATAAATTTTCTCGTTCTTAACAACGTTCAAATTATAAGGTACAGTTATTATTTTCCATCAAAGACAAATGGAAAAGTTATTCAAGCGTTAAAATCAAACACTTGATTTGGGCCACTGGAGCACCCTTTTGTTTTAATATCAAATATGTACAAAACTCAAAGTGTTAAAACTTTAAGTAAAGTATTTGGGACAAAACCAATACAGTCGTTTTCATGAATGTGTACCCATCAAATCCAGGAACTTATACTGTTTCTGTTTCATTATAGAATATTCAAAACGTAATATTGTAATTTCAAAACTAAGAATACAAGAAAGATCTACATCATATAATTTTTGAAGTAACTTACCTATTACGTTTTTTTGTGTCTTTAAATTTTTTGTTGGTATATTTTTCAACAGTGGTCTTTTATAGGGTTTTAAAAAATTAAAGGCGACGCTGTCGTCGGTTAGTGATGTTTTACGGCGTTAACACGTGGACTGTTATGTGCCCAAATATGTGTCACAATTGTCTTTGAAAATGGGCCACGTGCATCAAAAATGAGTCACAGTAGATGACTTATTGTTAAGCCGTGTATTTTGGTTTCAAAAGGTACGGCTTCAGAGAGTGACATAGTAAGTTACACTTAGATTGTTCAAATAGTTGTTTTTTTTTCAAATAATAGGACATAGCGTATACAGGTAGTTTTCCTTGTTGTCCTGTACTAGGATGCTGCTATTATTTTAAATTTTATTATTTCTTTTGCTTATTTTGGTTGATTTAAATAGTCTAGAATTATGTAACTTAACCCAGTTGTTTATTACATTTTTTTATTGTGACACAAAAAGGGATCACATGGCTCTGCAATGTAAAATCATCCCAGCAGGCCATATGACCCAAAAGTTTATCACAACTTTATTTTACAAAAAAAAAATAGTTGTTATTAAATAAATTAAGTAAAATAAGAATAAAACTGAATAAAATGTGAAAAAAGTACGATGGCCCAGCTGTAAGTGTCACAAAATTTATTGTAGCAGTCAACGTGTTAAGGGTGGTCGTCACTTTCAACGTTTTCATGGCCATTTTTAACCATTTGTACCACTCGTAAGCTCTTGTTTTACTCATAGTAGATTCACCAAAAACAACTGTCAATATTTCAAATGTGCTACAACACTTGATATTATTTTCATACAAAATTTAATGCAAACTCTTTGATCCATTTTTCGAAAGTAACCATACGCCGAGCGAATCCAAACACGTATATTTTTTTCAACTACTAACAATAAAATGTACATTCAAAATAGCTGAAAATGTGAACATATGTTAGAAATAGGTGTACCAACAAGGTAAAAGCAACATTTTGAAAATCGGATTTAAAAAACCTGCGAAATTAAAAAATTCCCGTTATTTTTTTATCAAACCTCGTATAATGAAGGAAAATTAAAATGGAGTGTACACGTTAAGAAGTAATAAAAGTATATAATATGTAGAAATCGAGAAAAGCAAAGATAACAGATTTTGTGAGAAAAGAAATTTTCAGTTTTCTGAAGATAAGTATCATGAGTAGTAAAAAAGATTTTTGAAAAGATTTTTGATTCGATAGATACAACACAACAATCAAATTATAAAACACGAATTAGGTGTTTCTTAGAAACAGAAATATAATATTAAAAGCGATGAAGATGTTAGTAACGATAGAGGAAAAAAGTAAATTTAGGAAAATTGGTGAAGAATTTGAGGGGTTACATGAGAAAGAGATGAAGATAAAAACAAGACAAGAAATATTCAAAGGAAATGAAGAAAGATTTTAGTGATAAACGAAAAAATTAGCGATAAAAACGAGAAAACATCAGGCTGAGAAAAAGATTTAACGTGGTTCTTAGCCGACGAAAACTATAAAATAATATAAATGTTTTAACAATTTTTAAAACCTAAAAATAAATTAATCCTTTATTAGTTAATTGATATTTTGATTGTTATAAAGTGTGTGTGAATGATATTTAATACTCATTACTAATAAAAGGAGATATAAATAATTGATTATTGAAACAAATACATTAGTTTTATATTAGAAATATGTACATAGTATTAAATATTTATCATTATTTAAATATAATAAATAATAATTAAAATAAGAAAGAAATCAGTCAGTCAATAATTAAGTAGTAAATAAGGTAATATTTATTTATAATCTTCTGTTTTTATTTATTTGAAATATTTATTATGAAGTTAATAAAATATGTTAAATAAAATTTGTCTTTTATTTTTCTTCTTCCCTTTTACTTGTATGTAGATTTAAATGCAGAGAGGATGAAAATGTCAGAGGCTACAATAATTGAATAGCTCAACAGAAAAACGTCGCAACTGACAAAATTTACAAAAGTGATATTTCAGTGGAATACATTTTATAAATCCTCTATATGATCATAATAGTGAATTCTGACGGGTAGAGTGGTAACTAAAATCTTGGAAATTCTTGAAACAAAATCGTCATACAGTGAAAAATCGTTATACAGCTAAGATCAGATATCTTTCACTTTCTGTAAAAATTTGTTTTTGTTACTTGCAACGTTTTTCCGTTTACCTATTCAATTATTGTACTGGAGGCCATAACTGCATATAAAGCTGAGTGCTTGTAAATAGGCTTCAGAAATAAATAAAGGCTAATTTTAGAGGTAGAATTGTTGAAAAGTTCGCGCAGAATCTTCAGAGTCAAGCACGAAAAAAATAAATGATATAATAGGATATCATAGTTAACAGACTAGAAACTAAATATTTTGGTATGGTTTTGTACGGGTATGTCCAAAGAATGCCAACGTACAAGTGCCTACAAGAGTGCTCTTTCCTTCAAAAAATAAAAGAGATCGCTCTCGGAAAGGAGGAATACAGGGGAATCCAAGATGATACATTATAGTCACTTGAGTCCCGAATTTTCCATTGTTTGCAAAGAGGGGTAAAGGGGGAAAAGCATCAGTGCGCATGTGCGACTGCTTTAATTTTAGTACGACAAACATAACAACTTATACTATACCCAGAGCATATAGAATATTTATAAATACATAAATATTTGCAGTGCTGCCAACCTCAACAGTGAGACACTACTTGTACATTTCACTAGGCCTACCGTCCAGTTTCTAGATACATTTTGTAAGCTGTGGTTTATTCCGAGAAAATGTTTCCTTCATAAACCTTATAAGAAATAAATGTGACCTGTAATATTGCCTATAACTTAATTGCATGACATCGCGGAACCTTTTGTAGGTTAACTGTACGAATATTACTGTTTTTTACCGTAAAAACAAAATGTCGGTTTCTCGAAAACGTGGTCGAACTATTCACAGTGCTGAACGCAATGTAACAAAATGTTGTAAAGTTGAAGCTAAACAAAAATGCCTATCCGTGCCTCTTAACCAAAGCCGTGAGCGAGTGGCTAACTACTGTGATGTTTCTCTTTGCTCAATTCAAAAAATAAAGAAGAAAATTAAGGATGTGAAGAAGCTATTCTTCAACAGTTTTGTTGACACTTGGTAAAAAAAGAAATGGTTAGGTAGATAATAGAGAAACTGATAATGAAAACACCAATGACAGCAATAGTAAAGAAGGGGATTCACCATAATTACAGTAAATCAAACGTTTCTAGTCATGTAATTAAGTTATAGGCAATATTACAGGTCACATTTATTTCTTATATGGTTTATGAAGGAAACATTTTCTCAGAATAAACCAGAGCTTACAATATGCATCTAGAAACTGCACGGTAATGAAATGTATGAGTAGTGTCTCACAGTTGAGGTTGGCAGTACTGCAAATATTTTTCACTTCCCTTCCTCACAGCCCATACATACGCAAAAGGTAATCTCGTGACTTGAGTATCTATACGAAGAATGTGAGCAAGGATGACTGGGAGAACAAGAGACGATAGGCTGTACGTTGCGAGAAGCGAATAAAACTGTAAGACCCCTTGAAATATTAAACGTAAGTAAAAAAATTAGAAAAAAATTAAAATTAAATAAAGTAAGTAAAAAAAAGGCGGCCCAAGAGAATGCTGAATTTGGATCCACCTGGAAGAACAAGAAGAGGAAGACCGCCCGAACTGTGGAACAAGCAGGTGTATTCCGATATGAGGAATAGAAATCTTGTGGAGGGGGACTGGATGAACCGAGAGAGATGGCGGATGGGATGCGAGAAGCGGCTGGAGCTGTAGATCAAACTCGCTTATATATAAAAAAATTTCTGTAAATTTTTAATTCCGAGACTATGCTTAAAATTCGTATATTTCATCCATTTAAAAATGTTTCGCTGGCCGCATTGGCGCAGTTGGTAACGTGCTCGCCTCTCATCATGCGGTTCTAGGTTCGAATCCCACTCAGACACGGCATATTTTCATACGTTACAAAAAATCATTTTATCCTCCATTGTACAATAGTTACACCCCAACGTCGTCACTAATGACCCCGTTGTAGTTGATGCGACTTTAACCCTTTATAGGGCAGTACTACGGGGAGGGGGAAATATACATGTTGTAAAATGTTAAATTTTGTTTTATAGGGACTTGAATAAAGTATTTCTAATGCCAGAACAGTAAGATACTTCTTTTTTTTATATTAAACCCTATTAAGTATACTTACCAAGGAATTTTATTGAAATGGGAATCGCATAATTTTTAGTGGTAAGAATGCTTGTTAAAAAAACTTGTAGTCCTATATAACAGAAAAATGTTTAAAATAACTTTTCTCAACTTTATATTAGCATGAATTCTTGCTATCCCGTAAAAAACTCGAATTTTCTAAGCACTGTACAAAAGTAACAACAAAAACAACACGGTTGCGTACGCTGGTATATCCTTACCACATTCGTGTAACTCATGAAGCAAATGGTCGCTGCGCACTAATTTCAAAATTAAATAGTCTACTTAACAAGAGAACATCTATAAAGCCATAAAATGCCAATAGGGTTCAACTGCATAGCTTATTCTTTAAAAAAAAGTCAACCTTATTGCCAGTGGTAAGTAGCCCTATAGGCCTACTTACCACACACCTACAAAGGGTTACATAAAGAAATTAAAAAAAAAAATAAAAATAGTGTTTTACATGTTTTGTAAGAAAATTAATATTACTAAGACACAGAAATAGGTATATTGAAACTTAATTTAAATTATTCATACTTTAAACCATGTCTTTCGTAGCGATAACTGGTGATTACACACCTTTGAACCAGCCAGAGTAATCCTTTTTTTTTTTTTTTTAGCTTTTATTTGATATTGGGAACTGTACATTGTTGACAACTACCCAATTCGATCGCTGCTTTATGCTGTATTTTTTTTTTTTGACGTGGATTAGACATGAGTTTGAACAGGGACCCCCAGTAGAGTTTGTTCATGGATGGCTGTCAACTGGTCACCATGCAAAGTCGCTTGCCCAACCGGTGTTACTTAACAAATAATAGCGACTTTCTACCAGCTGACTGACTGGGCTGGCCCGAAGGCCAGAGTAATCCTATTTCAATAATATATGTCTGTTCAAATTAATAATTACTCGTACTTTTCTCACAGATCATGTTAAAACCTCTCATTCGTAAAAACTAAATACAGATTTAAACCATAGGCAAATTTGTATAACTACAATTTATCAAAATGTGTAAAGTCTTCTTTTAATCAAATAATTGATTAATTTCGATAGTGTGCAAAGTAATAAAATTAAACACGTTAAAATAAAGGATAAGGTATTAATTTAAACAATGAATAATTACAAGTTTAACGGGTGATTAAACATGTATGAATAGAAAGATAAATGAATATTAGTGTGAGACCTAAAATATCACAGGCAAGAGAAAGAATGAATAAACCAAAAAAAAAAAAAAACAATTAAATAAATTAAAAGATAAAGTAGACCTGTAAAACACTATTTCATATTTTTAGAACTAGCGGTACCCTGCGCGCGTTGCTAAGCCCAAGAACAGAAAACATGTTTTCATGGAAAATATAAAATTTACTTTATTTTATCTAATGTCCGTTAACGTAGTGGTTAGTGCAAGTGGTTTCGACGCCGAGGTACCGGGTTCAACTCCCGGTCAGGTCTGGTATGTTTTCATCACTCATTTTCATTACCATCATTATCCACCGGTTGTATTAGCAGAAATTGCAGAACAGTCAGACCTAAAACAAAAAAAAACTAATGCCAGGGGCATAAAATGATAATTGTAAACGACACTACTACGATCGATGCACATACAGTAATAATGGCCGAAATCAGTACATGGAGTGAGAGAAAGCTTATTGTGTGAGAAAAACCGGGGACCGGTTTCGTTCTCATCCCTACTCTATCCTGTTTACGAAATGAGAGTGACACAAGTAAACGCCTGGCGGTAATAACTGACTGAGTGACAACTGATCAGTTATCGACCGCCGAGAGAAAAAAAATAATTAAATTACTAATATTGCTATAAAAAAATAGGGGTTGGTGGTAGAAAAGTGAAAATTTAGGAGTGTATGTATTTTTTAATTCCACATTATAAATAAATAGAAATGTTGTCCAAAAAAAAAAACATTTGGGTGGACCAACCTTATCACTTAGAGGTATAAAAAATAGATAAAAACCTATTCTCAAACCTACCAAGTGTACATATAAAATTTCATCAAAATCGGTTAAGCCGTTTCGGAGGAGTATGGCAACTAACACTGTGACACGAGAATTTTATAAGTTATTAGATTTAAAAAGAAACGTCAATATTTTTAACTCTTTTTCACATGTAAAAATTGTATGAGCTTTCTAATATAGTGTTCACTTAAACGTTGCCAAATGAAATGTAGAGTCAAATAAATTATGACGCCATTCATTTATTCTCTAAGTATTATCTATATTTAAATATTTAAAAAGAAAAAGTAATATTTATTGTACTCCATTCACCTATTGCATTAATAATTCATGAAACACTCTGTGATGCAGTTGTTTTCCCCAAACATCCAATGAATATTAAAACATACGCAATCCAAATGAAACATATATGAGGTATGGTTACTTTGTACTCTTTGTATTGTATCAGGCAGTCGGTTGTGTTTATTTATTCTAAGGTTCCGGAATAATTTCCAATAAATTACCTAGAGGATATTGTTAAAAACATTTTTTATTATGTACCTTTTGTTAGATCCAGGACTTTTAATCTGTTTTATTTGCCTAAAGTGAACACTGTGCAATACAGTAATACTTTCCTAATACGGACGCTATCCTTTTTCAATAAATTTAATCTGGAACTCGATCCTTTTTTGATAATTACAAACAATTCTCATTAAAATGTTATCAGGCGCTCACCAACCAATAAATGACATAAATTCACAGAGCACACTCACATCTTTTTCCTTCTTTCTTCCTTTCCCCCTTTCTTTTTTCTTTTTTCTATTGTTTCATTTTCCTTTTCCTTTTATTAATTTATTAATAAAGAATATTATTTTTGATCAAGTTTTGCTAAACTATTTTTTGTGGGAATTTTTGTTTTTTTTTCTTATTAATTTGTTATTATAGTAAGTAATTTTATTAAAACATTATATTATTTTTATGAGAAAAAGAGACAAAAAGTGTATTAGCATGTATATTATGTAAGTAAAATAGTTATAAGCAAATATTGTTTTGTAAATATGTAAACTTTTTATGTCAATAAGGCTTATATCAGTCATGTCAAAGATACGGCCCGCGGGCCGCATCCGGCCCCCGGGCTGTATCAATACGGCCCGCGATCGCAATGTGTCACAGAAAAAAGAATCATGTTTTTTAGAGCTTTTAAACTTCACTCGATTCCTCTACGGAAGTTTTAAAATGCGCACACTACATTTTTAAGTAATTTCAAGGGCAGCGCGTGCCTAGACAAGCGAGAGAGATAGACAGCAACGCCATCTCTACCTGACATCAATGAGCTTGTCAAAAACAAGAGAAGTCAGGTATCTGGATCCTCGAGCTCAAAATAATTGCAATCTTTTATAACTTTGATATGATTTTTAACAACCGGATATTATTTACTATATAGGCCTAATTAAATAAATAAATTTTTTTAATAATTCAGTACATTTTTTTTTATTTGAATCTGGCCCGCCTACACATTCTAAATTTAATATATGGCCCTCTGCAAAATTGAGTTTGACACTACTGGCTTATATGAATAAGTTCTGTTAGCCTTTATATTGTTGTAAATAAATAAATAATGGCCTGGATGAGGTCAGCTGGTTAGCTCCACCATACACCTAAAAATTGAAGTAAGTAGTTCATTAGATATATTACAAGCTTATGAGAACCAGTTAAGTTGCACCATTTATAGTGCAAACAAAGTAATGTACCAGTAAATTAATAACAGATAACAATATTACTCAATAAAACCGAAGTCTTTCTTTACCTGCCCTGTTTTTCAACTCAGTGTTAGTTATTATAACAATGTTAAGTAATATAAGTTCTTCAAAGGTTAACGATTTGTTCCTTCACGGAAGATGAATAACGATTTGAGATGTTAACGATTCTCATGGTTTGTATTTCACCGATAATTAAATAATAATAATACTGTTATTACTGAATAATACTCACAACAGGAGAGAATACAAAAAGCTCGTAGAGCCCTAGGATTGGTGCAAAACCTTTATAATAAAAAATGTTTATCTTTAAATACCAAAATTAAACATTACAATACAGTAATAAAACCAACAATTTTATATGCAAGTGAGACCTTGACACTTAACAGGAAAACAGACATGGAAAGCTTAAAAAAAGAAGAAAGAAAAATAATTAGAAAAATTCTTGGACCTAGATGAACCAAAAACGGGTACAGATTACAGAGAACTTCTAAAATTGAAGAATATTCCAACATAGAGACAGACATGAAGAAAAGACGCATTCAATTTGATGGCCACATAATGAGGCTTCCTGACAATAGACTCACAAAGAGAATAGTAAAATATGCATCATCACTTGTTAATGGGGGGGGGATGGATACAAAGTGTTAAAAAAGATTTAGAATTGGCCAAAATCACCAAAGAAGAAATTCTCATAAGAGACAATTTTAGAACAAAAGTTAAAAAATGGGAGGTTAAACCAGAGACAAAAGCTCCAAGAACCGAAACAAAATGGAGGTGAACAAAAAAAGCTGAATTCTCACAAAGAATGAAAAACTGTTGGGCGGATAAAAAGGACAAGAAATCCTAAAACAAACCAGATTTACTTAGCGTCTTGCACTTCGGGAGCTTTACGACTAATAATAATAATAATAATAATACTTTATAATACTTTAATACTTTTAATACTTTATCCTTGGTGCTAGGCAAACGGAAACCGGGTTCAGATTACAACCAAACCAGACCGTAGAAAAATTCTCAAATGTAGAAGTTGACATTAGAAAAAGACGTATGAAATTCTTTGGACAATAAAGCGGTTACCAGGAAACAGGCTAACAAGAAAAATATTGGAGTATACAACGTCTCTCAAAAAAATGCCACCGTGGATAAGTGAAATCTATAAAGATCTCAGGAAAGCGAAAATAACAGAACAAGACATCGCAGATAGGAAAATATTTAGGAACAAGGTGGACAAGTGGGAGATAGAGCCAGAGCAGCCAAAGCAGAAGCAGCACAGACCAAAGTGGTCAGAAGAAAGGAAACAGGCTTTCTCAAAACGGATGCGAGAGTACTGGGTGGACAAAAAGAACAACAAGAAGAAAAAATGATTCAGTTTGCTTATCGCCTTCCTTTAAGGGAGAATACGCTAATAATAATAATAATAATAATAATACTTTATTTCCCAAAAAAGTAAAATTTTATAACTTACATTTAATTAATTTTACATACACATCCATCTTTATTATCGCGATCATTCCAATTTCCAAGGTGGTAACATTAACGTATCCAATTATAGTTAACAGGTTGACTGCCACACTAAATTTTGTGACAGAGCAAAGCCATCGTACTTTTTTAATTTTTTCACATTTTATTCATTTTTCTTGTTATTTTACTATTTTTTTTATTAATTTATTTAACGTCGCATCAACTACAACGGTCATTAGCGACGACGTTGGGGTGTAACTATTGTACAATGGAGGATGAAATGATTTTTTGTAACGTATGAAAATATGCCGTGCCTGAGTGGGATTCGAACCCAGGACCGCATGATGAGAGGCGAGCACGTTACCAACTGCGCCAATGCGGCCGGCATTTTACTATTTTATTTAATAACAAATACTATATTTTTTTTGTAAAATAAAGTTATGAAACACTTTTGGATTAAATTGGTCTGCTGGATGATTTTACATTTCAGAGCCATGTAACCCATTATTGTGTCAATAAAAAATATAATAGACTGCTAGGTTTTGCATAGTATTCTAGACTATTACAATCAACCAAAATAAGCAAAATACATAATAAAATTAAAAATAATAGCAGCATTCTAGTGAAGGACAACACGAAATCTACTTATATACGCAATATTCTATTACTTAAAAACGGCCAAATATTTGAACAGCCTAAGTGTACAGTATCGTTCTCTGAAATGATACCTTTTGAAACCACATTAGTAATACACCAACTTAAACATGAGTATTTTACTGTGACTCATTTTTTTATACACCTGGCTCATTTATAAAGACAAGCGTGACACATATTTGAGTCACATAGCAGTCAATGTGTTAAAAATCCATGTGCCGAGATATGAAGAAATATTTACTTCATCAATCATTTAATCGTTCACTACGAAAAATATGGTGAGCTAGCAGTTAACTTGCGACTAATTTTATAACCCTCCATTAAAATATTTTCTTCGTTTTATGATGTTTCTTCCAATAGGTTATTAATAAGCCTGTTTTAATTTCTCTTGCCTATGAATATACTCCGGATATCTCACGGAGTTTGAACTATAGGGAAATAGCATTGATTTTCATTAGTTTGTTAATACTTTTTTCCCACGAATAAAATGAAGACTTGTTATAATAAAGAATATTATATTAAATATTATAATAAATATATTAAACACTACAAAGCAGTTCTAAGATCATAAGCAATGTACGGCAGTAAAACCCTCTTCAGTATTGATGGAAACGGAATAAAAGAAACAATCAGAAAAATAGAAAGAAGGATTCTTAGAACCTGCATTAACAAGAAACACATAGTTGACAACCAGCACAGACTTTTATCAAGAGAACAAATTTATAAAGAAATAGAACCAATCACTGATGCAATGCGCAAAAAGAGAATTTCTTTCTTTTTGCATATCCTCAGAACTCCAGAAAACCAATTATTAAGAAAAATTGTAGAAAAATTCATGTGTGCAAAAACAGAAGGAGCTACAATTCCTTGGCTTGAAGAAATAAAAAAAGACAGAACAGAACTAAATTTAACAATAATTGTTAGATTTATCAGCAATTATTGCTGATATCAAAGATTGCACACCGGTTTACAAAGAAACAATTAAAGACAAAAACAAAATTTTATCAGTACGAACAATTAAACGAAAAGAACAGGTTTGTTCAGACGAATAGAGAAAAGCAAGATCCGATAGAATGAAAAAGTATTGGCAAGAAAGAAATGAAAAGGAAATAAACTGCTGAAGAAAAAGAACTAACCAAAGAGACTAAAGTGATCCTTTGTGGTCATAAAATGAAAAAAAAAGAATCATTAGAAAATGTTTAGACCTTTTAAAAAATATTAATTTTCATACCCTTGAAGCTGTATTTTAGCTTCAGTACAGAAATAAATAAATTTTTAATCGTTTTCTATTTAATTAATGTAAATTTAATTAACTTGTCGCATTGTATGTTTGGAGTAATGGTAACAGTCTGGTCCAAGAGACGATAAGATAGGTGGGTCGAAACCATCTGCGGTAAAAAATTTTATTGTTAAAAATATATTAGAAATATTAAAAAAATCTGGTGTGAAACACTCACACAACTTTCTCTTGCCAATGCAAATAATTAACAATAAACCTAACATTAGTATTAAAACATTAGAAATGAACAAAAACTAACCTCAAAAACATAACCTTATTTTAATCATGAGTGAATGACGCAAAATGACAATCGAACTCAGTTTGGCTTAAAAATACGGAAAATCAAGCTTTCACGCTAAACTAGGCTCTGTAGAGAAAAATGCTCTAAACAAAAGTTGTAGATCTTTTAATTTTCTATAAATTTAATTATATACACTTTTGTCGTAAAATGCATACTAAGACCGAAATGTTAAAAAAATCGATTTTTCTCACGTTTTCGTGAGAAAAAAAACAGAAAATCGCAAATTACCGCTAAACTAAGCGTTATACAAAAAAATGTTTGAAACAGAAGTTGTAGGTTTTTAAATTCTCTACAACTTTTATTATATAAAATTTTGCGCTAAAATTTATATTAAAGCCGTAATCTTAAAAGAACAACGTTTTTACGTGAAAACAGCCTCACCGAGAATTTCAGCAAACATGGCGCCTACCCTATCTTATAGAGAATAAAAAATTGAGTAAAATAGGCGATTTTAAAAAAAATCGTAGGACCAGTTTTTGAGAAAATCGCAAAAAACTGAAAAATTATACGAATAAACTACTACGTCCGGTAGTGGTATGTAACTTAAGTTTCAAGTTTCAAGTTCGTACGATGTTCCGTTCTTGAGATATTCTGTTCACACACACACACACAGACACACAGACACACACACAGACACACAGACACACACACAGACCAATCGCTAAAAACATGTTTTTTGGGTTCAGGGGGTCTGAAAACGTATAGATCCGGTGAAAACTCGATTTCGAAAAATCGACATGAAAACAATACTTTCCTTCCTATATATTCATATAGGCAAGAGAAAGTAAAAATATATATTATTTATTTACTTTTTAGTCTTAACAATATTTTTTTATCATTTTTTCTCTCTATTTAGGAAATTCACAATCTGTTGGAAACAATCAGTGAATGTTATAACACTAAATTTGGAATAAAACATGGTAAATAAACATGAGTGGAGACACAGTCTAGTGACAGAACTCCGACGTGAATAGATAAGTGCAGCATTTAAAACACTGTAATGGATAGTCAATTACGGTATTACGTTAATTAATGAGGTCCCGGCTCCATCAACGTTTTAGACATCTGATTGGATTGTTTGGTAGAGTCTGCGTAGCCAGATTTGAGATCAATGGGTTATGGTGGTTCACAAGTTTCTTCCTAAATTTTGTATAGAGTTTAAAGAAAACGTCATTTATGTAGGGTACGTTTAGGTCTGAGTGCAGCGTTTTATTGGTTACATAATAGGAGGCTATTATGTTTTATCATTTAAAATTATTTACTTAAAATTTGTTTTTTTAAGCAAATTCAATAGCCTATTTTTTTAAATACCTAATATATTTCCTTCAGCAACATTGAATTTTCAGAGACACTGATTGTTTCAATAATTTTAGATGATAAGACAAAATTGTAAAAATTAAAAAATAGATAAAGTGCTGAATGAATGATAATTTAGTGGAAAGCAGCTTTTCGTCTTGTATAATTCACTGATGAGGTATTTTGCTAGGAACACGAGGAGAATTTAGGCATCACGGAGAAGATATTTGATGAGAATGTGTCCACTTTACTTTAAACGAAAGATTTTTCAAATAAATATATTTGTAGAAGAATAATTAATGCCTCAGCAATGCGAGTAGATTGTTTTCAGGGAAGATATTACGATCTAACGACAGAAAGAGGATTTTCGAAACAGATATGGGGAATGAACTCCAGTCAACAAAAGAAAATTGTAAGGGTACAGGGAGAGTTGAAAATATTTTAGGGATAGTGGAGAAACGGAGCATGAAATGGAATAAATAAAACACAAAATTTGCATGAATCGGGCATAAATTAAATGAGTTTTTTTAGTTGTGAAAAGTGGAAAATACGAGATGAAAATGTGATCAGTGTTTGTAAAAACTTTATCTATTTTTTAATTTTGACAATTTTGTCTTATCATCTAAAATTATTGCAACAATCAGTGTCTCTGAAATTTTAATGTTGCTGAAGGATGTAGGCCTATCTAATGATACAAACACTAACTAAAATTCAAGTACAAAATATTATTTGTATTAAAAAGTAAAATGTAGACTAGATACATGACACATGAATTTAAAAATATTACTAATTTTTACAGGTAAAATTTTAACTTAAAACAAATTATTGTATGTCATGGTTTTCAACTAAAAAGATGCATATACGCATGTTTTAGCTCATTGTAATGCCATGAGAGTTCAGTGTTAGACCTGGAAAGAAATTCAACTGTCACAGCAACAAGGAAAAGAACATGGGTTCTACCAGACAACCACAGCAGGAGTCTTATTAGAATTTAAAATTACATTTTAAGATCCTTCTTTTAAAGTTATTTGGCTCGTATAAATTGGAGGTACATTGTTTATGCAGTGAAAAAAATAATAAAAAACATTTTGCATAACTTGATTATAAACCAAATCGTTTTATATTTAATTCAAAAGTATTTATACAAAACATCTTCCATACATGATAAGGCGTTATTAGTATATTAAAAATCTGGTGTGAAACACTCACACAACTTTCTCTTGCCAGTGCAAATAATTAACAATAAACCTAACATTAGTAATAAAACATTAGAAATAAACAAAAAACCAACCTCATTTGAATACTAGACAGTGGTTACCGGTGTACTTTGATGGTTGGGGTTTAATACTCTCTCAGGAATGGTCGGCCTGGGTCTGTACAAGACTACACCTCATTTACACGTCATACACATCATTCTCATATCATTGGGTCATGGGGTTGCTTATTGTTCTAAATTGAACAGATTGCAACGTACACAAATTAGGAATAAAAAAATATGTGTTGATTTTGAGAAACTACAATGCTTTAGGCTTCCCTGTGTTTATGAACTTTTAAAATTTGGTTTTTCTGTTTTATTTTGTAATATGTTGTTCTATTATTACTTAACCGTCATTTTTGTAATAATTTTTATAGTTTAATTTTTGTACTCACTAAATACCTTTTGAGTTAATGTGACTTTAAAGGATCCCACACACCGGTGCGAATTATTCGCAGCTGTAGCGGCAGCGAGAATTCCGCGTTGGCTGCGGTAGCAATTTTCGCGTCACTGCTCAGACCGGCGCGTAAATCGCAACAATAGCGGTTGTTTATTTATCAACATTCATAGTTTTTGGCCTCCGGGCCAGCCCAGTCAGTCAGCTGGTAGAGTGTCGCTATTATTTGTTAAGTAACACCGGTTGGGCAAGCGACTTTGTATGGTGACCAGCTGACAGCCATCCATGAACAAACAGGAATCCCTGTTTAAACTCATGCCTAATGCACTTCAAAAATACAGCGATCAAATTGGGTAGTTGTTAATAATGTATAAAGTTCCCGATAACAAATAAAAGCTACAAAAAAAAATTCATAGTTGTTTTGCAATATGTTGTCTGAAAAAGAAGAGGTACTTGTGTTATGTGCATTAGTAGCAGAAGAAGAAAATAACTGGTTACTAATAAAGTTTAATTTATCTAATTAAGTAATACAATTTTGGAAAGTGTTGTAACATTTATTTTTCAATGTTACAATTTATTTTAAATTAATTTTTCCTTGCATTGATCTAATTGTATTAATTTTCGTTATCTGCTCTGTCGACGTTAATTAGTTATCTCTTAATTGATTTGCTCTTCTAGGCTTCTGTATTACCGTCGCTGCCATCTGTTTTATCTGCCGTCTCGGTTCTCCTTTTGGTTCTATCATGCTTTCTTTCATGATTACCCTGTTGGAGGGGACCCGTGACGTCAGGCCCGAGTTTTCCTTTTATGTAATTTTGCGTATCTCGTTCTTCTTTCTGCAAATGGTTATGTCGCCGGACGTGTTTTTGGTATTGGTGCCGTAATGAATTTTATGTTTTTTCGGGGTGCGTTATGTTGCTGCTTGTCTTGACCATTTTGCCTTCCCGTGTATCGGTAAGTTCTTCTCTTTTAATTTTGTAGTTAAACCCCAAAAAGCCGAAAATGTTAAATTTAAATTTGTAAATTTTGTAAACCCTTTGGGTATTTTAAATTTTATTTTAAATTTTTTTTAATGCTTTTCTTAAAGCGAACTTTTCTAGTTGAGCCTATGGGATTTAGCAACCTTTTATTTTTGTGTTTTTGGGGTAGCCCTCAGTTTTCTAAGTCCTGGTTTTTCTGCTCTTTGCAGGGACCCAGTGTGGGGCAGTTTTCACCACGTTTGGAAGGGATTTAAAACCCAGTGTGGGGCAGTTTTCACCCAGTGTGGGGCAGCTTTCACCCAGTTTGGGAATGATTTAAATCTGTTTGGGATGGATCCTATTTCAAGTCCTGACAAATGCTAATTTGTTCGAAAATTAATGTAATCCTGTTTGGAGCAAATGGTATCCGCTATGAATTTGCATTTCGTAACCCGAAAACTTCTTGTCGGCGATATGATTCGACCTTTCTCTAAAATATCCATCTAGAAGCATCCGTTATATAAAATTATATTTTGCAAATAAAACAAAATCTCATCTTTAATTTATTACTTGTGATAATGAGTTTTTTTTACGTAATTCTATTTAAGTATGCTGCTAAGCATGGTATAGTGTGGAGTTAATCTGTTTCCATACTTCTTACCTTTTAATCTTTTCTACATAAATTATTTTTGGATAAAACATTATTTATTAAAATTATGTTCTGTAATTTTGAAATTTTGTATTTGGTTTTTATCTAACTGGCTTTGTTAAATATAAAAAAATCAATTCTTATTAAATAAAATAATAATTTATTTTATTCTCTGTATCTTCGTCTTAAAGCCAAATTAATTATGATTGCTTATTAAATTAAATTATTTTAACCTTATCTATTGGTTATTTTAAAAGGCCTATTCAATTTAAATATTCAATCTATTGTTTCATTTTTATAATAAAATTTATTATTAATTATCAACCTTCTTTAATGAAATTTTTTTTCTCTCTGGATCCAGTATTAAGTAAAATATATTTATATTTATATTTTTTTGAGGAGTTTTGTCTTTTCTTAAATTTTGGCTATTTATGTTTTTAAGATCATTTTGCGCTTGTGTAACTTTCTCCGTTAAACAATAATTTAATTGTAACTGTAATTCTTTAAGTATTTCTTTTCATTCAACATTTTATTAAATATTTTTACTATTTTATTTTTCTCGATTTATTTTAACATCACACCACCGCAGTCTCTCCTGTTGGAGTTTATTTGTTCCCCGTGCCAATTTTGTTTCGTGGCGTTTTGGTTTCGCTCGAACAAAAGGGGTTACAGTGTGTAACCTTTCTACAAGGTACATTGTGTTGTTGACAATTTAAAATACACAATGAAATGTATTGCAGCAGTATTGTATGGTATTAACAAAACAGCACAAAAAATCTGGTGTGAAACACTCACAGAACTTTATCGCCCCAATGCAAAAAATAACCAATATAACCTAACATTAGTAATAAAACATTAGAAATAAGCAAAAACTAACCTCCATAAACATAATTTAATTTTAATCATGAGTGAAAGGCGCAAAATGAAAATCAACCTCAGTTTGGCTTAAAAATACGGAAAAATCACTCTTTCACGCTAAACTAGGCTCTGTAGAGAAAAATGCTTTGAATAAAAGTTGTAGATCTTTTAATTTTTTATAAATTTTTATTAGAAACTTTTGTTATAAAATGCGTACTAAGGCTGAAATCTTAAAAAGTCAATTTATTTTACACATTTTCATGGAATAGAAAATCACTAATTACTTTTAAACTAAGCGTTTTACATAGAAATGTTTGAAAAAAAAAATTGTAGATGTTTTAATCGTCTACAACTTTTATGATATACATTTTTGCGCTAAAATGCATATTAAAGCCGCAATCTTGAAAAAATAATTTTTTTAAGAGAAAAGAGCCTTTCCAAAAATTTCAGCAAACATGGCGCCTACCCTATCTTGTAGAGCATAAACAATTTAGTAAACCAGGCTATTTTAAAAAAAATCGTAGGAGCCGTTTTTGAGAAAATCGCAAAAAAAGTGAAAAGTTACACGAATAAACTACTACTTCCGGTTGACCGATTTTGATGAAAATGTTCGTGTCGGGTCCGGTAGTGGTGTCTAACTTAAGTTTCAAGTTTCAAGTTCGTACGATGTTCCGTTTTTTAGATATTCTGTTCACGCACGCACGCGCGCACGCGCGCGCGCACACACACACACTCACACGCACGCACGCACGCACACACACACACACACACACACACACACAAACCAATTGCTAAAAACATGTTTTTTGGGTTCAGGGGGTCTGAAAACGTGTAGATTCGGTAAAAACTCGACATGAAAACAATAGGCCTACTTTCCTTCCTATAATATTCATATAGGGAAGGGAAAGTAAAAACCATCAAATTGGACTTAAGACTGTAGAACACTCTTAGTAATTTACTTTATTTAAGTAAATAATTTTTTACTTTCCCTTGCTCTGTATGAAAATATCGGGAAGAACGTATTGGTTTTATGTCGATTTTTCGAAATCGAGTTTTCACCGGATGTACACATTTTCAGGCTCCCCTGAATCCAAAAAATAACATGTTTTTAGTGATGGTCTGCGCGCGCGCGCGCGCGTGTGTGTGTGAAAAAATATCTCAAGAACGAAGTATCGTACAAAGTCGGAACTTAAAACTGAAATTAGGTACGACTGCGGGACCCGACATGAACATTTTCATCAAAATCAGTCAATTGGAAGTAGTAGTTTATTCGTGAAATTTTTCACTATTTCGCGATTTTCTCAAAAACAGCTTCTAAATTTATTTTTTGAATTCGCCTCATTTAGGGCTTAGGCCTACTACATTTTTTATGCTCTACAAGATAGGGTAAGTACCACGTCTGCTGAAATTCTTGGGAAGGCTGTACTCTCATAGAAAAAAATGTTTTTTCTAAAATTGCGGCTTTATTTGCATTTTAGAGGAAAAGTGTATATAATCAAAGTTGTAGGACATTCAAAACACCACAACTTTTATTTCAAACATTTGTTTTGTACATTGCTTACTTTAGCGGCAAATTAGTGATTTTATGTTTTTTTCCATGAATATCTGTAAAAAATGTATTTTTTAAAGATTGCGTTCTTGGTATGCATTTTATGAGACAAGGGTAGGCCTATAAGTCACTTATAATCAAAATTATAAGAAATTAAAAACCTGCAACTTTAATTTGTAATATTTTTTCTCTAGTACAGAGCCTAGTTCAGAGGTAATAGGCCTAACTGATTTTTCGTATTTTTAATTTTACGTCATTCGCTCGTGATTAAAATTAGGTAATGTTTTCCAATCTATAATTTTTAATCACGATTAGACATAGGTTATAATTTTCATTATTTATATTGGCAAGAGAAAGTCATGTGAGTGTTCACACCAGATTTTCAATGTATTACTTTGTTTTTGTACCTATCAATATTATGTAATGTTAAACATTAAATAAATTATTAAATATACAGTTAATAACTTCGTCAGTTTTGTTACTGAACCGTTCAATCCTATACAAAATAAATATCTAATTCTGAGCGGTAACAATATCTACAATATCTGCGGTGGGGTGAAAAGTAAATAAGATTCGAACTTGAAAACCTCATTTTCTCCAAACTGAATGAGATAGACATTCCCCCTTTACCCCTGTATATTTCTAATTCAGTCTCTGGCATTTTGGTACTTCGCGAATTCGCTGTTGTTGCGAAAAAAACGCTGTCGACTGCAAACTGAATATTCGCTGTGACAGCGAATAAAAACGCGGCAAATTCGCGCAAATCTTCCTCCAGGTCGCGCTGGTGTGGCTGGCTCGTATGCCGCCATTACAATTAACAACAGCTGTTTATTGTTGTTGTAACAGCTGTGGCTTACATAACCGGTATTCCGCTGCTTCAGCGAATATTTCGCACTAAAATCGCAGCGAATAAAACGCTGCACATTCGCGCGAAATCCGCTCTGGTGTGGGCTGGCTCGTAAGTCGCCATTACTTTAAACAACAGCTGTCGCGTGAACAACGAATATTTCGCTACTGCTGCGAATATTTCGCGCCGGTGTGTGGGATCCTTTAATAATTTTTATAGTTTAATTTTTGTACTCACTAAATACCTTTTGAGTTAATGTGACTTTAAAGCAATAAATAAAGTAATTACCTGGTAATTAAAAGGTAACGTGCTCGCCTCTCATCATGCGGTCCTGGGTTCGAATCCCACTTAGGCACGGCATATTTTCATACGTTACAAAAAATCATTTCATCCTACATTGCATAAAGTTCCACCCCAATGTCGTCGCTAATGACCGTTGCAGTTGATGCGACGTTAAATAAATAAATAAAAAAAAGGAATTACATTGTTTTAGAATGAATAAAATAAATGTTGTTACTATCTAATTAAATTTTTTTAACTTTTCTTACCATTATTGTAATCTCTTTTAATTAATTCAGCCAGCTTAATTCATAACCCTTTGCAAAAAGCATCCATTTTATTATTGTTTAAACAGAATTTAAAAAAAACTTCTCGAAGATAAACGTATACACTATCATAACTACATAACTAAAACGTGGACATTAAAACTACATAATAAATACAACATTAAAGTACTTCTCTTAAACCATTCCTTGTCTTACAAATAGTATACTACTATAATTTTAAATGTAAACAATTATTTAGAACTGTTTCAGGAACAAAGCAGGAAATAGTATTGAAATTAAATAATTAATTTCTAGGAAGAAATGATTATTCACGAGTTATTTTAACAGTTGTTTTTAAATTAAAACGTGTCATAAATAATAACTTTTAGAATAACTTGAGAATTAATATAAACGTAAAATAATGTGTTTTCTAATTTTTTCATAAATTATAGAATTGCTCTGCCATATTCGATTTGTGATAATTGTATTCAGTACATATTTATTTCCTTTAACTGAATATGGGTTACTTGGTTTTAAAAATTGGGAAACAAAAAAATATTCAAGGGTGCAGATTATGACAAATGGTAAGGTAAACCGCATTAATTTTCTCGCTGATATTTAAGCAGTACCACATTTTTTACCTATATTAAAACTGACACATAAACAGCATTAATCTTGTCAGATTTGTAATTACTTTTATATTCCGGTCCACAATATTTCGACGCCATCGTTGTAATCTAAACTACATTGGTTTTATTTGAAAAATCATTTTCATTAAAACCATAGTTGCTCGTTAAATAGTTAAGGCTTCCAGGTTAGTGCAGCATCTTTTATTAATACAGGACTGACTTACCTGTTGGCGTATTAAGGTAAACCCAATTAAATCAACACAGGTTACGTTTACCTTACGATGTCAAATTTGTCCACCTGTGATGCTAAATAACATTCATGTCCCCCAAGCCAGAGTGGTGCGATATCTTGGCTTATGGCTTGACAAGCGACTAACTTGGAAGAAGTATCTGCGTACAAAACGTTTAGAACTTAACCGCCGCCAGAAGCTACTTTTCTGCTTAATTAACCCTCGATCAAAATTGAACCTCCGTTCCAAGATTTTAATATACAAAACATTTTTGAGACCAATCTGGACTTATGGTCTCCAGCTCTTTGGAGTAGTGGCAGAGAGTAATTTAAAGTCGATCCAAGCCTTTCAATCAAAATTCTTAAGACTTGCTTCTGGAGCTTCTTTTTATATAAGCAACAAAACCCGTCACGACGATTTCAAAATTCCGACAGTAAAGGGGCTAACCGAGTCCTTGTATAGAAAATTTCACGAACGACTAGATGTTGATTCAAACCAACTAGCCCGTGATCTAGCTACAAGGAACTTTGCACCTGTGCGACGTCTAAAGCGAAAATGGAGAAAATGGAGAGAAATGGAGAAAATGGAGTAGAGTTTTCTTGGTCTAAATAACGGATAATACCCTTAGTTATAATTGGAGAATGTACCACTGAGTACCTCTTCTCCTTAAAGCGAAACTCCCCACCACTATTAAAAATATCATATACGGAAATTGTGCACCTCAATGTACAGTACCGTAATAAAAATTCAAGACGAAAGAAATAATAATAATTTAAGTCTACATACCATGGTTTTACAATTTCTAAAATCAAAATAGTTTTTTCTCAAGTTTTCTAATATTGCAACTAGGGTTCAAAACGAATAATGGAACTACAGTTCCATTATTACTGGATTGTCATAAAAGGTGAGCATTTTATTATTATTACGTTTTTTAATGAACCTTGCGTATTTTTATTTTGTCTAATGTGTTTCGTCCACCGCAGTTTTGCGCTTTGCAAAATCCCATTAACAGCGATCGGAGAAAGTTTTGTGTATATTTAAATCAATTTCACTTAAAATGTTTATATTGGTTCCCAATACAGAGTGATTATAAATGAAATAGACAGTTTCGATAGCTTATAGAAAATTTATTTTTGAAAAGCTAAGGTAATCACTTACGTGATTATATAGAAGAGTTCATTAAGTTTTTATTGAAAATATTTACATATGTTCAATGTGTGCACCATTTGTAACACGACAGATATCAACACGGTATTCGAATTCTTTCCACACACGATTAAGCATATGACGGTCAACTGTGGCAAGAGCATTTGCGATACGTTGTTTTAGATCATCGATATCTACAGAAAGAGGTGGTACAAAAACTTTGTCTTTTACATAACCCCATAAGAAAAAGTCGCAGGGCGTTATTTCTGGACTACGAGATGGCCACGGCGTAAACACAATGTTTTCCTCACTTGCATGGCCGATCCATCGTCTAGGAAGACGTTCATCAAGATAAATTCTGACCTGTAAGTGCCAGTGAGGCGGTTCATCAAGATAAATTCTGACCTGTAAGTGCCAGTGAGGCGGAGTTCCATGTTGTACAAAAATGAAGTTATCACTATCTTCCTGGAGTTGAGGCTAATCACCATTCGTTTAACATGTCTAGATAAATTACTCCGGTTACTAATTCAAGAACACAATAAGCTTTCTCCACTTGAGTAGCGGTCATTTTGTTAGACTGGTCGTTGTAACAGCTGCTAACAACAAAATGCAACAAAACTAGCAACAGTTGTACCAATATAAACTTTAAAAAATTCCCTACAAACCTATATCATTTACTATATTCAAATACACCAGTTTGATGTTCAAGAAGCTGTCGGAAGTGTCTATTTCATATATAATCACCTTGTATAACGGATTTAATTTTTATCAAATTTGTTAATATTACATTAAGCCTATATTTAATTTTTTTTGATTTTATGTTTATAAGAACATCATTATCAATGATGAGAAATGAGAATATCATTATCAATTTAACTGGCTACTTTAGGGTTTGAAACAAGGACGGCGTCCAGAGGGTAAGTTAGATCTTTAATTCTGGCTCAGAATTAAGGCCGGGAGTTTCAACCTATTAAGTATTAACCGACTTAATAATTAAAAAGGTCCACTGCAACGCAAACTTGTTTGATTACAAACATTTGAATGTTATTAAAATAACTGACGCTGTATACATATTACATAGGCTAGAAAAACATAACCCTAATTACAAACGCTATTTGCTCTGTCCTTGTTTTCTTTATTAATTGTCGTTAGGAACATTCCTAAATAAGACTAACGAGATGAAAAGAATGTACGTATTATGACTAGACTGATGCAAAGGAAAAAGTTGTTAAAATGATGCCAGAAAATATAAGCATTTTAATTAAAAATTCCATGTACACACTATTTTCTTCACTAAAATTATCAAATTGTACCGAAGAGCAAGCATATTTTAATACTAGAAAATTTTAAAAAATTAACAATGTAATTTTCTCTGCGCCATTTCAAATATGTAACTCATTAAAATTGATTAAAATTGAAACACAACATCAAAAAAACTGTAATAAAACAATTTATTTTTTAGGACTACTGTGGGTCATCTATCTGGAACGATGGGTTTTGATTTGTAATTATTTACAGACCTTAGCCGGGAATCGAAACCGAGCGTTATAATAAATTTTGTTTATTAAAATATTTAAGTTACTTAAGTCACGAGTTTTCCTTTGTTTACAATGAGGGGTAAAGAGGGAAAAGCATCAGTGCGCATTCGCGACTGTTTTAATTTCAATACAACAAACACAATAACTTATACTACACTCAGAGCAAATACAGTGTATCGCGGAACTTTTTGTAGGTTAATTGTACGAATATAATTGTTTGTTACCGTAAACAGAAATGTTAGTTTCTTGAAAACGTGGGCAGACTATTCACAAATCTGAACGAAATCTGAACGAAATATGCAGTGTAATAAAATACTGTGAAGTTGAAACTAAACAAAAATATTTTTCCATGCCTCTTAACAAAAGCCATGAGCGAGTGGCTAACTACTGTGTTGTTTCTCTTTCCACAATTTGAAAAATAAAGAAGGAAATTAAAGACGTGAAGAAACTATTGTTCATCAGTTTTGTTGACGCCAGGTAAAAAAAGGAAACAGTTAGATATACTAGTAAGACTGGTTGTGAAGACGCAAGTGTCAGCGATAGTAAAGAAGGCGATTCATTCGTAGAAAATTTTGTTTTAATGGAATAAGGTAGCTGGTAATCACAGCAAATCAAACATTTCTAGTCATGTAATTAAGGTATAGGCAATATTACAGGTCACATTTTCTTATAAGGTTTATGAAGAAAACATTTTCTCAGAATAAACCACAGCTTACAAAATGTAAGTAGAAACTGCACGGTAGTGAAATGTACGAGCAGTGTCTCATTATTGAGGTTGTCACTGTCAATATTTCACTTCCCTTCCTCACAGCCAATCCATACGCAAAAGGCAATCTCATGACTTCAGAATCTATAAATTAAAAATAAATTTTAACACTGTATGATCTATCTAAAATCTTATTTTTTTAATGACAACAAGAAATATTGCATGGTACATTCGGTTTATTTAAAGCCGATTGTCCGGGTGTCGCCTATAACAGAATTTCAATTTTCTGACACTGCCAGATATTTGAATCTACACTTAGATCGCTCTCAGTAACAGAACATACTGTGACACTCTTATCGCTAAGGTCCGTTTCGGGATCTAGGTGATTAAATAATAAATACACTAAAGTTTACAATTAAAAATATTTATTACACTAAAAGATTTACAAAATAAATAATTAAACTAATTATCATGAAGTAACACAATAAATAACTTAATAATTTACTAAAAATAAATAATAAACAATAAATAACTTAATAATTTACTTAGCACTACTTACAATCAATTTTATGGAGTACACATATAAAATGAAACTGAATACACAAAAATTGAGTTTAATACAGATACACAATACACACAAAAAAGACAGTAAAACAATCGTTGACCAACACAATGCTCGAAACGTTTCTGCACTACGCCCGATAGCCACTCGTCAAAGATCAAACGAATACTAACTCTCTGACCGCGCTCGGGGGTCTATTTATAGTGAATCAAAAAGAATCTTCCCGAAAAACACCGAACTTCGATACAAATAATAAAGTACAAAAAATCCTTTATAAATGAGTGCTAGAAAAATCTATTGTAAACAAGCCAACTATAGATCTTATTGTAAATAGAAAGTGTTACAGGTCCCTTCATAAATAATAGCGCAGTTCTTTCAAACAATTTTCATGAATAGGCACCCCTTTTATAGCCACCCCATTGTTACTCTTTCACTCTATTATCCTCTCTTTACTATTTTTATGAATGAAATGCTAGAACTTTTGCGAACCATGCCCTTCTTATTGTCACAATACATTTATCTACCAAAAGAAAACTACTAGATCTAATCTTTTTAAATAATTTGAGTTTAGAGACTGAATTTCACCTGTCAAACTCAAACAAAATAAACTTGTGTAAATAAATTTTAAAACCCATTTGGACACATAGAATACTAAGGGTATTTTTCATTCTCTAACATTGACGTTTTATAATGGTGCAGTCACAGACTAACTGAAGCATGTTTAAGGGAAGACTGTACTTTGTACCCCGCTAATGTTAAAATTTTATTTTTAGGTACATTTTTCACAAGATTGGTAAATGATAGGGAAATGAAACTTCAATTACTTGTAGTTGTCGGGTTGCTCGAGCTACTAACATTTTCAAAACTTAATCCGTTAAACCATAAAATTAAAAACAGAATAAGGAATAACATAAAAATTTTACAAATTTTTTTACAGTATTTTAAATATTAATAATTTTTGTAGCTTTTGAGAAAGTCATAAAAGTACCGGAATATGTGAATGTAGGCCTACAAGATAAATAACTGGTAAAAATTTTGGCCTTGTATGTTTAACGGTTTCCGAGAAAAATGTACCTAAATGTTAAAAATTTAAATTTACGGGAACAAGGAAAAACACAAAAAGGCACAAATATAAAACAAAATGTACTCAAACAGGTAAATTTCCTATCAACATTTGGTTAGAAAGCTGAACCAACAGCTGCGAGTACTAAAAACAGTAATGCAATATTTTAAAACCAACCATAATTTTACCTACCCACCGGGTTGGTCTAGAGGTAAAGTCGTCGCCAAAATCAGCTGTTTAACAGCTGATTTTCAGAGATAAAGATTCCTGGTTCAAATCCTAGTTAAGGTAGTTACTTTTATACGGATTTGAATACTAGACAGTGGTTACCGGTGTATTTTGATGGTTGGGGTTTAATTAACCATACTCTCTCAGGAATGGTCGGCCTGGGTCTGTACAAGACTACATATCATTTACACGTCATACATAAATCATCCTCATCTCATTGGGTCATGGGGTTGCTTATTGTTCTGAATTGAACAGATTGCAACGTACACAAATTAGGAATAAAATATTGTATTTTAAAAACTAAAATTCCCTTTGCTCTAAAACGATCGGTATAAAATTATAAAAAATTTTCGTTCTTGATGACACAACAATTTTTCTGGGTAAACCTCCGAAAAACTTAATTTTTCCATTAAAATAATTTTTTTACGTAATTAATGTTTTTGTGGTTGATCTCGGTCTGAACCATTGAAAAACGTAAAAAACCGAAATTCAAAATTTTCAGTTAAAACCGTTATACAGTCTTGCCTTAACACACCCTGTTATACACACAACATTTTTTTTTGAGATGTTAACTTGTTGTTGTTTAATCATTAGCCGAGAAGCTGTTTGGAACCACTAAAGGCTTTACTAAGTAAAACGGGGCGGCCCATGGTGTAGTGGTCAGCGAAACTGGCTACTATGCCGGGGTCCCGGGTTCGATTCCCGGTCAGGTCGGGCATATCTTTCATCTGTAAATCACCACATATCATTACCTACGCACAAGCCCAAGGCTTGTGTAGGCATCATCACTCAAAAAAAAAAAAAAAAAAAAAACAAGGAAACAGGTGGTTTACAATATTGCCTTCCCCACTTAGTGGAAAAGTTTGCTTATCAGCATGATAGGCCCTCTGAAAAGCATCAACTTTCCACCCTGCAAATAACACCTTCACTTCATTCACGACAGGGTCTAACTGTACAATGAAATTCATTAATTTTAGGGGAGATAACTCTGACCAGTGTCTTTTATCCCTGAATCCTGGTTGAGAGGGCTAAGAAGCCCTATGATGGCGACATCGTGTTAAGGAACACCTGGTCGCTCGGGGAACAATATAACAGAATAATTGCAACCTCAAGAAATTTAGGGGGAATTTTATAGTTTAAATAGGAAATAGGATTCTGGTTCGTGGGACATTAGAACTGGGACTTGAAAGGGACTTTATCCCACTACCTCTTTTGTTCTTAAATTATTCAGTCATTATAATGGCTGATAATGTGGTAAATAACAGAACTATTTTTTGTAGCCCTGGAACTAGCAGATCAAGTACAAATAATTTGATACACCACCTGACTGTTATAGGCAAGATCTTAAATTAAAGACAGTGAAAGAAAAAAATTTAGATTTCGGTGTTAATTATGTTAACAAACTAAACGGACTTCAAAATTCATGAGATATCAATTGATTAGACTTAATTTAACTCAAAATTCAAGTTTAGAACGATTTTTTTATTTACCTTATAAAAACTGTAATAAAATATTCGCGTAACATTCTTTTCATTTATTACTTTCTCTTGCCTATATGAATATATAGGAAGGAAAGTATTGTTTTCATGTCAATTTTTCGAAATCGAGTTTTCACCGGATCTATACGTTTTCAGACCCCCTGAACCCAAAAAACATGTTTTTAGCGATTGGTCTGTGTGTGTGTCTGTGTGTCTGTGTGTCTGTGTGTGTGTCTGTGTGTCTGTGTGTCTGTGTGTCTGTGTGTGTGTGTGTGAACAGAATATCTCAAGAACGGAACATCGTACGAACTTGAAACTTGAAACTTAAGTTACATACCACTACCGGACGCGACACGAACATTTTCATCAAAATCGGTCAACCGGAAGTAGTAGTTTTTCGTAGAATTCGTATAATTTTTCAGTTTTTTGCGATTTTCTCAAAAACTGGTCCTACGATTTTTTTTAAAATCGCCTATTTTACTCAATTTTTGATTCTCTACAAGATAGGGTAGGCGCCATGTCTGCTGAAATTCTCGGTGAGGCTGTTTTCACGTAAAAACGTTGTTTTTTTAAGATTACGGCTTTAATATAAATTTTAGTGCAAAAACTTATATAATAAAAGTTGTAGAGAATTTAAAAACCTACAACTTCTGTTTCAAACATTTTTTTGTATAACGCTTAGTTTAGCGGTAATTTGCGATTTTCTGTTTTTTTTCTCACGAAAACGTGAGAAAAATCGATTTTTTTAACATTTCGGTCTTAGTATGCATTTTACGACAAAAGTGTATATATAAAAGTTATAGAAAATTAAAAGATCTACAACTTTTGTTTAGAGAATTTTTCTCTACAGAGCCTAGTTTAGCGTGAAAGTGTGATTTTCCGTTTTTTTAAGCCAAATTGAGTTCGATTTTCATTTTGCGTCTTCCACTCATGATTAAAATAAGGTTATGTTTTTGAGGTTAGTTTTTTGTTTATTTCTAATGTTTTATTAATAATGTTAGGTTTATTATTAATTATTTGCATTGGCAAGAGAAAGTTGTGTGAGTGTTTCACACCAGATTTTTTTTATTATATTATTCGGAAAAATGACAAGGATGAAAATATCGATTGGTGTTAGTCTTTCTTTTGCCATATCAGATATTTATCGTTGAAAAGTTGAAGAATAAGTTGTAATGTAGCAGTAATAAAGAAAAACACTGATATAAAGAATGTACTAAAATCAGGCTTGCCAATTATTTCCAATATTCTGCGAATTTGTCTTAGAATATCAGGCTAAAAAATAATGAGTATTATGAAACTGAATCTCTTTGTAAAGAGTGGATATCAAAAACTACGGCCGTAGGAATAAATGCATACTACATTTATGCGTTCGACTAGCTATCAAAATAAACGTTTTTGTAGAGCGTGGATTATAGGAAAGGAGAGGATGTTTGTAGTGAGACCCAAGTTTACCAGACCTAAACAAATTGAACTTTTTGTAATGGGAACATCACTTTGGCAACGTTTTATGCAGGTAAATCAGAGTTTATCTTTAAAACTAATCCTCAATCCTAACCGGAGAATGAACCACTGAGTACCTCATCACCTGACAGTAAATTTGAAACAGTGGAAAATATTAAAAATAGTGAAGCAGATATTTAAAAAAAAACTAAATTTCTTTTTGCACTAAAACCAGTAATATAAAAGTATGAAAACTATTTGTTCTTGGCGACATTTTAATAATTTAGGACAAATCTGATAAAAACCTAAAAAAATTCCATTAAAATAATTTTTTGTCGCAATTTAATGTTTTTATGGTAGATTTAGGTCTAAACTATTGAAAAACATAAAAACCGAAAATCAAAATTTTCAGTTAAAACTATCATGCAGTCTCCCCTTAAGCTTGTAAGAGCCAAGTGTTTAGATCATCAGCCGAAAAGCTGGTTTGAACCTGTAGAGGTTTTACTAAGTAAAACGAGGAGTGAGGTGGTTTACCATTGCCTTCCTCACTGAATGGAAAAGTACGCTTATCAGCATGCCGGGCTCTCTGAAAAGCACATATTTTCCACTCTGCATTATGACACCTTCACTTCATTCACCACAGGGTCTATCTGTATATTGAAATTCATTACTTTCAGAGGAGATAACTCTTGATTAGTGTCTTTTACTCCTCTACCTCTTTTGTTCTTAAATTATTCAGTCATTTAATTGGCTGACCATGTGATAAGAAGTAGAACTATTTATTTTAGCCCTGCAATAAACAGATTGAAAGTAAATAGTTCGACTCTCCACCTGTCTGTTATGAGCAGAAGAGCAAAGATTACAGATATTTTTGTACGAAAATTTTATTTTTTTATTTCATCCCTACCGTTGGGGTTGTAACTAGGGATAATATTTTATACGTTATAAATTCGGTGTGATGCTCTCTATTGAGAAGTGTACAGAGATTCATTACAATTTATTAAGAGTAAAAATTGTCATAAAAGGCAGAGTCCCTCTTTAAACTTAAAACATTATCAATTTAATGGTACATCCAAACAGAAGTTAATTTAAATGCTGAGAATGAATTAAATCCTTTTCCCCTACAGTAATTAAATTGCTCCTTTGGAGCAAAAGTATACAGCTGTATTACTAACATCCCCCTTGTCGTCAAAAGGGAGTTACTACTGAAGCTTCCTTAGACATCTTACATTAGTAAACAGAAGTTCTTCAATTTGTGCAGTTTCGCGAAGTAATCAAATAAAAATATTTAAGTATTTATTTAGTTTAAATTATAACTAACTATTTTTTCAACGTATACAGCAATGAACTATGCACCCCTAAATTTTAAAAATTTATCGAATCCCTAAAACAAACAACTTATTTTTTCTGTTAATCAGTTGTTGTCACTCCTTTATCTTAAACATTAATATAGTTCAAATCTAATCACGCTTAATAAACACATTAAAAACAATTATTAAAATTACTATTATTAACTGAATACTCTTAATGATTAAATTGTTAGAAATTTCAAATTTCACACATTTCACTCGGACCTAAAAATCCCATTTATTGTTGACGCCATACACGAAACGTATCAACGCTTTAAATTAAAACTATTTAATTTTAAATTAATTTAAAAATTAAATTAATTAATATTAATTAATTAAGTCACTGGGATTAAGAGGCGTACATTTAATCTGAGGCTTATATATGAACAATTTGGATAAATAAAACAAAAATATTCGTAAAAGTTTGTTAAATGTACAAAGAGAATTCTCAAATTCTATTTGTTGTAGGCATTACTTTACAACCGAGTCACAATAAATAATTTGTTACCTTTTATCTTCATCAGGACATGTTCTCTTGGTAAAGAGTGAACAATCAATTACATTTCACCTTTTCCCTCAAATTTATTTAAATATTCATGAATTTGACTGAGATACCCAGTGGTGTCTGTTCAAGGATAGTTGGCAGCTGTTTACTTTACAAAATCTCATCCCTTTTGTTAAAGTTAAATTATTTACAAGAATTTTCGCCAGCAGTCTGACTTGATCAGCCCAGAGGCTAAAATGATAATTCAGGTTTTATTTTCGTTCGAAAACTTTTATTTTAATAGAGGTAAAAAAAATGCTTAGGTGTATTTTAAGTTTTGCTAAGTAAATGACGATTACGTAGGAAATTAATTGCGGGTACAAAATTTATTTTGTAAAATATTGTGAAAAAATTGCTTAGGTGTATTTTAAGTTTTGCTAAGTAAATGACGATTACGTAGGAAATTAATTACGGGTACAAAATTTATTATGTAAAAAATTGTGAAAAAATTGCTTAGGTGTATTTTAAGTTTTGCTAAGTAAATGACGATTACGTAGGAAATTAATTGCGGGTACAAAATTTATTTGAGGATTAGTGCAGAAACTTCCGATAAACACAACGTCTTCCAGTGCATATGAAACCGTGATTATTACTTACTACATTAATACTATGCATGCTCTATCTCAAGATAAGAGAGTGAAAGTTAGTGGAAAATTTATTACTTTGTATAGTAATAATATTATTTAATTTCCCAAAAATATTGCAATTTTATTACTTTTAATTATTATTAATTTATACACACATTCTTTTTAATAACACTTTCATTCTATTTTCCGACGGATATTGCGGTGCGGTGGAAATTGCGGTTAAAAACCCAATATTTCAAATATTTATTAATATTTCAAACAACCTCACACAAAAACATTGTAATAAAGCTCTACTTTTAATTTACTTACCATCAATTCCATGATCCATTTATATTACGAAATAAGTTTTGAGATCACAATTGCAATAAAAGTTGTAGGATTTTTAATTGTCTACAACTTTTATTATATAATTTTTTGGGCTAAAATGCATAATATTAAAGCCGCAATTTAAAAAAAAACAATTTCTTTACGTGAAAACAGCCTCACAAAGAATTTCAGCAAACATGGCGCCTACCCTATCTTGCAGAGCATAAAAAATTTTGTAAATTATACGTTTTTTAAAAAACTCCTAGGACCAGTTTTTGATAAAATCGAAAAAAGTGAAAAATTACACGAATAAACTATTACTTCCGGTTGACCGATTTTGATGAAAATGTTCGTGTCGGGTTCGATAGTGGTATGTTACTTAAGTTTCTAGTTCGTACGATGTTCCGTTCTTGAGATATTCTGTTCACACACACACACACACACGCACACAGACCAATCGCTAAAAACATGTTTTTTTGGTTCAGGGGGTCTGAAAAGTGTAGATCCGGTAAAAACTCGATTTCGAAAAATCGACATAAAAACAATACTTTCCTTCCTATATATTTATATAGGCAAGAGAAAGTAAAAATTGTATGTGGGAGGTACGTTAACCTCCAAAAATCAACCCCTTAACATTTGATTACCCTAATGAATTTCAACCAATAGCGTAACCCGAGACCCTACGAAGCTTTTATCCAAAACATGAAGAAGCAACATTTTTTTAAGAGAATTAATTATCCCGTCTGAAAGAAATTTGAGATATCTTTTTATTGGAACCAGTATTTTTACTCCGAATGTAAAAATATTGTATGTAAAAGTACTTTATAAGTCAAAGTAAACTGCGATGAGAGAAGTTTTACGTTACTGAATTAAATTAGATTTTTAAAATATTAAATTGTTAAATCAAAGAAAATAAAATGGAAAAGAACCATTTTAACAGGTTGAGTGCTATGAGAGACATATTTATCTCTCAGTGGCCAAACCCACATCGGTTTTCAAAATAAAAAAAAAGTTGGGTCATTTTTGCTACAACATTTTTTTGTAATTTTTACATTCAATTTGAAATTGTAAGATGTGAAAAATATCCAAAATAATTTTCTTGTTTATGGTATGGGATTACTCTCAACTTTCAACTCTTCAACTCTCAACTTTCACAAGCTATAAAGCTTGTGAAAGTTGAGAGATAAATTAATCTCTCGTAGCGGATAGCATCCTCATTGTTTTGGGGAAAACCATGAAGACAAAATATGGGGTCTTTTCCGTTTTCTGTATGCCACTACCAAATCTGAATTCCCTGAAGGGTTGCGCATGTGTTAATTTCTTCCTTCATTACCTTACTGAATACTCAACTGAGACTGACACATTCATGCACGCGCACATACGTCCTTCCTAATCTCATTATGTATTACAGTACTATCTTACAAGTTTTGTTGTTTGATTTCTTATTTTGATTGTTTGTTTTATTTTCTTATTACTACATTACTATTACGTTTTATTTTTTTAATCATTTACATTGGGAAGAGAAAGTCTTGCGAGTGTTTCACACAGACTTTTGGCGCGCTAGACTCAGTAGTAGGAGAATTGTATAACCCTTCAGGGAATTCGGATTTGATAGTGGCATACAGAAAACGGAAAAGACCCAAAAAATGTCCTAAAATTTAAAAATAAATAAAATAATTAACTTTTATAATAAGCATAAAACGAAAAAGAAAACTACACAATTTACTACACCGATCAAAACATAGCCAAACAACGACAAAAGATGCGTATCGTAGGTTACAGCTGAGCAAAATTATTTTCTGCCAACCTTTGAAATGAGAATGATCGTACAAATAATTTTACTAAATGATATATGATATAAAAAATATAATATTTTGCAATAATCAGAAACAACCGAAAATTGCTGATTTTTTTGAATCTTTATAACTTTTTAATAAAAATTGCTACAAAAATGCTAAGACCATTTCCGGAAACTGCAGAATTTTTTAAATATTATAAACTAGAAAATGTTATTGACAATGAGTAATAAAATCATCTCTCGGCTGTTTCTATGTTTGAAGTACTGAGAGATAAATTCATCTCTCAAAAGCAAATTGGGCAAGAACTAGTGAGAGACATATTCATCTCTCAATAGCGTGTCTGGCAAGATCAAGTGGATTGGGCATAGCACTCAACCTGTTAAGTTGCTAAGGATAGTTTTTAACGCTTTTTTATACATTGTTAATCATACGCTACACATAGATCTTAACATCACTGACATAAATGAAAAAATTTACCAGACATATCAACAATTTAAATAAAAATTAGAAACAATACTAACCATCTAATCCGCACTTAAACTTGTCGACATTTAAGAGATCCCGTAAATCGTCAACTCCAAAAAAATAGAGCCGAGTCAACAAGTCAACCGACCTTCACCTTAGTAAACATTTTTTTTTTAATTCCTAATAAGTGTACTTTGCAATCTGTTCAATTGAGAACAATAAGCAACCCCATGACCTAATGAGATGAGGATGATGTCTATGACGTGTAAATGAGGTGTAGTCTTGTACGGACTCAGGTCGACCATTCCTGAGAGAGTATGGTTAATTGAACCCCAACCATCAAAGTACACCGGTAGCCACTGTCTAGTATTCAAATCCGTATAAAAGTAACTACCTTTACTAGGATTTGAACCAGGAACCTTCGTCTCCGAAAATCAGCAGTTGAACAGCTGATTTTGGCGACGACTTTACCTCTAGACCAACCCGGTGGGTTAGTAAACATAATAAAAAAACAAATTTTACAAATTTAATCATTATTTTTTAGACAGGCGTCATTCCATCAATGTCAGGGAGTTAAAACGTGAGAGTCCTGCTAATGAGTGGTATTTTCATCAAAAGAGGTGGAGTGGTGTAAAATAAGCTGCAAATATATTACTTGTTGTGCACAGCTGCACAAATTGAATAAAATAAATTCAAAATTTATGTAATAAAATTGAAGATAGGCATAATTTAAAAAATTTTACAACATTTTAATTTAATATTTATGTCAAATTTATTCATTAATTGCATGTGAAAAACTGATAAAAATCTGTGTTTTTGTCTGAAACTAAAAGTTTAAAATATATAGCAAAAATGTTTACAACATAAATTTTAAATAATCAAGATATCTACAGGTTTTAATGTAAATTAATATTTTTGTACAATATTTAGGTTAGCGGCAAGAATTAGTTATCTCTATAAAATGCCCATTAAAACTGGTACATTTTGTATTATTAAATTGTTCGGCATTGTTGACCTTAAAGAAATACAGATATATAACGTTTGTTGATACAGCGTCAAAATCGGTCTTAATATTAGTACAATGTATTGTTTGAAAATTAACGAAAAAGTTGGCGTAGTTTGCCATAAAATTTATCTCGTAGTAGGCCTACACACATGCATACTGTTGTTAACAGAAGTTGCGGATCAATCAACAAGTGAAGCTGCGCGCGCAATCGTGGAGGCAGCGAACTTGAATTTAGCGGCGGCAGTACATCACCAGCAGCATCAGTTAAAACATCAGCACCGACATCCCCTTGGAGGCGGCACATGGCGTCGCTGCTACTGCTCGGCTTCGTCGTTGTCGCCGCCACGGCCTCCAATCTGCCCTCGTCCTCTAAACAAATTAAAGTCTACAAGGTAGGTGTTCTTATGGCATCTAGACTCGATTCACCTTTTGATCTCGAACGCTGTGGACCCGCTGTTGACATTGCACTTGAAGAAGTCAACGAAAAGTTTCTTTCCGTACATGGTGTGTCACTAGAAAAAGTACAAGCAAGGTAAGTAAATAATATTCATTTATCTTTTTAAAAATTGTCTTACTAGTAATTTCTTTGAGACTGTACTTTGTATCCCGCCAATGTTAAATTTTCTATTTTTAAGTACATTTTTCATAGGGTTGGTGAAAGTAACCAAAATAAAACTTTACACACTAGTAGTTGTAGGGTGGTTTTAACTACTGACATTTTTTCTATTTAATCTATTGAACCATAAAATTTTTAAAAGAATAACGAATAACATAAAAATTTTACAATTTTGTTCTACATTTTTTGCATATTGCTATTTTTTTGAGCATCTGAGGAAGTAATAACAATGTTGGTGAATGTGCATGTACATGATAAGTAACTGGTAAAAATTTCAGCCTGGTAGGTTTAATGGTTTCTGAGAAAAACGTACCTAACTGTTAAAAATTTAAATTTACGGGAAAAGGCACAAATGAGAAACAAATTGTACACAAGTTTAATTTCCCATGAACAGTTAGTTAGAAAGCTGCACCAACAGCAAAGAATATTGAAAATAGTGAAGCGGATATTTAAAAAATAAAAATAAAATTCTTTTTGCACTAAAACGAGCAATATAAAAATATTAAAAATATTTCTTCTTGGTGACATGTTAATTTTTTTTTAAATAAACCTGATAAAAACTTAATTTTTTTTTTCATTAAAATAATTTTTTGTTGTAGGTCTAGGTCTTTACTATTGAAAAACATAAAAAACTGAAAATCAAAATTATCAGTCAACACCATCATACAGTCTCCCCTTAATATTAAAAATATAATATATTATAATATATAATATATAATATATTATATATATATATATATATATATATATATATATTATATATTATATATGTATATATATTATATTATATATATATGTATATAATATATTATAATATATTATAATATATATTGTAGCATTGTTCATAACACAAAGATATGAAACGATTCGAACAAAATTTTTCAATACTCATAACCTAAGTAAAACCCATTGAAATAAAAATTACGAAATAAATCGTTTATTAATTCTATATAATTACCCATTTTGTTATAATTTTGTACAAAAATAACATATTTTTTCAGTATTTTTTCCGGTGCAAAACAGTTAATTTAGATTTGTAAATGAAACAACACTCAGTTTATGCGCTAAGTTCTGATTTAAGCAAATATTTTTACTCCTAAAAAAACTATCGTACGATAGCAACTAAATTTTATGAAGATCTTTTATAAATGATTTTAAGATAATTTACTTTTATAAAAATCTACTCTTATTACATTACTTAAAAGTTAAAATAAATTAAAAAGTACATTAAATTTAATTAAAAATGGAGGGTCCATACTTGTTCAGGAATAATAAGTGGAGGGGTTAGGATAGGTTTACTCGTCTGTTTTTTTGTAATTTTAGCCTCTGTAATTTTCATCCGACGTAGTATCTAAGTTACCGTAATAAGCCAAAAAGATGTGCTCGTTAACAAAGAAAAGTTTTGAATGTGTAGGGATGGAGTTTATACAAAGACCAAAATGTATATAATATTTTTGTTTGTTTTAGTTCTCGGAAAAAAAATATACTTAACTAAAGTTGTAGAAATTGTTGTACTATCTCATTTAAATTTAATGCATTTCATAATATGTACGGTTCATACATATACGAACTTTTACGATTTTTTGTGTGATTTATTCTTCTTGAATGTGAAATGATTTATTCTTGTTTTTATATTATATTTAAAACTATTTTTTCTGTTCCTGTAATCACCGTTAAGTGGGATATACGAAATTCCATGTGATTCGTACTCTGCAAATTAATATTTTGGTCATTTCTACAGTCTAACAAAGTATTTTTCATTCTTTAAGTCTGTCATTTCTTATGTTTACTTCGAAATTTATTAAAATTTTAATGCCGCCGGACCTACAGTATTAGGTTTTATCTTATATTTTTTTAATCCCTAATGTGTACGTAGCAATATGTTCAATGTAAGAACAATAAGCGACCCCAACACCCAATGAGATGAGGTTGATGTGTATGACGTATAAATGAGGTGTAGTTTTGTACAGACTCAGGCCTATCATTCCTGAGAGAGTATGGTTAATTAAACCCTAACCATCAAAGTACTTCGGTAAACACTGTCTAATATTCAAATCTATATAAAAGTAACTTTTATATACCAGGAACCGGGAACCATCGTCTCCGAAAATCACCAGATTCACAACAACAACTTTACCAGTAGACCAATCCGGTGGGTTAATTAGGTTTTCTAAATATATATTAGTGTAACAGCTACTAACGTTACGAGCAATACCTGTACATGTTTTTAAAATATGATATTTTAATAGCCTGCCCATAACAGACAGGTAGAGTGACAAATTATTTACACTCAATCTGTTCGTTGCAGGGCTAAAATAAATAGTTCTGTTTCTTATCACATGGTCAGCCAATTAAATGACTGGATCATTTAAGAACAGAAGAGGTAGAGGTGTAGAAGACACTAATCAGAGTTATCTCCTCTAAAAGTAATGAATTTCATTGTACAGCCAGACCCTGTGGTGAATGAAGTGAAGGTGTCATTTACAGAGTGGAAAATATGTGCTTTTCAGAGGGCCTGGCATGCTGATAAGCATACTTTTCCATTCAGTGAGGAAGGCAATTGTAAACCACCTCACTCCTCGTTTTACTTAGTAAAACCTCTACAGGTTCAAACCAGCCTTTCGGCTGATGACCTAAACAACAACAACAACATTTTAATAGCGAGGAGTAAGTTATCTCGTACTTTACCAACACTCAAATAATATTTGGGTGTACAGTACATATTACAAAAATACACATTACATATTACGTACTACGACATAAAATTGTATTACTACATAAACAACTACAACTACAACTACAACTACTACAATTGTACGTAATACAATACATATTTGGGTAAGCAATACACACAGTTATACAAGTACAATCCATATCGCTTGTAACTTGTGTCTATGGACTAACGTATTATGTAAGGTTTATTTTTCGTATTAAAATGAATATTTTTTTTTAATTCATTCATTTATTTAACGTCGCATCAACTACAACGGTCATTAGCGACAACGTTGGGGTGTAACTATTGTACAATGAAGGATGAAATGATTTTTTGTAACGTATGAAAATATGCCTTGCCTAAGTGGGATTCGAACCCAGGACCGCATGATGAAAGGCGAGCACAATGAATATTGTATCACAATTTCGATGCAGTATTAATTAAAAGCGAATCAAAACTATATGAAGGCCTACGTAAAAAAGTATTAACTATGTATTATCTAAAATTTTCCAGAAATTTAATTTTGTTTTTAAATCAGGTGGTATATTTTTCTAATTTTTAAAAATATTTTATAAACCAACTTATAACAAACACTTTATTCTAAATATAAATTTGAATTACCCTCCACGGCAGATGATAGAGCGCTATACAACTCTGAACTGAAAAAAGATAGTCACTGATTCTATTCTCAACTAGAATTTGTAAATTTTTAATGGGTTAAAAACCACCGACGTTACTTTAAAAAAATATCAAAAATTCTACGAAATTAAATATTTTGTGTAACTTTTAATAGTTTTTAGTTATAATATTAAGAAAACGTTATTAATTTTTGGGCTTACATTAATAATTTAAACGATTCGTATGGTGGAAAATTATGGTTGAAACTTATAAAAAATATGTGTAAAAAAGCCTTAATAGTAGCTAAAAATAATGTCACTGCCTCCATGATGAAGTAGTTAGCGTACTAGACTACAAAGCAATAGGTTCTATTCCCGGCTGGAGTCTAGACATTATTACACGTTAGAGCCCACCGACTTATATCCCACAGTAGTAGACATTAAGCCGGGTACACACCTACAGGTATAACTGACAGGTCTACCCGTCACAGGCAAACTGTCATGTCAAACTTAAATGCAGGGGCATCCACACGTACAGTCTACCGTCCATCAGTTGGTTCAAAAATGTCGAGAGATAACACTATTGCTGTGTTTGCGGGAGTTACTTCTTAGTGTGTTGATTTTTTTTAACACTGTTTCTCTGGTGGCACTCGGTTCAATTCCTTTCACAGTTTCTAATAGTTTTGCGTAAGCAGCTTCTTTTCGGGGGCGATTACTATATTCTGCGCTCTTTACGTTCCATATACATGGCTCACTACGATAAATTTCGATGAAATCTTCCACGACTTCTTTCTTCCTAGATTCCATTATCTGACTATCGAAAAACCGGACAACCGCAATATAAAACACAAAAACTACTAAAATTAAAATAATGAACTAAATAATATAAAAACTACGCGATATAAAACTACACAAAACAAATCAAATCGCAAAACAAAATTAAAACAAAGCAAATCACAAGCAGTAAAAAATGTATTTACGCCGCAAGAGAGCACTATTCGTTCAGCACGAGCATGGACAACTGATAGTTAGCATGAAATGCCTACACAATAGCAGGTCGACCGGCGGGTGAACCGTGCGCCTGCCGAATTTTCAGAAGGGTGACAGCATGGCGTTCTTTAGTTACTAGAGAACGCCATGGTGACAGGCGACCTGACAGTTGCAAAAACTGACAGCTATTGTTCATCTACATTGCACGTTTGACATGACAGTTTGCCTGCGACGGGTAGACCTGTCAGTTATACCTGTAGGTGTGTACCCGGCTGTAACCAAGCTGTTGACGCGAATTTAAGTAAACGAACAAATGTTAAATTTTTTTTTTTTAATTCCTAATATGTGTACGTTTCAATCTGTTCAATTCAGAACAATAAGCAACCCCATGACCCAAATGAGATGAGGATAATGTGTGTGACGTGTAAATGAGGTGTAGTCTTGTACAGACCCAGATCGACCACTTCTGAGAGAGTATGGTTAATTGAACCCCAACCATCAAAGTACACCGGCAACCACTGTCTAGTATTTAAATCCGTATAAAAGTAACTTATCTTTACTAGGATTTGAACAAGGAACCTTCGTCTCGGAAAATCAGCTGTTAAACAGCTGATTTTGGCGACTACTTTACCTCTAGACCAACCCGGTGGGTTTAATGTTAAATAATTAATAAAATAAATTTATCTTAATTTATTATACCTTTAGTATATGCAAAATGTACCCTATCTGTACACACATAGTATACCTACTAATAAAAAAGTTCATTAAAAAATAAGTCACAATTATATAATTAATAAAAAAATTGACTTAAACGTTATTATTATCATAATCGTAAAAAATTATTAGTTGCTTAGTTAACCAAATTTCTCATCCGTATCCAATTTTACTATCTATTATTTTAATTTCTCTTGCCTGTTTGAATATATAGGAAGGAAAGTATTATTTTTATGTCAATTTTTCAAAATCAAGTTTTCACCAGATCTACACGTTTTCAGACCCCCTGAACACAAAATACTGTGACACTTATTGCTAAGGTCCGTTTCGGGATCTAGGTAATTAAATAATTAATTCACTAAAGTTTACGATTACAAATATTTATTACACTTGTCCTATGTCACTGACAAAATAATCAGCTAGTGTGCTGCTAAATTGGTTCAATTTAGATCTTCCTTGCACTGAAGAACATGTTGCACGGCTAATATCATGCAATCCGTCTACAGTTAACATGTCTTCAATTTGGACCCCATCCCTACTTCTTACATAATTATGAAGTACACAACAGGACTTGATTATATCTACGGAGAATTTGCTATTCACATTCATCAAAAATTGTTTTGTTTTCCATATCACAATGAGTTTATTTAAATATATTATATTTAAAATAATTAAAAACAATAAAAAATAAGTTTAAAATAATACAACTAATGTACAATCCTAGAAACCACGGATAAAATATGCAAGTGAGCCGCAATTTAAATTTATTGTTTTTACTTTTTTACATCTAATCTAAAACTGATTTACGACTAATCCAAATGTGTCTTACCTCAAAGTTACGGCTAACATTTCTATCCGTGGTATGGAGAGTCTCATGTTTGTGTCTGCACTCTTTAATTTTTCACTTAGTTTGTGTAATAGTTCATCAAAAGACTTCACACTCAAACGAAAATAATTGAAAAACTTTGTACTGTCATTTCGTAATTCAGAAAACATGGTTGTAAATGCTCCTTTCAGAAGCCTGGCGCTTACAAAGGAGTGAACCCAGTACTTCTTTTTCTTTTTCATAATACGGTTTTTATAAACTAAGTAAGAATCGACTACTTATTTCCTCTTATACACTTCCATTACTACTGAAAATAACGAAGCGGTTTTTGCCGCTCATGTGCAGTGTAGCGAACCGTCGGGCGGCGCCGTTGCGGATCCGCGACGGCGCCGCTCGACTTGAGCCGTCCATCGGCAGCAGCTCTAAAAGGTTTACAAAATACATAATAACCTAATTAAAATGACTTATTACAATAAATAACTTAATAATTGACTTCAAATAAATAATAAACAATAAATAATTTACTTACCCTACTTACAATCACCTTTATAATACACAAACATACCAAAACACAGAAATTGAATTCACAAAAACTGCACATTAACTTTACAATACACTCACAAAAAGACTATACCCAATACACACACAACAAAGGCAGTATAACAGTCGCTGATCAACACAATGCTCGCAATAGTTAACCTGTATAACAACCCGATAATCGCTCGTCGAAGATCAAACGTATACTGACTGCTGATCGCACTCGGGGGTCTCTTTTATACTCATTCAGAAAGATCGTTCGAGAAGAGAATAGAACAACATGCAAAAATAAAGTACAAAAAATAACTCTTTATTAATGAGTGCTAGAAAAATCCGTCGTAAAGAAGGTCAACAATAAGTCTTTTGTAAATAGAAAACGTAAACAACCGGGCCCCCTCATAATAGCTGTACACAATACCCGACCTTTTATAATAGCTCACTCCTACACGATAGTTATTACAACTTTTATGAATAGACATACCTTTATGGTTATTATTGTCCAATTGTCATTTATTGTTGCTATTGTGTATTGTTATTTTTGTCTCACACTCTATTGTCCTCTTTACTATTTTTATGAATAAAATTCTGGAACCTTCGCGAACGATCCTTTCCTTCGATCTGTCACAATACATATTTTTAGCGATTCGTCTGTGTGTGTGTGTGTGTGTGTCTGTTTCTGTGTATAAAAAATATCTCAAGAACGGAATATCGTACGAATTTGAAACTTAAAACTTAAGTTAGGTATTACTACCCCATTGACTTTAAAGAATAAAAAACTCCTAAATTACCTACCTGAAAGTGGTATCTAGGTAGTTGGTTTGGAGAGTGAGAAAAACAAACTTTACCCCCATAATAAATGCTAAAAATGCATTACTGACAGCGGATTCATTCGCGACACAGACCAGGTAAACCGCGAAGTAGATTTAAAAACTCCGGTGGCCAACAGGCTCTATCCAACAAAACTAGTGGGAATGATACAGCGATGTCATCACTACGAAGTTGATAGACTACTAGTTCTTTTTTAATAGCTACTTAATTGTCAAAAAATAAATAATTTGAAAGAAAATAGAATAGTAAACTGAAAAGAAGTTTAGTTTGTAAGTTACAAACATTAATATTAAACGAGGTTAATCTAATTTATTAACTCCATTACAATGACGATAGGGTCAGTGTAATAAGGATTATCATTGTATGTACAACACAATGAACACTGTGAGTTCTACTACTACCAATATTGTGTACTGTGAGTACACTATTATATTGTGAGGCACAAAAAGCAAGTAGATTTGCTATAATTGTTCAAACACGCTCTTGAAACTAAAACTAATTTTAGGCATTAACGTTAAATATTATTCTCCAATTAATGTGTTACCCTTTTGTTAGTTATTAACTAGTTCTGACTAATTTGCCGTATAGCATTACACAATCAACGTTAAATTTAGAAAAATGTTTTTCTAACCAACTGCAAATGATTGGTTGTTATAAATGAAAATTATCATTGTAATTATTAATGTTCATGATAATTATAAATTTAGAAAAAATCCAAAAAACTTTTTAAAATGTAAATAATGAAACATATAACCCATGTTTAATCACGAGTAAACAATGTAAAATTATAAACATAACCTAGTTTTGATTATAAATGAATGACGGTAAAATGAAAATCAATCTTTGTAGAACTTAAAAATACGAAACGTTACTAATGACGCTTAACTAAACTCTGTAGAAAAAAATGCTAGAAGCAAAAGTTGTACGATTTTTAATTTTCTACATTTTTGATTAAATTCACTTTTGTCGTAAATTGCGTACTGAGGATCCTCCTTAAGTTTTAAAATCCTAAATCTTAAAATATTCTTTTTTTACCGATTTTAATGAAAAAGAAAATACCGAAAATCACTAATGGTCGGTAAACTAAGCGTTGAAGAGAGAAATGCTTGAAATAAAAATTATAGATTTTTAATATATTCCAGTTGGAATATGTTCCAGTCGGAATATGTTCCAATTGGAAGAAGGGAGGTGGGAAGACCTCGAAGATGATGGCAGTAATCGAGATGTAAGGGTTGGAATGTCTTGTGTTTCTGTAGACGTGCAGGATGGTTTGTGAGTTCGGAACAGGCTTATGCCTAATCCTTGATAGTAAGAAGAACAAGAACAAGAACAAGAACAAGGTTTTTAATTTTTTATAATAGCTTATATTATTTTGTATACGAGTACTTTTGTCCTAAAAAACGTATTAAGGTTGCAATCTTAAAAATCTATTATATACTGTGAGGGCGCAGTCCCAAGCATTTCAGCAGAAATGACATTTATCCTATCTCGTAGGGTTTAAACTTTGTACGAAGTTTCAACTTCGTAAAACGATTGTTTCTGATCAACAGATTTTAGTACAAAGTTTCGAAGGAAAATAATTCTCTGCACGAATCAAACTATTGAAACTTTCAAGTAGTACTTAAGAGCGTAAGTAATATTTTGAAGATGTATTTATTTTATATGTATTATACTTTTCAATAAAATATATATCTCTTAACCAAAAGTAGTTAAAAGCTTTTCAACAGAACAAGTTCAATGGAGTCGAGCTCTCAAATATTGACAAACATGGCAATCACATGAAGTATCTAGTAGTTTATTATCAAATTATTCGTTCAAAAATTGTATTTACTATTAAATCTTTTTTTTTACAAAATGACTTTGTTAAAATATTGATTTAACTTTCAATAAGTAAAAAAGTTTTAAAACATGCTAGAGTTCAAAAATTGAACTCTAGCATGTGTTGTTTCAAGTACACCCACTTGTTTCATTATAATAAATCAAGCTCTTTAAGTTACTGCTTAAATGTGTACGCCCAGAACATATTTGTTATATTTCTACGTGATAAAATGAATTAAAATTTTTTGCTAAAATCATCGCTGCGAGTTAGCTCTTTGATAGCTGATTTTCGGAGACGAAGTTTCCGTGTTTCAAATCCAAATAAAGGTTTTATAAGAATTTTAACGATAGATAGTGATTATTGCTGTACTTTAATGGTTAGGATTCAATCAACCATACTCTATCAGGAATGTTCGGCCTGTGTCTGTACAAGACTACACCTAATTTACACGTTATCTCATAGGGTCATAGGGTTGCTTATTATTCTAAATTGAACAGATTTCAACGTACACGCATCAGGATAAAAAAACAGTTTTACAGTATTACAGTGCTGTTAAAATCGGTTTGAATAAAGATTTTTAAAGCGAGTTTGATATTAGTGCCAAACTGTAATATTTTTAAAACATTACTGCTTCTAAAAATTGTAAAATTTATAGAGGAAATAACCGCGGTATAACGGAATTTGCGGTATAAAAATACGCTTTATGAACGGGAGCCAATGTATTTTCACATTAAATCTTTTCGTTTTACAAAATATTTTCGTGCGATACAATTCAAAAGAAAACATGTAAAGTTCTAATAAATAAAATGTAAAAATCATATTACTAAAAGTTTAAAAGAAAAAGGAAAAATATAAGACGAATAAAATAAAACAAGAATTCCAAGCGTTTAACAGTAAAAAAAAAATTTAAATGAAACGCTACAAATATCTCATAAATGGTTTGAATTTCTAATTTGCAACGAAGTATACGTTCGTTGTTACGTTGTTTTTAAGTTCACTAAATTGAATTTTTTAATTTTTCTTTTTGAATTTATTTAAAAAGAAAAAACGAATCATTGTTTGTATATCAAACAACCACCACCAGCATTTAAAAGTTTTCTTTGATGTTATAAAACGTCTTGGATTGTCTTTAGTAGGGAAATCACCCAGCGGCAATCTCCAGGTTTATTTACCACTAGATTTATTTACCAATGTGGTTTAAAATATTGACCTATTGTTTATTTATTTATTTATTTATTTAACGTCGCATCAACTACACAGTCATTGGCGACGACGTTGGGGTGTAACTATTGTACAATGGAGGATGAAATGATGTTGTGTAACGTATGAAAATATGCCGTGCCTGAGTGGGATTCTAACCCAGAACCGCATGATGAGAGGCGAGCACGTAACCAACTGCGCCAATGCGGCCGGCTGTTTATTTTGTATAATGAATCATCGGTAAACTTTTTTAATATTGTAAAACTTAAACTAAGGTCCTTTCGGGATCTGTGTGTAATAATAAATAAACAAACTTTGTTTAAACTTATAACAAATTGTTTCTTTACACGATTGATAATTACATTAGTGATTAGGCTAAAGACTACAAACAAGTAACAAAAAGATTATTTTAATTAAATTAATTTCAAAACTGAAAACTTAAACTAAACTCGATTATAAATAAGGTACTGTCTTTTAACTAACAAACAATGATTTTCCAGCCCAAAACCACTTGCTAACATATATACGCACACGCACTATTAACGTAGTTCAGAACCGTAGAATCATCAACAATCTAGATTGTTGCAATAATCCAAAATTAATCAGCTGCCTCTAAAAATTTAATGTTGCTGAAGGGAATATTTAGGTATTTAAAATCATACTGTATTTGCTTCCAAAAAATACAAGTTTTTAAATAAATAATTTTAGATTATAAAACAAATTGTCAAAATTAAAAAATAAATAATTGTTTTAAATATTTCCAATATTTTTTGAACAATAAAAAAATTTACTGCTGATGGATTCGACCCACCTAATCTCTACATTTCCGGACCAGAACGTTACCATTACTCCGAACATAACAAAGCGAATTCTGGATAAACTTTACAATACTTAAATGGAAAACGGTTACAAATTTATGTATTTCTGTACTTAAGCTAAAATGCAGCTTAAAATGTATCAAAATTGATATATTTTAAAAGGTCTAAACATTTTATAATGTTTCCCGCTAACAACGAGTCTTCATTTATTCGTGGGAAGAAAATATTACAAACTAATGGAAATCAATGCTATTTCCCAATGGTTCAAATTCCGTGTGACACCCGTATGTTGTAATTAAATTTTGCTTTACACGGACTAGAATAATGTTTTCCTATTGCCAGGACAGTAAAATATTTCTTTTTTACTTTCTCTTGCCTACATGAATATATAGGAAGGAAAGTATTGTTTTCATGTCGATTTTTCGAAATCGAGTTTTCACCGGATCTATACGTTTTCAGACCCTCTGAACCCAAAAAAAAGATGTTTTAAGCGATTGGTCTGTGTGTGTGTGTGTGTATACAAAATATCTCAAAACCGGAACATCGTACGAACTTGAAACTTAAGTTACATACCACTACCGGACCCAACACGAACATTTTCATCAAAATCGGTCAACCGGAAGTAGTAGTTTATTCCTATAATTTTTCACTTTTCTGCGATTTTCTCAAAAACTGGTCCTACGATTTTTTTTAAAAATCGCTTGGTTTACTCAATTTTTTATTCTACACATGATAGGGTAGGCGTCATGTTTGCTGAAATTCTTGGCGAGGCTGTTTTCACTTAAAAAAATACGTTTTTTAAGATTACAGCTTTAATATGCATTTTAGCGCAAAACTTTATATAGCAAAAGTTGTAGAGAATTTAAAATTCTGCAACTTTTAATTCAAACATTTTTGTATAACGCTTAGTTTAGCGGTAATTAGCGATTGTCTGATTTTTTCTCACGAAAACGTGTGAAAAATCGATTTTTTTAATATTTCGGCTTTAGTACGCATTTTACGACAAAAGTGTATATAATAAAATTTATAGAAAATTAAGAGATCTACAATTTTTATTTAGAGAATTTTTCTCTACAGAGCCTAGTTTAGCGTGAAAGTGTGATTTTCGGTTTTTTTAAGCTCAACTGAGTTCGATTTTCATTTTGCATCATTCACTCATGATTAAAATAAGGTTATATTTTGAGGTTAGTTTTTTGTTTATTTCTAATGTTTTATTAATAATGTTAGGTTTATTGTTAATTATTTGCATTGGCAAGAGAAAGTTGTGTGAGTGTTTCACACCAGATTTTTTGTTAATGTTAAGCCCTGGTAATTATTCTTACCAAGGAACATGTATTAAAATAGGAATCACATAATCTTTAGTGGTATAGTCACTTCAGTCACGAGTTTGCCCTTGTTTGCAACGAGGGGTAAAGGGGCAAAAGCATCAGTGCGCATGCGTGACAGCTTTAATTTCAGTACGACAAACTGAACAACTTATACTATACCCAGAGCATATAAAGTATATCGTGGAACCTTTTGTAGGTTAACTGTTGTTACAGATATGTCGGTTTCTCGAAAACGTGGTCGAACTATTCACAGTGTTAAACGAAATCTAATATGCAATGTAATAAAATGTTGTGAAGTTGAATTTAAATAAAATTGCTATCTGTGCCTCTTAACAAAAGCCGTGAGCGAGCGGCTAACTACTGTGATGTTCTCTTTCCACAATTCGAAAAATAAAGAAGGAAATTAAGGACGCGAAGAAACTATTCTTTGACAGTTTTGTTGACACCTGGTAAAAAAAAATAAAACGGTTAGGTAGAAACTAGAGAGACTGATAATGAAAACACCGGTGACAGCAGTAATAAAGAAGGCGATTCATTTGTAATTACAGTAAATCAAATATTTCTAGTAATTTTATTAAGCTATAGGGAATATTACAGGTTATATTTATTTCTACGAAGAAAATATTTTCTCGGAATAAACTACTGCTTACAAAATGTATCTAGAAACTTCACGGTAGTGAAATGTACGAGTAGTGTCTCACTGTTGAGGTTGGCAGCACTGCAAATATATAATTTCCCTTCCTCACAGCCCACACATACGTAAAAGGCAATCTCGTGACTTCAGTATCTATAAGAATAGTTATTAAAATTACTTGTACCAAGTAGCTATACAACAAAAAATGTGTAAAATAACTTGTTGTAACATTATATTACCATAATTTCTTGCTTTCCCGCGAAAAACTCAAATTTTCAAATCACTGTACAAAAGTAACAACAAAATAACATGGTAGCGTACGCCAGGGGTCTCCAAACTACGGCCCGCGGGCCACATCCGGCCCGCGGAAAGCTAGCATACTGAGAAAAAAATTTTATTTGATAATATATTTCCTTTTAAGCATTTTTACCATTAAATATGAGTACAGCAGTCGTCTCTCACTTGCCACTTCTTTTCTCAATAAGTGTAAAACTAGCTGTAAACAAGTAGTGATCAACCATTGTTTGACCCTAAATGGGCTGAAATTTTAAGTGGCAAACAAATGCAATATTCTCACTAAAAAATAATTGTTCCTTTTAAGCTTTACACTTGTTGTAAACTCATGTATTGTCAAGTTTTCTTTTAAAATTCAATAAAGTACATTTTATAGTAAATTGAAAAGATTTGGTTTTGTATTATCCTGTGTTTTCATTAAGCCTACTTGAAAACTCCTTTTACAGAAAAAATATTATTTTATAGCATATATAATTATTTGTTTGGTCACAGCTTTTTTTTAAAATCACGTAAAGAATTTTAGTTAGCCAACAACAAAGATATTATAAGAAAATATAGCAACTTAAAAAACTAAGCAAGAAAATCTCAAAAACCACCACTGAGCTAAATTAGAAAAAACTTCAAGGGTGTATGGGGGGGGCTAGACTTTCTGCCCTGAAATATTGCTGGCCCGCCTTTCCTCCAAAAATTTACAATGTGGCCCTTGAGTAAAAAAGATTGGAGACCCCTGGCGTACGCTGTTATGAATTCTTACCACATTCGTGCAACTCACGAAGCTAATGTTCGCTGCGCGCTAATTTCAATATATGGATAGCCTACTTACCAGAGAACATCTATGACAATAAGGATCATTTGCATAACTTATTCTTAAATAAAATCGACCTTATTGCCAGTGGTAAGTATACTTACAAAGACTTTTTTTGTCATCAGTCTCTCGACTGATTTTATGCAGTTCTCCAAACTGTTCTATCCTGCGCAAGTCGTTTCATATCTACATACCTGTAACACTATATCTTTTGTAATTTGCTTCAAATATTCTAAACTTTGCCTCCCCCTTCAATTACTTCCTTCAATATTACCCTCCATTATTGATAGCTCAATACCTGGATGTCTTAAAATATGCCCCACTAGCTTATCCCTTCTTTTGGGTTGATGGTTCCGTATACTTATTTTTTCATCCACTCGCCTAAGAACCTCTAAATTACTTATTTTGTCCACCCACCTAATCTTTAACATTTTCATGTAACACCAAATTTCAAAACCTTTCTTTTCTACAAACCCTATCACCCATGTTTCACTCCCGTTTTATGCTACACTCCAAACATAGTGTTTTAAGAATTTTTTCTTAATCTGCAAGTCAATGTTTGTAGTCAGTAAGCTGTTTTTCATTTCAAAGGCTTTTCTAGCTTGAGCAAATTTCTTTTGATACCAAAGACTTTGTTGTTTAGGTCATCAGCCGAAAGGCTGGTTTGAACCTGTTGCGGTTTTACCAAATAAAACGAGGAGTGAGGTGGTTTACCGATGCCTTCCTCACTGAGTTGAAAAGTATGCTTATCAGCATGCCGGGCCCTCTGAAAAGCAGATATTTTCCACTCTGCAAATGACACCTTAACTTCATTCACCACAGGGTCTGGCTGTATAATGAAATTTATTACATTCAGAAGAGATATTTCTGATTAGTGTCTTTTACACCTCTACCTCTTCTGTTCTAAAATGATTCAGTCATTTAATTGGCTGACCATGTGATATGAAACAATACTATTTTTTTTAGCCCTGCAACGAACAGATTCAGTGTAAATAATTTGAAACTCCACCTGTTTGTTAGGGGCATACCAAAGACTTATCAAGGGTTAAAAGATATATATTTTTAGGGTTTTAGATTTTCATTATCACAAAGTTGTGAAAAAAATTCAGTAAAATTCGAATATTTATTATAAAATCACGGTAATAAAACTTTAATTTAAAATCAACAGAAGGAACAAAGCGGTATTTACTTAATCACTTAATCAGGTACACAAGTTTAGAAGTATTATCTCTTAACTTTAATGGAGGAAAGTTCTATACAGCAAAGCCTAAAGTTACTATAATTAGGCCTATAACCAACCAAAGTTCTACTTGTCCTGAAACTTCATCGTTTATAAACAATATCCTGAATAACATTAAGCTTATAAGAAAATTGATTTACAAGATTTTCTTAATAAATTAAGAATGATTTAAAAATGAGTTTAGATATTTTTGAGAGAATAAGAAATTTTTGTAAACTTAACCTCTTTACAATTGCACAACAAGAAAATGTTAGTTGTTTGTTGTTAGTATTCTAATAAGCTATGTTAAAATAGATTTTAAAATTCACAGTTCAAACAGTTGTACAGACTTCTTTCACGCAAATCCAAGGAACCAACTAGATCTAAATTAACCATTTACAGCTCCTACCTTCGACCAATATGGAGCGAATAAAAAGTTTGAAAAATTGAATTTGAAAATTTGAATTTTTTTTTTGTTTTTTTATTATATGACCACAAAGGATCACTTTAGTCTCTTTGGTTAGTTCTTTTTCTTTGGCAGTTTATTTCTTTTTCATTTCTTTCTTTCCAAAACTTTTTCATTCTGTCGGATCTTGCTTTTCTCAATTCGTCTGAACAAACCTGTTATTTTCGTTTAATTGTTCTTACTGATAAATTTTTTTTCTTGTCTTTAATTGTTTCCTTGTAAACCGATGTGCGATCTTTGACATCAGTAACTGTTAGATTGAGTTCTGTTCTGTCTTTTTTGATTTCTTCAAGCCAAGGAATTGTGGCTTCTTCTGTTTTTGCACACATGAATTTTTCTACAATTTTTCTTAATAATCGGTTTTCTGGAGTTCTGAGGATATGAGAGAAGCGCATGAAAATGGATTACTCTTGGTAGAAATCATAAACGAAATATACAATTTAAGGTAAGACTTTTTTATAAATATTATGTGTATTTTCAAAATTAAACTTCGACGTAATAATGAACTTTTACAAAAATACACGAAAGCAAGACAAAAAAAATGTAATATTAATAAGTTTATTTGGTCCACGTAGTGAACGTAATATTAGATTACTAAAAGGGCCTTCATCAAAGGAAAAACTTCAGCACATTTACTAAGCTATTTAGAGAAAATGCTTTTGGCGGATTTAGTCAATTAATTGACATGAATTTAATAAAGGAAAATCAAAGACGGTTGTAAGCTATCCGGCTGAAATCCTTTGAATCAGTAAGATTCATTTAACATCAGATAGATCTCGATTTAATTACCTCACTGAATTAAATATACATTTTTTACTTGTACTAAAAATACATTTGGCAAAAGAATTGTATTTTGAAAATTTTAATTTTTACTTTCTCTTGCCTATATGAATATATAGAAAGGAAAGTATTGTTTTTATGTCGATTTTTCGAAATCGAGTTTTCACCGAATCTACACGTTTTCAGATCCCCTAAACCCAAAAAACACGTTTTTAGCGATTGGTGTGTGTGTGTGTGTGTGTGTGTGTGTGCGCGCGCGCGCGCGTGTGTGTGTGTGTGTGTGTGTGTGTGAACAGAATATCTCAAGAACGGAACATCGTACGAACTTGAAACTTGAAACTTAAGTTACATATCACTACCGGACCCGACACGAACATTTTTATCAAAATCGGTCAACCGGAAGTAGTAGTTTATTTGTATAATTTTTCATTTTTTGCGATTTTCTCAAAAACTAGTCCTACGATTTTTTTTAAAAATCAACTGGTTTACTACATTTTTTATGCTCTACAATATAGGGTAGGCGCCATGTTTGCTGAAATTCTGCTTGAGGCTGTTTTTACGTAAAAACATTTTCTTTTTAAGATTGCGTCTTTAATATGCATTTTAGCGCAAAACGTTATATAATAAAAGTTGTAGAGAATGTAAAATTCTACAACTTTTATTTCAAACATTTTTTTGTATAACGCGGTAATTTGCTTAGCGGTAATTCGCGATTTTCTGTTTTTTTTTCTCACGAAAACGTGAGAAAAATCGATTTTTTTAACATTTCGCACTTAGTATGCATTTTACGACAAAAGTGTATATAATTAAATTGATAGAAAATTAAAAGATCTACAACTTTTGTTTAGAGCATTTTTCTCTATAGAGCCTAGTTTAGTGTGAAAGCGTGATTTTCCGTATTTTTAAGCCAAACTGATTGTCATTTTGCGTCATTCACTCATGATTAAAATAAGGTTATGTTTTTGAGGTTAGTTTTTGTTTATTTCTAATATTTTATTAATAATGTTAGGTTTATTATTAATTATTTGCATTGGCAAGAGAAAGTTGTGTGAGTGTTTCACACCAGATTTTTTACTTTCTCTTGCCTATATGAATATATAGGAAGGAAAGTATTGTTTTCATGTTGATTTTTCAAAATCAAGTTTTCACCGGATCTATACGTTTTCAGACCCCCTGAAACCAAAAAACATGTTTTTAGCGATCGGTCTGTGTGTGTGTGTGTGTGTGTGTGTGTGTGTGTGTGTGTGTGTGTGTGTGTGTGTGTGTGTGTGTGTGTGTGTGTGTGTGTGTGCGCGCGCGTGAGTGTGTGTGTGTGTGAACAGAATATCTCAAGAACGGATCATCGTACGAACTTGAAACTTAAAACTTAAGTTAGATACCACTACCGGACCCGACACAGACATTTTCATCAAAATCGGTCAACCGGAAGTAGTAGTTTATTCATGTAATTTTTCACTTTTTTGCGATTTTCTCAAAAACTGGTCCTACGATTTTTTTTAAAATCGCTTGGTTTATTCAATTTTTTATTCTCTACAAGATAGGGCAGGCGTCATGTTTGCTTAAATTCTGGGTGAGGCTGTTTTCACGTAAAAACATAGTTTTTTTATGATTACGGCTTTAATATGCATTTTAGCGCAAAAACTTATAGGTATAATAAAAGTTGTAGAGAATTTAAAATTCTACAACTTTTATTTTAAACATTTTTTTGTATAATGCTCAGTTTAGCAGTAATTAGCGATTTTCTGTTTTTTTCTCACGAAAACGTGAGAAAAATCGATTTTTTAACATTTCGGCCTTAGTATGCATTTTATGACAAAAGTGTATCTAATTAATTTTATAGGAAATTAAAATATCTGCAACTTTTATTTTGAGCATTTTTCACTACAGAGCCTAGTTTACCGTGAAAGAGTGATTTTCCGTATTTTTAAGGCAAACTGAGATCGATTTTCATTTTTCGTCTTTCATATATGATTAAAATTAGGTTATGTTTATTAAGGTTAGTTTTTTGTTTATTTCTAATGTTAGGTTTATTGTTAATTATTTGCACTGGCAAGAGAAAGTTGTGTGAGTGTTTCACACCAGACTTTTGAAAAATGTAACGCTCCTTTGAGAATTGCAGAATTAAGAAGTATATTTTATGAAAATAAATAAAATTAAAGATGTATTTATACCTGACAAGTCAAATTGAGATAGTGATGAATTAATCTTGTTTAAAAACCTATAAATATTGGTAAACTTAAAATTTGTTTGCTTTTCAAAATATTTAATAAATATTTTCCATCTCATTTGGCTTGACAATAGTTCAAAAATCAATAAAAAAATATACAAAAAATTAAAAAGGAGAACTCATCTCGTTAAAGAAACCGTCTTTCAAAGGAGAAACCAAAATATAAAAGCTGCATAAAAAGATCTTAATATAGAGTAGAGATTAAAGAAGAAATTCAAATAAATGGAACAAAAGTTCTAAAGCTGATAGTGAGTTGACAAAACTTTGAAAGACTGAATTCATTTTCGGGCTAAAATTTTATAATGAATTGGTACCTTTTATTCTGACCTTTATTCAACTAAGAATTTATTACTTACTGGACGGTAAAATTTTACAAAACTTTAGAACTTTATAGTAAAATGGAATTTTCGTCTTCACAGAATATAAAAGGAGGTGCTTTGTACGCACAAGATAAATGCATGACTTAAAATCTTTTATTAAACTCGTTGCAGTCAATAGAATATTAAACCAAAATCTCTACTTCATAGTAAAATGTTTAAAACTTACATTATTTTTTAAGGGGAGACTGTACTTTGTATCTCGTCAATATTAAATTTGCTATTTTTAGGTACATTTTTGATAGGATTGGTGAAGATACTAGGCTCTGTAGAGAAAAATGCTCTAACTAAAAGTTGTAGATCTTTTAATTTTCTATAAATTTGTTTAGACCTTTACATTTTTTACAACTTTTATTCTATACATTTTTTTGCTAAAATGCATATTAAAGCCGCAATCTTAAAAAAACAAATTTTTACGGGAAAACAGCCTGACCAAGAATTTCAGCAAACACGGCGCTTACCCTATCTTGTAGAGCATATACAATTTAGTAAATAAGCCGATTTTTTAAAAAAATCATAGGACCACTTTTTGAGAAAATGGCAAAAAAGTGAAAAATTACACGAATAAACTACTACTTCCGGTTGACCGATTTTGATGAAAATGTTTGTGTCGTGTCCGGTAGTGGTATGTAACTTAAGTTTCAAGTTCGTACAATGTTCCGTTCTTGAAATATTTTGTATACACACACACACAGACCAATCGCTAAAAACATGTTTTTTGGGTTCAGGGGGTCTGAAAACATGTAGATCCGGTGAAAACTTGATTTTGAAAATTTACATGAAAACAATACTTTCCTTCCTGTATATTTACATAGGCAAGAGAAAGTAAAAATCCAGTTCCAACTCAAAACTAGTCCAAATCTCTCACCGTAAATTTCTTACTCTAACGAACTTGTCCTTTCGTTTTCTAGGGAAACCTATAGTCCAGCCTCTCTTAGTTTGCTCCTAATGTAAACAAATGACGTCACTGAGCATGCGCATTATATAAAAATGTGTACACGCTGATTAAAAAGTAACAACAAAATATTTTCAACAGTATTTAAATAGAAAATACTTTTAACAGTATTTTTTTTAATGAAATTGTTTGGCCTACATCATATCATGACTGATGTTTTTAGTACTTTAAGTACTTATAATTTAAAAAATAGTTAACTTAATAGGTATACGACATCCGTAAAGTCGCGGACTCTAGCATGCACCCTGTAGTAGGTGGGTTTTGTTTGTTGACAGAAGGAGGAGGAGCAAACTAAGAATGGCGGAACTGTACCTACATATTGATTCCGATTAAAATCGGATGAAAATTACAGAAGTTTAACAATTCCAATCGTAATTTCCGTAGATACTGCAATGGAAATTACAATTAGTTTCTAAGTCACGTGTTGGAAAAGAAAAATGGTTTAATCTGATAACTATTTCACGGTGAACGGATTAATTGATAGAATATTATACAATGCAAGAGTGTATCTAGAGTTAATTAAGTTCATTTAAACCGGCATTAACTTAAATTGATTTCACAACAAATAACCGTAATTATATTACATATTATCCAATCATCCCTTTTGTTAGACGACACCTAAGAACGACGATACAATAGTGTGTGCTCTTCACTTTATGGGGCGGGTTAAATGCGATGCACGTGTTTAAAAGCACTTTAACAGCTTTGCTAATGTACTTTTAGAATTAATCAACTATTAGTATGATAATTCTATTAAACAACACCGACGTCACGCATTTTAACAGGAAAATCAAAACATTATTAAAAATTTGGTGTGAAACACTCACACAACTTTCTCTTGCCAGTGCAAATAATTAACAATATAAACTAACATTAGTAATAAAACATTAGAAATAAACAAAAAACTAACCTCAACAAACATAACCTAATTTTAATCATGAGTAAAAGACGCAAAATGAAAATCTACCTCAGTTTGGATTAAAAATACGGAAAATCACTCTTTCACGCTATACTAGGTTCTGTAGAGAAAAATGCTCTAAATAAAAGTTGTAGATCGTTTCATTTTTTATAAATTCAATTATTTACACTTTTGTCATAAAATGCATACTAAGGCCGAAATCTTAAAATAATCGATTTTTCACACGTTTTCGTGAGAAAAAACAGAAAATCTCTAATTACTGCTAAACTAAGCGTTATACAAAAAAAATGTTTGAACTAAAAGTTGTAGGTTTTTAATTCTCTACAATTTTTATTATACCTATAAATTTTTGCGCTAAAATGCATATTAAAGCTCAAATCTTAAAAAAAACAACTGTTATACGCAAAAACAGCCTCACCAAGAATTTCAGCAAACATGGCGTCTACCCTATCTTGTAGAGCATATAACATTAAGTAAATGAGGTGATTTTAAAAAAAATCGTAAGACCAGTTTTTGAGAAAATCGCAAAAAGTGAACAATTACGCAAATAAACTACTAATTCCGGTTGACCGATTTTGATGAAAATGTACGTGTCGGGTCCGGTAGTGGTATTAAACTTAAGTTTCAAGTTCGTACGATGTTCCGTTCTAGAGATATTCTGTTTACACACTCAGACCAATCGCTAAAAACATGTTTTTTGAGTTCAGGGGGGTCTGTAAACGTGTAGATCTGGTGAAAACTCGATTTCTTAAAATCGACATGAAAACAATACTTTCCTTCCTATATATTGATATAGGCAAGTAAAAGTAAAAATGTTATGTCCCTAATATTATTGGACAACTCTGAAATTATTTACATTTCATTATTTATACTAATTTATTAGCTAAAAGAGATATAAAAAGTATTGTTAATTCTTGCGCCAAGCGTTAATAAAGGATGGCATTTTATATTTTTATAAATCTTTAGCTTGTTTAAATTGAAAAATTAAAGTCAGGATATTCCCACAAATAAAAATATTCCCCAATGCCGGCTGCATTGGCGTAGTTGGTAACGTGCTCGCCTCTCATTATGCGGTCTTGTGTTCGAATCCCACTCAGGCACTGCATATTTTCATACGTTACAATTTTATTTTATCCTTCACAGTTGCAACCCAACGTCGTCGCTAATGACCACAGTAGCTGATGCGACGTTAAATAAACGAAGTAAAAAAAATAAAACAATAGGCCTAATATAATTCAAGGATTCATTGGAACGCCATCTTGTCATCATGAACACAAAATTACATTGTTGCAACGTTCCTCGATACACTTTTATTTGGCTGATCTTTTGTTTTTTTTTCATTTAGTTTGTCTTTAACCCACCGGGTTGGTCTAACGGTAAGGTCGTCTCCGCAAGTCAGCTGTTTAACAGCTGATTTTCGGAGGTGAAGGTTTCATGGTTCAAATCCTAGTAAAGGTAGTTAATTTAATATTTATTTGAATAAGAGGCAGTGATTACCGGTGTACTTTGATGATTGGGGTTTAATTAACCATTTTTTCTCAGGAATGGTCGGACTGAATCTGTACAAAACTACACCTCCGTTACACGTCATACATTTGGCTCAGTTACATTCTGGCTATTGGAAGTAGGGAGAGACGCTATAGAAAAAATTGTTACTTTACGAAACATATAGTTTTGTAAGCTCGTCTACCGCTTTTAATTTTAGTTTTCTATTTTTAAATAAATTCTATTGTCTTGCATATTACGAGGGTAGGCTGATAAGTAATGCACACATGCTTGTAGAAGACGAACAAAAAGAAATAGCAAGATGGGGTAAATAACAAATTAAAGTACAAATCTTAACCTACCAAATTATCTATTTATTTTTCAATATAGTCACCGTTAAGCATTACACATTTCTCCCAACGTTTAACAAGTTTTTTCATTCCGTCACTGAAAAATTCTTCCGACTTTCCTCGAACCCAGGACGCAATAGCTGCCTTCACCTCATTGTCCGAGCTGTAATGATTACCCTTAAGGTCTCTCTTCAGTAGAGGAAAAAAATAAAAATCGCAAGGCGCAAGGTCGGGAGAATACGGAGGGTGTAAAATTGGTTGAAACTTCAGGTTTCTCAGAGCCTCTCCAGTTGCACGCGAAGTGTGTGGACGAGCATTGTCGTGTTGCAAAATTATTGGCGCCAGGTTGCCTCTAACACGACAAACTCGACGTCGGAGGTGTTTCAGAGTCTGTATATACTGAGCAGAATTTACCGTTGCCCCTCGTTCCAGATAATCAGTCACATAAACTCGGCGAGCATCCCAAAACACAGTCAAAAGAATTTTTTTTGCGGACGGTTGTGTTTTGAACTTTTTCACAACAGGAGAATGTGGATGACGATATTCAGCGCTCTGCCTTTTTTCTTCGGGATCGTAATGATGAACCCATGACTCGTCCCCCGTCACAATATTCAAAAGAAAGTCGTCTCCTTCGTCACGGTAGCGCTTCAAAAGTTGTTCACAGCATTCCAATCGACGCTGTTTATTCTCGTCTGTCAGACGGCGTGGTACCCATCGTGCACAGATTTTACGGTATCCCAATTGTTCAATAATGAAGCCAACACGTTCCTTAGATATTCCAATTTGGTTTGCGATACGCTGTTGAGTGATTCGCCGGTCATTTTGAATCAAATCATCGATGAGTTTGCGACGATTATCGTCTGAGGCAGTGATTGGTCGTCCACTGCGTGTTTTGTCAACAATTAAGGCTTTTCCAGGTTGGCAATCACGAAATTTTATTACCCAACGATTCACAGTAGACCTATCAACAGTATCGTCACAATAAACAGCCTTTAAACGACGATAAATCTCACTAGGATTCACTTTCTCAGCAGTTAAAAATTCGATAACAGCGCGTTGTTTAATTCTCGTTGACATAGCACCAGAACACGACGCCATACTTCCACTACTCAAAACAAACTGAATGAAAGCAACGCCTTCAAACTGCGCAGGCTTGTAGAGGAGAAATAGTACTTCCACATGCCACCAGGCGCGCTACTGAAGTTTATTTAGTTGTCTTCTACAAGCATGTGTGCATTACTTATCAGCCTACCCTCGTATATTGTTTGTTTTGTTTTTCATTTGTACATGTAATTATATATGTACCAGCATATTATTTTTTTTAATAAAAATGTCTTATTAGTTTAACCTAGTATTTAAGTAACTAACATGTAGTTGTAATTACTAACACACTAATAGATTATCGTTGTACAGTAGTTGTAGTAGTACTCGTATAATGGACAAAGAAGCACTGAATTGATCTACCCTTGAACATGGGAAATTATAGTTGGGTGGATTAATTTCCCCACCGCAAATTAAAATAAATAGTTTTTAGATTATTAAAGTATAATTAAAGAAATAAACATTTATTTTGTATTGATATTTTTTTGTAAACAATGGGAAATAAAAAAAATAAATATCATCTTCATCTCATTGGGTCATGAGGTTGCTTATTATGGTTAATTGAACAAATTTCAACGTACATACTGAGACAATATCGAAGAAGGTTCGCGAAATCTCTAGCATTTCATTGTAATGGGTAGATAATATAGTGGAAAGGTAACAATTGGGTGGCTATAAAGGTATACCTATTCATGAAAGTTGTTTGAAATAACTGCGCTATTGTGTATGATAAAAGGTCGGGTATTGTTGTACAACTATTTTTGAAAGGGACCTGTAATACTTCCCATTAACAATAGATCTATTGTTACTTGTTTAAATCAGTTCATCAGTTATGACTTTTCGAGAACTAATAAAAAAGATTATTGATCGAATCTCTGTGTCTTTCGAGAAGTCTCTTTGAACCCCCTCTACATATATAGACCCCCGAGCGCGGTCAGTAAATTAGTATTCGTTTAATCTTTGACGAGCGGCTATCGGGCGTAGTGCAGGTGCGTCCCGGGCATTGTGTTGGTCAACGATTGTTATACTGTTTTTGTTTGTGTGTGCATTCTGAAAAGTTATTGTGTATCTGTAGTAAATTCAGTCTTTGTGTATTCAGTTATATTTTGTATGTGTATTCTATAAAATTTATTGTAAGTAGTGCTAAGTTAATTATTAAGTTATTTATTGTTTATTATTTATTTTAAGTAAATTATTAAGTTATTTATTGTATTACTTCATTATAATTAGTTTATTATTTATTTTGTAAATCTTTTAGTGTAATAAATATTTGTAATTGTAAACTTTAGTATATTAATTATTTAATTACCTAGATCCCGAAACGGAACTTAGCGATAAGTGTCACAATACTTTAGAGATTAAAAAAAAAGTATTTTGTCTGTAGGTCAAAAATAATTGTATAGGCTACTTACGATTAACTTCATAATTTAAGCGTTAGTTTCTTTTATGTGATTAATATAGATTTAAATGTAAATTTACTTGCATCTTGTGGCACCGGGTTAATACATCTTTACTACCTCAGTGGAGAATAGATCTATCTACTTCAAGGACTTAGCAAGCCCTATCTACTTTACCTTAATTTTTCTCAATTCTTTCACCCAAGGGGAATCATGTTCTTACCTTGTACCTATCCATTGCATATTTCACTACCATAACTTGAATCTTCGCGAACTTGTCAATCCAAAGTAGTATAGCGTGGTTTCTTAATTCCTATATATTCACAAATGAAAGAATGAAAAATTGTAAGAAAAATTTACCTCTGAATAATCAGAATCTTATTCTGTGATAACGGACTAACTTAAGGATTCTGAGAGATTAAAGATCGTGCAGGATTGTAAATATCAGATAAACTAAACGATTCTCTATTAATCTTACTTAATACTATGTCAGAACGCTGAAATCAAACGGCCGTATTGTGGAAATTGAAGAAGACAACTTTAAAGAAAAGGGTTGTTGATTAGATTAAGTGGAAGAAATGGTTTGAAATAGGAAGGACAGTGGCGGTGAGTTGTAGCATCAAATTTGAAAGATAAAGAAAGTCTTGAGTTCACGGGTAGATAAGAAAAGATTTTTGACAAGGATGAGAAAAAAGAATATAATTTACACGTCAACCTATGCATGCTTTATAGATAATAACGATCCTAACATTTTTCTTTACATGCCTATGAAAATACTGATTTCAGTACAAAAATATTATATTTGACATAATTAAGTTTTCGCGATAATTTTATTTGTAACTTCAATTTGATTTTTATTTACAACAGTACAATTTTTTTTAATGCAGTACTAGTAAATGAGACGATAAACGTTCAGGAATGGCATGAATGTGAATCGATCCAGTGATCTATCCGGCGTTAAGTTTTACTAGAAATATTGTGTCTACAATGATAATGAACTATAAACTACGAGGTGTGGCTATTAAATAACGAGACTGACGTTGTAAAAGATTTTATTTTTATTTTATACATAATTACTTATTGTCACTCAATATACACTACTTCTCTATCCCTACAACGCTCCATACGAATTTTCCATTGTAGGAAACAGTGCTGAAAGTCATCTTCTGCAAGCTCCTTCAGGATACAAGCAAGTCAAAATTTAAAGGAACGATGATTGTTTTTTTTTTGATATCCATGAGATTGTGTACCTTCCCTGGGTTCCTGAAGGTCAAGCAATTAATCGATATTACTACCTTGAGGTACTTTCTAAACTACGTGAAAGAGTAAGAAGAAAACGCACCGAAATGTGAAAGGACAAATCATGGGTTCTTCACCAAGACAATGCGCCAGCTCATTCCGCGTTATCTGTCAAGAGGTTCCTAGCCAAGTACAGCATCTCAGTGTTAGAACATCCATCTTATTCACCAGATCTTGCACCATGTGAGTTCTACCTGTTCCCTAAGTTGAAATCTGCATAAAAAAAGACAAGATTTGAGTCTGTGGAAGCTGTAAAAGAGAAAGCGGCACGTGTCCTGAAGGAGCTGACAGAAGATGACTTCCAGCACTGTTTCCAACAATGGAAAATTCTCATATAGCGTTGTAGAGATAAAGAAGGAGTGTACATTGAAGGTAACAATAAGTAATTATGTATAAAATTAAAATTAAATTTTTTATAACGTCAGTCTCGTTATTTAATAGCCACACCTCGTATGATGATGGATAATTTTTTTATTGTTCATGAAATGATTTTAAACAGGCTTGGCAAGTTAATTTGAAATGTAGTTTATTGTAATCAGAGAAGATCCATATTCCATCTTCGTTTCAGTTGTCTGTTAACAGGGAGATCGTTAGTTAAAAGAGATTGGACATTTTTATTTATGTGGCCAATCGTCTTGTTGTGTAATGAGTTGTATTTTGTTTTCATAATGTCTTAAACTGATGATATTTTCAGGTCTTCGTAAAGAGTATAATTGGTTACGTAAAAATGTGCGTTTGTTATTGTTCTAAGCGCTTTTGGTTGGTGTTTTTGAAGAATATGGAGTTTGGTATTAAGACAGGACCCAAAAATTGGTCCAAAAATTAGCCAAGTTGGCCGTACTGGTGATTAATACAGGGTGAAGTTTAGATGTTGGGTAGTGAGGACTTGCGACCTAAGACGCCTTACAACATGCGAAATCATGAGTCTTAACCCTTTCTTACCCATTGTGGCATAGAAGTCACATTGGAGTGACTACTTTTGATTAAAGAGCGCTGGATGTGAAGTGTAATAATTTTCTGTACCCAAGCCAGGAATCTAACCTGAGACCTCCACTTTGCAGTGTAAGATCCTGACCACTACACGACAGACGCGAACATTAGTTTCTTTTTAAAGTTAATTTTATTTTTAAATATTCGTGTTCATTTACTAAAATAAAGTAGCATTTCTTTGACTACGTTGAATGTACATACAAGTATATTTTTTAGACTGTAAATAGTGATTTTGTCCATTTTACCAATATTTTTGAATTGTAACATTTTTTTAGGTTTTAAATAATCCTTTGCTACAAATCTAAGCAAGAGGAAATTGTTTAGAAAGCCTGCACATGATTTTTACTTATTCATATTGTTGGGAACTTTGATATCATCTAGCCCAATGTGACATATGTGTCACATTTTTTATCATGCCATCAAAAAAAGGCTGAAGGTCTAAAAATGATTTTATTTCACTTAAATGTCAGTAAAGTGTATGAAACAATGTAGCCTACACATATTTGTTTGTGTAAAGTTAAAAATTTGGGATTGAAAGGGTTAATGAATATATTTTTCGTTAAATATTTAACTGAATGAGTACTTACGTATGACTTATGAGTAGTTTCATGGCAGTCTTCGAACAAATCATATAACATGGAGGGTTAAAAAGATTAGTTTTTTGTATAGGCTAATTTCCGAATTTTTAAACACAAGTTAGCAAATCCTTTTTTTTCTTTTTTTTTTAATCCCTAATATGTGTACGTTGCAATCTGTTCAATTCAGAACCATAAGCAACCCCATAACCCAATGAGATGAGGATGATATGTATGACGTGTAAATGAGGTGTAGTCTTGTACAGACTCAGGCCGACCATTCCTGAGAGAGTATGGTTAATTGAACCCCAACCATCAAAGTACACCGGTAACCACTGTCTAGCACTCAAATCCGTATAAAAGTAACTACCTTTACTAGGATTTGAACCCGAAACCTTCGTCTCGGAAAATCAGCTGTTAAACAGCTGATTTTGGCGACGACTTTACCTCTAGACCAACCCGGTGGGTTCCTTTTCTTAATAAGGTTTTTTTTAACTGTATAGTATTTCTTTTGCAATCAGTTAATACAATAACTTTAAGCAAATATGAGAAAATCTTAGTAATGTCCTTAGTATTAAAACACAAACGACACCCAGTAGTGTGTTTGGAAAAGACCAAACTGTGAAGAAACAAAAAAATATATCTATACAAAATCAAACTTGATGAACCGTGAATCAACATCCCGAAACACAAAGTGTTGAAGTTGGAGATGACAATGACGATGGTAGAGATAAAAACGACGGCAATTATGAGATGCCGATGATTAGGAGTTTAAGTAGAAAAGTTAAAGAAAATTTAAATGACTAACAAAATCGTAGAGGTAAGTCCAATGGTTTAAAGCGTTTCAGTCTGTGAGTATCTTCGCTGTTGTCAAGGAGGCTAATCGCTAATGGATTCTGATGGTCTTCTAGTTTTTGTAAGTGTTTTTCGCTATGTTGTTTAATTTCTTCTTTTATGAAGGGCAGGTTTAGGTCATTGTGTAGTATTTCATTTGTTACGTACCATGGGGCTGCAGTGATCAGTCTCAGGCATTTTGATTGAAAGTGCTGCAGTATTTCTATATTTGATGAACTAGCTGTACCCCATAGCTCTAACCCATAAGGGTTAAGCTCATAATGGGTTAACCCCATAAGGGTTAACCCATAGCTCTTAATAAGGTAAACAAAAATTTATGTAATTAAGGTAAAGTCTTATATTATGTTCTTAAATTATGAAAACTACAATTTTTAATGGTTTGACTTTTTGACAAGCGGTCGAAAGGCTTCTAGTCTTGAAACCAATATTGGGTTACAAGGTTGTTTCACGTTATCCTGTTGTGGTACTTACTATTATTAGTTGTTTCTTACTCAGTTAATTTTTTTTTAATTCCAAGTTTGTGTACGTTGCAATCTGTTCAATTCAGAACAATAAGCAACCCCATGACCCAATGAGATGAGGATGATGTGTACGACGTGTAAATGAGGTGTATTCAGTTAAATTAAGACAATTTTTAGCTATTACTTATTGGTTGTAGCACTGAAAACAGCTCAGTACTTCATCTGGAGATCAAAACAAACTATACTTTTATTTTTCATAATACGGGTTTCAGTGTAATAAAATTACGAGTTACTAGATTTTTAATCTCCGAAGTAGTATGTCTATAGGAAGAAAAAATCTTGTTAATTTAAAATATGAAAAATATAAATTATGTTTAATTATGGCTACAATTAAAAATATAACAATATGTTAATCATTAGTGAATGACGCTGAAGAAAATCAACCACTTGTTTGACGTAAGAATACGCAAAATCACTAAATGACGCTAAACTAAGCTCTGTATATGAAATGGTTTAAATAAAAAGTTGTTGGTTTTGTATTTTCTATAACTTTAATCGTACACTTTTGTCGTAAAATGCTAAGACCGCAGTCTTAAAAGATCCCATTTTGATGAGCAAAAAAAACATTAATTGACGCTAAACTTTTTTTATGATTTTTTTTTATTCCTAATATATGTACGTTGCAATCTGTTCAATTCAGAACAATAAGCAACCCCATAACCCAATGAGATGAGGATGATATGTATGACGTGTAAATGAGGTGTAGTCTTGTACAGACCCAGGCCGACCATTCCTGAGAGAGTATCGTTAATTAAACCCCAACCATCAAAGTACACCGGTAACCACTGTCTAGTATTTAAATTCGTATAAAAGTAACTACCTACTTTACTAGGATTTGAACCCGGAACCTTCGTCTCCGAAAATCAGCTGTTAAACAGCTGATTTTAGCGACGACTTTACCTCTAGACCAACCCGGTGGGTTCAAATGACATTAATATACTGAAATGATCAAACTTACTCGTACAATCGGTTTCATGAGAGCCTGAAAACGTATATTTTCGGTTAAAACTCGATTTCAAAAAATTGGCATGAAAGAATAATTTTCTTTTATATACAGTAATTCATATAGGACAAGATAAAGTATTAAAACTATTTAAAATTCGATGGAAAACTTATTTAGATATCATGCTTACATACCAAAAATTCGAAACTGGAAAAATTAAAGTAGCATATTAAAATCGACAAGGGAAAAAGAAATGTCCAGTTTCTAAGAACACAAAAGAATAATAATGAAAGGTCATTGCAAATCAACTTAACTCGTGTCCATTAATCTAAAAGTTTCCTTGTATTCACTCTTATGTCTAGTTCCATGTGGGTGGGATTCATTAAAGAAAAAGTGACATTTGTTTTATTGGTATTATTTTGTTCGTACACATTTTGTTATAATGAAATAGTGATTTCAACTTTACTATGTCTAATAAAGTTCATGTGAGGGACAAAGAGAGAATTTATTTAAATTTAGTATAATATTAAACATTCAAGTTAGGATATACGTAGGCCTAATAGAATTACTCAATTTCTTACTGACTAAAAATAAAAGCTAAAATTTCCTAATTATTCTTGTTTAGAAACTTATTTTTCTTTGAAAATTTTTTTTGTAAGGGTTAAATAACCTAGGAATAATATGATACATAATTGCATGTTAAAAATGGTAATTAATTATTAAATTCTATGAAATAAGTAGGCCTAATGATAGATTTTTATATTTTTTTAATTTAGGTATTTCTATTGGGATTTAACTTTACAATTTTTTATTATTTTTACATAAATCTTCTTATTGTTCTACAGAACGAGATTCTTTATAAATTTTAATACGAAAATAATATTAATTAAATAATTATTAAATCTAAATAATTTTAAATAATTAAACTAATAATTAATTTTAATTAAATCTACAATTAAACTACTTAATTAATTAACTACTTAAAACTAATAATTAAAACTACATGAAAACAATTATTTCCTTCCCTATACATTTATATAGCGCAAGAGAAATTAAAAAGTAAATAAGTTTAACAATATAGAAACTAAAATTTATAAAAATAAATTTAAAAAATGACATCGGATTTCACTTTCACAATATTCAAATTATAGAAAAAATTGTGATCTTTAAAATTAGGTAACACCGATATTTTTCCATTCAGTCTGGACAAAGTAAAATGTTTCAAAACTTTATAGTTCTTAGCTAGAAAACCGACTGAAATATGAATATTTTGTAGGGGAAAATTTCCGTATTTTCTCTGCACATTTTTAAATAAAAATTATCTGTCAAACGAATAACCGCAGAAAAGGACACGTTTTTATTTGTGTATAATTCAATTTTTTCCCCTTAAAGTAGTTTCTGAAATAAAATTCTTCAAACACAATGAACTTCTTTCGTTACGAGGCCTGTAAGTCATTTTTTAAGTAATTTAAGTGTTATGTATTTTGAAGTTATGTATTTAGTATTACGTCCTAAACTGAGTATAACGTTTAGGATACTCAAAGGAAATAGAGACATAGTTAATAAAGACATCCTTTCAAATGTACGGTAGAAGTTGTCTTTGAAAACAACATTCAACGAATTATTTGAATTATTGAACTTCTAATAGCACTAACTTGTTAAAGACATAATTTTAACGATGTTCTAAAATTTTGTGTTAATTTTCAGTCGGTTAATTTGGAAGAGTTTTGTAACGGTTTTTTTTCAAATTAAGAGCTAATAATTAACATTCAAGAAGAATTAGTTATTTGGAAACAATAAACAAAAGAAGTAAAACTTTTGATTAATGGTGAATATCCTTTTAACTTTATGACTAAATTTTAGAGAAGATAAATAGCGGAGTTCATAACAATGAAGTCATGTCTTTTAGTCATGAATTAAAACTGAAGTGTATTCAGTAATATTGGAATAATAATTCAAAACTAAACAATAGAGAACAAGTTGAATAATAGTCAAGAACTGTCTAGACTAGACCAGGTTATATGTAATCGTATACAGTTAAACAAAACTCACCATTGCAATCTGTAATTTATGTGTTTATGTACAGGTGTTCCAAAAACAGAGGTAATAAATCTTTGAAGTTTTACGCAGGTGTAAATTTTACCAACAGGTTCAATTACAGTAGCTACTAAAGTATTTAGAATGTAATTTGTACGATTTGCAAGCCCATTTTCTAAAAGAAAAACAAATGAATTACTAAAAAGACAATCCCTTTGTGAAAACAATTTTAAAATATATGTCCCGGATTACTTTTAAAGTATACATAATATTTTTCTACTTTCACACCCTCTATACTTGATGCAGTGCGAGAAAGTGCTACATTTTTCTTTTTTTGTAATCCCTAATTTGTGTACGTTGCAATCTGTTAAATTCAGAACAATAAGCAACTCCATGACCCAATGAGATGAGGATGATGCGTATGACGTGTAAATGAGGTGTAGTCTTGTGCAGACTCAGGTCGACCATTCCTAAATGAGTATGGTTAATTGAACTCAAACCATCAAAGTACACCGGTAACCACTGTCTAGCATTCAAATCCGTATAAAAGTAACTACCTTTACTAGGATTTTAACAAGAAACCTTTGTCTCCGAAAATCAGCTGTTAAACAGCTGATTTTGGCGACGACGTTACCTCTAGACCAACCCGGTGGGTTAGGAAGTGCTACATAATGATAAAAACTTTTAATGGTAATAATTTTTCCTTTATTTCTTTTTATCTTTGATTTTGGGTACGGTATGATTTTGGGACTTTTAAAATACAGATGTTTAAAACAAAGGACAAAAAACAGATGTTTTTGTTTTACCAATGCTATATATATGTAAGAGTTTCAATATTATGACCATCAACAAAGCACAGGGACAATCGATACAAGTTTACGAATTAAATTTCTAGACCAACCCAGGTCTAGGGGTAACGTTGTCGCCGCTAGTCAGCTGTTTAACAGTTGATTTTCGGAGACGAAGGTTCCTGGTTCAAATCCCAGTAAAGGTAGTTACTTTTATACGGATTTGCATACTAAACAGTAGTTACCGGTGTACTTTGATGGTTGGGTTTCAATTAACCATATTTTCTCAGGAATGTTCGGCCTGAGTGTGTACAAGACTACAACTCATTTACACGTCATACACATAATCCTCATCTCATTGGGTCATAAGGTTGCTTATTGTTCTAAATTCAACAGATCGCAACGTACACACATTAGGAATAAAAAAAATAAAACAAATTTCGAAAATCCATGATTCTTACATCGACAGCTGTATGTAGTCACCTCACGTGCAGGATTCTTCTGATTTAATCGAGTACGCACCTAACGGAAAAATTAAAAATACTGTATACCCAAGAGCACTTCAATAATAAAAAAATATCTGCAGGCCTATTTTCTAAAAGAAAAACAAATAAATTACTAAAAAGACAATCCCTTTGTGAAAACAATTTTAAAATATATGTCCCGGATTACTTTTAAGGTATACGTACATAATACTTTTCCTACTTTCACCCCCTCTATACTTGATGAAGTGCGAGGAAATGCTAATGGTGATAAAAACTTTTAATGGTAATAATTTTTCCTTTATACTATTTCTTTATATGTGTGATTTTGAGTACGGTTCGATTGATTTTGATACGGTTTGATTTTGGGTACGGAAATTGTGCCACTGTGGCACAATTTAGTTCACTGTCAGTTCAATTTGTTTTATTGCGTACGTAAACAACCATCAAAAGTAAGTCTTAATAAATTTATCTGAAAGGCCTGGGTTAACTTTAAATTACTCTCCCATTGCTCTAAAAATCTGGTACACCTTACGTTCAGATTGGCCGCAAAAAGGTTTTGTAAATGATATTGAAAGTTATTTAACGGGTGGTGGGGAAATTTATTGCTAGGAGAAGATGAACCCAGTAGTAAATTTTCCAGCTAGGACTACGGCAGTTATCCGCTATTCAGACAACGCTCTTGCTCCATCTTTACTTTAAACGTTCGTACGGTTGGTTATAAGAGAAAAACACAGTAAAACATTAGCTATTCGCATATGCCAACTGACGGTTTGAGAAAAATTTTCCCTCAAAAGGCCTTTGTGTAGTAGTGGAAATAGCATCAGCTATGATTAACAGCTCCATTGAGAGTTCTCCCATTTCTGTGCATCAATTACATTACGTATTGATGCACAGACATGGGAGAAGCGAAAACAGTACAAGCAAAGCATGTCAAGTCAAGTTTTTTTTAAATTGTACAATAACAGTTCCTTAAAGCTACGACTTTGTCTATTTATTTGGGATGATTGTCCATATTACTACCTTGAGATACTTTCTAAATTAAGTCAAAGAGTAAGGAAAAAACGCCCTGAAATGTGAAAGGACAAATCATGGGTTCTCCTCCAAGACAATGCGCTAGCTCATTCCGCGTTATCTGTCAAAAGGTTCCTAGTCAAGTACAGCATCTCATTGTTAGAATATCCACCTTATTCAACAGATCTTGGACCATGTGACTTGTACCTGTTCCCTCAGTTAAAATCTACATTTAAAGGGACAAGATTTGAGTCTGTGGAAGCTGTAAAAGAGAAAGCGGCACGTGTCGTAAAAGAGCTGACAAAAGATGACTTCCAGCACTGTTTCCAACAATGGAAAATTCGCATGGAGCGTTGTAGGTATAGAGAAGGAGTGTTTAAAGGTGAAAGTAAGAGATTATGTATAAATTTAAAATTAAATTTTTTACAACGTCGTCTTGTTATTTAATAGCCACACCTCGTATACATAGCATTCATAAAACAAAAACGTCTGTTTTTTTATGCTTTATTATAAACATCTGTATAATATAAGTATAACATCTAACTTTTTCCGAAGCACAAAACCAACATTTAAGCTCCTAACTTTTTTTCTAGTAATCAGATCGAGGTTTTCAAAAGCTACTCCAGAAACTGAGTAATCTACAAATAAAATCTGATTTAAATCAGTTTAAAATTTTAGGAATTCATAAGGGACAAACATGCCCATAACAGACAGATGGAGAGTAAAATTATTTACACTCAATCTGTTTGTTGCAGGGCTAAAATAAATAGTTCTGTTTCTTATCACATGGTCAGCCAATTAAATGACTGAATCATTTAAGAACAGAAGAGGTAGAAGTGTAAAAGACACTAATCAGAGTTATCTCCTCTGAAAGTAATGAATTTCATTATACAGCCAGACCCTGTGGTGAATGAAATGAAGGTGTCATTTGCAGAGTGGAAAATATGTGCTTTTCAGAAGGCCCGGCATGCTGATAATCGTACTTTTACACTCAGTGAGGAAGGCAATGGTAAACCACATTACTTTTCGTTTTACTTAGTAAAACGTCTACAGGTTCAAACCAGCCTTTCGGCTGATGACCTAAACAGCAACATGGAACAAACAGACGTTCATTTTTATAATATAGATTTGATTTTATACTTTTAATTTTGTTTCTTTATAATTTGTTACTTTACTTTTCTATTAGAAAATTTTAAAGTGAGAAGTAATTAACTTTTCTAAGCATGCACTAAGACGATAAAGCAATTCATAAAAGAGATTTATTTATTTTTAAGTTCATTTCTCATACTGCTAAGATTATATTACAGATTTAGAATGTAGCAAAGGATGAAATAAATACTCATTATCAGATATCTTTTGATTTTGAGTTTGCAAGATGAGAGGGACATCCAATTCCAGATGAACTGTCATCGTATAGTTCACTTGAGGTCTGTACGTCAGTCAGCAATCATTGAACCAGAAACCAACGCAATGTAACGATACCGATAATGACTTTCTGTATCCATTTATATTTATAGCTTTAACTTTCAAACACAACTGATATGAAATTTATAAATACACAATTTTCTTTTCTATCATATTTTACAGTAAATATTTGAAATTTATTGTTCGTATTTTTACTGTATCAGTAAGGCAACTTACACAGAATAAAAATAAATGTTCTATTTAGTAATATAAAATAAATTTGAATGACATAAAAAGTTACATACTTAAGTTACATACCACTACCGGACTTGACACAAACATTTTCATCAAAATCGGTCAACCGGAAGTAGTAGTTTATTCGTATAATTTTTCACTTTTTTGCGACTTTCTCAAAAACTGATCCTACGATTTTTTTTAAAATCGCCTCATTTACTCAATTTTTTATTCTCTAAAAGATAGGGTAGGCGTCATGTTTGCTGAAATTCTTGGTGAGGGTGTTTTTAAGTAAAAAAAGTTTTTTTTAAGATTACGGCTTTAATATTAATTTTAGAGCAAAAATGTATATAATAAAACTTGTAGAAAATTTAAAAACCTACAACTTTTATTTCAAGCATTTTTTTTATAACGCTTAGTTTAGCGGTAATTAGCGATTTTCTATTTTTTTCACGAAAACGTGTGAAAAATCGATTTTTTTAAGATTTCGGCCTTAGTATGCACTTGACGACAAAAGTGTATATAATAAAATTTATAGAAAATTAAGAGATCTACAACTTTTATTTAAATAATTTTTCTCTACAGAGCCTAGTTTAGCGTGAAAGTGTGACTTTCCGTTTTTTTTTAAGCCAAATTGAGTTCGATTTTCATGATGCGTCATTCTCTCATGATTAAAATAAGGTTATGTTTTTGAGGTTTGTTTTTGTTTATTTCTAATATTTTATTAATAATGTTAGGTTTATTATTAATTATTTGCATTGGCAAGAGAAAGTTGTGTGAGTGTTTCACACCAGATTTTTTCATCCTCTTTGATTGTTCCTCTTTCCTTTCATTCAAACATTCAATGTTTTTCTATTTTTTTTCTCTCTTTGGAAAACTCTTGTAATCCTTAGTTAGCTGTTTAACCGACTGTATCTCATTCTACTGTTTAAACTTATTTCTACCTTTATCTGTATCCAGCTTAACACCCGTGTTCATGTCATCACCCGAAAGGCTGGTTTGAACCAAAGAGAGGTTTTACTAAGTAAAACGAGGAGTGAGGTGGTTTACAATTGCCTTCCTCACTGAATGGAAAAGTACACTTATCAGCATGCCGGGCCCTCTGAAAAGCACATATTTTCCACTCTGCAAATGACACATTCACTTCATTCACCACAGGGTCTGGCTGTATAATGAAATTCATTACTTCCAGAGGAGATAACTCTGATTAGTGTCTTTTACACCTACCTCTTCTGTTCTTAAATGATTCAGTCATTTAATTGGCTGACCATGTGATAAGAAACAAAACTATTTATTTTAGCCCTGCAACTAACAGATTGAGTGTAAATAATTTAACACTCCATCTGTCTGTTATGGGCAGGCTTAACACCCAATAAAGCTAAATCCTTTTCAGTCTTGAAGGGTTTGATTCTATAATTTTTCATTTTGTCAATATTTGTTTTACAAGTCTTCTATTGTCCATTCTACATAGAAATGTCAAAAAATCAAGTTATTTAAAAAAAATTGATTATGGTTTGTTCTAAAAGCTTACTTGCGCTCTTAATTTGTTATCTGCTCTGGGATCAAATATTTTTCTTACGTATTTACTCTCTTTTATTTTCAATAAAACTCTTGAAAATATTTTGTTTAGTTTTACTGTTTCTGAAACATATAAAGCTTCAGGTTGAACAAAATCAGGTCCACAAAATTGTTTGAACAAAAACCTACTTATGCAAGGAGAAAATTCATGAATAAATTACCCCAATTTTTAAAATGTTGTGAGGATTTGAATTCTTTTAAAAAGAATCTGAAAAATTACTTGATCGGTGAAACTTTTTATAGCGTACAAGAATTTCTTTCTTGGTAGTAGTGATACATTGTGTGTTTCTTATATATATTTCAGGTGTTAAAGCTGACGTGTCCTATACTCCTCCTGGAGTCTCCAGGGCGCAAAAAAAACACTGATAATGTCTAGTTTTAAGTTTTTTTTTAAAGGCGCTTTTAGTTATTATATGCGGGTTTTATCTAGTAATATCCTAATAGTTGCAGACTACATTCATTAAATTATATTATTTATTTTAGGACACTTTGTTTATCGGCAATTAGAGAGGTGTTTGTGTAAAAATGACACCAAAATAGGTTTTCAATTTTAAATTTTTATTAGTTGATTACTTAAAATTATGAATTTTGTAACAAAGAAAACATAGGTCTAAAGTTATTCTATTTGATAATATTTTGCAAATTTGAAGAGGAAACTTTGTTAAAATTAGTTAGAAAGTCATTAAACTCAGTATAAAGTTAGTACCATTTGGTGAAACATTTTGTTTTTGCTAACATGAAGTAGAATTATGCAATGCATCAAATAAGTTCTTAAAGAAGGGAGGCAAGTTAAAAATAATGACATCATTGATTCCACCCTTTTTCTGTAAACATTTAAATCGATTAAATGCAATAGATATTTAACAAGTCATTGTCCTTTCAGAATTTATATAATAATTTGTATAATGTCATCGGGCGTTAACCGTAAAATTTAATTAAAATCCAGGCGTTAAGCCAACAAGAAGTTTTAAACGCGTACTTCAACACGTTTTATCTTTCTACTAGAATATTTAGAAAACAAAATGCTAGTCAGCTACGCAACGAGTTTTTAACTTATTTAATCAACGCATAAAACAAACCTAAATTATATTTTATATTCATTAGTTTTCTTTTAATAAAACTGTTTTTTAATAGAATTAAAAGGAAAGTTAAAAGGATGATAAATTGTTTTAAAATTAATAAATTTTAGTATTTAGGTGTCTCACAGGGAATTACTCTTGAATCAGTGTTGTAATTTTATATTCTGCCAACTTTCAATACAGATATATTTACCGGAAAATATAGATAAACAGTGGCTACATCTGAAAGTGATAAAATTATTTTATTGATAATGAAAAAACTGTAGATGTATCAAAATTGTTACAAAATTATTAAGATAAACTAGAAAAATGGTGAGACATTTAGAGAATACAGATTAATGAAACCAAATTAGTAAACGTTACATCCAATTTCAGAAAATGAAACTGTCCGGTTTTAAAGCTACAAAAAAAACATCCACATTGTGAAACTTTCAAATATCTGGATCTAGACTTAGATCATCGCTTTATACGAAAACAACACATATCTCTCATAAGAAAAACAACTTGATCTGAACTTTTAAAACGTGTGTCGAATTTTGGGTGAAGAATCTCACCTTCGAAAACCTAACAAATATAATTTTGAAATACAACTTGGGGCATATCTCCAAATTCCAACATCAAAATTTTAGAAATATTCTAGTAAAAGGCAGTCAAGCATTTTTGAAGAACATTGGTATATAGGCCTAAGCCACAAATTCATTTTTAAAGATAATAAACAGACCAAAAGAAGAAATTTCAGAACTCTGTATAAATTATACGGATAGAGTTTACGAGGATAAAACTAACGATCAATTTATTAGTCAATATTGTTGATCATAAATGCAAAGTTGAAGAGATTTAATATTTACTTTAACCTCCCTAAATGAATTATAAGTAATGAAAGTTATGTATGCGTTAGGGTGGGTGGGTCTGGGTTCTTTCACTTAAATCTTTGAATGTTTAATTTGACTTCGAAATCCTGTCATTATTAAATGCCTCTCCTTTGAAGTCCTCGAAGTGGCAAAAGTGGTAAGATTTTTTCTTCCGCGACTAAAAATTCGTTACAGAGCGAGCTTTAATCCCTATTTTTTCAAATTCTGAGGTGATAGTCTCTTTCCAATTGATGGATCATGACCAACTGGTAGAAGTGAACTCAGCCCTGTTTTCCAGAGACATTTTACTATTGATCAGTATGCATATATGCTGTGTCAGGTTAAATTTTGAGCTGTACGCACCCTAAATTATAATTTAATCCAGCTCAGAACTTTCATTCCAGGAGATGAGAATTCCTGGAGATGAGATTTACCACAAAAAAAGGCTAAGAGCCACTTTGGGAAAGAAAATAAAAAAATTAAAACTGGTATGCTGTTGACTAATAATTTTAATTATTAAAATCAAATTTAAGTTTGTTGAATAAATATACATAATATGGAAGTTAAAGCTGTGGATCCAACAGCATATTAAAATTAATTAAAAAAATGTATAAGTTACACAATTATTTAAAGAATATTAAGTTCCATCAAGAATAACAAAATAAAATTTCTACTTCCCCGATAATTCAATTTCACACAACGGAAGTTTGGGTGAATTCCTGGCTATTTGATAATATTCGCAATCCATTTACTTCCGAGAAAATCTAACTTCGATTAATCCAGAATGTTGTAATATCCAGCCATTTTTCTTTGAATCTCCAAATGAACTTCTAGATGAAAGATCTCCCCAAAGAATCTCCTTTGCAGGATTTCCAGGATTTCAGGAACCAGAATACCAGGATAAATATATTTCCAAAAATTTCCGAAGCGTCGGGTGCAAGAAAATACAAAGGAAGTACACGCCTTGAAATTACATAATGTTGTATAAATTTTACATAATTCGCCAACAGCACAAAAACGAAACAAAACGAACAAACTAAACTTTAATTTAAACTGAACATAACTTAGCTAACTAAAATAAGATTGATACCGCCTCATTTTTTTGCCTTTATGGGCATTAAACTCTCAACTTATGCTTCCGCATCGCACCAAAGTCAGGACCCAACAGAACGAAAAACCTTCAAAGCACCCCCTCCGGGACTATATGGAAAGTCACGCGATATTGGCCAACCAATCAGAATACTTCTAGCAAATATCCGATGTAGTCTACTTCTAAGACAGCACGTACACCCCAAGACGTAAAAATGACCTCAAACAAAAGCAGTGGAGGGAGGGGTGGAACATTGACCAGACACTCACACAATAGAATTATAAAATTCACTACGACATCTTTCTAGTGAACAAAAAAAATATAACATAACCAAAAGGTCTATAACATTTTAAAAGAGATACAGAAATTACAAAATGAGAATCTACCATATTAATAGAATCAAGTATTCGAGGTAAAAATAAAATATAAAAATTAAGGAAACAAAATTAAATTTAGATAAAATACTTATAATCGTTACAATTTTCACCTCTTTATGGTTGAAATGAATCTTGTAAAGTGTATCTTGATCACTGACAGCCTGGAGATATTGCAACAGTTATGTATAATTTTTTTTACTTTCTCTTGCCTATATGAATATATAGGAAGGAAAGTATTGTTTTCATGTCGATTTTAAGAAATCGAGTTTTCACCGGATCTATACGTTTTCAGACCCCCTGAACCCAAAAAACATGTTTTTAGCGATTGGTCTGTGTGTGCGCGTGCGTGTGCGTGCGTGCGTGCGTGAGTGCGTGTGTGTGTGTGTGTGAACAGAATATCTCAAGAACGGAACATCGTACGAACTTGAAACTTAAAAGTTACCTACCACTACCGGACCCGACACGAACCTTTTCATCAAAATCGGTCAACCAGAAGTAGTAGTTTATTCGTATAATTTTTCACTTTTTTGCGATTTTCTCAAGAACTGGTCCTACGATTTTTTTTAAAATCGCATGGTTTACTCAATTTTTTATTCTCTACAAGACAGGGTAGGCGCCATGTTTGCTGAAATTCTCGGTGAGGCTGTTTTCACGTAAAAACATAGTTTTTTTAAGATTACGGCTCTAATATGCAATTTAACGCAAAAATTTATAATAAAAATTGTAGAGAATTTAAAATCCTACAACTTTTATTTCAAACATTTTTTTGTATAACTTTTAGTTTAGCAGTAATTAGCGGTTTTCATTTTTTTCTCACGAAAACGTGTGAAAAATCGATTTTTTTAAGATTTCGGCCTTAGAATGCATTTTACGACAAAAGTAAATAATTAATTTTATAGGAAATTAAAAGATCTACAACTTTTATTTAAAGCATTTTTCTCTACAGAGCCTAGTTTAGCGTGAAAGAAAGATTTTCCGTATTTTAAAGCCAAACTGAGTTCGATTTTCATTTTGCGTCTTTCACTCATGATTACAATTAGGTTATGTTATTAAAGTTAGTTTTTTGTTTATTTCTAATGTTTTATTAATGATGTTAGGTTTATTGTTAATTATTATGCATTGGCAAGAGAAAGTTGTGTGAGTGTTTCACACCAGATTTTTATTATTAACAAATCTGCGACATTACAATCTGTTTTTTAAAATATAAGAACAAAAAGTAATTTTGTTAACAATAAAAACTCACATTAATAAAATAAATAATCCACAGTATCTGATTTAACTGATAAAAATTGTGAACAATTCTTTCTTTAGAACTTTCTTGTGAACAACTTTTAATAGATAAATTAATAATGTATTCAATTTATCGAATTACTTTTATGGTAAAATTCTCTGTTGTAGATTAAATCATTTCTCCAAAATCATACACAGGAACTGATACGTCTTAATTGAGATCCTTTGAGATGCTCATAATGATTCAATCAAAGTAAAATACGGTCGTGAGAAGCTGTACGCTTCTCACAAAAAATGAGAAAATGAGCTTAAAAAAATCTGGTGTGAACCACTCACACAACTTTCTCTTGCCAGTGCAAATAATTAACAATAAACCTAACATTAGTAATAAAATATTAGAAATAAACAAAAAACTTACCTCAATAAACATAACCTTATTTTCATCATGAGGGATAGACGCAAAATGAAAATCGAACTCAGTTTGGCTTAAAAATACGGAAAATCACTCTTTCACGCTAAACTAAGCTCTGTAGAGAAAAATGCTATAATAAAAAAATTGTAGATCGTTTAATTTTCTATAGCCTAAATTCGATTATATACAGTTTGTCATAAAATGCATACTAAGGCCGAAATCTTAAAAAAATCTATTTTCACACGTTTTCGTGAGAAAAAATAGAAAATCGCTAATTAACCGCTAAACTAAGCGTTATACAAAAAAATGTTTCAAATAAAGTTGTAGAATTTTAAATTCTCAACATTTTTTATTATATAAATTTTTGCGCTATAATAGCCGTAATCTTAAAAAAAAACACTTTTTTTTACGTAAAAACAGCCTCACCAAGAATTTCAGCAAACATGGCGCCTACCCTATCTTTTAGAGAATAAAAAATTGAGTAAACCAGGCGATTTTTAAAAAAATCGTAGGACCAGTTTTTGAGAAAATTGCACAAAAATGAAAAATTACACGATTAAACTACTACTTCCGGTTGACCGATTTTAATGAAAATGTTCGAGTCGGGTCCGGTAGTGGTATGTAACTTAAGTTTTAAGTTTCAAGTTCGTACAATGTTCGGTTCTTGAGATATTCTGTTCACACACATACACACACACACACACACACACACACACACACACAGACCAATCGCTAAAAACATGTTTTTTGGGTTCAGGGGGTCTGAAAACGTGTAGATCCGGTGAAAACTCGATTTCTTAAAATCGACATGAAAACAATAGGCTACTTCCCTTTCTATATTCATATAGGCAAGCGAAAGTAAAAATGAGCAAAATGTAAAATGAGCTTTTGTCAATTTAACTTCTAAATTTTCAAAAGCATAAATCTTAAACAAAAACAGAAAAGGCCGAAATCTAAAATTTATACTGTATAGGTCTATCTAATACATGAAATCTTTGTAGTCTTTGATAATGGAGTCTGGATTAATTAATTAATAGCCAGATAATTAGAATGACGGTCTAGTCTCTGTTGGTAACGTTGACTGAACAATTTATGTATTTTTTTCTTTAACAGCGTTGACATGTAAGTCATGATATATGTATTAGTTACTAATGTATCAAGGTTTCTTTATTTTGTGTCAGTTAGCAGCTGCTTCAGGTTTCTCCGTTTCAATACTCCGTTTGAATTAACACCAAATTTAATTTGTATATCGTCGTAAAATTATTGGTAACTCGTGGATATCTGTTTTTCCGTCTGTTTGGGTTATTTAAATCAACATTAAAATTATTTTCGGGCCGTTTACGGCTGTTAGAAATTACTTGAGTCCAAGGTAGTCGTCAAATATTTTACAACTTAAGTTGTAAAATAAAATAAAATAAAATTAAGTTGTAAAATTGTTGTCTGGTCATAATAGATTCAACTGTATTTTCCCTTATGGGGAATAGATTTATTGAATTTTTCCGTATGGGGGGTTTTCTTCAATTATGAGATAATACAAAGAAAACTCATCTACTCATTATGTTCTTTATAAATAGATTGTAGATTTAACTGTATTTAAAATTAATTATTTACAAAGTTGTTAGTTTTAATATCAGCTGTATTTTAGTATTCATAATGACTTTACGTGATTTTGCCCAAAACGGACAGGTGGAGTGTTATTTTAATTGCACTCTATCTGTTTGGTCCAGGGTTAAAAAAAAAGTTCTGTTTCTTTTATCACATAGTCAGCCACTTACATGACTGAACTATTTAAGAACAGAAGAGGTAGAGGTGTAAAAGACACTAGTCAGAGTTATCTCCTCTGAGAGTAATGAATTTCACTATGCAGCCAGACCCTGTGGTGAATGAAGTGAAGGTGTCATTTGCAGGGTGGAAAAAGAGTGCTTTTCGGAGGGCCTGGCATGCTGATAAGCATACTCTTTCAACTCAGTGAGGAAGGCAATGGTAAACCACCTTACTCCTTGTTTTTACTTAGTAAAACCTCTAGAGGTTCAAACCAGCCTTTCGGCTGTTGACCTAAACAACAATGACTTTACGGCCTTCCAGAGGAGGTTGCATTTTAAACTGATTCATAATTAAATAAAAACCAAAAATAAACTATACTAAAAAGAAATAAAATCTATACTTCAAAGTAATAATCATAAACGCTCAATAAAATAAGAAGTAAATTTTTAATATAACTACAAAACCATTCCAAAAACAACGTACAAAAATTTACTTTCAAATCATAAATATATGAATAAGTGAATTTACTTTATAAAAAAAAATTAAAAATATATGAATGAAAATAAACTGTATTTACTTAGTAACGTGTCAATGCTCTTTAGAGGATGAGGTCCAATAAACGTTCAGTTAACTGACTCTATGTGATTCTTGTGTAAATTCCTTGAGCTTTGAAAATATTGAATGTTTACACTCGATGTTTATTTTGGAAATGAATCCGATAAGAAATCTAAAAAATAAATTTTATGTAGCAACCCGATCCATTACGTCGCTGAAAATACCATCAATACATTTTTATTATACTATCATGTTCAATAAAAGTTTATCAGAATTCTACGAAAATATTTTTTCCGAATTTCAGATATTTTTAAAGCGATTAGAATACGATTTTTACTTTCTCTTGCCTATATGAATATATAGGAAGGAAAGTATTGTGTTCATGTCGATTTTTTGAAATCGAGTTTTCACCGGATCTACACTTTTCAGACCCCTGAACCCAAACAAAAAGGTTTTTAGCGATTGGTCTGTGTGTGTGTATGTGGGTGTGGGGGTGTGTGTGTGTGTGTGTAAGTGTATACAAAATATCTCAAGAACGGAACATCGTACGAACATGAAACTTGAAACTTAAGTTACATCCTACTACCAGACCCGACACGAACATCTTCATCAAAATCGGTCAACCGGAAGTAGTAGTATATTCGAATAATGTTTCACTTTTTTGCAATTTTTTCAAAAAATGGTCCTACGATTTTTTTAAAAATCGCCTGGTTTACTCAACGTATTTTACAGCGACGTAACTCAACGTAATTACAGGGACGTAGGCCTAATGCATGTCGCTGAAAATACCATCAATACATTTTTAGTACTATCATGATCAAAATTCTACGAAAATTTTTTTTCCGAATTTCAGATATTTTTAAAGCGATTAGAATACGATTTTTATGTAATATTTGACACATAGTTGATATTTAAATAAATACAGTGCATATTATTCTAAACGTTTCAATGTAAAGGATTCTAGTTATAAATTTCAGGCAGAATTATAATTCGGCCATTCAATACTGTAAGGAAAGGCTTAAATTATTATTTGATTAAATAAATGAAATCAATAAAATGCGATGAATAAATTCTCCTTTCCAAAAATTTAGATGTTATAGAATTTTTTTTTATAGTAAATACTTCTAAATTTTATTCAATGTGTTAAGATATTGTGACGATAAGAAGGGGATGGTTCGCGAAAGTTCTAGCATTTCATTCATTAAAATACAGGGTGATTTTTTAGTCCTGTTACCCTATTGTAAGTGTGTGGTAATTTAGGTATTTCTAATAAAGGGAAATTTTGTTTTGTCGCACGAAGTTGGTAGCCCTACTCAATCGGTATACACACGGCAGTGCGAGTTGATTAACCTTGAGCTGTGTAACATTTTGTGTGGATTCCGGTCGTCTTGTGAACAGAATGTCTTTTACCATAGAACAACGGGTTTTCATTATTGAACAATATTTTGATACGAAATCGTACACGAGTGTAAAAGATACATTTAAAATTAAATTTGTTGGTGTACCTCCGCCAGAAAAAATGTCAATTTCTAGGCTAGCAAACCGATTTCGAGAGACAGGTAGTGTTTACGACAGAAAACGTAGCGATCGACCAGCTGTCTTGACAGATGACGTTATAGAGAATTTGAAAACAAGATTACTCAATTCTCCACGGAAAAGTTTACGAAAACTTTCCTCGCAAGTTGGTTTATCATATTCGAGTGTTCAGAAAGCTGCTAAAAAATTGCATATGTATCCGTATCGCGTACGATTAGTCCAAGAGCTTCAACCTCCAGATTTAAACAAGCGATTGCAATATTGCAGTTGGTTTAGGTCATTCGTAAATGATAACGGAATCGAATCTTTGAACACAGTGTTCTTTAGTGATGAAGCTTGGATCCATCTAGACGGTTATGTGAACACTCAAAACACTCGAATTTGGGCGGCTGAAAATCCTCACGCCGTTCACGATAAATCTTTACATCCCGCAAAAATTGGTGTGTGGTGTGCGATATCTCGTCAGCGTATAGTCGGACCCATTTTCTTCGAACAGACTGTAAATGGTGAAGTGTACAGGAATATTGTGCACCAATTTGTGGCTCTACTGGAACCTCAAGAACGGTATTTCTGGTTTCAGCAAGACGGCGCTACCTGTCACACGTCTCGAGAAACCATGGATTTTCTGCAAGAGTTCTTTGGTGGTCGAATAATAAGCAAGGGTTTATGGCCTCCAAGGTCGCCAGACCTCACATCCCCTGATTACTTTTTGTGGGGCTACATTAAGTCCGAGGTCTTCAAAAACAATCCTCACAATATTGATGAACTTAAAGCTAATATTACAGACTTAATCACAAATGTTTAATGTTAAATGTTTAAAAATGTTTAGTAACTAAGAAATGTGAGTAATAAAATATTAAATTTCTTTTGTATATAACAACTATACATTTTTATTACAACTAAATTTCCGTTTTATAAATTACATTAAAAATTGGGTAACAGGACTAAAAAATCACCCTGTAGTAAAGAGAGGATTAATAGAGTGGAAAAGTAACAATATAGTGAGTGACAATAAAAGTATGCCTATTTATAAAAGGATATCTATTCATAAAAATTATTTAATAGGACTGCGCTATTCTGAATGATAAAAGATCGGGTATTGTTGTACAACTATTTATGAAAGGGACCTGTAACACTTTCCATTTACAATAGTTATATTGTTACTTGTTTACATCAGTTCATCAGTTATGACTTTTCGAGAACTAATAAAAAAAGATTACTGATCGAATCGCTGTGTCGTTCGAGAAGTCTCTTTGAACCCCCTCTATATAAATAAACCCCTGTGCGCGGTCACTGAGTTAGTATTCGTTTGATATTTGACGAGTGGCTATCGGGCGTAGTGCTGGTGCTTTCTGGGCATTGTGTTGGTCAACGATTGTTATACTGTCTTTGTTTGTGTGTGTATTGTGAAAAGTTATTGTGTATCTGTATTAAATTCAGTTTTTGTGTATTCAGTTATATTTTGTATGTGTATTCTATAAAAATGATTGTAAGTAGTGCTAAGTAAATTATTAAGTTATCTATTGTTTATTATTTATTTTAAGTAAATTATTAAGTTATTTATTGTATTAGTTCATGATAATTAGTTTAATCATTTGTTTTGTAAATCGTTTAGTGTAATAAATATTTGTAATTGTAAACTTTAGTGTATTAATTATTTAATAACCTACATCCCGAAACGGATCTTAGCGATAAGTGTCACAATATTAAATCCGTATAGCCCTAATTTTAAATCCTATCGTTTTTCTTCTGCATTTTTATAATTTCGGTACAGATGATTTCTATAAATAAAATACAGTAGGCCAATAAAAAAAATATGTCACAATATAAATTTATGTTTTTAAAATTTATAAATATGATATATTTAAAAATTAAAATTAAAAGAATCGTGTATACTGTATTGTTTAACTCGTTTTTAAACAAATTTTTAGATTACCACAACTCTTAAAAACTTTTAGTAATTTATTGATGTACGGGTGTCCCACGAAGAGATTGCTATTTTTGAATTAATATTCCGTAAGTATCGCACGCTATACAGACTAGAAACTTTACAGTTATTATAAATAGATTTGTAAAAAAAGTATCCTCGAGTTTCATTTGCTTAAGATTAATCATATGCCCATAACAGACAGATGAAGTATCAAATTATTTACACTCAATCTGTCGTCGCAGGGCTAAAATAAATAGTTCTGTTTCTTATCACATGATTAGCCAATTAAATGACTGATTCATTTAAGAACAGAAGAGGTAGAGGTGTAAAAGACACTAATCAGAGTTGCCTCCTCTGAAAGTAATGAATTTCATTATACAGCCAGACCCTGTGGTGAATGAAGTGAAGGTGCCATTTGCAGTGTGGAAAATATGTGCTTTTTAGAGGGCCCGGCATTCTGATAAGCGTACTTTTCCACCCAGTGAGGAAGGCATTGGTAAACCACCTCACTCCTCGTTTTACTTAGTAAAACCTCTACAGGTTCAAACCAGCCTTTCGGCTGATGACCTAAACAACAACAAGATTAATCATAACAAAATGGCGGAATAAGAAAATAATATCAAAAATGAACAATAATCTTGTGGACAAAACAACTAATACTTATAATAGGATCACCATTGCTGTCACCAAGGATGGTGTTTTATCGTATGACATAGCCTATCCCATCAGACAATGGCTGGAGACATATATGCATCAATTTTAACTAATCGCATAGTTTCTCATCTTTCTCAGGCGGAGATGCAGAACGTTGTTTCCAGCATGTTGCAAATGCCTCCACATTATGCAAATGTGGCCAAAGCGGTTTTAAACCAAAATCTTCCTAATCGTTGGATAGGTCATGGCAGCAGCTTCATGGAGTTAAAACATACGTGGTTGGTCTGGGAGTTTGTTGAGCTCACCTATGGATAGGTTGGTATCCATAGGTACCAACCCATGGAACAACACAAACAGTGTTGTTCCATGGGTTAGCTCAACCTCACCCATGGAACAACACTTCCCATATGACGCGATATCTGGGGTTAATGTTCGCATTAAGTGGGCGGTTAATTGCCTAGAGGTAATAATTGCAGTAATTATTTATTCGTTATTTGTTAATATTACCATGCGTTCTGAAAGTCGCTGTGCACCAAGTGACATGACAGGGAATAATTTCATGGCTAGGTTGGTAGCTCTGTGCTGTTCAATTGTTGCCGAACACGTCGAGGCCTGTCAGTCATTGAGTTGAAGTTGTATATGTTTCATTTATTGCAGTTCTGTTGCACGTTTTTTGTTGTTGGACGCGATGGTTCTTTCAGTAGAGGAGCGCATTTTCCTCGTTGAATACGTATTTCGCGAAGGTGACAAGTACAGTGATTTAGTGAAGCGCAAATTTTCTGAAAAGTTTCCAGATTCAATTATTCCTCACCGTAATGCAGTACGAACACTGATAGAAAAATTTCGGGCAACTGGCTCTGTTGAGGACGCTGAACGTAGTGGTAGGCCCCCTAAGCTAGACGAACAAAAGCTGCTGGATATTTCTGATTCTATGGCACAAAGTCCAAAAAAATCAATGCGTAAGTTAGCACAACAGCATAATATCGGACTTGCTACCGCACATAAAGCTGTCAGACAAGAACTTAAACTATTCCCATACAAAGTGAGGTGTGTTCAAGAGCTGAAACCTTCAGATAATGACAAGAGACTAAATTATTGTCATTGGTTTCAACGTTTCATCAACCAAAATTCCGAAGACATCCTTGACGTAACGTTTTATACAGATGAAGCGTGGTTTCACTTGGGAGGGTATATAAGTTCACAAAATACTCGAGTATGGTCGAAACTAACCCTTGCGCTTTACATGAACAGTCCTTACACGAAGCAAAAATTGGAGTCTGGGTTGCTGTGAGTAGAGCACGTATTGTTGGACCAATTTTTTTTGCAAACACAATCAATAGTGAACGTTATTGTTCTGATATTTTAGAGAACTTTACGCATCAAATAACACAAGTGGAAATGAATAATGGTTGGTTCCAACAAGACGGGGCAACAGCACATACATCTAACATCTCAATGGCTTTCCTGCGCAACGTGTTTGGTGAACGAATAATTTCAAAGAATTTGTGGCCTGCAAGATCTCCTGATCTGACTCCCCCCCGATTTCTTTTTATGGGGTGCGGCGAAACAAACTGTGTATCGGAACAGACCACACACGATTGACGAACTTAAAGCCGCAATAACGGCATACATTCAAGGAATCACTGTTCTTCAGTTGCGAAAGGTGTTTGCAAACAAAATGAAACGAGTGCAATGCTGTATTGATGCCAATGGAGGTCATTTCGAACACCTTCTATAAACAATGTAATCACGGTTTAACAATGTAATTAAGGTATTGAATAAATTTTTTTCCAAAATGCTTAGTCATTTCTTTATACATATTTTCATAAATCCATAGTCACAATTCCAGTGCATAGCGACTTTCCGAACGCACGGTATATGAACAAGGTTTACCTTGTTCATTTTATAGTTAAGTAATAGCTAATGTATTAATTTAATGAATAATTTTTTAAAAAAACTATGTAATATAGAATAGTCAAGAATATTGTAATCAGTAATCTGTTAATTAATTCATAAAGTATTGAAAATTTTTGTAAATAATCACTTATTATTATTAATTTTATTCAGGAAAGTAATTTCTGTTCAGTTACGTAAGAAATTGTACATATTGTAAAATTGATATAATGGAAATAAATAAATAAAAAATAAATATTATCTTGTAATATACAATCCTGCCCATACATAACAGACAGGTGGAGTGTCAAGTTATTTACAGATTGTTTGTTTCAGGGCTAAAATAAATAGTTCTGTTTCTTATCACATGGTCAGCCAATTAAATGACTGAATCATTTAAAAACAGAACGGGTAGAGGTGTAAAAGACACTAATCAGAGTTGTCTCCTCTGAAAGTAATGAATTTCATTATACAGTTGGACCCTGTGGTGAATGAAGTGAAGGTGTCATTTGCAGAGTGGAAAATATGTGCTTTTCAGAGAGCCCTGCATGCTGATAAGCATACTTTTCCACTCAGTGAGGAAGGCAATGGTAAACCACCTCACTCCTCGATTTACTTAGTAAAACCTCTACAGGTTCAAACCAGCCTTTCGGCTGATGATCTAAACAACAACAACAACAACAAATATACAATCACATAATTATTATGAAATGTTACAAAGTGGATTGATAAAGTTTACTAATTATGTTATGTTAACATGTAAACCACATCTAAAACTTGAATTTATAATGTGAGCAAAATTTGATTAAACTGAATATTATTCAGAACACACTATCCAGCTTATTAAGAAATTACCTATTTTGGTATCGTAATTAAACTTTGTATGAAACACTTTACGTTTCCCCTTTAATATAATAACAGCAGCAACAACGCGTTCCAGAAATATGTTCTAATATTGTGGCTCGTATGAAATCTTCTTGTGTTGGATTAAAATTGTGGTAAATAGTACGTTGCTAATAGATGTTAAGAACTATGCTACAGTTTTGGCTAAAGTAATGGAATTTATCAAACTAAACTATTTGGAATAAAGGTAATTAGAGTTGCCTATTAAACATAAACGTATTTTAGCTGCAACATTCATAATTATTATCTTTTTACCGAACAATTAAAATACATTTAATGGTCTGAATTTAAAAAAACTCTAGAAATAAAAATACAATGGTCATCGACGATAATGCCCGTTCGTCCAGACACCCTGTTTTAAAAATCTGGTGTGAAACACGTACTCAACTTTCTCTTGCCAATGAAAATAATTAACAATAAACCTAACATTAGTAATACAACATTAGAAATAAACAAAACAACTAACCTCAAAAACATAACCTTATTTTAATCATGAGTGAAACACGCAAAATGAAAATCAATAAATTGAATAAAATCAAATTGAATTTGACACTGGTTTTCTCAAAAACTACTGAACTTACAGTTCTGGGACCTGTTTTATTCAATTTATAAGGTAAAAATCATAAGAAACGATTGAATTCGCTCCTAATTCTACCTTACCGGAATTTCAGAAAGACCTCATTCCACCTGCTGAGGTGAAATCCGGGCGAAATCTTTCGCTAGCCGTAACTCGGTAACGAAGTATTTCCGGACCCATGATTATACAAATCTTTTTCATTATTTTTACATGTACAATGAGATCCCAAAGTTTCTGTATATCTTCGTGAATCACCCTGTATTGTGGCTCGTGTAAAATCTTCTTGTGTTGGATTAAAATTAAGGTAAATATTACGTTGTTAATAGATGTTAAGAACTATGTTACAGTTTTGGCTAAAGTAATGGAATTTATCAAACTAAACTATTTGGAATAAAATTAATTAGAGTTGCCTATTAAACATAAACGTATTTTAGCTGCAACATTCATAATTATTATCTTTTTACCGAACAATTAAAATACATTTAATGGTCTGAATTAAAAAAAAAACTCTAGGAATAAAAATACAAAAGTCATCGACGATAATGTCCGTTCGTCCAGACACCCTGTTTTAAAAATCTGGTGTGAAACAATCACACAATTTTCTCTTGCCAATAAAAATAATTAACAATATAACCTAACACTAGTAATACAACATTAGAAATAAACAAAAAAACTAACCTCAAAATCATAATCTTATTTTAATCATGAGTGAAACATGCAAAATGAAAATCAATAAATTGAATAAAATCAAATTGGATTTGACACTGGTTTTCTCAAAAACTACTTAACCTACAGTTCTGGGACTTGTTTTATTCAATTTATAAGTTCAAAAACCATATGAAACGATTGAATTCTCCCCTAATTCTAAATTACCGGAATTTCAGGAAGACCTAATTTCACCTGGTGAGCTGAAATCCGGGTGAAATCCTTCGCTAGCCGTAACTCGGTATCGAAGCATTTCCGGACCCATGTTTATCCAAAAAAATTTTCATTGTCTTTACATGTAAAATGAGATCCCAAAGTTTCTGCATATCTTTGTGAATCACCCTGTATTGTGGCTCGTGTAAAATCTTCTTGTGTTGGATTTAAATTAAGGTAAATAGTACGTTGTTAATAGATGTTAAGAACTATGTTACAGTTTTGGCTAAAGTAATGGAATTTATCAAACTAAACTATTTGGAATAAAGTTAATTAGAGTTGCCTATTAAACATAAACGTATTATAGCTGCAACAACCGTAATTAATTACGATAATAATTCCCTCTCTCTACATTTTTGAGGTGATTATGTATGTTAGACAAAATAATTTTATGCGAATTTCAATGTTCACAATCATAACACGAGAAACAGGAATGATTATTATGTGGCTAATCACTCCACAAAATTGTTTGAACAAAAACTTACTTATGCAGGGAGAAAATTCATGAATAAATTACCCCAATTTTTAAAATATTGTGAGGATTTGAATTCCTTTAAAAAGAATCTGAAAAATTACTTGATCGGTGAAACTTTTTATAGGATACAAAAATTTCTTTCTTGATAGTTAAGTTGTTAAGGCATTGTGCACCGGGGTTTGCACTGTCTTGTGGACCAAAAATGGCCCGGAGGACCAAAAATGTTTATCTTTCTACCTAGCAATTAAAATATATTTAACGGTCAAAATTAAAAAAGCTCTAGGAATAAAATTACAATGGTCATCGACGATAATGGCCGTTCGTCCAGACTCCCTGTTTTAAAAATGGGACCCCCATTGTCATCGGTATTTTTAACCCTTTCAATCCCAAATTGTTTTAACTATACGCAAACAAATATGTGTACATTGTTTCATACACTTTACGACATTTAAGTGAAATAAAATCACTTTTAGACCTTCAGCAAAAAGCTTTCAGCTTTTCAGCGTGCCAAAAAAGTGTGACAGATACGTCACACATTGGGCTTGATGGTATCAATGTTCCCAACAATATGAATGAGTAAAATCTTGTGCAGGCTTCCTAAACAATATTCTCTTGCTTAGATTTGTAGCAAAAAAACTAAATATGATTTTAATATCAAAGCATCATTTAAGACTTAAATAATGTTACGATTCAAAAAATATTGGTAAAATGGACAAGTCACTATTTACAGCCTTAAAAAATATACTTTGTATGTACATTCAACATACTCGAAGAAATGCTACTTTATTTTAGTAAATGAACACAAATATTTAAAACTAAAATTAACTTTAAAAAGAAATGAATGGTCGCGTCGATGGCGTAGTGGTCAGCATCTTACACTACAAAGCGGAGGTCTCAGGTTCAATTCCTGGCTAGGGTACAGAAAATTATTACACTTCACATCCAGCGCTCTTTAATCAAAAATAGTCACTAACAATTAAAGTTTTTATGTCTGTTATTTCACTCCAATGTGACTTCTATGCCACACTGGATTAGAAAGGGTTAAGGTTGTTACGAACGTTGTTCTAAAGATCTGGACTAGAATACTTGCAAGGATGAATGTTCGAATTCAATGAAAATTTAAAAAAAGTATGAAACATACGTACAATTATATGTTGAATTCTGTCAATGGCAGTTATTGTCTAATTTTTACCAATGGCTTACTCTATTATTTCATCGATTTTTTAGTTGGCTATTTGATGAAAAATGTCTTTTTATTTCTTTCGAGTGTTTTCTATTATTTCTTGAAAATTACTAATCTCGTACTTTCTGTTCCTTTTCGAAACCTAACGGAAGGTTATATAAAAATGGGCTCTTTGTCAGGAAGCAGTATCTTACTAGAAATTATATATAGTGAGTGTCAGATCTTTATTAAGCTAGTGTCAAGCGATTGTGCGAGTTACTAAACCGGTTTGGGTTGAAACGGTACTAATATTTGTACGTACGGTTAATAACGGGTGATTCAAAAAGAGCGCCGGTTTTTAAACGGCTGGTAAATTTTTGTTTATCGGTTGGCAACATTGTTAGACCTCATTTCTATTTCGGAGAACATTCCGATTGACGATTCAGTTGTAGTTTCTCTTGTTCGCAGTGTAGTACTCTCGCAGTCTGTGTCTAACCATGGAGAAGTTTACTATTGCACAATGAGTGTTAATCGTCAAAACATTTTACCAGAGTGGAAAGAGTTATGCGGCTACTGTCAGGCGACTTCGCGGTACTCTAGGACGTAATGAAGCACCGAATGAATCAACAGTTCGCAGGCTCATGGAAAAGTTTTTTGAGACGGGTTCAACAGTCGACCTTAAACGTTCTGGACGTCGTCGTTCTGGCTGAACTGAGCAGAACGTTGCGTTGGTTCGTGAGAGTGTGGCTGTTAGCCCAGCAAAATCAATACGTCGCCGTTCTCAACAATTGGGTTTACGATGTTCTTCTGTACGGAGAATTCTTCGGTACGATCTCCAATATCACCCGTATAAAATTCAGTTGACGCAACATTTGAAAGTGGCAGACCACCAGAAGAGACGACAGTTTGTTGACTGGGTATTGAGAAAACGGCAGGATGATGACACCTTCGCAAACAAAATTGACGCCTTGTGACTTTCATCTTTGGGGTCATCTGAAGTCATTGGTGTATGCCAATAAACCCCGAAACATCAATGACTTGAAGGAGGAAATTCGACGGGTTATCGGGCAAATGGAAGTCGAAACTTGTCTTGCAGTAATATCCAATTTCATGGACAGAGTTGATGCGTGCCAGCGCGGTAGAGGAGGACACATGCATGACATCATTTTTTCATACATGAAATCGGAAGGTAAGATGAACTTGTTGATGTATTTATTTTCAGTTTTTCAATAAAATAAATCTCTTAATTTGATATATCAAAACCGGCGCTCTTTTTGAATCACCCTATAGTTAGCGATTGTATTCAAATAAAACTTATTACGAAAATAGCCATCCTTTATTTAAAGCTGTAAGTTTGTAATTAACATTTTATAAATTTATCTAGTCTAAGTAATTTGATGGTAATTTATTTATTTAGTACTCAAAGTGTAATAATTTATTACTTTGAATAAATAATATTGTTATAAGTAGTCTGTCATCTATTATATCCAGATTCCGAAATAACTCTGGATTAAACGTTGTAATACATAAAATAAAGTTTGTTGAAACGTGACACCATATTTCTCTTTGCACTTGTACAAAACAATCACTAAACAATTTAAGTAATAAAAAATGAATTAGACTCGTCATATCTGTAATATAGAGGGTGAAATAATATAGTTTTGATGACTCTGTTATACAGCCTACCGACGAATACATCTATCTCGAGCAAGTCGTTAAATATGGGAAAACAAGTTCAACATCTGAAATAGAGAATCGCATTAAATCAGCGTGGTGTGCTTTCGGAAGGCAAAGTAAAATCTTAAGAATCAGAAAATTCCCTTATGACTAAGATGAGCCATGCTTAATCAATATTTACTTACTCTACTCTCGTATGCTTTATAAGTATAGTTCTTAACAAAAGGCATGATGTAGTCTGGCCAAAACACAAAAATCTATGGAAAGATTGATGCTAAATATAAAAATCTGGTGTGAAACACTCACACAACTTTCTCTTGCCAGTGCAAATAATTTACAATATAATTTAACATTAGTAATAAAATATTAGAAATAAACAAAAAACTAACCTCAATAAACATAACCTTATTTTAATCATGAGTGAAACACTCAAAATGAAAATCAACCTCAGTCTGGCTTAAAAATACGGAAAATCACTATTTCACGCTAAACTAGGCTCTGTAGAGAAAAATACGTTAAATAAAAGTTGTAGATCTTTAAATTTCCTATAAATTTGGTTATATACACTTTTGTCGTAAAATGCATACTAAGGCCGAAATGTTAAAAAAATCGATTTTTCTCACGTTTTCATGAGAAAAAAACCAGAAAATCGCAAATTACCGCTAAACTAAGCGTTATACAAAAAAATGTTTGAAATAAAAGTTGTAGGTTTTTAAATTCTCTACAACTTTTATTATATAAGTTTTTGCGCTAAAATTTATATTAAAGCCGTAATCTTAAAAAAACAACGTTTTTACGTGAAAACAGCCTCACCGAAAATTTCAGCAAACATGGCGCCTACCCTATCTTGTAGAGAATAAAAAATTGAGTAAAATAGGCGATTTTAAAAAAAATCGTAGGACCAGTTTTTGAGAAAATCGCAAAAAACTGAAAAATTATACGAATAAACTACTACTTCCGGTTGACCGATTTTGATGAAAATGTTCATGTCGCGTCCTTCATTATTGGTAGTGGTATGTAACTTAAGTTTCAAGTTTCAAGTTCGTACGACGTTCCGTTCTTGAGATATTCTGTTCACACACAGACACACTGACACACAGACACACACACACACACACACACACACACACACACACACACACACACAGACCAATCGCTAAAAACATGTTTTTTGGGTTCAGGGGGTCTGAAAACGTATAGATCCGGTGAAAACTCGATTTCGAAAAATCGACATGAAAACAATACTTTCCTTCCTATATTCATATAGGCAAGAGAAAGTAAAAATGAAAAACCGAGTAAAAAATCAGAATATTTGGCACAAGACTAAATTAGTGGATGTATAACAAACAGCAGGTGGCATCACTAAAATGGCGATGGGCCGGACATACGATTCGGCAGACGGATGGAATAATATGGTTCAACGGTGGAGGCTGAGAAAAGAGAAGTAGAGGTGGTCCACAAACAAGGTGGATATGGAACTTAAAACTGGTGACCTAATTTAATTGCGAAGAATAGTGCAAAACAGGAGATTGTAGAGAAAATCAGGGGAGTAATCCTCTGTTTATCTCTTCCTATCATCATATTGTTTGTTGAAGAGAGAAGAAGAAGAAGAAATCAATTAGAACTATTTTTTCGCAAGGCCGTTTTCGTGGTTCAATAGTTAAGAGAGATGTAATTCGTTTAACTGCAAAGCGGGAAGTCTCAGGTTAGACTCGGGAAAATTTAAAACGGTTAACCAACTGATATTGTGTATCAACTTTAAATATTTCCTTAAATTAAATTTCTTTAAATATGTATTAAATTCAAATAAGTTTTCATTTAATTTATTAATTTCTGTTTTCACATAATTTCTTTACAAACATTAAAATTTGTGGTGAGTATTGGCTAGTATTACTTATTTTTTAAGATAACTGAATTTTGATAATCAACACACAAATTAATGGAATGATTTCTTTTAGACTATCTGATAAATTTAATGAATGAAAGAGAAAATAGAAACACAATTATTTCTGAGAACATTAGAGAATTATTCTCAAATTGTTCGAAGATTACAAGTTCATTAGTGGGGATTTCAACAGCTTATTTTTGACCACCCACGCAAAGGATTTCCGAATTTATGTTAGGCTATTTACTGTTCGATTAGTTAGCACTCTACTTCCCGTTCCTAAGCTTTGTGCAGCTGAGAGGAATGTATTACGTCACTACTATTGTAAGAGTTGCGTTAGTAGTGGTAAAGTTTTACTAGTACTATGTTTGTAGTAGTCACTGGTATTATCAAATTTACGTATATTCGGTGTCACCGTCTACAGCGAATAGTCAAAATAACATTCACGTATGTCACCGCACTAGGCAGCCTACTGCCTAGCGATTAGGAATGAAATGATTCTTCTTCTTCAGGTGCCTTCTCCATTACGAAAGTTGGCTATCATCATGGTAAGTCATACCTTGTCCACTGCTGCTCTGAAAAGGTCATGCGACCAGCAGTTAAACGCTTCTCTCAGGTTTCTTAACCAGGATAATCGTTTGCGTCCCACCGAGCGTTTACCAACGAGTTTCCCTTGACTTATGAGATGCAGAATCTCATATTTAGGCCCCCTCATGATGTGTCCAAGGTATGTCAGTTTTCTTATTTTTACGCTCTACAGGATTTCCAGCTCTTTCCCCATTCTTCTGAGGACCTCCATATTTGTGACCCTCTCTGTCCACGGTATTCGAAGCATCCTCCGGTAGGTCCACATTTCAAACGCTTGTAGACGGGTCTCACATTCTTTGGTGAGTGTCCACGCCTCTACCCCATACAAGAGGATGGGAAAGACGTAGCACTTCAATAGGCGGATCCCGGTTTTGAGGCTCAGGTCGCGGGCCGATAGAAGAGGTCTCATTTTTAGGAATGCTGCCCTGGCCTTTTTAATTCTGATCTTTATTTCTGGCAGGTGCAATGATGATGAATCAAATGATTAGTACAGAGTTATGACGTAGCAGCAGTCTGGTACTTCGTCTCTCCCCTTCCTCCCGCAGCTGCACAAAGCTCAGATTCATACAATAACTAATGCTGGATTGTTTAGTTGAAAATTATCTTTTATGATAATACTAATGTAATTTCAGATAATGAAAATTAACTTAGGTAGAATTGATGTTCCAATTAAGAAATTCTACGGTCGTTCAACGAATAAGTTTAAGTACATAGCGAAATCCATTTATCACAAAACAAGGTTTCATTTCAGTACGTCTTCGCTAAAAAAAAGTATTTCGAAACATTGTATGAAGGTGTATCCAAAATAAACCGGAATTATTTCTTAAAAGCTATTTATTTTCAAGTTTTTTGCAAAACAACCTTTCTCCTTCAAAATACTCTCCATTACAACTAATAAATTTGTCCCACCGGTGCTTCCACTGTTCGAAACATTTTTTTGTAGTCATCTTTAGAAATGACTGGCAGCTCCTTCCTCGTTTTTATTCTTGACCTCTTCAATGTTGTCAAATCGGTGTCAACCATGTCCCTTTTTATCCATGGAAATAAGAAAAAGTCGCATGGAACCAGGTCAGGCGAGTAAGGTGCGTGGGGCAACGAAACCATGCCATTTTTAGCCAAAAACAGAGATAGCTCTGTGTGCAGGTGCATTGTCGTGGTGGAAAAACCAGTCTCCTATCTGCCACAAATCGGTTCTTTTTTGACGAACACTGCTGCGCAATCTTCTGAAAACGTTCAAACTGTCAGTCAACGGTCTGAGAGCATAAGCTCTTGAATTTTTTCAACATTTTCGTCGATTAGGACAGTTGACGGACGTCCAGAACGAGGTTTGTCATCAATCGACAAATCGCCATTTTTAAACCGAGCATACCGCTCGTATACTTGAGTTTTTTTCCCATAGCGTCATCTTTATAAGCCGTTTTCAACATTATAACAGTTTCAGCAGCATTTTTACCATGTGACAAGAAACAGAACTATTTATTTTAGCCCTGCAACGAACAGATTGAGTGTAAATAATCTGAGACTCCACCTGTCTGTTATGGGCAGATAAAAAACGTATTAATATACAAAAATGTAATTCAATCTGAAATAAAATTGCTTTAGATAAAACTCGTACAGTAACAATCTACATCATATTATATGTATTTGGTTTAAAAAATAAATTTTATACACCCAGCGTTATACTGAGTTTGACAACTGAATCATATTAATAAAATCTCGTTTTGATTCATCAAACTGTTGAGTTATATTATTTTATTCTGTTTGTAATGTAGGCCTAATATTTAAACTTTTTAATATACTTTTGTATTCAGTTAAGTATGTTTAAAAATAAAGTTTCATTGTTTTTACTAGAATTGTTTTATTTCTTTTAATAAATTAATTATAAAAAAATACGGTTTTGCTTAAAGTTCATATAACAACAATCGTTGTTGGTACAACGAACGATCTGGTATTATTCCTTTACAATTTGAAATTCAATTACAATTTTCTTTTGTAATCTTATGCTTAATTGAAAATGTAATATTTTGTATTTATTTTAATGGTATGTTTAATAGAAATGTATTATTTTGTATTTTATAATGTGTATTGTAGGACCACGGTATTTTATTTTATTTGTTAAGTTCGTTTATAATCATTCGCTTATCAGTATTAAAATTTGTATATGTATTTAAATTTTATTGTAATTTATGATCTTGTAAATTAATAATTGTTAAAAATAAAAATTAATGATGATGAAAATTAAATATAATGTTTTTTTATAAATATTTTTTGCTTTGTTTTTAAAGCAGTTTTTACAAATACGTCAAAAATGAATATAATTAACACAACAAAAAATTTTTAATAGTAAATTATTAGTACCAGTAGGCCTACATGATACCCCAAAATCCTTAGGTTTTTTTGTGAAATTAATAAATAAAATATATTCACTGTGGTGTTGATCAATTTTGGTTTGTACGTAAAACAAAATTCTTATAACGCAAGGTGAAACTCAAAGAAAATCCTTCTATAAGTGGTCAGAAATAACTGACTTATGAACTTGTACACGCGTGGACATCCTCCTGAAAACCGCCTTTTACGATATTTGGCTGGAATTATGAAAAGAGCTGAAATTGATGTATGGAATAGTTTTACAATCGCATTCTTTTTCTGTTTTATTAGTACAAGGTCGCTCTGAAGCATAAAACGTGTCAAAAAAAAAATCTGGTGTTGAACACTCACACGACTTTATCTTGTCAATGTAAATAATTAAAATTATAACCTATAACCATCATTAGTAAACAATGTAAATGAAAAACATAACCTAATTTTTAATCATGAGTGAATGATGCAAAATGAAAATCAACCTTTTTAGTAAAGAATGTTTAAAATAAAAGTTGTAAATGTTATTTTCTATAATTTTTATTACAAACGTTTGTCGTTAAATGAATACTAAGGCTGCAATCTTAAAAAAGTTCCGTTTTTTACCGATTTTAATGAGAAAATACTGAAAATTACTAATTGACGCTAAACTAAACGTTATAGAAAATGTGTGAAATAAAAGTTGTAGGTTTTCAATTTTCTACAACTTTAATACACTTTTGTCCTAAAATGTTATAACATTAGGCTATATGTTATATAATGTTTATTGCTTTAATAGTAAGATTGCAATATTTAATAAAATAAACATTTTTTACCACGAGAGCACAGACTTCTCTAGAATTTCAGTAGACATGACTCTATTAAGAGAGCATAAAAATATTGTAAATGAAATTATAATAATATTGTAAATTCACAAATAAACTACTTTTTCAGGGTGACCGATTTTGATTAAAATATTCCTGTTTGGTTTCTTAGGCTACTTAAGTTAAGTTCCAAGTTTCAACGTTGTACATTCCGTAATTGAGATATTTAGTTTACACGCGTCCGCGTGCACGCACACACAGACCAATCGCTAAAACCAAGTTTAAGAGCTTGAAAACATGTGTTTCCATTGAAAACTTGATTTTGAAAATTCGACATGATAGCAATACTTTCGTTCCTACATATTCATATTATAGTGTACGAGAAGTCTAAATCACAATGATTTTCATGTCTGAATTAACTCCAAAAATCAACAAATAGTAATTCTTTAACGTTTTGTCTTTTACCAAATGATAAAAATTATAATAGTTCAAATAAAAAATGTAAGCATTTCTATAAGCCTACAGAAATATCAGCTCTGAAACGGATTAAAAAATGGGAAAATGAGGTGGAAATTAAAGATGTCTCTAAAAGTAAATGACCTTGACAGAAACTGCTGCCATTTGCATAATGTATCATTTTTTACTGAATTAATCTGTAATATTAAAGAAAAATCAATACATAAAGTTCCATTTCATGAGTTTACTCGACTAGGGGTTGTTTCCTTCACAGTATTTAAGTATATTTTACTCTATCCAATGTTTACTTAAAAAATTATTATAGTTTTTACTATTCTCATTAGAATAGAAATAATAAAGCGTATAGCTTCTGTAAAAATCTAAGTATTAAAATTGAAATCATAAATACGAGGTAGAGTTACAACTTGAATAGAGGTTTAGAAAAACAGATGAACCAATGACAGGTTGTTTTACAAAATCTGAAATAAGAATGTACTGCAAAATTGCCATGCCAATGTTTAGTTTGTGATGATTAAATCATGTGGTGAACTGAACGGCTTGTTAAAGAAATCAAATTTTTCTCACACAAAAGATTAAAATGACATTTTTTTTATATGTGTACAAATGTTGCAATCTGTTCAATTTAGAACAATAAGCAACCCATGACCCAATGAGATAAGGATGATATGTAGGCCTATGACGTGTAAATGAGAAATGAGGTGTAGTCTTGTACAGACCTAGGCCGACCATTCCTGAGAGAGTGTGGGTAATTGAACCCCAACCATCAAAGTACACCACCGGTAACCACTGTCTAGTATTCAAATCCGTATAAAAATAACTACCTTTACTAGGATCTGAACCAGAAACCTTCGTCTCCGAAAATCAGCTGTTAAACAGCTGATTTTGGCGACGACTTTACCTCTAGACCAACCCGGTGGGTTCAAATGACATTTAAAAGATTTTTTTCTTTGTTTATTTAACGTCGCATCAACTACTGTGGTCATTAGCGACGACGTTGGGCTGTAACAACTGTAAAGGAGTGAATCATTTTTTGTAACGTATGAAAATACCGTGCCTGAGTGGGATTCGAACCCAAGACCGCATTATGAGAGGTGAGCACGTTACCAACTACGCCAATGCGGCCGGCCGCATAAGGTAATAAGGTTAGTTAAAAGGTAGAGTAATAAGGTTTTATTACTCGATATAATTATGATATGACAAGCTTTATTACGTTCAAGGGTTTTAGTCCCGTGAACAAATCAAAGAAAAACAAAGAAAATTACAAAAATTTCTAGTTTTATACTTGACGTTCTCCTCGGGTAAAAATAAAATAAAAATTATTAAAAAATCTACCTTTAACACATAGTTTATCTTTCAAGTTATCATTTTTAATATCATATTGCAGGAAAATATATAAAATTAAGCGGAAAAATAATTTTCTTGTATTAAATTTCACATATTATTTACAACCGTGTAATGATAAAAAAAGTATTCATTATTTTCCTGTAAAAAATACATTGGTCCATATAATACGAGCGCATAAAATCTGAGAATTCCGTTCGTTCATGTTTTTTTGTTTTACAGTATGCACTTAAACCAAGATAACAAGGCTTTTATCATAAAAAATTTCACATCATTTATGTGATTATTTTTCATGCTCAAATTTATGAAATATAAAACTGTAATTTATATTTTATTATTAATTATATTATGCAATAAAAAGCGTGTATAGGCTTAATATAAAATAATTAAACTAGGCCTATCAAGGAAATACTATTAAGCAGGAAAAAATAACGATTTACGATTTGGCAAATATGAGAATCGTGAAACTTTTTTTAATCACATTTACGAATTTATCACCAAATTTTTCACTTTTATGTGACACTAAAAACTATACATAATACAGGGACCGGCAGAAAAAGTGTGGTTTTGAAATGAATAAAATAAATCAGAAATGAGATGTAAAAAAATTATTAATAGATTTGAAACATCATTTCTTGCCATTTTTTATTTAAGCACTTAAATTCTAAAATCACTTAATTTGTTTTAAAAATTATGTCAGTCAAGTGATGACCCTCATTCTACACGCATTCATGGAATCGTACTTGGAAATTTTTCATTGCCTTCACAATCATGTCGTTCGGTATCGCCGCTATTTCATTTCGAATTGCTAGCTTCAAATCTTCAGTTGTTTGAGGCTTTACGACAAACTCTTTCGATTTCAAATACCCGCAAAGAAAAACCGAACGATCATAAAAGCCGAACCAAAAGCTGAACCGAAAGGTCACATACCGAAAGATCTGGGAAGCGAGCAGGCCATGAAAGGTACCGGAAATTTTGTTTATTTACACAACCAGACAGGTGAAAATGGGCCTCATCTGACATTATGATTATTGAATCGTTAGTTAAAATGTTCAGAATTGATTGTGCACATTCTCTTCGGTTTTGGAAATCATGTTGGCTTAGTTCTTGAACAGTTACGATTTTATACGGATGAAAATGAAGATCAAAACGCAAAATTCTTCAAACACTCCGATCTGATATTCCTAGCACAGCTCGTGATGTGCAGCAAAGTGACGTGGACTTCTGGCTACTGACAATCGCAAACAATTTGTGTTTTCGGGAGTACGAACGCTACGTGGACGGCCTGTAGGTTTCCGTTTTAAAGATGAAGCCATATCTCTAAAATGTTTAACCTAACGCTTTATTGCATTGCTACATGTCTACTTACTCCAAACTGTACGGAACAAACGCTGGGTTTTGACTACCGAGTAACCATTACTAAAGTAAGTCTCTATGACGAAAGCACGATGTTGTGTGTTCCATGACTCCATTGCAACTATAATGGCATTGAGCCGGGGAATGAAAGTCATTGACCCGGTTCTCCTCACTCGCATAGTTGCGATGTACAGTCAGATTAAAAACCATCACTTTTTCTGCCGGTCTCCGAAAAAAACATAACTACTTAGTACGATAGAAAGCAAACGTAATGTAATGTTCATTCCAGGTTCTTTCGAGATCTTATTGTTTATCTAAAATAAAACTTTAAAAAACTTATTAAGTTTATAAAAAACAAAAATTTTTAAATAACAGAAACAATGAAATAATAACTAATTTAAAGAACGAACTTTTTACATAAAGACAAAGCTGAAAACATTTTATCAATAAAATACAAGCGTCATTCGAAAAGTAAAGAACTTCAAAACGTTATTTTGCTTGTCAGATCAAAATCTGACCTTCCACTCACTTTGGACCAGTCTGGTGCTAACAGCGACCCGATACAGTCTTGTATTGATTATTTTTGTAATACTTTAAAATAAGTGACAAAAATAACGATCTGAAAAGAAGTGATGACGAACTGAAAGAGGATGTTAGTGAGTGGCTAAACAACTTGGCGGCAACTAAGTATACAGAAGGCATAGCAAAATTGGTAAAACAGTACAAGTGTTTAAAGTTGTTTGGCGATTACGTAGAAAAATAGTTTATATTAGTTTCGTCCCATGTTATTATCTTCTACCCGTTTTCTAAGGTGAAATCTGTATTAAAAGAGACAAGATTTGAGTCTGTGGAAGCTGTAAAAGAGAAAGCGCCACGTGTCCTGAAGGAGCTGACAGAAGTTTCCAACAATGGAAAATTCGCATAGAGCGTTGTAGGGATTGAGAAGGAGTGTATATTGAAGGTCACAATAAGTGATTATGTATGAAATAAAAATAAAATTTTTTACAACGTCAGTCTCGTTATTTAATAGCCACACCTTGTATATACTCGTAAAATAAAAATATTAACAAATATATATTAGAACTTGTTCAGTTATTTATGATTTTTTCTTTTTTGTGAAATTTAATCATTACGACTACAATAACCATTGAAGTATAATTTTTTACGTAAGACTTTAAATTCAATCAAATATTTCTAAAATTTTAATTTAAGTTCACTTTTTCAACTCTTTATATTTTAACTCCATTTTTAGTTTGGTCTTCTTGTTTCTGGTATGTTCCTTCTTTGTTGCTATTCTACTAAGGAATTCAGATCAGAGTTTACTCACTATTAAATGGTGGATTTGCAACATCGATTTGGCAGCTTAACTTATAAAAGCTATGTTAAGATCGTTGTTTGAGGGTTAAAATTGAAATGTAATGTTCTTAAGAATTTAGATTGAAAAGCTTGAATTTTTGAAATTTTACTTTTTGCAGCTGTACGGAGTAGTTGGATTCCGTATAGCCATATAGGGTTAAATATATTACTAGAGATTTTTAAATTTATAATTACATTTTATTTCTAATTTTTCAATAATAAAATGGATGCAACATTTCAATACGATTATTTAGTTCCAGAAGTTTGAAATCTAATAAGATGTTTTACTTAATGACTCAGATAAACAAAAACTTTTAATTTATTATCCACTTGCCGACTGACACGACGACATCCTAAGGACTTACTTTGAAGTGATTTGATTAATATTATAGGGCCTATTATCAAAAATAAAATCTACGAATTTTCTCCAATGGTGGAGGGGGTTTCTTTGCTCGAAATAGACTGCGTAACTGCTTTGTATGAAGTGTAAATTGTTTATTATTAAATTATTCTTATTAGATATTATTTAATATCCAATATGCCCATAATAGACAGGTGGAGTGTAAAATTATTTACACTCAATCTGTTTGTTGCAAGGCTAAAATAAATAGTTCTGTTTCTTATAACATGGTCAGCCAATTAAATGACTGAATTATTTAAGAACAGAAGAGGTAGAGGTGTAAAAACACTTATCAGAGTTATCTCCTCTGAAGGTAATGAATTTCATTATACAGCCAGACCCTGTGGTGAATGAAGTGAAGGTGTCATTTGCAGAGTGGAAAATATGTGCTTTTCAGAGGGCCCGGCATGCTGATAAGTGTACTTTTCCACTCAGTGAGGAAGGCAATGGTAAACTACATCACTCCTCGTTTTACTTTGTAAAACCTCTACAGGTTCAAACCAGCCTTTTGGCTGATGAACTAAACAACAACAATATCCAACTGGATTGTATTCTGCTGCAATTAAAAAATTAATTTTAAATCCCATCAACAACTCGGTCATTAGTGACTAATCCCGGTTAAAGAACGGAGGGAGTTTAAAAAATCAATAATTTAACAAACCCTAGCCAGGAGTTGATCCCGCAACCTTCCGATTTGCAGCGTATCACGCTAACCACTGCGATACGAAGGCGGTCAACACAATGTTTTGTATGTAAAAGAGTAGTTTGTCTTGACGAAGACGGCATTCAGCAGGATTGTTTCTCTTTATATTTAGTTCTTGTTACTAACAATAATGTTGTTGTTTAGGTCATCAGCCGAAAAGCTGGTTTGAACCTGTAGAGGTTTTACTAAGTAAAACGAGGAGTGAGGTGGTTTACCATTGCCTTCCTCACTGAGAGGAAAAGTACACTTATCAGCATGCCGGGCCCTCTGAAAAGCACATATTTTCCACTCTGTAAATGACACCTTCACTTCATTCACCACAGGGTCTGGCTGTACAATGAAATTCATTACTTTCAGAGGAGATAACTCTGATTAGTGTCTTTTACACCTCTACCTCTTCTGTTCTTAAATGATTCAGTCATTTAATTGGCTGACCATGTGATAAGAAACAGAACTATTTATTTTAGCCCTGCAACAAACAGATTGAGTGTAAATAATTTGACACTCCACCTGTCTGTTATGGGCAGACTAACAATAATATAAAGTTCAAAATTTTATTTTTTTGAATCTAAATGGTAAAGGCCAAGCCAATTGCTGTGAGCACTGGACTACGCATGCGCATACTTGACTTCGACCCTGCATACCCCTCCGGCCTACAGCTAGATGTACAGTCCGAGTGTTGTTGAAAATTGACAACACCCTTTTTCTTTTGTAGGCATGCTGTTCCATTGTTAATTATATAGGCTGCACTATTGCAGTACATACAAGACTATACTAATGCAGACGCACGTTTTGCCCAGCGCTCTCCTTACGAAAATCAGGCTATATTTTCTTAGATTATAATGTTTTTTTTTATTATTTTTACCTGCTAATGTGTTTACGTTGCAATCTGTTCAATTTAGAACAATAAGCAATCCCTATAACAATGAAATGAGAATGGTATGAAATGTAAATGAGGTGTACTCTTGTACAGCCTAAGGCCGACCAGATTCTTAGAGAGTTAAACCCTAACCATCAAAGTACACCGGATCCACTGTCTAGTATTTAAATTGGTATAAAACTTAACAAGGATTTGAACCACGGAACCTTCGTAAGGAACGTTCGTACATAAGCTGTCAAACAACTGACTCACGGCGATGACTTTGCCGCTAGACCAACCCTGTCGTTATTTTGTTGAAATGATGCAATTTTTTTTGAAGATGAGTAGATATAAGAGAAAGTTTGATTGTTTAATTGTTTATTAAATAATTTTTTAGACTGACCTACCATTTTCAATGATGATGTTACTTTATTTAATCATAATCATAAAGGTAAATTGAAGTTTAATTTATATTTTGTAACGTAATTCTGTGTAGTCAATTTTGAGATTATGACTAAAAATTTCAATTCAGGTGAACTAGTACGGAAAATTTAATAATTTTCATATTTTTCTTTCTCTAGTTCTAGAGCCCAGCAGAGCTTGAGTTCATTTTTAACACTCTATAAAAATACTTTTTTAATTATTTAGGAAGCCAAATTTTTTCTTTCAAAAACTTGAGCTTTACGTTGCGTTTTGAATCTAATTTATACAATCAAAGGCTAAAGATAATTAAAAATACTGTAACAATATACTTTAATTATTTTAGTTTATTTAGAGTCGCATCCTTGCTCTAATTATTGGTGGCTATTACGTAGATTGTAACTTTTATGAACTTGCAAACCCTAGCTGGTAACCGGAACAGAAATCTCCCGTTTTGCAGTATGCAGTGGAGTCTAGCGTTCTAACCACAGTATCACGGAGGTAGCCTTGATTTTCACAGAGACGCTTACTTTTGCTATTATTCGCAATTCTTGTGAAAAATAACTTTAAAATTAGTTTATTTTAAAATCACAGATTCAAAATGTAATTTACTGTAACATAAAAATAATATATGAATCAGTCATTTCAGAAATCCCATACGTCAAAAAGTAACTTTTAGAAAAATTGAAAAAATAATTTACTGCGTTTTAGTAAAATACAATATTAAAAAATATAATTTGTTTATAGAGCTGTTCCCTTTAATATAAAATGTATATACTTTTGTTTTTTTTGTTTAATATAAGCCACTCGTTTAAAAAAATTGTAAATTTAATTTAAAGGTGTTTCTGAAATAAATTGAAGTATAATGCTAACTTACGTTGTTGTCTGTAAAATACGTTTTTAGACCAGACAAAAAATATTGTGTTGTACTGTAGTATTAATTTATTTATTTCCCTTGTTTACAATAGCGATTTAAATAGCTTTTTGAAATATTGAAATTGAAATTCATAACTTTAAGAAAGAAAACTGTTGGTTTTCATGATTATTCACTTTCATTATCGTCATCACAAACTCCCTAATTATCTCCCTTAAAATAGTTATCTCTTTTAAAATAATTATCTCTTACAATAGTTAATCCTTAACTAGTTTCTCCCTTAAAATAGTTATCTCTTAAAATAGTTATCCTTAACTAGCTATCTCCCTTAAAATAGTTATCTTTTTAAATACTTATCTCCCTTAAAATAGTTATCTCTTAAAATAGTTACCTCCCTTAAAATAGTTATCTCATAAAATAGTTATCCTTAACTAGTTATCTCCCTTAAAATAGTTATCTCTTAAAATAGTTATCCTTAACTAGTTATCTCCCTTAAAATAGTTATCTCTTAAAATAGTTATCTCCCTAAAAATAGTTATCTCATAAAATAGTTATCCTTAACTGGTTATCTCCCTTAAAATAGTTATCTCATAAAATAGTTATCCTTAACTAGTTATCTCCCTTAAAATAATTATCTCATAAAATAGTTATCCTTAACTAGTTATCTCCCTTAAAATAGTTATCTCTTAAAATAGTTATCCTTAACTAGTTATCTCCCTTAAAATAGTTATCTCTTAAAATAGTTATCTCCCTAAAAATAGTTATCTCATAAAATAGTTATCCTTAACTGGTTATCTCCCTTAAAATAGTTATCTCATAAAATAGTTATCCTTAACTAGTTATCTCCCTTAAAATAGTTATCTCTTAAAATAGTTATCCTTAACTAGTTATCTCCCTTAAAATAGTTATCTCTTAAAATAGTTATCTCCCTAAAAATAGTTATCTCATAAAATAGTTATCCTTAACTGGTTATCTCCCTTAAAATAGTTATCTCATAAAATAGTTATCCTTAACTAGTTATCTCCCTTAAAATAATTATCTCTTAAAATAGTTATCTTCCTTAAAATATTTTTCGATAGCTACTTTCACTGGAAAGTAGAGCTTAAGCTTCAGAAGATCATCTACTTTCATTTATTAATTAGAAGGAAGCACTTTATATCCTTAAGGATAAAATTTTGAGGGGTTATTATTTAAACTTAGCTTTTTGCCTTTCACCTACTATTTCATATTAAGGTTCTTTCTCACAGATCGATATTTTTGTTTCTCTCAAGGTAATGCAAGGTCTGCTTATTACAAAATTCTTGCAGGAGTTCTTTAGGGATCTATCCTTGCACCTCTCCTCTACAATATTTATACTTCTGATATGCTACCTACCAGAATAACCACAAAAGCCACATACGCAGAGATGATACCGTCATTTGTAGCAGCTTTAAAAAGTTGCATTGAAACTACCCAACATGTACAACACCATGTGAACATTCTTGACACATGATTTAATAATTGGCGTATAAAGATGAATGCTACAAAAATAATGCAGAGTACTTTTACTCTCATGAAACAAAGATGCTCCGCTGTTTTCTTGCGCGGTCAACCGCTTCCGCAAACCGATTCAATTCGATATCTTGGCCTGTACATTGACAGACGCTTGACCTGGAATAGGACACGTTCAAATAAAACGGCAAACTCTGGTTAACAGACAAAAACAACTATTTTCCTTGATATTGCGACGATCAAAACTTCCACTTCATTTAAAACTACAAGTATATAAATCTTTTCTGAAATCGATTTGGACTTATGGTGGCCAAATTTACGGCGCAGCAAAACATTCGACTCTACAACAAATTCAACGATTTCAATCCAAATTGCTTAGACAAATAACTGACGCACGCTTTTACGTTACTAATCACATATTTCACAACGATTTACGTGTTACATACATTAATGACACATTTTATCCCATCTATTCTCGGTTCAAACGTAAACTTGAGTATCATAAAAATCATCTCATTAGAACGCTGGCATCCCCAAATTTACCGGAAATCCGCAACGCAGACTGAAACGACGATGGAGTAGAGAAATCGTAGCGCAGATGTAAATTCTATTAATTTATTATCCAAGATTAATCCACCGTTGGAGTGGCACTATTGAGTGGCGGTCTCCGCCACTCAATGTCATAACGCCATTTTTGTTTTTGTAAATAACATCACATTCACTGGTTGTATTTTGTATAGTTGTGAATAAATAAACTAAGTTAAAGAAAAAAAATATCAGATTTTCTTAGTGTATATTTCTTCAGGAAAGCCAGACTTTTATCATTTTTTGTTGGGATGGTGTGTTTACATTCAGTTATTCCTAAAATGCACTAAAGAAAAAACTGTAAAATTTTAACTTATGGGCTTTCTGAAATGACTGATTCATATAGATATGAAAATTCTACAACTTTTATTTCATTTATTTTTGTTCAATGCACTTCATTTTGCAGAAATGTTTGGTTTTTGTAAAAAAAACGAGCCCTTGAATTTTCCTTCCATCCAGGATTGTTTCCCTTCTTAACTAAATAATATCTGTAGTGATATGTATAAAGGTCTTAACTTGAAAATAGTCATTTTCCAGGAGAAGCGAATGAAAATTTGAAACAGTATAATTTATATATTTTTTACTATTTAAGGATAGTTTTTGCAATTGTCTCTTCCAACAATTGTTTTTATAATTTGTTATACATTGCTTTTGTTTTCTACTTAATAACGAAAAAAAATTATTTTACGTCTACGCTGTGGCCCTTTTTTGGGGAGGCAATTCACGACTTAAGACCTTTATACAGTTTGCAGTGTAACTTAATACCGTTTGCCTTGGAAAATTTTTACTATAGTTACTTAAGTCACGAGTTTGTCTTTGGTTTTTTGTCATTTCGACTACTTCAAACTGATTTTTTTCCAGTTGATCTCAGCAATTGATATTGGTGAAATAATAAACTACTATTGGTATAAAGGTTAACTCAACTTAAGATCTTTTGTACAGCTAAACAGGACTAAAAACTAAATTTTAACTAAATAAACTACTGTTGTTATAAAGGTTAACTCAACTTAAGACCTTTTGTACAGCTATGCAGGACTAGAAACTAAATCTTAACTAAATAGACTACTGTTGGTATAAAGGTTAACTCGACTTAAGACCTTTTGTACAGCTAAACAGGACTAAAAACTAAATTTTAACTAAATAAACTACTGTTGGTATAAAGGTTAACTCAACTTAAGACCTTTTGTACAGCTATGCAGGACTAGAAACTAAATCTTAACTAAATAGACTACTGTTGGTATAAAGGTTAACTCGACTTAAGACCTTTTGTACAGCTAAACAGGACTAAAAACTAAATTTTAACTAAATAAACTACTGTTGTTATAAAGGTTAACTCAACTTAAGACCTTTTGTACAGCTATGCAGGACTAGAAACTAAATCTTAACTAAATAGACTACTGTTGGTATAAAGGTTAACTCGACTTAAGACCTTTTGTACAGCTAAACAGGACTAAAAACTAAATTTTAACTAAATAAACTACTGTTGGTATAAAGGTTAACTCAACTTAAGACCTTTTGTACAGCTATGCAGGACTAGAAACTAAATCTTAACTAAATAGACTACTGTTGGTATAAAGGTTAACTCGACTTAAGACCTTTTGTACAGCTAAACAGGACTAAAAACTAAATTTTAACTAAATAAACTACTGTTGTTATAAAGGTTAACTCAACTTAAGACCTTTTGTACAGCTATGCAGGACTAGAAACTAAATCTTAACTAAATAGACTACTGTTGGTATAAAGGTTAACTCGACTTAAGACCTTTTGTACAGCTAAACAGGACTAAAAACTAAATTTTAACTAAATAAACTACTGTTGGTATAAAGGTTAACTCAACTTAAGACCTTTTGTACAGCTAAACAGGACTAAAAACTAAATTTTAACTAAATAAACTACTGTTGTTATAAAGGTTAACTCAACTTAAGACCTTTTGTACAGCTATGCAGGACTAGAAACTAAATCTTAACTAAATAGACTACTGTTGGTATAAAGGTTAACTCGACTTAAGACCTTTTGTACAGCTAAACAGGACTAAAAACTAAATTTTAACTAAATAAACTACTGTTGGTATAAAGGTTAACTCAACTTAAGACCTTTTGTACAGCTAAACAGGACTAGAAACTAAATCTTAACTAAAAAAAACTACTGTTGGTATAAAGGTCTTAACTCAACTTAAGACCTTTTGTAAAATTAAAAAGGCTGAGAAACTAATATAAAGGTACAATTTACAAATAACACTTTTAAACCTTTTCGCGAAGAGAAAATTTATATAAAGCCAGTTAGACCAGACAACATAATTCACTTCAGGAGTTACCTACATTTAAGCTCTTTGTACCAATCGAAAGAGAAAATTTTTCTAAACTGAGTAGTGCACTTAACTCAAAACCAACAATTTTTGACTTAATAAGACCTGTCACCACAGATATAAAAATATCGTTACGGATCGGATCCAGCATTAACCCATGCAGTGCCAGCGTCCTAATATTAGGACATCAAAATTTAGACTAAAAAATTCCAGCCTATTTTTGTGCGATTTATAACATTTTATATATCTATCCATAGCATGGCTATTTTTCAGGTATCTTAATGTTTTTTTTTGTTTTGTTCATTAAAAAATTTGAATTTGCTTGACATTCAACTTTGAACATATTTCTTACAATTTAAAAATAAAATGATACGTGGACATTTTTATGGAAATTTCCTTTTTAATTTAAAAACAAATCAACCTAAATAATTATTTATTACTCAAATTTCACTTAGGCTTATATCACTTTAAAGACAATTTAATTATGCAAAATCATTTATGTATTGTAAAAAATAAAAATACTGTTTTTTAATGAATTACATTCATAAAAATACCACATGTATTTTTTCAATCTACATTTCTTACTTATTAATTTCATACGTTGTTTATAAAAAAAATGTGCAAAATAAAAATCCTATGAATTTTTTAGTCAACGTACTAATAAAAGGACGCCGGCATTTTTTAGTCTAAATCTTGACGTCCTAATAATAAGACGCTGGCACTTTAAGGGTTAAATTAAAATATTGTGCGTGCAAAAATTAACACTGTTTGCAAATTAACAATAAAGTTAGTGCGGATTTTTATCTTCAGTTTTCTTAAAAGAAGAAATTATTGCATGTGAAATGCATTTTCAATAAACTACAACGATGTTTCATAAAGTAGATTACGTACACACAAGGCAAGACACGCACGAACTTTATTTTTAACCCAAGCTAAAGATAATTTTATTACTTTTACTTAAAGTGAATTAAGAATTATTTTTAGTCAGAATTTATATGCATGTAGTACAAATTAAATAACCCCTTTAATTTACTTCACAAAAATATTATAATCTAAATATTTTTTGTTTTAGTTTACCTCTAGACCCACCGGGTTGGTCTAGAGGTAACGTTGTCGCCAAAATTAGCTGTTACACAGCTGATTTTTGGAGACGTTGGTTCCTGGTTGAAATCCTGGTAAAGTTAGTTTCTTTTATACGGATTTGAATGCTAGACAGTGGTTACCGGTGTACTTTTATGGTTGGGGTTCAATTAATCATACTCTCTCAGGAATGGTCGGCTTGAGTCTGTACAAGACTACACCACATTTACACGTCATACATTTCATCCTCATCTCATTGGGTTATGGGGTTGCTTATTGTTCTCAATTGAACAGATTGTAACGTACACATATTAGGAATTAAAAAATAAATAAAAAAATAAAATTGGCTGACTATGTGAAAGAAACAGAATTATATATTTTAGCCCTGAGATTGAGTGAAACAGATTGAGTGTAAATAATTTGGTACTCCACATGTCTGCTATGGGCAGTAGAATTACCTACAAATGTTTAATAAATATACCTACTACTAATTCATGATCTAGAACTAAAACTTCACGTAATATTTCAACACCGGTTGTAGTTTAGAGTCAGTGTTTTTCTTCGTCAATTAAAGAAAACATAAAACTATGTATGGATAATGTAAAAGGTAGATTGAAATTAGATAAGGTTTGTTATTGTTCATGTCATCAGCCGAAAGGCTGATTTGAACCTGTAGAAGTTTTACTAAGTAAAACGAGGAGTGAGGTGGTTTACCATGCCTTCCTCACTGAATGGAAAAGTACGCTTATCAGCATCCTAGGCCCTCTGAAAAGCACATATTTTCCCCTCTACAAATGACACCTTCTCTTAATTCACCACAGAATCTGGCTGTATAATTAAACTCAATACTTTCAGAGACGATAACTCTGATAAGTGACTTTTACACCTCTACCCCTGCTGTTCTTAAATGATTCAGTCATTTAATTGGCTGACTATGTGATAAGAAACTGAATTATTTATTTTAGCTCTGAGATTGAGTGAAACAGATTGAGTGTAAATAATTTAGCACTCCACATGTCTGCTATGAGCGGTAGGATTACCTACTAATGTTTAATAAATAAACGACTAATTCATGATCTAGGATTAAAACTTTACGTAATATTGTTCAACACCGGTTGTAGTTGAAAGTCAGTGTTTTTCTCCGTAAATTAAATAAAACATAAAACTATGTATAGATAATGCAAAAGGTAGACTGAAATTAGACAAGGTTTATATGCTAAAATTCAAATGTGGAACAATATTTACGGCAAAATAGTGTTTATAATTACGCAATTTTCAACTGAAACAACTGTTCTATTAATTAACGTTAATTTATAAATTTGACTCTTAAAACAGCTGTCAAGTAATACGATACTGTTAAACATCAATAATAATTGTTAATGAAACGTGAAATTGGTTTCTAGTCTAAAAATAAATTGCTTTTCTATTGTTTGAATTCAAACTGTTTGAAATTTAATTTCTTTCACGTTGTCTTTTCTTACACGTACGAACGTGGGCATGTTTCAGTGCGTTTTGTACTACAGGGTGATCGTAAAGTTGCGCAACCCAAAATGATAACAGTCTTAGAAAGCTGTATGTATTTTTTATTTTTCTTTCAAAGTTTACGATACAAGTTATAATTACAACTTACGTACAAGTTCACAACAAGTGCTGGAAATGTCCACCGTGGTTTGCAATGCATGCATCAACGCCTTATCGTCTGCAGACTGTCGTCAGATAAAACACTTGGTCGGCCGGTACGATTACGGTCATTCACGCTACCTGTATCCCGAAAACGATGAAAGAAACGAAATACGGTCTATTTGTTTGGCACTTTACCATCTGGAAAGGCATTGGAGAAATGTTCTTGACACTTCGCGTAGGATTTCGATTCACAGTAACTCAAAACGATAGAGACGCGTTGTTCTTGCGTAAAAGACATTGCGACTCGAACTGAACAAACCAACTGGTTTCTGGCTAACTGTCGCCCTGTGGCGTGATCTAGCAGTGCTGCCACATACTGTACTACTAAACGAAAAATTTCCATATTCTAATCATACTGGGTGATTTTTTAGTCCTGTTACCCAATTGTTAATGTCTGGTAATTTTTTTCTAAGAAAGGGATATTTTGTTTTGTGACACAAAGTTGGTAGCCCTACTCAACCGGTATAGATACGACAGTTTGAGTTGATTCTCCTTGAGTTGCGTAAAATTTTGTGCTGTTTCCAGTTGTTTTACGAACAGAATGTCTTTTACCCTAGAACAACGGGTTTTCATTCTTGAACAATATTTTGCTACAAAATCGTATGCGAGTGTAAAAGAATCATTTCAAATTAAATTTTTTGGTGTTCCTCCACTCTATTCTAGTCAATTTTTAGGCTAACTAACTGATTTTTAGAGGCAGGTATTGTTTGCAGCAGAAAACGTAGTGGTCGACCAATTCTCTTGACAGATGACGTTAAGAGAATGTGAAAACAAGATTGCTCAATTCTCCATGGAAAAGTTTACAAAAACTTTCCTCGCATGTTGATTTGTCATGTTCGAGTGCTCAGAAAGCTGCTAAAAAATTGAAATTGTACCCGTATCACATACGATTAGTTCTAGAGCTTCAGCCTCCAGATTTAAACAAGAGATTGTTTTAGGATAAAAGACATTCTCTTCGTAGCACGACCGGAAATGGCACAAAATTTTACACAGCTCAAGGAGAATCAACTCACACTGCCATATCCATACTGGTTGAGTAGGGCTACCAACTTAGTGTCACAAAAGAAAATTAATTTTTTTTAGAAAAATATTACCAGACATTAACAATTGGGTAACAGGACTAAAAAATCACCCTGTACTTTACAAATTTACCTTCAATTCCTACACGGCTTCAAACATTTGGTTGCACGACTTTACGATCACCCGGTATAAATGGCAATGTGGTTAACATCGAATGGTAAAACCAATTATCGAGATGTCGCGCGGATCACTGTTAACTTCGACGGCTCGGTTAACTATTAGACCTATTATTGAAAGATCTTTTAACCCGTATCAGTTCTCTAAGTCCATTTCATTAATTTGTTGATAAGTACTCCTCTATTTCAAGGTCACTAGGTTTATTGATTCTACTTCAATAAGTAGACTAACCTATTTCCCGTCACTTTTAATTTTACTTTATTTTTTACCACCACAAGTCAAATAAAATTAGGGCCTAAATAACAGATTCGAGTCACATCATAAAAACGTTTGAAAATTAAATAACATCTTGGAAAATCTGGTGTAAAACACTCACACGACTTTCTCTTGCCAATGCTAATAATGAACAATATAACCTAATATTACAAATAAACAAAAAACTAACCTTAAACCATAAAAACAATAAAATAAAAATTGTAGATCTTTTGATTTCCTATAAATTTGCTAATATGAATTTTTGTAGTGAAATGGACACTACGGCCGAAATCTTAAAAAATCGATTTTCTTACAGCTTTTCATAAAAAAAACAGAAAATCACTAATTACCGCTAAATTAAGCGTTATACAAAACAATTTTTGAATAAAAGTTGTAGATTTTTAAATTGTCTACAACTTTTATTATAGTAGGCCTATACACTATTGCGCTAAAGTGCATATTAAGGCTGAAATCTTACCGCCTCGAATAAAACAAGGCTGAAATCGTAAAAAAAAGTTTTCTACGAGAGAACAGCCTTCCCAAGAATTTCAGCAAACAGGGTGGTGCCTACTTTACGTTGTAGAGCATAAAAAATGTTGTAAATAAGGCGATTTTTAAAAAAATTCGTAGGAGCCGTTTTTGGGAAAATCGCAAAAAAGTGAAAAATTACACGAATAAACTACTACTACTTCCGGTTGACCGATTTTGATGAAAATCTTCTCGTCGTGTCCTCTAGTAGTATCTTACTTAAGTTTGAAGTTCAACTTAGTACGATGTTCCGTTCTTGAGATATTTTGTTCACACACACACACACACACACACACCCAGTCATCGCATTTGTAGTTGAGTCATTCAATACTTTGAGGTGTTGTTGGGCCGTTTCGAAATAATGTCGTTACTGGACCAGTTCTGAACTACGTGAATAGGGTGTGTGCTTACGGGTAGGGTAGAAGCAAGTGGTTGCGGACTGGTAAATAATTGTTTGGAGTGAAGTTTAGTTTAATCTTAATTTTTTTAAATTAATTTAAAAAAATTAATAAATTTAGCAATCTAATTGTATTTGTTAATAGTCTAATTTTGACAATTAATTCCAAGCCTCCTCCAAGATCGTTTTTTCTCTTTTAATAATTGTAATTATTAATTTTGTTAATAAATAGGCTGTGTTGTTGTTGTTTAGGTCAACAGACGAAAGGCTGGTTTGAACCTCTAGAGGTTTTACTAAGTAAAAACGAGGAGTGAGGTAGTTTACCATTACCTTCCTCACTGAGTTTAAAGAGTATGCTTGTCAGCATGCCAGGCCCTCCGAAAAGCACTCACTTTCCACCCTGCAAATGACACCTTCACTTGATTCACCACAAGGTCTGGCTGCATAGTGAAATGCATTACTCTCAGAGGAGATAACTCTGACTAGTGTCTTTTACACCTCTTCCTCTTCTGTTCTTAAATAGTTCAGTCATATAAGTGGCTGACTATGTGATAAGAAACAGAACTATTTTTTTTAGCTCTGGACCAAACAGATAGAGTGCAATTGAAATAACACTCCACCTGCCCTTTTGGGCAAAATAAATAGGCTAATATTGTTATAATGTTAAGAATGTCTGTTTATTATTTATTATACCCAGATCCCGAATAAACCTAGACTTATGTGTTACAAAACATAACCTTTCTCACTGAAACAATAAAGGGTTAACAAATTTTGGTTCAGTGTATGTAACAGTATATTTTAAATAATAACATCACGTGATTTATGACTTATAATATCCCTCAATATTATGACAGTTAAAAATTTAACAAGCGCTAACTCAGTGTTATTGATAAGGTAATTAAGTTATATAAAACCCATCAATCACTCAATTAACAATACAAACTTTGTAATTTGTTCCCAAGTTATTTTCTCTACCGTTAAATCATTTTTATCGTAGCACACCAAAAACTTTTCGTTTTGAATTACACCATAAAGTGACAAGTATAAAATATTTTACATTCATTATTATGATTTGTATTTCTCTTGATGAATACGCACCTAATTTAGTACATTGAATTTACCCGGGAGAAGGATTAATTGTCTTCCATTTGTATACTCTTGGACAAGTCGACTAATGATCACAATCTAGGGACAGACGCAGGGACGCTACATATTATACGAGAAACCGTAAACCCGCAGCAGTTCACTACAAAGTAAACCGTACTTATAAATTTGGTAGTAATTTTAAATAAAATTAAACCATCACGTAACAGTACCCGATAAAATTTAATGTACTCATAGCAACAAGAATAAATAATAATGACTTAAACAATAATATTTTCTGCGGTCCTGGGTTCGAATCCCACTCAGGCACGGCATATTTTCATACGTTACAAAAAATCATTTCATCCTACACTGCATAAAGTTCCACCCTAACGTCGTCGCTAATGACCGTTGCAGTTGATGCGACGTTAAATAAACAAACAAAAAAAAATATTTTCTTTCCGACTAGTTTTAAAAACAAAAAGTAATGGTATCAGGATACTGAAAAAGACCTAGAAAAAGAATAGAAATCAAAAACGAAGATAAACATGAATTTAGAAAGATAATCAACACTATTCCTTGTATTCCACGAAAAAATGATACACCAATGTAGAAAAGAAAATGTTATCTGAAAGAAATAAGATTTAGATCTCAACCAAAATGAAGAAATATTGTGAGGAAAGAATTAAAAGAAGCAAAGGCATTAAGGCATTAAGGCATTAAGTTGACCTAGACTTTGAAAAAATAATTACTCGTGTATTTTAGCTACTATAAAACTGGTTGAATAACATTGTTGATTTCTATTGAAATTGAGATTTTTGCACAGATCTTTTATTACCTATAAAAAAATTATATTTCAGCTTTCTGAATTTCAGCACATTTCAATGAATGGTTTCTCTCGTGTGTGTTACTAGACAAAAAATCTGGTGTGAAACTCTCACAGAACTTTCTCTTGCCAATGCAAATAATAATTAATATAACCTAACAATAGTAATAAAAAATGAGAAATAAACAAAACCTAACCTCAAAAAACATAACCCTATTTTAATCATGAGTGAAAGACGCAAAATGAAAATCGACCTTAGTTTGACTTAAAAATACGGAAAATCACTCTTTCACGCTAAACTAGGTTCTGTAGAGAAAAATGTTTTAAATAAAAGTTTTAAATCTTTTAATTTTCTATAAATTTGATTATAATACACTTTTGTCATAAAATGCATACCAAGGCCGAAATCTTAAAAAAATCGATTTTCACACGTTATCGTGAGAAAAGACAGAAAATTGCTAATTACCGCTAAACTAAGCGTTATAGAAAAAAAGTTTGAAATAAAAGTAGTACCTAGGTTTTAAATTTTCTACATTTTTTATTATATAAATTTTTGCGTTAAATGCATATTAAAGCCGTAATCTTAAAACAATAATTTTTTACGTGAAAACAGCCTCACCAAGAATTTCAGCAAACATGGCGCCTACCCTATCTTGTAGAGTATAAACAATTTAGTAAACCAGGCGATTTTTATAAAATCGTAGGACCACTTTTTGAGAAAATCGCAAAAAAGTGAAAAATTACACGAATAAACTACTACTTCCGGTTGACCGATCCTAATGAAAATGATCGTGTCGGGTCCGGTAGTGGTGCCTAACTTAAGTTTCAAGTTTCAAGTTCGTACGATGTTCCGTTCTTGAGATATTCTCTTCACACACACACACACACACACACCAATCGCTAAAAACATGTTTTTTGGCTTCAGAGGGTCTGAAAACGGTAGATCCGGTGAAGAGTGTATTTGGTAAAATTGACATGAAAACAATACTTTCCTTCCTATAATATATTCATATAGGCAAGAGAAAGTAAAAATCACCACTGTTTTGTCCAGCATTATTAAGTTCATTCCACTCTGTTCTTAGCTACAGTTATGCAGTGAGGCAACTCAACCGAACGTTTAAGATTTTTCGCGTACAAAAATACCCAATTATTCCAGATTAAATTTCTGAAAAATCATATACAGAAAAGTTTTAAGAAAACATTTTAGGACGGTTTTACGAAAACTATATACAGGAACTTAAATTGTTCCTGTACATAGTTTTCTGAATATATTAATTATGAATCTTTATATTGTCTTAATTTTTTTTCACATGTATGTATTACTATAAACGACTGTCTATTCCTGTCTTAAGACGCGGATAGAAAAAAATATTTGTGTATTTATTTATTAAAAAAAACAAATATGTAGACAACAGTTTATTAAAATAAAACAAAATATCTTTTATGTTTTTTTTTTCTAGTTATCCGACATGTTCTGGAGATCGTGCACCTGGGTTAGCGGCTGACATGCACTTTCAAGACGACGTAATTGCATTCATAGGGCCTGCATGTGCATTTGCTTTGGAACCAGTTGCACGTCTAGCGGCTTACTGGAATCGTCCTATTATCACCGGCATGGGCGATCAGGTATTTATTTGTAATTTACTCAATTTTATATTATAGATTTTATGTAGAAGCCTGCACACATTATGGAATTTTAATTCATAACTGACCATAATATATTTTTATGAAAATACTGTCTAAGAGTAATCTGAATACAGGGTGCAAGAAAAGTTTATCTCATTAATCTTTAGTAATATTGTAACAAGATCCAAGAAAAGACACGAATGTTCCAGAATTCCATTCATAAAAATAGTTAAGAAATAATAAAATAACAATACACAATAAGATCAGTTTTGTAAATGACAGTTGTAACCATAAAAGTGTGTCTATTCATTCATAAGGGTTGTAATAACTATCATAAAGTTTAGGTATTGTGTACAGCTATTATGAGGGAGGCAGGTTGTTTACGTTTTCTATTTACAAAAGACTTTTTGTTGACCTATTAACAAGATTTTTCTAGCATTCATAAATAAAGAGTTATTTTTGTACTTGAGTAGATTTCACTACTTTGTTTTGGAACGATCTTTGTGAATGATTATAAAACGAGACCCCCGAGCGCGGTCCAGTCAGTATTTGTGTGATCTTTGCCGTGTGATTATCGAGGTGCGTAAACAGATTACGTATCCGAGTAAGATTGTTATACTGCCTTTGTTGTGTGCGTATTGTGTAAAATCTTTTTGTTAGTGTATTGTAAAGTTAATGTGAATTCAATTTCTATGTTTTGTATGTCTGTGTACGCTATAAAAGTGATTGTAAGTTAATTATTGTTTATTATCTAGTTTAAGTAAATTATTAAATCATTTAGTGTGTTATTTAATTATAATTAGTTTAATCATTTATTTTGTAATCTTTTAGTCTAATAAATATTTGTAATTTGTAAACTTTAGCGTATTAATTATTTAATAACCTAGATCCCGAAACGGACCTTAGCAATAAGTGTCACAATATACTACCTTACATCGATACGAGAATTAGTCACCAGTACCAGTTGGCAGATATGTCATTTTTTCCTATCTAACGAGGGCTGCGTCTTGTTGCCAATAAGCTACCTGTGGTGTCGTGGTCAGCGTAACAGGCTTTTACGTCGGGGTCTCGGATTCGATTCCCCAGTCATGTCTGGTATTATTTTATCACTCATATTCATCTGTCACCCTTCTTATCGTCTGAATTGCAGTAATTGCAATTCAGTTGGATGTAAAGTAAAAAAAAAAATTGTTTGTAAATGAGCATTTGAAAACTTTAAAAGGAATTGTTTTCAAGCTCCGGTAACAATAACTCTCTCTACAACTCTAAGTTGGTTCCGAGTAACGTGTCCCTTAAATGACACATTGTAGCAGTTAAAATCCCTGTATCTCAACATCAGGTACGTTCAGCACTTCTTGGGCTCTTCTCTTCTCTTCATGAAAGGCCTTCTCTTTATGAAAATTTCTATCCGACCTGTACACGCAACTATCCCGGTTAAAATAATATCATTAAGTTTTAAGCACACTTTATCGCATCATAACTTTGATCGTTAATCGTTATGATCGGTTCTTTGCGAAAATCGTCTTACTTACAGAACTGCCATCGTTTATCATGATTTATGACTTACTCACCCGTCCTTTTCTCTCCCCATGATGTTCTTAACGAACGTCAGTTTGTTCATAATTCGAAAGCTTGAATTTAGTCTTTTTCTCGTTTGTTAAGAGTCCAAGTCTCGATTTCATTCAATAGAACGGAAATATGTAGCATTTCATGAATCTGATTCGGAATTCTCTACTTAGATCCGTATTACATACTTATGCGTCAATCTTTACCAAGACAACTTTCGCAATTTCTATCGTACTCTTATACACCAATTTGGTCGTTATTCTCATTTACTATTATCTCCAAATAATTGTAGGACTGCCACTTTTCTCTTTCAAAGCGAATTTTATTTATTAACTAGCAACTCCCCGCTCGCTTCGCTTCACAGCAGCAGGTAGTAGTAGTAGGTCTCATTAAATTAATTTAAAACATCTCTAGATACAATATTTGTGGTTTTGTTGCCATGTGGCAGCAAAATTAATTGTTTTTCTACACTTCCAGCTCTAGAAAGTCCGACGTAAAGTTGTCCATGAGTGAAGGAAGCACTATTGCCTCAAATCGATCCCCACCGTTTTAAATGTTTGTCCCTGCGATTTACAGAATTGAATAGAATGCATAAAAGAATACCGATGGAAAAGAAAGAGACAGTTGGTATATGGCTAAGATAAGAGACAGTAATACGTAGGTGCGGTACGCAGAATATTTGGAAATATATGACTCATTCACTACCTGTCGAATGAAAACAAATATATGAAATACAGTACAAAAATAAAAATGTTGAGTATATCCGAATTTTTAATGTTTTTGAAATCGAATGTTTTTCTTCACGTTTTTCTATGAAGTATAAATGTTGAATTGTGCTTCTAGCCCAAAAAAATACACCATCCACAGGACATAGAAAAAATGAAAGTGCTATGCACCCGATAAACTAAAAGATGCGACATCGCCACAGTTTAAGTTGCTTAACTCACTTAATTAAAGTTACTTAAAGTTGCAAAATAGCCTATATTGATCAGGAAGCTCTAAGCTATACAACAATGAAAGAATTTTTAAAATCAGTTCCGTAGTTTCTGAGATTACTTCATACAAATAAACAAACAGACGTTTCTTCTTTATTATATTAGTAGGCCTATATATTATATTAGTATAGATTTCACTATATTATTCTTAGTTTTGGATACGATCGTAAGGTACTGTTACTTTATTAAGGGGTTTTAATGTGATATAAGGGGTATCCGTAAAAATTTTATCCCTCTAAGCCGGCCGCATTGGCGAAGTTGGTAACGTGCTCGCCTCTCATCATGCGGTCTTGGGTTCGAATCCCATTCAGGCACGGAATTTTTTCATACGTTACAAAAATCATTCATCATTCACCGTCTGCATTACTTAATTGCAGAACAGTCGGACGTTAAACAAAAAAAAAAAAAATATCCCTCTAAGACAGCTGTCGTTTGAGAAATCTATTTTTCTTAAATTAAAGCCTTACAGTGCATTTCAGGTCAAAAGTGGGCTTAAAAAAAGTAAAGGTAAGCAATTTAAAATGCAACAACTATTTTACTTAATAGTAATTGCCCGACAAGAAGTTTTAAAGCTAATTGCAGTTTAATGTGAAAGCAGGCATTAAATTCAGGGGTTTCTTCAAAATTAAACAGCACTTGAAATCCCTTAAGATGCAGTTTATCAGATTAATGTGAAAAACAAATTTAGGCATTTAAAAATACAATAATTTTAGTAATAAAATTTCTAAATGCTTAATATAGGGGCAATTTACGAATTTCTGTTAAAGAAATATTGACACGTTTATTGCGGGTTTTTTCTTTTAATTGGTAATTCAATAACCAGATAAATAATTGGAATATAAATTTTTTTAAATAACAAAACATTCTTTTAAATTTATAAAAAAAATTTGCCATTAAAATGATACACTATTTTCCCGTTCCGGAGAAACTACTTCAATAGGCAACGCACGACCCGTTTTTTAAACGTTTTCACTTCAAACTGTTTAAGACTCACGAGACTCTATGAGAATCATGACTCATGAGAATGACTCTATGAGAATGGTATCCACTTTTACAATAATCACCATAGAACTCCCCTGAAGGATAAAGAACAAAAAAATACTCGTATTACAGATGAATAAATTCACGATAAAACATAAGAGGACCTTCTAGAACCCTCTATTCAAAAAACTAATAAGTGAGCCGTTAATTCAGAAAGCAATAAATTACACTCAAAACTCACACAAAAATGTCATAGAAAAAACACCAATGTCACAGAACCCCAGTGTATTTCACTGTTTTTAAATTTGTCAACGTTTTGTTAAAACATTCCAAACTATTTTTTTTCGTCATCATTCTTTCGACTGGTTTGATGCAGTTCTCCAACCTATTCTATCTTGCAAAAGTCGTTTTATATCTACATACCTGTAACACCCTAAATCTTTTGTAATTTGCTTTATAATCTTTGCTTTTTCTAATCTTTGCTTTTTCTAATCTTTGCCTCCCTCTACAATTTACTCCCTCAATATTACCCTCCATTATTAATAGCCCAATACCTGGATATCTTAGGATATGCCCCACTAGCCTATCCCTTCTTCTGGTAAGATGCTTCCATATAGGCCTACTTCTTTTTCATCCACTCGCCTAAGAACCTCTAAATTACTTATTTTGTCCACCCACCTAATCTTTAACATTTTCCTATAACACCACATTTCAAAAGCTTCTATCCTCTTCTTTTCTACAGCCCCTATCACCCACGTTTCACTTCCGTATAATGCTACACTCCAAACATAATGTTTTAAGAAATTTTTAATAATTATACAGGCTTAATATTGTAATGTATACAGTAAGTAAAATATAGTAACGCCTGATAATTAATGAAAAATCTAGTGCGGTTTATTGTTAATAAAATTCTAAAATTGACAGACAAAACAAGACAAGAAAAAGCTAAACTAACATTAAAATATCGTTCATCCAATGGTAAACTCGCGAATTTGCAAATTCTCAGTTTTACAGGAGAGCAAAAAACAAATTCAATGATGTCTTCTTTAACACACTTCGTGTATTTTTGTAATTTTACAAAGGCTGTATCTTCCTAACCAAACAAGATACATTATCGCGAGTTTACTACAACAAGCTTTGGTTTGTATACATCAACACGCATTAACAAACTCATATTCGCAAAATTTTCACATTCGCGAGTTTACCATTGGAGGGACGATATAATAAAAGTCTAACTGGTTATCAACCTCTAAGTAACATTCATTCTAATTCTAAAATTTTTACTTTCTCTTGCGTATATGAATATATAGAAAGGAAAGAATTGTTTTCATGTCGATTTTTTGAAATCGAGTTTTCACCGGATCTACACGTTTTCAGACCCCCTGAACCCAAAAAACATGTTTTTAGCGATTGGTCTGTGTGTGTGTGTGTGTGTGTGTGTGTGTGTGTGTGTGTGTGTGTGTGTGTGCGTTTGAACACAATATCTCAAGAACGGAACGTCGTACGAACTTCACACTTAAAACTTCAGTTACATACCACTACCGGACCCGACACGAACACTTTCATCAAAATCGGTCAACCGGAAGTAGTAGTTTATTCTTGTAATTTTTCACTTTTTTTTATTTTCTCAAAAACTGGTCCTACGACTTTTTTTTAAATCGCCTCGTTTACTTAATTTTTTATTCTCTACAAGATAGGGTAGGCGCCATGTTTGTTGAAATTCTTGGTGAGGCTGTTTTCACAAAAAAAAATTGTTTTTTTTAAGATTACGGCTTTTATATGCATTTTAGCGCAAAATTTATTTCATAAAAGTTGTAGAGAATTAAAAATCCTACAACTTTTATTTCAACATTTTTTTGTATAACGCTTAGTTTAGCAGTAATTAGCAATTTTCTGTTTTTTCTCACGAAAACGTGTGAAAAATCGATTTTTTCAAGATTTCGGCCTTAGAATGCATTTTACGACAAAAGTGTATTATAATCAAATTTATAGGAAATTAAAAGATCTACAACTTTTATTTAGAGCATTTTTCTCTACAGAGCTTAGTTAAGCGTGAAAGGGCGATTTTCCGTATTTTTAAGCCAAACTGAGGTTGATTTTCATTTTGCATTTTTCACTCATGATTAAAATTAGGTTATGTTTATTGAGGTTAGTTTTTTCTTTATTTCTAATGTTTCATTACTTATGTTAGGTTTATTGTTAATTATTTTCATTGGCAAGAGAAAGTCGTGTGAGTGTTTCACACCAGATTTTAATTTTTTATTTAAATTATACAATACAATACATTAACATAAATACTAATTCCCGCATAGGACGAGCCTGTGCGCGGGAATGAGTTTTACGTTATGTACAAATTATTGTTAATTACTTAAAAACATTATTTTTCTTTTTTCCCCTCCTAAATAATTCAATTCATTATACAGCTTTCTGAAACTAATCTAATTATTAAATTAATAATTCTAAGAAAAAGTTTACAATACAGTATTATAAAATTTACTTTACATTAAAAGTAAATTAATTGTACACAGTCCACATGACGCTATTTATGATTGTATTGCGCTATTAATGATCAAAACGAAAATTCATTAAAGTGGATTGAAATTTGTAATCTACAAAAGTAATGAAAAACTGCGTGACGAAATTTAGACTTACTGTATTAACAGAGGTAACTGGTAAGTATATTATATATTAACGTTACAAAAAGGAAGCAAGCATTATGAGACTACTACAAGTTACTTAAAATATTAGTTCAACTTCACGCTTAAGAAGATACTAAAGAACATTAGGTAGTATTGTATTTACATGATTGTGTATTTGCATTCATTACCGTATTCTCTACTCTCTTATTTACGCTTGTTACATCCTTGGTGGAAGAAAAATCGAAAAAATAATTATTGTATTGTTTTCAAATTTTGATTTTGTAAAAATTTAGCAAGTTTCACCGGATGGCGACATTAAGTGACAAACCTTATTTGTTTGGTGGCCCTGAAAAGGGCTGTTTAAGCGGTGGTCGTCTTGATGGGAAGCGTCGGTCGTAGTCGTCGTGGCGGTCGAAGAGCTGGGCGACACGGCGTGTCGTCGTCCAGCAGAGACATGTAGGTGCGTCGATGGCTGCTTCGTCGGATCCGGTGGGCGTAAGGCTCAGTCGAGGGACCGCTGTGGGCATCACTCGCGTCAGCGGGCGATGACGGTCCGGTCGACGGCTTACGGTGACGGGTCGGTGAACAGAAGCATCATCTTCTCTCTCGCGGGGTCGTCGATTAGTCTTCGCTGGAGTCCGGCAGCCGTGTGCCGTGGTGGACGTCTTGTCGATGCTGTAGACTGGTCGAAGTGAATATCTCTGTGTCTGGATCGGAATTGAATCTCTCAGCCAAATCAAAATCCATGTTGAGAGGGCTAAGAAGCCCTATGTTGGCGACATCGTGTTAAGGAACACCTGGTCGGTCGTTTAATATAATTACAGAACTAATGCAACTCGGGAAATTGAGGTGAATTGTATAGGTGAAAGTAATTGGATTCGAAATTTGCGTAGGGAAGGGAGCATGGTGTCTAAGAAGTTATGGAATAAGTGTGTGAGGTGGAAATGTCTTATTAGGGTGATAATTTGTGTGGGTTGGAATGAGTTAATTTGCGGTGGAGGTGAAAGAATCTCTCGGCTCAGTGCAGCGCTCTTTATATAGTTGCCGAGAGCGCTGTGGTAGAGGGCGGCTACTGGCTCGACCTTGATGACAAAGGCCTCTGTCGGTGCGCAGCCGAAAGGTTTGTTGGTACGCCGCCAAAGGGCCTACCGCAGCGACAAAAGCCGGAAGAACTATTGAAGGCCGGCAACACAGTAATTGATTAATTAGAAGGGGTGGCGGTGACACAAGTTTTAATTCTAAGAGGCTCTGGGAATTGACTTGGAATGGGCTTTGGTTCTGATGAATAGTAGTGATGAAACGTGACTAGCTATTGTTCACCGCTGATTGGTGTGCCTGTATAAGGAATGTATGGAATGCTTACATTTATTGCTAATGAAACTTGCTGTACGTGTAAGCTTAGGGTACGTACGTACACCACTGAATAAGTAACAGAGGCTGAACCACCATCGACGTTAATAGCAATGCGCGGCTTCATTACTACTGCTAATGGAAAATTAAAAGCGAGTTTATATTTCCACCAAATGAATACTATATTCTCTGAAACTAACAGAGAATCTGATATTTTCAGAGAATATGCGGTAATATTCATTGGAACTTGAAAAACAAAACAAAAGAAGAAATGAGAATCAAATTTTACAATACCATTGCCGTTCCTACTTTCCTATATGGCAACGAATCTTGAATACATACTGCCCGTTTTTAAGCTTTGTGCAGCTGAGAAGAATGCATTACGTCACTACTACTGCGAAAGATTGGGTTTGTTGTAGTAACGTTTTATTTGGACTATGTCTGTAGCCAATGCCGGCCGCATTGGCGCAGTTGGTAACGTGCTCGCCTCTCATCATGCGGTCTTGGGTTCGAATCCTACTAAGGCATGTGTAGTCACGGGTACTATCCGAACTACATATATTCGGTGACGCCGTCTACAGCAAATAGTCAAAACAACACCCACGTACATCACCGCACTAGGCAGCCTACTGCCTGCCGAATAGCAATCAGATGATTAGTAGATTGTTATGACGTAACAGCAGTCTGGTACTTCGTCTGTCCCCTTCATCCCGCACCTGCATAAAGCTCAGATTCATACAGTACAAGAACATTCATAGCAAGATCCAAGCTGCAGAGATGACATTTTTTCGTAGTGTGTTGGAATGCTCTTCAGGACTTTATGCTCGACAGGATAAAAAAATTATGACATAAGAAGAGTACTTTCTATTCCACCATTACATGACCAGATCTTACAGAATCGAAGAAACTGGTGCAGTCACTTGAAGAGAATACCATACGGAAGGATGCCAATAGGGGCTAAAAATTATAGACCAATTGGCACGAGCTTGTCAACCCAAGCCTTTCAATCAAAATTCTTAAGACTTGCTTCTGGCTCTCCTTTTTATGTAAGTAATAAAACCCTCCACGACGATTTCAAAATTCCGACAGTAAAGTAGCTAACCGCGTCCTTGTATAGTAAATTTCACGAACGACTAGATATCCATCAAAACCAACTAGCCCGTGATCTAGCTTTAAGGAACTTCCCACCTGTGCGACGCCTAAAGAGAAACTGGAGTAGAGACCTCTTGGTCAAAATAACGGATAATACACATAGTTACAACTGGAGAATGTACCACTGGGTACCTCTTCTCCTTAAAGCGAACCTCCCCACCACCATTTAAATATCATATACGGAAATTGTGCAGCTCAATGTACAGTACCGTAATAAAAAATCAAAACAAAAGAAAGTAAATAAACAAAAAATTCATAATTTAACACACGTGTGTATCGTAAAAACAATTATTATAATTATATAATAATAATTGGTATATATTGGTATATTTATAATAATTAATAATAACTGCCCCGGCCGCATCGGCGCAGTTGGAAACGTGCTCGCCTCTCATCATGCGGTCCTGGGTTCGAATCCCACTCAGGCACGGCATATTTTCATACGTTACAAAATATCATTTCATCCTCCATTGTACGATAGTTACACCCCAACGTCGCCGCTAATGACCGTTGTAGTTGATGCGACGTTAAATAAATAAATTAATTAATTTAAAAAAAATTATTATAAAATTTAGAACAAACACATTATTGACAATTAAATTTTTTTAAAAATCCTTTCCTAAAAAATAACATTATGAATTACTAAATTATTTTCTTGTGATCTTAATAATAGAACATGTACGCTACAATACAAAATTTCCTACAACCGATGAATTATTTATTACCTTAAGTGTCCAGCTTAGCTGTTAATATTATATTATAACTGTACTTAAGAAATATTTTAATTTCGTAAACTAATTCCATAAAATGCATCGTAAAGGCAATTTCGTCGACGTATAATCTAAAGCGTTCCATTTAAACAAACAAAAATTAGCCACAGTAAGTCACCTATACCGTATCTAATTAGCTAATCATTTTACGAAAATAATGTCGTAATAAGACATTCCATAAATTTAGTTTGTATTGCGCATCCACGGTCATTTGGAATCTCTATTCTGTAGCTAATATTAGTAATATTGTCACATAATGTAATAATATTTAAAATGAATTCCAGAAACACGTTTTTTGATTCGTTACAACCTAAATAACACTGCTATTGTTCCTGTTTTCTAAACAAGTACGGATTTTGTTCACAAATTTTATTGAAGAGTTGGAATAAAAACTGAATTATGTTAGTATTAGCATTTATTTATCAGTTTGTTGGAATGTTAATAAAAATTAACTTTTACAACTTTTATTTTAAATGATTTATAACTTTATTAACTTCTTACACCCCGTGTTGGTTTAAGGGGGTAGTCAACCCAGAAAATGAAAATGAAAACTACTGGCTATAATTTATCATTATATATTTTTAATGAAAGAGTAATTTACTAGTAATGATCTACCACTTGACCAGGCTAAAAAAATTAATTACAGCTCTTAATATAAGGGTGAGGGTGGAAAAGCGGGCTTTTACGGGGAATCGAATATCTCAGGAACCAGGAAAGACATCAACATGATTCTTATACTGAAAAATACAGAAAATTGCTGTCTATTATTTGTTGTATGATATTGTATTTATTTTTTCTTACAAGAAATTAATTGAAAAAATACCATATTTTCAAAAATATTTAAGTATATTATGTATTCACAAATTATTTTATGACAAAGTCCCTATTAAATTTTTTGTAATAACCATTCGACTGATAATAGAGCACGAAATTTGTGAACACTTGAAAAAACAATTCATCCAAATATCTCCAATACAAACCAAAATATTTAATTCCCAAGAATGTACAATCATGCAAAAACACATTTCCGGAAAACTTTAAAGTTAAATGAATAATTTCACTCGCCTTGCTAATGAGCTTTATTTTAAACAGACTTTTTGTCAACGTACAGACAAAGTAAACACATGCTATAATTCAGAAAATTTTAAACTTCAAATAAGTGAAAAAAATTGTAATTTTAAAAAATATTCTTTTTTTTTAACGTCCGACTGTTCTGCAATTACTGCTAATGCAGACGGTGAATGATGAAATAATTTTTTGTAACGTATGAAAACATGCCGTGCCTGAATGGGATTCGAACCCAAGACCGCATGATGAGAGGCGAGCACGTTACCAACTTCGCCAATGCGGCCGGCGTTGCATCTTCGCCAACTCGCCAATCATCTTCTTGAGTTGACTACCCCCTTAATGGTAAACTCATCGCCGCGAGTCAGATTTTTGACAGCTGATGTACAGAAAAGAAGGTTCCTTATCTGGCACAAGGTTTACTACACTGCTACAATACATTTGCTCTTAAATTGAACAGATTGCAACGCACGCACGATGGAGATTTACGAAAAACAAACAATAAAATATCAGCTGTAATTCATTTCATCTAAAGTTAGGAATTAAAAAGATTTTGTCGGAGGTTATCAATAAATACATAAGAGCAAAAAAAATTATTTCTGAAGGAAATTTTAATTTTTTTATTTTATTTATTTATTTAGTTTATTTAGTAAAACATAGCTACATTAGAATTACAATTCATGACTATACTAAGCTATGTACAATATTTTAAACTAAATATACGCAAAAACTCTTCTTCACAAAGAGTTCTGTCCGCGCATAGGAGTATACAGAACAAAAACATTAACTCACTTAAATACTTATAACTATTATAAAATTACTAAGTTAAATTACTACTGGTAACTATATTATAATAGCGATATTATAATTTTTATTTTATAACTGTAACTACTGTACAATAATATATTTTAACTAACACAACGTAAATATTTTAACTTTATACGAAATTAATTCAATAAATGAGCATAAAGAGACAGTTAAACTGTCGCAAAGAGAAAATTAAAAACTAATAAAACAGTTATTTTAAGACCTGGAAAAGTTTCCCAAGTTCTTGCTCACAGATCGATATATGATATTTTAGTTTATGTTTTAATAGATGTGGTGACATAATACTGTGTACATGGGGTGGAAGTACGTTAACGAATCGCCTCTCAAGATTTTATTGTTGCTTGTCAAGAATTACTGTAATATTCAGGAAAATGTATGTAAAAGCTAAATCAAAAGCACGTTTTATCTCAAAAATTAAAATTATTATACCCAAGACTGTCGAATTTTCACAATATTACCACAATTCGTAAATAATATAGTGCAGAAACACACAATTGATTATTATTTCGTGCACCAGTCTCCTATCATTCCGGCTTATCAATTCAAATCATTCGGTTTTATCTAGCTTTTTTCTAGTACGCTATCAAACTTAATCTACTATTACAGCTGGTAACAAAGTCTCTGCATAGTAACGCGGAAATAAAAAAACAAAACGGTAATTTTAGCAATAAAACGTTTGATTTCTGTCAGTTACATAAAATCGAAAATCAACGTTGTGTTTCAAACAGTTAGAATGAGTATGAATGGACCTATGAAAATTCCTACTATATTAATTTTAAATTTAACGTATAATAAATTATTTAATTAAAACAACCCCAAAATAAACAATCGATACGTCAACTGCATAAACAAACAAAAAGAAATTTAATTTTGCTTTATCCAAAAAAAATAACTATACAGTCAGTACCACATGATGACGGTTTCACAAAAGTATATCAGAAAAAATTAATTAATTTCGAAGTGTTACACTCCATTCTTTTTTCTAAATTGTAGAGTGGATTAGACAAGATTTATAGCTTGTTTACGTTTAGTCTAAGTAAGCCTATTACAAAAAATCATTTTGCACGACTTTAAAGCAGCAAAAATAATGTTTAATATACAGTTTTCATTACATTCAAAATGTATTTCAGTTTCACTACCGTTTGTTCAGATCGGTCCCAATCGAAAAGACCCTCCAGCATTGAAACTAAGTTTCTCTGTAATAATTCTTTTCTTGAAAGTTTCAATGGCTGTAATCAAAATATATTTTGAATTCCTATCTCTAATTTCATAATTCAACCAAGTTAGTTACGTTTTGAAAAAAATTTAATCTTTTAAAACCATTTCAACAAGATAAAATCAAATTATTTTTATTATTTTTTAATTAATTGAATGAACAAGTTTCATATTTTCTAGAAACACGAAAACAGCGAAAAGTAAAATCAAAATGTTAAAAGCACATACAGAAAAACCGGGACAACAGATTTTTTTAGACGAAAATTAATACAAAAATAGTAACAGGTAAAAATAGTAGTTTCTCTGTAATAATCCTATTCGTGAAAGTTTCAATGGTTGTAATCAAAATATATTTTGAATTCCTATCTCTAATTTCATAATTTAACCAAGTTACGTTTTGAAAAAAATGTAATCTTTTAAAACCATTATAGCAAGGTAAAGTCAAATTATTTTTATTAATTTTTTTATTAATTGAATGAACAATCATCGTTTCTAGTAACACGGAAACAACGTAAAGTAAAATCAAAATGTTAAAACTGCAAACAGAAAAACCGGGACAACAGATTTTCTTAAAAGAAAATTAATACATAATGAACATATAAACAACCCCGTTCAAGTCCAAGTCCTGTATGAATAAGGCAGATGCCCCTAGGGATGACAACGTCGTGGGATAGCCACCTGGTCGCTTGGAGAATAAGATAACGGAATGTTTTTGTTTTTCTTATGAGTTTATTACAGGAGAATGACTAAAAAGGAACTTTTATTCGGTTTTGGAAATGGATATGAGGTAGAATTTTTTTTAATCGTCACGTAAAAGTGAAAAAGTAGAATAATAACGAATTATTATTTAAAGATACTCGTGGAATGGCAGTTTGATGCGGTCTTACAGTGGATGTGGTGAAACTCCGTGTTACTTGAAAACACAAAACAAATAAAAATCTGGTGTGAAACACTCACACAACTTTCTCTTGCCAATGCAAATAATTAACAATAAACCTAACATTAGTAATAAAACATTAGAAATAAACAAGAAACTAACCTCAATAAACATAACCAATTTTAATCATATATGAAAGAGGCAAAATGAAAATCAACCTCAGTTTGGCTAAAAATACGGAAAATCGCTCTTTCACGCTAAACTAGGCACTGTACAAAAAATGCTATAATTTAAAGTTGTAGATCTTTTAATTTCCTATAAATTTAATTATACACACTTTTGTCGTAAAATGCATAGTAAGGCTGAATTCTTAAAATAATCGATTTTTCAAACGTTTACGTGAGAAAAAATAAAAAATCGCTAATTAACGCTAAACTAAGAGTTATAAAAAAATGTTTAGAATAAAAGTTGTAGGATTTTAAATTCTCTACAACTATATATATATATATATATCTTTTATTTACTTATTATATATCTTTTGCGCTAAAATGCATATTAAAGCCGCTATTTTTAAAAAAAAACAATTTATTTACGTGAAAACAACCTCACCAAGAATTTCAGCAGACATGACGCCTTCATTATCTCGTAGAGCATAAAAAATTTAGTAAACCAGGTGATTTTAAAAAAAATCGTAGGGCGCGTTTTTGGGAAAATCGCAACACAGTGAAACATTACACGAATAAACCACTTCTTCCGGTTGACCGATTTTGATGAAAATGTTTGTGTCGGGTCCGGTAGTGGTGTCTAACTTAAGTTTCAAGTTTCTAGTTCGTACGATGATCCGTTCTTGAGATAATATGTTCCACACACACACGCACACACACACACACCAATCGCTAAAAACATATTTTTTGGATCAGGTGGTCTGAAAATGTGTAGATCGGGTGAAAACTCGATTCCGAAAAATCGACATGAAAACAATGCTTTCCTTCCTATGTATTCATATAGGCAAGAGAAACCCGATTAAGTTTACTCCTATTGTTTATTGATTTCAAAAGCTTTCACGATGAACAAAAGCAAAAAACCAGAGCTTTAACACAGTTTTTAATTTTCATTAAAAAGTTAACTTCATAAACAAAGTTTAACCATTACATTTCCTTAAACTGTTAGTAAACTCTAGTATTATGGAGTATATCAGACGATGATAATGTTATTTTAACCATTCAAAAAAGTATTATAAAAGAGTTTCATAAAATAAAACCACCCATTTATTTTACATAAACGTGCGAAAAAAGGCTTGTGCTATATTATGCAAACACGTGGATCCGTTTATAAGCCCTTTTACATCATTGGAAGTGGTTATTTTGTGTACTCCTATAAAAGCACTACTTGCAAATCGGTTTTAATGGATCTCGATTTATTTTATCAACGTTATGCAGAAAAGGTTGTAAACCAACATAAAAAATATTTGAATGCCATTTCTTTTTTATTGGATTTTTCAATGTATAAACAAAATAAAATCATGATAACCACTTTAATACCCTTAAATGTGACGTGGAACGGGAAAAGGGACCTCTTGTCGGAAGAAAAATGAGTGGTTAGGATCGATATTTGGATTAATTTTGTAGATTTTTCAGTTTACTTTGTCCGGTTGTGCTTTCCATGTAATTACTCCAGTAGGAATAACTACGCAATAAAATATGTATTCAAAAATATCGGGGTATTTGGTAAAAAGAATCCCAAGACCTATCATTGGGTTCTATTGGGTTTGAGCCCGAGTCAAAGGTACCGGACTCAGTTGCAGAACCATTGGATAAAAGTGAAGACACTCATTTAAAAGAACGTTTAGCGTTGTCAACCATCAACATTTTTTTAAAACATTCAGAATAATTTCTATATGTAATTTGTTCTTAAAATATAAAATTTAGAAAATTATGTTGTAATAATTAGAAAATGCATTTAACACCAATTTTTTTAATAAAAACCTTAAGCTACCGTAACTTACACAAATTTTGAGAGAAAATTCTGAATTTTGTATGTAATTGGTCAGAATTTAATGCTAAATTTAAAAGGGTTGTTGTTGTTTAGGTCATCAGCCAAAAAGCTGGTTTGAACCTGTAGAGGTTTTACTAAGTAAATCGAGGAGTGAGGTGGTTTACCATTGCCTTCCTCACTGAGTGGAAAAGTACACTTATCAGCATGCCAGGCCCTCTGAAAAGCATATATTTTCCACTCTGCAAATAACACTTTCACTTCATTCACCACAGGGTCTGGCTGTATAATGAAATCCATTACTTTCAGACGAGATAACTCTGATTAGTATCTTTTACACCTCTACCTCTTCTGCTCTTAAATGATTCAGTCATTTAATTGGCTGACCATGTGATAAGAAACAGAACTATTTATTTTAGCCCTGCAACTAACAGATTAAGTGTAAATAATTTGACACTCCACCTGTCTGTTATGGGCAAGGGTTAATAGATCAAAAAAAAAGATCTGTCTGTTAAAAGGGTTAATAGATCAAAATACAAAATTTTTGACAATAGGTCCCTTTTCGGATTCCAGGTCACAAATACATTAGGTAAAAATTGGAGGGGTCGGGAGAAGACAGTGCTAATCCACATCAATATAATTTTGCGCAATGTCATTTAAAAAATTTACTAAAATCTACAAATCATGTTTTTGAATTTTAGTTTAACATTTGTTATTTTCAGTTAACCTAGGTTCATAAGATCGTAAATATAGCATCCTCTTTGAAATGTGCTGTAAATTTTATTTTTACAGAATATTTGAGAAAAATCATGCTGGAAATTTTGTGGGTTAGCACTTTCTTCCGCCGACCCCTTCAATTTCAGTGGTATAGTTGATAGGTTTTTGTGTGGTCGGCCATAAATCTGTAAATCCCCGGTCTCAAATCTCCCCTAATTTATGTTTTTATATTTTGTTTATCGCTCAATCTGTTCATTTCAGGGCTAAAATAAATAGTTCTGTTTCTTATCACATGGTCAGCCAATTAAATGACTCAATCATTTAAGAACAGAAGAGTTACAGGTGTAAAAGACACTAATCAGAGTTGTCTTTTCTGAAAGTAATGAATTTCATTTTACAGCCAAACCCTATGGTAAATGAAGTGAAAGTGTCATTTGCAGAGTGGAAAATATGTGCTTTTCAGAGGGCCCGACATGCTGATAACCGTAATTTTCCACTCATTGAGGAAGGCAACTGTAAACCATCTCACTCCTCGTTATACTTAGTAAAACCTCTACAGGTTCAAACCAGCCTTTCGGCTGATGACCTAAACAACAACACACATTTTGTTTATACAAAATAATCGGAAAGGACAAGTTAGTAAAGATATGTAGTTAAAATTTTACAAGTCATTGACTGTTCCCATATTGAATTGTGAAACAGAAATTTCAATTAAGTTCAAGAGATGGAAACAGACTACAGGTAGCAAAAATTAAATTCCTTCGGGCGTTAAAATGTCGATCCAGATTACGCAGACTTGGAATGAAAATATTCGAGCAAAGCTGAAATTTCAAGTAGCCTACTGAATACTTATACTTCTGTATTGTGAGTACATAAGAAGATAGATAAAGTTAAACGAATGCTCCAAAAAAAATCTTCCTTGAAGAACTGAAGTACAGATTGAGGGAAAAGAGGGAGTTGGTCGACCTTGGAAACGATAGTCATAGTCTGATATCAGATCAATGTGCATCGGAACAGGCATGTTCCCCTATCGTTGGTGGTTTTTTTTTTGCTTTAACGTCCGACTGTTCTGCAATTACTGCTAATGCAGACGGTGAAAGGTGAAATGATTTTTGTAACGTATGAAAATATGCCATGCCTGAATGATGCCATTCATTGATGGTGGTGGTAGAAGAAGAAGAAAAAGACGAAGCAGAAGAATAAGGAAAGTTATCGTTATCAAATCGGGAGTTATTAATCTCCCGATTTAAGAAAGTGGAAGCAGAAGTGAGACAAATAGCACTTTCTCCAAAAAAAATAAATAATAGTTTCAACAGTACTACTAAAAAAATTTATTAAACTGTCTACGTTTTAAAAATTAAATATATTATTTCGAATGAGAACCTTCCGTATTGGTAGCGCACTAGCCTACGATTTGAAGGTTCGAGGTTCGATTCCCAGCTAGGATCTATAAATGTTTACCCAACGTTACTTAATCCATCGTAGTCGCTAATAACCGAGATTTTGATGCGAAAAACTAAAAAAATATTGTGACACTTATCTCTAAGGTCCGTTTCGAGATCTAGGTAAATTAAATAATTAACACACTAAAAGTTTAAAATTATAAACTGTATTTATTACAATATTAAATAAGTGAATAAAATCTACAAGTAAATAACAATTAAATTACTTAATAAATAACAACTAATCATAATTAACTAATACTTTAAATAACTTAACTAATTTACTTAATACTACTTACAAAAATGATACAGAGTAAATAAACGTTAAGCAATAGAGAGTGATTCAAAGTAACACTGGCCTACTCCAAACGTAACCGTTAAGTGCTACGCGATTCGCTCACTGTAACACAGATAAATGCCCATAACAGACAGGTGGAGTGTTAATTTATTTACACTCAATCTGTTCGTTGCAGGGCTAAAATAAATAGTTTTGTTTCTTATCACATCGTCAGCCAATGAAATGACTGAATCATTTAAGAACAGAAGAGGTAGAGGTGCAAAAGACACTAATCAGAGTTGTCTCCTCTGAAAGTAATGAATTTTGTTATACAGCCAGACCCTGTGGTGAACGAAGTGAAAGTATCATTTGCAGAGTGGAAAATATGTGCTTTTCAGGGGGCCCGGCATGCTGATAAGCATACTTTTCCACTCAGTGAGGAAGGCAATTGTAAACCACCTCACTCCTAGTTTTACTTAGTAAAACCTCTACAGGTTCAAACCAGCCTTTTGGCTGATGACCTAAACAACAACAACACAGATAATTCGAGACTGACTCACTAAATCACTCGCGTCGCTTATATGGGTGGGCTAATGGAGAGTTCGACAAAAAAGACGGAGATTTACTATTTATAAAATTAAAATTAATGAAAACAAATCGCAACAAATGACGTTTACTCTTAGACGACATAACTGCCCAACCGTTTACATTAATAATATTCCGCTACCTCATACTACTCAGACACGCTACTTAGGCTTACACTCGGACAGAAAACTTACATGGAACGCACACGTTACACACACACGCCACAAACTCAAAACATCCTTCTATCAACTAAAACGCTTACTCGATAGACGTTCTAAATTAAACATGTCACACAAATTAACAATCTACAAGACAGTCTTAAGACCAATCTGGACATATGGAGTTCAACTTTGGGGATCTGCTAAACCTTCAGACACGAAACGACGTGTACAAGCGATTCAGAACAAGATTCTACGAACGATAACGCAATGCCCCTTTTACATCACAAACTCAATGTTGCACAAAGACTTACAAATCCCATACGTAATTGATGCCGCAAAACAACTATACAAGACGATGCATGACAAATTTGAACTACATGACAACCCTCTCATACAAAACATGTACACTAGGGCGATACCGGGTACTCAGCGCAGACGTTTGAAGCGCCTCTGGCCAAGAGATCTTCTTGGCCAACTGTAGGACTGTGGTGATGACTGCACGCTCCTTCAAGTAAATCAAGTTTTTGAAATTGTTTACACATTTAGAAATTGTTATATTAATTTAATAACAGATACTAAATTTCAATTAAAAGTATCAAAAAAAAGATTTACTATATAAGCCTAATAATAAAATACAAAATCCTTCTGACTGTAAACAAATTAGGATTGAATATAAGGTGTTACAAAAAGGCCAATTATCTAAATAGGTATCGGGCTTTCACAATACCTGTACAATATGAGCTACCTTTACTATAAAAGACAATTCGAGAAAAGACAGGATTTTCTATATAGGCCTAATAATAAAATACAAAATCCTTCTGGTGACTTCTGGATAAATTTTAACAACAGTAAACAAATTAGGATTGAATATAAGGTGTTACAAAAAGGCCAATTATCTAAATAGGTATTGGGCTTTCACAATACCTGTACAATAATAGCTACCTTTACTATAAAAGACCATTTATTATTGCACATAATATTTCTAACTATTTTCCGTAGAACATTATTTATTACTCTTATTATTAATTTTACATTAACATTTTTAATCTCTCGGTCTTCCTCGAAAATTCTCGAACCCAAAATCCCTTTAAAAATTGTCACAATATATTATTACGTATATTTAGAACGGGATCTTTACAACAGATTTTTAATATCATTAAAAAAATTCTATACGAAATTTTTTATATTATTTTTAACGTAACACCCAAGATCTGAATGACGAAACATAATTTTTGACGTACTTCTACGTATAGATTGTGAAGTCACGAGATTGCCTTTTAGGTATTGTATGGGCTGTGAGGAAGGGAAGTGAAATATTTGCAGTGTTGCCAACCTCAACAGTGAGGCACTATTAGTACATTTCACAACCGTGGAGTTTCTACATACATTTTGTAAGCTGTAATTTATTTCGAGAAACTATTTTCTTCATAAATCTTACCTATAAGGAATGAATATGAACTGTAATATTAATTCATTAATTACATGACTAAAAATGTTTGATTTTCTGTAATTACGAATGAATCGCCTTCTTTACTATTGCTGTCACCGGCGTTTTCATTATCAGTCCCTCTAGTATCTACCTAACCGTTATCGTTTTTTACCAGGTGTCAACAAAACTGTTAAAGAATAGCTTCTTCATTAATTTCCTTCTTTATTCTTTGAATTGTGGAAAGAGAAACTTCCGATATTTAGCCGCTCGCTCAGGGCTTTTGTTAAGAGGCACGGATAGGAACTTTTGTTTAGCTTCAACTTCACAACATTTTATTACATTGTATATTATTAGATTTCGTTCTGCACTGTGAATAGTTTGACCACGTTTTGGAGAAACCGACATTTCTGTTTACGGTAACAAACAGTTATATTCGTACAGTTAACCTACAAAATATTTCGCAATATACTGTATATGCTCTGGGTATAGTATAAGTTGTTATGTTTGTCGTACTGAAATTAAAACAGTCGCGCATGCGCACTGAAGCTTCTCCCTTTTTACTACTCGTTGCAAACAAGGGCAAACTCGTGACTCAATTCACTATACTTAGATAATTCGGTGAGTTTCAATTATTATTTTGATTAAAATTTAACCATATTTAGACTGACTTTAATAGCAGCGTTATACATTTGAATACCACTGTTCCATATTAATTTTATGTATAAAATTATATTTTAGTGAAGTCGTGACCGAGATTTGTAATTTTAAACGTATGCGAGTATGTGATTCAATAGTTTTACGATTTCATGAAACTTCATTTATTTATTTCTTACACTAAACATTGACCATAGTAAAGTTAATATTGCAATGGTAATCACTATGGCTTGCTCAAGCTCAAGATCAAAGTTATAAAAACGTGTTTTGTTAACACCTTTTCTATTTACGTACTTAGTACACTGTAAGGTATAATATTCACAACTTAGTACAATGGCACACTATACTGAGCACAAAATATTTAGGCGGGTCGAGTTCTCGCTTGTGTATCCCCTCCACGACCACCTATGTACTCGTATCATAGACTCCCCTTACGCTCTTTGCAGCGTTACAAAAAGTAAACTGGTTTTACGTGTTGTATTAAATAAAAGTAGTTTATTCACTGTATTTTTTACTTTCTCTTGCTTATATGAATATATAGGAAGGAAAGTATTGTTTTCATGTAGATTTTAAGAAATCGAGTTTCACCGGATCTTCACGTTTTCAGACCCCCTGAACCCAAAAAACACGTTTTTAATCGATCGTTCTGTGTGTGTGTGTATGTGTGTGTGTGTGTGTGTGTGTGTGTGTGTGTGTGTGCGAAATATCTCAAGAACGGAACATCGTACGAACTTAAAACTAAAAACTTAAGTTACATACTACTACCAGACCCGACACGAACATTTTCATCAAAATCGGTCAACCGGAAGTAGTAGTTTATTCGTGTAATTTTTCACTTTTTCGCAATTTTCTCAAAAACTCCTCCTACAATTTTTTTTAAATCGCCTGGTTTACTTAATTTTTTATGCTCTACAAGATAAAGTAGGCGCCATGTTTACTGAAATTCTTGGTGAGGCTGTTTTTATGTAAAGAAATTGTTTTTTTAAGATTGTGGCTTTAATATGCACAAAATAATATGCACAACAAAACATCATTTTGTAATACACTAAATTCATAACATAATAACCTGAAACATTCTATTAAAATAATCAAAATTAATGAAACACTGAGAAAATAATCACAACCGAACCGTTAAGTAGTTACTTAACGATATTAAAACCGAACTGAACTTCAAGACCGATATCTTTTTGAGACTAAACGCAAACTGACCAATCAACAGGGGCACTTGTAGGCTATAATCCTATCGTTTTGATCTCTATTGTAATATTTTTGACTAATAATAATAATAAAGTGTGTTTTATTACTAAAATACATATATGTATATACATTGTTTTAAACTGTTAGTTTCAGTACAATAGCGTAAAAACAGTAGGCCTAATAAATACAAACAACATCGACAATATCGCAAAATACAAAATAGATATTACAAACACACATATGGCAAGCCCAAAAGGTCGCCTGCCAGGCTGGCAGCCAAAACAAAATCCAAACCATATCACCAACGAAAATATTAAATAAAATTAAAACAGTCCTCTATTATAGTTCATCTAGTAACATATTACAATACTTTTCTTTCTTATTCCTTAATTAAAACAAAAGAAAACAACAAAACATTACATACATAAATACTACATGATCCTTACTAATTAGTAGTTAAATTCCTGGACCAGTATCTTGCGGTATTTCATTGCTTCTCTGATGTAATGCATCTAAGCTCACCCAGTTGTCTCCATTTAGCACCTTAATAATTTCGTCTTCACTTAGTACATTGTTATTAAACCATTTTATTCTATAATTGTTTAGAATGGGACAAACTCCTAAAAAATGCACAATGTCTTCCTCCTTATTCAAACAACATAACGAACATCTCCATCTATCTGGCTCTCTATGAGGTGCCTTATTCAGTGGCAGTATACCATTTCTAGCCCTAAAAATTACATTAATAAACTGTCTCTTGTGACGGTCGGTAATGTATTGCACGTCACCTAAATCCCTATTTAATTTACTATAAAGCGAATGAAATTCGGACCTATTAGCCCTTTCTAACTACCTGCCGACCAATATCTTTGACTATTTATAACACTGTAGATTTAAAAACTCATTATTATGTGGGGTTATAAACGTACATAAAGAAATTGTAGCATTATAACAGCACTGAAGCTAATAAATTATTGATCTAGACAAAACTTTTATGTCTGGGTGACTCAAAACTAATAGACAGCCTTCCGTATTTTATTTTCATTTTGATATACAGTCATAACAAATTTATTACATTACATCATAAATATTACAGGGCTTAACGTTTAAATGTTTGTACACCACTTGTACAAAATTCCATCGAATACCTATACAACCGCTTTCACGACAAGTCACACGAACACGAGAACCCACTGGTGCGTTCACTTTCCACCTTCCATTTATCTGATAATTCCCCTAGACGCCTTAAAAGACGCTGGAGTAGAGACCTGCTAATTTGATATACAAATTTCATTCTTGGGGAGGCACCAATGGGGGCCCTACCCCTCTCACGCCTATCATGTCATTTACATTATTATCTTAATCATCACATTTCCTTGTTGTAAAATTTTACAGTTGTATATAAAGAATTAAAGAGAGAAAAAAAATGTTTAAAATACCAAACTTTGTTTTTTTCGTAATTTTGAATCCACGCAATTGAAAATTATTTATTTCAAAAGCTTTATCTACAATACTCGTAGGGTGTAAAACAAAATTAAATTTACATCTTGTTTTATTTTTCGTACAAATTTTAAACTTTATAGGTAATAAAACATACGTGCAGTAGTCCTCTACAATCAAATTCGATAAGCTAATTTTAAACACGAAAATAGAACAGTTTAAAATTTTTGTTATCTTAATTTGAATTTTTTTAACGCATACGTCAAAAATATAATAAACTATTACTTGATGTGTATTAGGTATTATAGGCGGAGTACATTTTTTAAGCGTAAAGGGTTAAATAAACTTTAAAATAAGGTATAATTTTTAAGTCATCAGGAGCAGTAAGAGAGGAGAAATTGTTCGACTGGTGGGAGTGGCGAGGTGTGAAAGTGGGGAAGTACACAGCAAACTCCCACCCGCCTAAATTTATCGTGCGTACTATATTTAATAGGTCTACAAAGTGCTTCGTAATAACGAGTTAATAACTTAACACCCGTATGGTTAAATGACCGAGACAAATTTACCTTCTTTTAAATGAGAATCATAGCATTGCTCTTGTTTCACCGATGAGTCGATTCTTTAATCGTTAATAACTTATCCTTTAACACTCATTTTGTTTTACAATGTAAATAAGTAACTGTATTAACCAATATGATTAGTTTAGTTAGCTAGTTTAAATAAATAAGCTGTTAATGTATTGGTTCTGGTACAGTAGGTCAGATGGGAGTCTGTGATTTGAATATTTAATTTTGAAATATATTTCCTTGCTTATGTTTGGTTGAGCAATAATTCGAAAAACACGCAAAACTCAATTTTTAAATATTTTAAGATTTTTATAATCTTTTGAAAAAAAAACGATTTAAATAATTATAGGCTAAATATCTGCCCATAACAGACAGGTGGAGTGTCAAATTATTTACACTCAATCTGTTCGTTGCAGGGCTAAAATAAATAGTTCTGTTTCTTATCACATGGTCAGCTAATTAAATGACTGAATCGTTTAAGAACAGAAAAGGTAGAGGTATAAAAGACACTAGTCAGAGTTATCTTCTCTGAAAGTAATGAATTTCACTATACAGCCAGACCCTGTGGTGAATGAAGTGAAGTTGTCATTTACAGAGTGGAAAATATGTGCTTTACAGAGGGCTCGGCATGCTGATAAGCGTACTTTTCCACTCAGTGAGGAAGGCAATGGTAAACCACCTCACTCCTTGTTTTACTTAGTAAAACTTCTAGAGGTTCAAACCAGTCTTTCGGCTGTTGACCTAAACAACACAACAGGCTAAATATACAGTAATTTTTTCCTGGAAACATGTGAATAATTTAAATAATTCTAATTACGTTCCTCTAAATAACATTTTTTAAATACACGTTTTATAGAGTGCATAATCTGTTATAAACCAATAAATGCAACACGCTTTAAAATAACTCATGAAACAATTACAGCCAGTGGTTTCAACAAAATATAACATAAATATTCTACTGTTCATAAAATATTTACAATAAATAAAATAAAAATACAAAAATCTTCCTTAAATAAAAGAAATAAAAGATGAAAAAATAATTTAAAAAATCTGGTGTGAAACATCATAGGACTTTTTCTTAACAATGTAAAATAATAAACCATTATTATCTGTGTTTAATCATTAGCAAACAATGTGAAATGAATAATATTAACTAATTTCAATCATGAGTGAATGACGCTAAAGGAAAATCAATTGTAGAACTTTAAAATATGGAAAATCACTAATATGAAGCTAAACTAGGATATGTAAAAGAAAATATTTGAAGTAAACTTTCAGGATTTTTTAAATTGCTATACATAACTTTAACTATTATACACTTTAGTTGTAAAATTTCTTACTAAAGCCGCCTATTAAGAAATCCCATTTTTTACCGATTTTAATGAGAAAATACTAAAATCACTAATTAACACTATAACTAAATAAAGCATTGTAAAAAACGTGTTTGAAATAAAAGTTGTAGCGTTTTTAATTTTCTACAACTTTACTTATAAGTCCAGCTTTTCTTAGTTTTCTCCTACTGTCAACAAATAATGACGTCACTGAGCATGCGCATTATATAAAAATGTGTACACGCTGATAAAAAAGTAATAACAAAATACTTCCAAAAGTATTTACTTTTAACAGTATTTTTATAGATGAAATTGTAAAGCCTACATCATATCATGATTGATGTTTTAAGTACTTTAAGTAGTTATAATTTAAAACATACTTAACTTAATCGGAATACGACATCCATAAAGTCGTGGACCCTAGCGTGCACCCTGTAGTAGCTGGCTTTGTAATAAACGTTAATTAGATTAAAAAGAATTTCACGGTTTTTAAATTTGAGAATAATTAAATATTATCGCCGTTTTAAGAAAAAATTATTTATCATTTTTTTGACAATTTTTTTAATAAAAATTTAGCTCCTGTTATTACAATATTATAATAATTTCTACATATGACGCTGAAGATTCCAAAACGTTTATTACTTCCGGGAGCTTATAGTCATCGCTACAGTCTTACAATTGTCCAAGAAGATCCTTTTAGAATAATTAGTATGAGTGTTTTAAACGTATGTGCTGAGTATCCGGTATTGCCCTAGTGTAGGCCTACATGTTTTGTATGAAAGGGTTGTCGTGTAATTCAAATTTGTCTTGCATCGTCTTGTATAGTTGTTTCGCAACGTCATTTACGTATGGTATTTGTAAGTATTTGTGCAATATTAAGTGTGTCATGTAAAAGAGGCATTTCGTTATAGCTCGTAGAATCTTGTTTTGAATTGCTTGTATGCGTTTCTTGTGTGAAGGTTTACCAGATCCCTAAAGTTTATAATTAAATATGTATAAATGATATATAATGAACAGCCAAAACAAAACAAATTAAATATAACACTCACCTCAGAGTGTTACATTTATTCGAGATCTTTCGTCTCTCTCTCTCTCGGAGACATCCTCAGGAATTATATACTACACAATAAACACATAAATATAACATTAAAACATTAAATCAATTGTGGTCGAAGACCACGTCAATTATTTCCTATTTCACTAATCATGCCGCGCGCGGTCATTCGGCCGAATAACCGCAATTTGTTTTCATTTGTTTTGTTTTGGCTATTCATTATATACCATACATGTAGTGGTGCAAACAAAGGAAAATAATGTTTAATAAAATAATTAAATAGTTACTAGTTTATATTAAGTTGGATGAGAGAATTTCTAAACTTTCTAAAGGACAGCAAATTACTAAAAACACTTACAACAAAAAATGTCTTTCCATTCACACAAAACTTAAACACTACAAAGCAGTTATAAACCACAAACAATGTACGGCAGTGAAACCCTCTTTAGTATTGATGGAAATGGAATAAAAGAAACAATCAGAAAAATAGAAAGAAGGATTCTTAGAACCTGTATAAACAAGAAACACATAGCTGACAACCAGCACAGACTTTTACCAAGAAAACAAATTTATAAATAAATAGAACCAATTACTGATGCAATGCGCAATAAAAGAATTTTTTTCTTTGCACATATCCTCAGAACTCCAGAAAACCGATTATTAAGAAAAATTGTAGAAAAATTCATGTGTGCAAAAACAGAAGGAGCCACAATTTCTTGGCTTGAAGAAATCAAAAAAGACAGAACAGAACTAAATCTAACAATAGCTGATGTCAAAGATCGCACATCGGTTTAAAAGGAAACAATTAAAGACAAAAACAAAATTTTATCAGTAAAACAATCAAACGAAAAGAACAGGTTTGTTCAGACGAATTGAGAAAAGCAAGATCCGACAAAATGAAAAAGTATTGGAAAGAAAGAAATGAAAAGGAAATAAACTGCCAAAGAAAAAGAACTAACCAGAGACTAAAGTGAAAAGAGTAAAGTCTTTGTGGTGAAGAGAGTCTTTGTGGTCTTTGTGAAAGTGAAGAGAGTAAAGTCTTTGTGGTCATAAAATAAAATAAAAAAAAAAAATAATTAAATTTATATATTAATGCCAAACATGTTCATTGGGGCTCTCGATTGAGCACTTCTCGAGGAAGAAATCTTTTTAGTAGTATAACTGTGAATAATGTACGTGTAATTTCTCCGAATTCTCCCACTTATTGGCCAACTTCCCCTAGAAAAATTCCGGACCTTCTTGACCTGTTCTTCCAAAAAGGCCTAACGAACGTTCCATACGACATTTCGTCTACACCGGACTTATCATCTGACCATTCTCCTGTGTATCTGTCGCTGTGGGCAGAACCCAGTTCCCAAACCAACCCAACCTTAGTCGCTGGAGAGACGAATTGGAATAACTTTCGTGAAATTTTAAACGCTTCGTTAAATATACCTATTTTACTGAAAACCGGAGAGGAAATAGAAAAGGCAATAGAATTCTTTAACGAAACTGTACAGCAGGCTGTATGGACCTCTTCAATCTGTAAACCTCCGAAATTGTACCCAATTTACCCACAATACATTAAAAATCTTATCACTGACAAACGGCGAGCCAGGAAAAGGTGGCAAAACACTCGATTGCTTGCTGACAAACGTATATTTACTAAATTAACTAATTTACTTAAGACTCAACTAAAACTTTTTCGAGATGATAAACGTGATGAACAAATCAGTCAACTTTCCAGTCGGGATGGTAGCTTGTGGAGGAAAACACGAGCTATGCTCCGACAGTCGCAAGTGCGTGTTTCAATACGTAACGAGGGGGAGCCGTGGAGAATCACAGACGAAGAGCAAGTAGAACTCTTTGCTGACCATTTAGAGCAGATATTCCAACCACATCAGGACTTAGCAGACGTCACACATGATGGTTATGTCCTACAATCCCTAGACACACCTTTGCCGGTTTCGCTTCCCCATGATCCGATTAAACCTTCTGAGATCAAACGCGAAATAGCCGGTTTAAAAACTGGAAAAGCCCCTGGATATGATCTTATATGCTCCGAAGTACTCAAAGAATTGCCTCGAAAGGGTATTGTATTTCTAACATGTTTATTTAATTCTATCTTTCGTACAGCAACCTTCCCTATACAGTGGAAGCATTCGCAAATTCGTATGATTTTAAAGCCTAATAAACCTCCCTCTGTTCCTTCATCGTACCGCCCAATTAGTCTCCTTCCACTGTGCTCCAAAATATTTGAAAAGATTTTACACAAACGGCTTTTAACTATTCTTCCACAACATGCCATCCCTGATCATCAATTTGGCTTTCGGTCAAACCATTCTACTATTCACCAATTACACCGTATTGTCGATATTTTAGCGTCATCACTAGAACGGAAATTGTATTCGGCTGGAATTTTTCTTGATGTCAGTCAGGCTTTCGATAAGGTCTGGCATAACGGTCTTTTATTTAAATTGAAATCTATTTTACCGTCTACGTACTATCTTGTAATCAAGTCGTTTCTTTCACATCGCTTCTTTTCTGTAAAACAAGGTTCTGCTGTATCTTCGTGTCGTCCAATAAATGCAGGAGTTCCCCAAGGAGCAGTTTTGTCACCCCTTTTGTACTCCATCTACGTATCCGATTTTCCTACCACACAACAAACTATAACTGCAACATTTGCCGATGACACAGCAATATTAGCCAGCGAAGCCAGGTGTGAAGACGTAACGCTTAATCTTCAACATCACATAAACACCGTACAACATTGGTGTAATACTTGGAAAATTAAACTTAATGCTGAAAAATCACAACACATTACATTTACTCTCAGACGACAAACTTGTCCCCCAGTTTATTTACACAATACACCGATCCCACAAAAAACCTCAGTGAAATACTTAGGACTGACACTAGACAGAAGACTGACATGGAATCCACATACTAGACTCAAAAGGCAATCTCTTAACGCGCGGTTAAAACTTCTCTACAGTCTTATTCACCATAAATCTCCTCTTCCAATTACTCAGAAACTTAACTGTTACAAGGTACTTCTTCGTCCTATTTGGACCTATGGTTCTGTTATCTACGGATCAGCTAAAGTATCTAACATAAAACGTATTCAGACATTCCAGAACAAAACTTTACGCATCATCACAGGCTGTCCAACATACGTTAGTAACAAAACATTACATAGAGACCTTAACATTGAAACGGTGGACGAAACAATAAAGAAACTATACAGACGCTTTCATAGCAAACTACACTATCACACAAATCCACAAATTCAGTCATTGTCCGCTCCTCACCTACCACACAACCCACTTAGAAGACTGAAAAGGTAATGGAATAGAGACCTTTTGTGAATCGTCCTGAGGGGTTGCCGCTGGGCGACTACCTCACACAAGTGACATCAAGACATTTATATAAAACTATTGACATTATAACTGCTGGTTGTGTTAACTTCTTACACAGTTGTAGTTTATTTTCTTAAATAAAGTCAAAAAAAAAAAAAAATTTATATACCTCCCCTATAAGAAAGCAATGCTTACAACGTATTTGTTACCTTTGTTGAAACTTATAAATCATTATGAATGGTCCAAACACACACACACACACACACACACACACACACACACACACACACACACACACACACCGCTCTTTAATAAGTATATCTATTATTATTAAAGCACTTTATATTAAGTTATATGTTCAAATTGTTGTCCAGTTCTACTTCAATTTATTGCTTACAGATATGTATTATTGCGCACGCAGCCCCCTTCTGAAGGACAATTGTCAGTGACATCTGGAATACTGGGGCGGCTGAACCGTTGGAAAAATGAATCAACAAGTGTAAGTATACTAGAGCTTTTTATTATAAAATAAAATACCACTAAATTTAATCTACTAATGTATTTTATGGACGGTCCTTTAAATTATAATCTATTATTAAATTGTTCAAATTAAACATCCCGTGCCAATGAGTTCACACAATATTTAACATTTGCATTGAAAAAGTTCCTTTCTAAGACAAAAATGTAATAAGTACTGTTAATTTACAATTCTTTCGCATTTATTTTTCATTTGTCTTTTTTCTAAGGGACAAAGATAAATGAGCGCAATTGGTAAATTAATCGCATTAAAACATGAGAGAGCAAATTACCCAGAAAAATCACCGAGTAATATAACTTCCGTAAAAAGAACTGCTTAAAATAAAAATTACTTACGAATCATAAAAACCAACGTGGATGATCTAGTGGTAAAGTCACCGCTGCAAGTCAGCTGTTTAACAGCTGATTTTTGGAGGCAAAGGTTCCGCTGTTCAAATCGTAATAATGGTATAGTATTCAGATGAAATAATGTCCCCTAGCCGTGGGAATGAGAGAATGCATAACTCTCTCACTCGCACAAGCCATACGCGCCATTCCAATAACATTGTCGTATAAATTTACTCATTGTTGTGAGCAAGCGTTTATGCATGCAGTAAACTAACAAGCAAGATAACGACTGTAGTATGTTTTAAGATTTGGATTATAATGGTAAAGACCTTTGAGCGCATGCGTAGTTATGGCACATATCTCCCTCTCACTCGCTCGGCTATGGGACATTAATTTATCTGATATCTGTATACTCGGTTCATAGTAAGAAATATATAGGTCATGTAAACAAATAATGACGTCACTGAGTATGCACATTATTTAAAAATATGTACACGGTAATTAAAAAGTAACAACAAAATACTTTAAAAAGTATTTTTATAAATGAAACTGTTAGGCCTACATCATAGGTCGTAACGTATGAAAACATGCCGTGCCTGAATGGGATTCGAACCCAAGACCGCATAATTTGCATAAATAAATGTAGTTACAAGTTAATATATGTATTACCTTTGATCTATATGATGAAAAAAGAGAACTTTAAAAGTAAACATTTTTATTTTAATGATTAGTCGTTTAATATTAGTTCCATCACTCGTTTCACAATTGAATTTGACAATGATTAATCCAAACCCATAAAAATCTCTCTCCACATTTTTGACAAAGAACATGTCATCGTTATATGCTACCAGTTTGCTTTTTACATCGTATTGTCTTGCATCGTTCTTACGAGCATTATAAATTGATTTTCAGTTAAGAATTTAATGTTATAATATTTTTGTTCGTTTCATTTCTATTTATCGTTTAATTCTGTAAATGTTTTAATGCACGTATCAGTTATTATTGTTATGTTTTCATTAAAAGCGTTGTATTTTTTTTGAGTCACCGCTTTAGCAGCTGATTCGGTAACCGCTGTTTTTTTTAACGAGATATCTTTCTTACGATGAACCGAGTATAGCTACTTTTATACGGATTTGACTATTAGACAGTGGGTACCGGTGTACAGTGTACATCTCGACTCCTGCCATTTAAACTTGAATGTTCAGAAGCCGTTTGAGACCCGCAGTACTCCCACTTCTCCATGTTGACCAGGTTTACCCGGTCGCGTTTGATGAGTAACCGCCGAAATCGTAATAGCACACTTCGAGAAAGCATGCGTGCGTATTTATCTTTCAATCCTTGGCCGGCTACACCCAGTCCAAATGGACTTTAATCAGTTTAGAAGCCGCAGAAAGCTACCTAGCAGGCGAAACCACAACCCCTGAAAGGCCAAACCCTAACTAGTGGGTGCGGACGTGAGCCGCGGGGCGCCCCACTCCCCTCAGTACTCGTGTAAACGTTGGACGAGTCGCCGTCGAGCTCGTTACGCCACTAAAAGCTTTGCACGTGGCTCTACCACTTACTACGGCCAGCGCCCATTAACCCTTTACAGGGCAGTACTACGGGGAAAATCTATAGCACATCTTGTAAAAAGTTAAATTTTGTTTTATAGGGACTTGAATAATGTATTTCTAGTGCCAGAACAGTAAGATATTTCTTTGTTTTGATATTAAGCCCTGGTAAGTAGAAATGTGTAGAATAGCTTATCTCAACTTTATATTAGCATGAATTATTGCTTTTCCGTAAAAAAAACTCGAATTTTCTAAGCACTGTACAAAAGTAACAACAAAACAACACGGTAGAATACGCTGGTATGAATCCTTACCACATTCGTGTAACTCAAGAAGCAAATGGTCCCTGCACACTAATTTCAAAATTCAGATTGCCTACTTACCAGAGAACATTTATAAAACCATAAAATGCCAATAGGGTTCAACTGCATAGCTTATTCTTAAAAAAATTGACCTTATTGCTAGTGGTAAGTGTACTTACCAAAGACCTATAAAGGGTTAACCTCTAAAGCAGGTGAGTATAGGGTAGTAGCTAAACAGCAGTTTTCTGGGCACGCTCTGTGTGGTCTGGGGCGTGCTCCCAGCCTCGGGAGGGCAGATCTACACAATCTTCTACTACATAATATGCACATTAAGAGCGGCCGTATCCATTCACCCCGAAATATTTGGTACAGAGCAGCTTTACCGCCGTGTGAAGATGTACATTCTGTATACTGTACAAAAAAGACTTTTAGAAAATAATTATGGGCACAAAAATTATTTTTAGTTTTGTGACATCATCTCAATCTTTCCAACATGGTGTAAAACATGGAAAATAAAACTTAATACGGAAAAATCCCTTCACGTAACTTTCACACTCCGTCATGGTGATTGCCCACCAGTATACATAGACAACGAACCTCTCACAAAAACAAATACGGTCAAGTATTTCGGTCTGACTTTTGATAAACGACTAACTTGGAGCACACATATCAAACGGAAACATTTTATTACTGAATTCCCGACTTAAACTTCTATATTCCCTACTTCACAAACGATCAAAATTACCAATGGCACAAACATTACGCATATATTGTTCTCTTTAGAAACCTATATGGACCTACAAGTCTCAAATTTACGATTCAACCAAAACCCTCTAGCTTGCAACGAATTCAGGCATTGCAGTCAAAAACATTACTCCTTATAGCAAATGCACCTCTTTACGTTAGCAACAAAACCTTACATACAGATTTGAAAACACCACTTGTACAAAATTCCATCGAATACCTATACAAACGCTTTCACGACAAGTAACACAAACACGAGAACCCCCTGGTGCGTTCACTTTCCACCGTCCATTTACCTGATAATCCCCCTAGATGCCTTAAAATACGCTGGAGTAGAGACCTGCTAATTTGATATACAAATTTCATTCTTGGGGAGGCACCAATGGGTGCCCTACCACTCTCATGCCTATCATGTCATTTACATTATTATCATAATCATCACATTTGCTTGTTGTAAAATTTTACAGTTGTAAATAAAGAATTAAAGAGAAAAAAAAGTTTTGTGACAGTAGATATTGTTTACAACACGCACAAATTTTACACTCTCTTAATCATGGGCGGCATTTGGCGGGAGTCATTGGGGGGGCAAATACCGGGGGGTCTGGGGGTATGGAATACCCCCCAGCACAGGGGGGGGTCCGGGGGACCTCCCCCGGAAAATTTTGAGATTTTTATTGCCTTCAACTCAATTTTAGGGCTGTTTTTAGGCTAAATTAAAAAGTAAATTTTGTTGGGATTTTAACGTTAAAACGTCATTTTAACTCCCAATTGATGTAAACCTAAAATTGATCTAAAATGGTCCAATAACAATGTTTTTAAATGTTAAAAAATAGTATTAACTTATTTAACCATTAACACATTTTTATTGGACCATTTGATTAATTAATTTTAAGTTTAAATACATCTCCACTAAGAACAGCTTATAGGAAGAACATCTGAATTGATTCAGATGCATCTGAACATCTGAATTGATTTCGATACACTAACTTGGTTAAAAATGTATACCAGTAGAATATTGGGGGGGCAAGTGCCCCCCTTGCCCCCCCCAGATCCCGCCTGTGCTCTTAATCTACAGTTAAATTAGTATTATTTTGTGAATGTATTTATTATATGAAAACCATTTAATGATGTTTTATCTATATATTAGGGCCTGTATATAAAAACAATGGACGGAAAATAATGACGTTCACCTTAATATTGAAGCTTACCGGGTTTTAACACACATTTATCGTCCCTTCCATAAACTAAACTTTAATACGGGGAAAAGTTCAATCTGCTTAAGTGACTTCGATTTTTATAGAACTACCGTAAACTCCATTTAGAACTTTAATCAGTAGGAAAAAAGCAATACAGAATTAATTAATATCCGGTAGGTACAGGGCGAATCAAATAATTTTATACTAAATCAGAAGCTTAGAAGTAAATGGTAATTTGTAGGCAGATACAGTATGTAATAACATACGTTCCGGTAAGGTTTATTAACTGCCTACTTGTTAAATAGCCTAATAATATAAAAAAACAAAAGTTTCAAAATCGAATTTACAGAAATTATGAATTAATAATCTAATTTTCTCCACTAAAAGTCATATACTTCATCATCAACCAGGCCTTTGCGTTTACTGGTGGGCTCAGGCACGTAGAGAAGGGCTTGAAATTTTGTTTTGTCAACCGTTACTCATCCATTCTCCCGTACAATTTTAGTCTTCTTTTTCTAATCGTTTCCATTAAGTGTTCATTTTCCTTGTACTACAGTTCTTCTCGACCTCTTAACCTATATAGTCCGTCTACTATTTTCGGACCCATTATTAGAGAGTTAGATTAAAAAGATAAATAAAAAATTTTTATCGTTTTTCTGATATTACAAATTATATTTTTATTTTCTCAATGTATCATTTCAAGAAAACTAATATAGATTTTCAGAAATGCAACCCTTTATGACGGTACAGAAAATAAAATTTACGTATTACAGAGAATTTAAGTTCTAAATATTGTTCCAATCTACTGCTTTGTTTGCAATTGGTTTCTAATTTAGTTCTAAACACTTTTACGATACTGTATAACATTCAGCTGATGAACTTCTTATAATTTTCCGGAACTACTATACCGAAATTTACACAGTTGCCCACCTTTGACCTTTTTCTGTACTTTCAAGGAATTTCAACTGAAAATTATTAGGCCTATCCGAATTTTTCTTGTAATTGCTGTAACTGTACTGAAAGCGGTTTAAAGTTCTTCTTCTTCTTCTTACTACCAAGGATTAGGCATAAGCCTGTTCCGAACTCACAAACCATCCTGCACGTCTACAGAAACACAAGACATTCCAACCCTTACATCTCGACTACTGCCATCGTCTTCGAGGTCTTCCCACCTCCCTTCTTCCTACTGGAACATATTCCGTCACTTTTAGAGGTATTCTCTCCTCTGGCATCCATTCCAAATGTTTTCGCCATTGATTCCGGTACTCCTCCACTTTTTCATTCAAGTTAAATACACCCAACTCGGATCTAATTTCTTCGTTATGTATTAGATCCAGCCTCAAGCAGCCCTTCACCCTTCTTAAAAACCTCATTTCAGCTGCTTGGATCCTACTTTCTTGATTTAAAGTCTTGGTTTAAAGTTATCCATTCAAAATATTTGTTTCTAATGAAAAATCTTAAAATTGTGTTTAACAGATTGTTTGTAGTTTTGTGTAATTTTATATAAAAATTAAACTGAATATTGAAAATTACTTAATAACGTACTTTAATTATTCTAACAATAAATTCAATGGAAAAGGAAGTCAAATTAGTGAGAATATAAAATTAAAACTTACTAACCCTGAGTTAATGAAGTAAGAATTTCCATTCCAAAGAATTTAATTAAGTTACCCACTTGGTCAAAGCTTCCGCCCACTGAAGATAAAGTCACTCGATATTGTTTCTCAGCCGGATGTGGTAAATAGAGAGGACAGACAAGAGAAGATTTACTGAAACTTACAGCTTGATGTAGTTATCTAACAGTACATCTTAGTTTAATCGAACCAACATGTTTTTAACTGGAATTAATCAAACTGTAGTAAACAGATGCTCATTCAAACATTACTACTTGTGTTTCATGTGAACTTTAAACAAAGACTAAGTTGATAAAATATAAAAAAACCTTGATTTCAACAGATTATAAAATATAAAGAATCTTTTTTGTATTACATCCAAGGAGAGTTTGATTTCCTATATTACTCGATTATCATTTTTGACACATTGCTCAAGAGCTACAATGTATAGAACTTTTTTTTTGTAATCCCTAATTTGTGTACGTTGCAATCTGTTCAATTCAGAACAATAAGCAACCCCATGACCCAATGAGATGAGGATGATGTGTATGACATGTAAATGAGGTGTAGTCTTGTACAGACTCAGGTCGACCATTCGTGAGAGAGTATGGTTAATTGAACCCCAACCGTCAAAGTACACCGGTAGCCACTGCCTAGCATTCAAATCTGTATAAAAGTAACTAACTTTACTAGGATTTGAACCAGGAACCTTCGTCTCCGAAAATCAGCTGTTAAACAGCTGATTCTGGCGACGACTTTACCTCTAGACCAACCCGGTGGGTTTATAGAACTTTAATTTTTGTTTTCTTTTGTAAATCAGTCCTTACATGGAAAATTATTTATCGGAATGAAACCAGGTTTTTAAAAAATTATTTCCCAAAGTGTATAAAATCCGCTAAAAGAAATATCACAAATCTTTTCAAGAAGTAGGCCTAATGTATGTATTTCAATTACCCTGGGTAAGAAACAATGATTTTCTCAGAAATTAGTATAATTGAGTCGTATAGTTGCAAAACCAGATACATCCATTTTTTTTTTAATAAGTTTTTATTGTTTTCTTTAGCACTATACCTTAACGCACGTTTTGCTCCAGTGAGTTTGTTTCAAAATCAGCTATATTCTATTTAAAATTGATGTCCAACACGAGGGTTAGTTGCAAAAGCAGATAGACGACAATGTCACTTGCAAAACCAGATACATCCAACATAACCTAACTTGATCATGTAGGCTTCCTTCGCATCCCAGAAAATATTACAGTATTTCATTTAGTCTGTGATGGATGCGGAGGGCAAAACAAAAATATAAAAATGATGGGAATAATATCTGTTTGGTTTTGTAATTATGCACCAGTGACATTAAAAAATGTAGAGTATATTTTACCAGTTGTGGACCATTCTTTTTTACTACCAGATCGTATCTTTGTACGAATCGAGAAGGAAGTAAAAAATAATTTGATTTTATTTCAAGTCCAGATGAATACAGAAAAATATTTTCAAACTACGGCACTGTGATTAATTTAGCCGACAAAGTGTATGACTGTAAGACGGTGCTTCAAAATATTTTTTTACCACCAGGAAAATGGAATTTTCGTTTCAGTCCTACAAAGAGATTTTATTTTATAAGAAATGAAAACCAGAACAACATACTTGTTAGTGGGGAAGTTCACTACAAAAAAACCTAGGAAAATATAAATCAGTTTTAAGAAAGGGGTGCGTAATAAATGACGTGAAATGTCCAGAAATCATACAAAGTGGCAAAAATATTTTTCCACTTAAGGTGCGCGACGTTACCAATTTACTTTTGAAACATTTTGGTCCTGACTTGAAATGTACAGATTCCTTAATATATTTTAAAACATACTAGAGAATAATCCATTATGAGTTGAACCGACTGAAGAGCATGACAGTGTTGAAGATGGTTGTGCAAATCGTGATGAAGTTGATGATTTTATGGTGTAGTTTAAATTTTTTAATAAGTAATCTATAAAGTTTCACGTCATTAAACCAAATTTATACAACAGCAAAAGTTATCATAAACAGCATAGAGTATCTACGCATAAATCAAATAAACAGTAACATCAATAGTAAAAAAAAGTAATAGTAATAGTAGTTTAGTAAATATTATGTATTAGTTGTAGGTGAGATGGTATAAATCAAAATAAAACAATGCTTGTATTTTGAAATAATAAAACGTAAGTAGGCCTACCAAAAAGTAAAAATAGATGGGTATGATCAATTCAAAACCAGATAAATCCATTTAATAATTTGCAAAACCAGATAGATTACGATTTCTGTTGCAAAACCAGATACATCCAACGCAAATTTTTGAATAACTTAAAAAATATTGATTTTCTGAAACTGAAATCTTTTGGTGTGCATGTAAAAATTAGCTTCGATATGAGGGTATAAAATGAAACATGCAACATTTTCATCCATCTGAGATACCAGTTTTTTGTCATTCCTGAAAAAAATATTTTCTGGATATATCTGGTTTTGCAACTAGACGACTCAATTATCAATTCTAAGAATTTTGACACAAATCTAAATATTTAGGATAGTCTAAGCAAGGTTCTGCCCATAACAGACAGGTGGAGTGTCAAATTATTTACACTCAATCTGTTTGTTGCAGGGCTAAAATAAATAGTTCTGTTTCTTATCACATGGTCAGCCAATTAAATGACTGAATCATTTAAGAACAGAAGAGGTAGAGGTGTAAAAGACACTAATCAGAGTTATCTCCTCTGAAAGTAATGAATTTCATTGTACAGCCAGACCCTGTGGTGAATGAAGTGAAGGTGTCATTTACAGAGTGGAAAATATGTGCTTTTCAGAGGGCCCGGCATGCTGATAAGCATACTTTTCCACTCAGTGAGGAAGGCACCGGTAAACCACCTCACTCCTCGTTTTACTTAGTAAAACCTCTGGAGGTTCAAACCAGCCTTTCGGCTGTTGACCTAAACAACAAGCAAGGTTATATTTTTGTTTTATTTACATCAAAATTATATTTTCGAAAACTAATAGAAAAATGTCAATTGTTAGTTCCCAGACAGATGACCGGGCGGCCATCTTGTTGTTACGCCCTAACTATAAGGGATAAAGCCGAATGGGCGGTACCATCCCACCAGATATTTTTGCTTAAAAAGTATATATTTTTTTAAATGTACTTAGAATTTATTATTTAAATACATATTATAACGTTTTTTTTTTAATTTATAACGTGATTATCTTAAGTTTAATCAAGCAAGGTTAGCTCTCAGATAGCAAACAGGCACCGTGAAGCCATCTTGTTGCCCCGAACTACCGACACGGCACTACGTAGGTCTACACTGAAATGTGTGTCATTTTATTGTTTGTTTAAAAACAAGATATTAAAAATCTAAATTTTTAAAAATTTAGGGTAATCTAACGAGGTTATATTAGTAGTTGCATTCTCATCAAATAGTATTTACTAAAAACTAATAGAAAAACTCATTTGTTAGTTCCCAGACAGATGACCGGGCGGCCATCTTGTTGTTACGCCCTAACTATAAGAGATAAGCCAAATGGGCGGTACCATCCCACCAGATATTTTTGCTTAAAAATTATATAATTTTTTAAATGTACGTAAAATTTATTAATTTAAATACATATTTTAACGGTGTTTTTATTTTATAACGTAATTATAACTGAAGTTTAATCAACGGAAGTTAGCTCTGAGAAACCGAACACGCCCCGCGAGGCCATCTTGTTGCTCTTATCTACCGATATGCCTTACGTACACTAAAATGTCTGTCATTTTCTTAAATTTCTAAACCTAGGTATTAAAATCTAAATATTATTAAAAATTTAGGGTAATCTAAGCAAGGTTATATTTGTTGTGTTTATATCAAAAAATATTTTGCTAAACTAATAGGAAGAAGTTAGTACGCAAACAGACGATGGGAGGCCATCTTGTTACGCCTTAACTATACGGGATAAAGCCGAATTGGCGGTATCATTCAACCAGATAGTTTAGCTTAAAAATATATAATTTTTTTTAAATGTAGGCTACATAGAATTTATTATTGAAATACATATTTTTTAGTTTTTTTTTTTTATTTATAACGTTAATATATTTGACGTTTAAACAAGCGAAGTTAGCTCTGAGATAGAAAACAGACACCGTGCAGCCATCTTGTTGCCCAACCTACCGATATGGTCCTACGTACGTTGAAATTTGTGTCATTTTATTAATTTTTCTAAAGCCAGGTATTAAAATCTAAATTTTATTAAAAATTTAATTTAATCTAAGTGAGGTTCTTTTTGTTGTACTATTCACTTCAAATAATATTTTCGAAAACTAATAGAAAAAATTATTTGTTAGTTAACCCACCGGGTTGGTGTAGAGGTAAAGTCGTCGCCAAAATCAGCCGTTTGACAGCTGATTTTCGGATCAAATCCAAATCCGGATTCAAATCCAAATCTAAACCAGATCAAATTTTTGTTCAAATCCTAGTAAAGGTAGTTACTTGTCTACGGATTTAAATACTAGACAATGGTTACCGGTGTACTTTGATGATTGGGGTTTAATTAACCATACTCTCTCAGGAATGGTTGGCCTGGGTCTGTACAAGACTACACCTCATTTACACGTCATACACATCATCCTCATCTCATTGGGTCATGGGGTTGCTTATTGTTCTGAATTGAACAGATTGCAATGTACACAAATTATGAATAAAATTTGTTAGTTCTTAGACGGATGATCGGACGGCCATATTGTTGTTACGCCTCAAACTATATGGGTGTGTGTGTGTGTGAACAGAATATATCAAGAACGGAACATCGTACAAACTTGAAATTCAGAACTTAAGTTACATACCACTACCGGACTTGACATAAACATTTTCATCAAAATCGGTCAACCGGAAGTAGTAGTTTATTCGTGTAATTTTTCACTTTTTTGCGATCTTCTCAAAAACTGGTCCTACGATTTTTTTTTTAAATCGCCTGGTTTACTCATTTTTTTATGCTCTACAAGATATGGTAGGCACCATGTTTGCTAAAATTCTCGGTGAGGCTGTTTTTACGTAAAACAATTGTTTTTTAAGATTGCGGCTTTAATATGCATTGAAGCGTAAAAATGTTTATAATAAAAGTTGTAGAAAATTTAAAATTCTACAACTTTTAATCCAAACATTTTTTTGTATAACGCTTAGTTTAGCGGTAATTTGCGATTTTCTGTTTTTTTTCTCACGAAAACGTGTGAAAAATCAATATTTTTAAGATTTCGGCCTTAGTATGCAGTTCACGACAAAAGCGTATATAATTAAATTTGTAGGAAATTAAAAGATCTACAACTTTTATTTAGAGCATTTTTCTCTACAGAGCCTAGTTTAGTGTGAAAAAGTGATTTTTCGTATTTTTAAGCCAAACTGAGGTCGATTTTCATTTTGCGTCTTTCATATATGATTAAAATTAGGTTATGTTTATTGAGTTTAGTTTTTCGTTTATTTCTAATGTTTTATTACTAATGTTAGCTTTATTGTTAATTATTTACATTGGCAAGAGAAAGTCGTGTGAGTGTTTCACACCAGATTTTTATTTATAACGTAAGTATATTTAAAGATTTTTCAACGGAAGTTAGCTCTGAGAAACCGAACACGCCCCGCGAGGCCATCTTGTTGCTCTTATCTACCGATATGCCTTACGTACACTAAAATGTCTGTCATTTTCTTAATTTTTTAAACCTAGGTATTAAAGTTTAAATATTATTAAAAATTTAGGATAATCTAAGGTAGGTTATATTTTGTTGTATTCACATTCAATATTATTTTCGGAAACTAATAGAAGAAAGTCATTTGTTAGTTCTCAGACAGACTACCAGGAGGCCATCTTGTTGTTACGCCCTAACTATACGCGATAAAGCCGAATGGGCGGTACCATCACACCAGATATTTTTGCTTCAAAAATATATAATTTTTTAAATGTACACAGAATTTTTTATTTAAATACACATTTTAAAGTTATTTTTACTTTCTCTTGCCTATATGAATATATAGGAAGGAAAGTATTGTTTTCATGTCGATTTTTCGAAATCGAGTTTTCACCGGATCTATACGTTTTCAGACCCCCTGAACCCAAAAAACATGTTTTTAGCGATTGGTCTGTGTGTGTGTCTGTGTGTGTGTGTGTGTCTGTGTGTGAACAGAATATCTCAAGAACGGAACATCGTACGAACTTGAAACTTGAAACTTAAGTTACATACCACTACCGGACGCGACACAAACATTTTCATCAAAATCGGTCAACCGGAAGTAGTAGTTTATTCGTATAATTTTTCAGTTTTTTGCGATTTTCTCAAAAACTGGTCCTACGATTTTTTTTAAAATCGCCTATTTTACTCAATTTTTTATTCTCTACAAGATAGGGTAGGCGCCATGTTTGCTGAAATTCTCGGTGAGGCTGTTTTCACGTAAAAACGTTGTTTTTTTAAGATTACGGCTTTAATATAAATTTTAGCGCAAAAACTTATATAATAAAAGTTGTAGAGAATTTAAAACCCTACAACTTTTATTTCAAACATTTTTTGTATAACGCTTAGTTTAGCGGTAATTTGCGATTTTCTGTTTTTTTTCTCACGAAAACGTGAGAAAAATCGATTTTTTTAACATTTCGGTCTTAGTATGCATTTTACGACAAAAGTGTATATAATTAAATTTATAGAAAATTAAAAGATCTATAACTTTTGTTTAGAGCATTTTTCTCTACAGAGCCTAGTTTAGCGTGAAAGCGTGATTTTCCGTATTTTTAAGCCAAACTGAGTTCGATTGTCATTTTGCGTCATTCACTCATGATTAAAATAAGGTTATGTTTTTGAGGTTAGTTTTTGTTCATTTCTAATGTTTTAATACTAATGTTAGGTTTATTGTTAATTATTTGCATTGGCAAGAGAAAGTTGTGTGAGTGTTTCACACCAGATTTTTATTTATAACATAGCCTAAATAAATTTGAAGTTTAAACTAAGCTCTGTACAAAAATGACACGAATTAAAATTTGTAAATTGTTTAATTTTCTATAACTTTAAATACATTATTGTTGTTAAATGCATTATTAAGTCCTCAATATTAAAAAGTTCCGGTTTTTATCAATTATTTTGATGATAAAATTACAGAAAATGACTTGTTGTTGTTTAGGTCATCAGCCGAAAGGCTGGTTTGAACCTCTAGAGGTTTTACTAAGTAAAACGAGGAGTAATTGGTTTACCAATGCCTTCCTCACTGAGTGAAAAATTACGCTTATCAGCATGCCAGGCCCTCTGAAAAGCACATATTTTCCACTCTGCAAATGACACCTTCACTTCATTCACCACAGGGTCTGGCTGTATAATGAAATTCATTACTTTCAGAGGAGACAACTCTGATTAGTGTCTTTTACACCTCTACCTCTTCTGTTCTTAAATGATTCAGTCATTTAATTAGCGGACCATGTGATAAGAAACAGAACTATTTATTTTAGCCCTGCAACGCACAGATTGAAAATCACTAATTGCTAAAATAGGCGTTGCAGAAAACAATGTTTGGGATAAACTTTATACTTATGTCTTTTAAATTCCTACACTTTTGAATAAAGTGCACATTAAGGCCGCATTTTTAAAAATAAATCACATTTTTCCACGAGAGCACAGCATATTCATGAGTTTTATAGGGTAATCGCAGACATTGCGATTACCCTATGTTGTAGAAAATATAAAGTGTAGTTAATTAATTAATGGAAATTTAGTTAACATAGTTAATGAGGTGATGTTAAACAAAATCGATGAATACGTTTATGAGAAAAAGTAAATAGGCCTAAGTGAAAAATCGCACGAATAAACTATTACTTCCAGTGTATGGATTTTAATGAAAATGTTCATCTCGGGCCTCCTAATTATAATTATAATAATAATTATTATAATTATAATCATATAATATTATAATTATTATAATTATAATTATTATAATTATAATTATTATAATTATAATAATAATTATTATAATTATAATCTATTTAATACAGGCCTATACATTCGGAAAACGAGGAAATACTAAAATGGGATTGTTCGCAAAAATATCAAAACTATAATGTAACATATGTTTTTTATTAAAAAATGTGTACTTAAATCTGAAAACATAATTTTTTGAGTCAGACTTCTCTTAAAATGCAAAATATTGTTTAATGTAAATGGACATTCTATTTACCTTTAAACAGAGATTTCTACGGAACGAATATAAATAATTTTTCCATGGTTGTAAAGAGAACGGCATTCGGATTCTTCAAAAAATCCTAACATGAAAATTGGTAAGAACTATAACAATATTTTGTAAAGAACATTTTTAAGTTGTATTTTTCCCCTTTCACTGGTGATTCACACGATGTCAACAAAATATGCCGGTCGCATTGGTGCAATTGGTAACGTGCTCGCCTCTCATCATGCGGTCCTGGGTTCGAATCCCACTCAGGCACGGCATATTTTCATACGTTACAAAAAATCATTTCATCCTCCATTGTACAATAGTTACACCCTAACATCGTTGCTAGTGACCGTTGTAGTTGATGCGACGTTAAATAAATGAATTAAAAAAAAAAATTCTGTTTTTATAATAGTCGGCATTATTTAATAGTATAATAAACAGTATAATGTTTTTGTTTATAGTAGGCCTATTATTTTTTTTATTTGTATAGTTATAGGTTTTTCTTTCAACGTGTGAGATTGCCTGAGAAGTTAAACGGGTTAAGTTTAGTTTTTCTTGAAGCGCAGTGAGCGTTCGTTGCTAGTTTATACATACGGAAATTATAATATTAAAAGAACTAAAAGACAATTAAAAGAACCTTAACGATGTGCTTTGCTTGTACTGTTATCGCTTTTCCCATTACTGTACATTTATACTTTTCCCATACTGCCGGTCCAGCTGTTAATCATTCTATTCCATTTAGTCCGCTGCTCCCAATATCACAAAGAGGCTGTTAGAGTGGGAATTCTTCGTGTGTCTTCAGTTGAGGCATCTGTATTGGCAATTTTTTGCTGTTTTCTTTTTTTAATTGCTTTTACGGCCTCATTTGACCACTTGAATCAAATTTAAAAATCCTTCTTGGTTTGATTTTAGGATTCTTACGTTTTTCTCAATAATTTTTTCATATTTCGGGATCTGATCTGTCTGATTTTATCTGTACAAATCATTGACGCGGAGCTCGAGTTTTTTCGACGAATCTTGTATCTTTATCTTTAAGCAACTTAAGCTGTTCATTTTTTACTGTTATAATAATTTACTTCAAAGTTAAAAAATTTAGTTATTTTTCAGATTCAAATAAAATCCTACTTTTCTCTAGTATGAACCAGAACTCATGAAATTGGAAGTTGAAGTACGAAATGAGGATAAAGATTTTTCGTGATTGCAATAATCTTTCACTGCTAAGATTTTAGAAATACATCTACAGATTTTAGAAAATAAATATATCTTACAGTGGTTTACAATCATAACCTACTACTACGTCAGAAATACGAGTATTAAATTACTATTTGGTCTGTGTGCCATGTTTTCAATTGATTTAGTTTACATCAATGTTAATTTCACAAAATAGTACTCCACATAATATTCATAAAACTTGCTAAATGAAACAGGTGAATTAATTTTAAAAGAAAAACTATTGTTTGTTATTTTCTTTTGTGTACCATATTATGTCAAAATGATGTTTCCAAAATTTCATTTTAAAATTCTTGGTGGACCAAAAGCAATTAGTTATTCCTTACGTAGTTTATTTCAAAAGAACATAATTTCTGTTTCAGCTACCTCATTTACTTCAAATCAATGAATTAATTTTTAACAATGGAAATATATTCTTTAAACTGTAGGTAGCCTATCGTATTTCAAAAGAAACAAAATCTTCATAATAGGCTTTTATATCAAAAGAAAAATTCAATGAGGCCGTCTTATTTTTTTCGTATTTTATTTAAGTAGGCCTATTCACTGATAAATGATTTTCGTCGTATGATTCTGAAAGAAATTTTTTATTCTTTGTAATGAAGTTTAAAAGAGCGTAAGAAGGTTTCCGTGAAAAACATTCTCTCTGTACGCAGTTTATAAAGCATTTTCATCAGATAATAATTAATTTTTCGTAATTTTTTACCCGTCATAATTAACTTATTAAATTTATCCGAGAAAGTATTTCAAAATTACTTTATAAAATATAAAAAAGTTTTTGAAGTTTGAAAAACCCATTTTACACGGCCATTTAATAAAGGAATTCCAAAGCTTAGTTGAGTACGATGAAATTAATATAATTTCACTTGTGAAATAGAACAAAAGTGATCAAAGTAGGAATTGTTCAAATTACCTATATTAAATTGCGTTGATTCTATTGATGTTCTTAATACTTTAAATGACTTCAGTTCAATTGTAACGACCCTGAAAATTACAATTACATATGAAGCAATTTCAACGCTATGTTTATCATAATACATTTTTTGACTTAGATTCTTTATTTTGAAGCCACACAATACATTAAAAACAAAATTACATTAAAATAAATAGTAAAATTTCTTTAAAGAATATTTTCCAGTGAATAATTTAAAGATGTTACTTAAAAAATTAATGAAATGCAAGAACAAACATGAGAAAAACTGAACAGTTAATATTGTGACACTTATCGCTAAGGTCCGTTTCGGGATCTAGGTTATTAAATAATTAATACACTAAAGTTTACAATTACAAATATTTATTACACTAAAAGATTTATAAAATAAATAATTAAACTAATTATCATGAAGTAATACAATAAATGACTTAATAATTTACTTAAAATAAATAATAAACAATCAATAACTTAGTAATTTACTTAACACTACTTACAATCAATCTTATAGAATACACATACAAAATGAAAACTGAATACACAAAACTGAATTTAATACAGATACACAATAACTTTACACGATACACACACACACACACACAAAGACATTATAACAATACCTCGGAACCGTTAACCTGACAGTCACGCCCGATAGTCACTCGTCAAAGATGAAACGAATACTAACTCCTGACCGCGCTCGGGGGTCTCTTTATATAGCTATTTCAAAAAGATAATTCTAGCAAAACAGAGAAATTCCATGCAAATAATAAAGTACAAAAAATAATCCTTTATAAATGAGTGCTAGAAAAATCTATTGTAAACAAGTCAACAACAGATCTTATTGTAAACAGAATAAAAGTTGTTACAGGTCTCTTTCATAAATAGTTGTACAACAATACCCGACCTTTTATCATACACAATAGCGTAGTCCTTTCAAACAACTTTCATGAATAGGTATCCCTTTATAGCCACCCCATTGTTACTTTTTCATTCTATTATCCTCTCTTTACTATTTTTATGAATGAATTACCATTTTACTAGAACTTTCGCAAACGTGATCTTCTTCGATATTGTCACAATATGTATAACAAAATTTAAGTACAGTAATTTTAAATTTAAAAAAAATAGTAGGTTATGATACCCCAAAAAACAATTGTAAATATGAAATAAATAATAAAATAATAATTAACAAGTGAAAATTAGAACAAGGTAACCAAAAAATCTTTCTGAAAATTATTAATATAATATAACACCAAAATTCCTTTAGAGGAATTATCCCAGTGGGTAAATCAAAGAGTGAACTCAAAATTAGTGAAATACAAAAAAATGTAACAGAACAAATATAAGAAATTTTGATCTTCAAGTACATTATATATCAAGTATTAAGTAGAATACATTTTGTAATATCATATGAAAAATTACAGAATATTTTCTTTATTCATGAGATGATTAGCGACTACTTTGGATTAAGGAACTGTGGTTCGAACATGTAATAATTTTCCAGACCTTAGCCAGGAATGGAACCTGAGACCATGTTCTTTAAAGCGTAGTGCGGTAACGACTGGACCACAGAGGGGCTCCCTGGAAGAACTAATTTTAAAAATTTATTTGTAAATCGGCCTTCGGGCCAGCCCAGTCAGTCAGCTGGTACAAAGTCGCTATTATTTGTTAAATAACACCGGTTGGGCAAGCGACTTCGTATGGTGACCAGTTGACAGCCATCCATGAACAAACTCTACTGGGGGTCCCTGTTCAAACTCATGTCTAATCTACGTCAAAAAAAGATACATCAAAAAGCGATTAAATTGGGTAGTTGTCAACATGTACAGTTCCCGATAACAAATAAAAGCTAAAAAAAAAAAATTTGTAAATCAAGTTATTTATTATTATTTTATAACTCAGCAACTATTTTACTTTTTTCTAAAACTGTGTGGTCAAGAACTTGTAAAATTTAGTATAGAGGTTACATTTCGGTTGTAGAAGCTTGCCGTGAAAGGGTTTAGAAAAAGGTTTAGCCCTATTTCCAAAGGAGAAAAATAGTCTTTAATTTTTAGAGTTATTATCAAATTGTAACCTGTTAAATTTTACTAAACTGTAAAAATAATGTGACAATATCGAAGAAGGGCATGGTTCGCGAAATTTCTAGTACTTCATTCATAAAATGACAAAGAGTAGATAATAGAGTGAAAAAGTAACAATAAGGTTGGCTATAAAAGGATACCTTTTCATGAAAATTATTTAAAAGGACTGCGCTATTGTGTATGATAAGGTCTTTGTTGTACAACTATTTATGAAGGGTCGGTTGATTCTTATTTACATTAAGGGTACCCAGAATGCCTATCTCCGTAATGTTAATGTAAGGAACATTTTCTCAAAAACTACTACAGTTATCCTGTTCAATTTTTTTCTGGTTACTTTTCAGGCTATTCTACACTCACAGAATTAGTAGCATCTGTATATATATTGTTTGGAAGATAAGAAAATGATTTTTGAAATTACCACTTTTGAAAAGCATAATTTTTTGCCTATTTAAGTAGAAAATAAACATTTAAACACATTTTTTTTTACTGAATATTAACTCAGTACACTCAAATTATGGTATAAAAAGCTGTGCAAAATTTTCATTAAAATCTGTTCACATTTGGCTGAGAAAATGTTCCCTGTGTGTCAAAAATTGCTGGTTACGGGAAACAAGAAAAAACTAAAAGCGTACACATTATAAATAACTACAAAATAGTTTGTTTTACCTCTAGTACATTTCAGGATCATAATCTGGAAATTCCTCAACTGTTACATTCACAGCTGGTCTTAAAGTTTTTAAAAAAAAATATGAGTTTATCGTTGTCATTCAAAAAATAGATGTGTTTATGCAAACTGATAACGTTTAGAAAATAACGTAAGGGTTCAACATATTTTTAATTTCTTTTTGGGTTAAACATTGGAAAAACCCCAACAAATTATTCGTCATTGGATGCAGAAAATTCTGAATTTTATTAATGTGCAAAAGACCGGATATGTGAAAATTTTTAATTTTCTCCGTTCCGGGTACCCTTATAAGACTTCTCTAGAAAGAACTTTTATATCGAATTTCGGTGTCTTTCGGGAAGATTCTTTGAACCGCTTATATAAATAGAACCCCGCGCGCGGTCAGTTAGTTAGTATTCGATTGATCTTTGACGAGTTGCTATCGGTGCGTAGTGCAGGACCGTTCCGGGCATTGTGTTGGTCAACTATTATTATACTATCTTTGTGTGTGTGCGTTGTGTAAAGTTATTGTGTATGTGCATTAAATTCAGTTTTTGTGTATGTCCATTGGTAGCGCCGATGCGAGCGTGGTGCGGTGCGTTTGTTCTTGTGCGGAGACAAAAAACGAAAACAAACGAAGGATCCCGCGGGACCCTCCTCCAGAGCAGTGGACTGTATGCGATGCGCTTGATGTTGCGCGTCTTGTGCCCTATTTATTTGGTTGACATACCCGGAACGCGATGTGAAGAAAAATACAAAATTAAGCAGCCTCTTACCTCCTTTTCCAGGGTGAATCGAACTCGTGATGAGTGGGGGGTAAAAGGGGATAGACAGGAATAAGGGATAGGTATACCCACTATACTGCTGTCTTCTTCCAAAGAGCGATTTCTTCGTATGAATTTCCGGTTGTAGGCCGTTTTCCGGGTGCGCGTATAGGCGTGCGGTTCATAAAGCGTGGCGGCGCACTACAATAAAAGCTGCGGACCGACTGTCTCCGGCGCGTACTGGCGAGCGAGTTCCACAACAACTGTCTGTTCACCACCAGAGCGCGGCAACGTCGAAAAGTTTGATTAGAGACACAAACATCCATTGTGTATTCAGTTTCATTTTGTATGTGCACTCTATATAATTGTGTATAATTTTTGTGTATGTGCATTTTGTATAATTGTTTGTAAGTAGTACTAAGTAAATTATTTAAGTTATTTATTGTATTACTCCATTATAATTAGTTTATTATTTATTTTGTATATCTTTTAGTTGTAATAAATACTTGTAATTGTAAACTTTAGTGTATTAATTATTTAATTACCTAGATCCCGAAACGGACATTAGCGATAAGTGTCACAATAATTTATTGCCCTTCCTTATTTCTGCTTCCTGGCCTTTCTTGTCTGTGTAGTTGGAGGCACTGGACTGGGGTGTGTTGTTTTAGTGGGACTTCAATTTTCCTGACACTCCTGAAGCCCGGGTTTTCAGGAGGATCAATCGCGGATTTTCAAGTTATTTTTAATTTTTATTTGTTTAATGTATTATCAAAAACCGATTAATTTATGTTCAAATTTTTTCAGATACTGTACAATCATTTTTTACCTGTTTCGGTTTTTTCTGTAAAAAAGTGCAACCTGTTTAACTTGCAACTAGTAAGTTGAATTGTCAATATGGACACTGTATAATACTGTGACACTTATCGCTAAGGTCCGTTTCGGGATCTAGGTAATTAAATAATTAATACACTAAAGTTTAAAATTACAAGTATTTATTACAACTAAAAGATTTACAAAATAAAATAATAAACTAATTACAATGACGTAATACAATAAATAACTTAAATAATTTACTTAGTACTACTTACAAACAATTAAACAGAATTCACATACACAAAAATTATACACAATGCACATACACATAAAACTGAACAACAATAGTTGCCCAATACAATGCCGGGAGCGTTGACCTCTTCTAAAGTCCCGATAGCACACTCAATAAACACTCGTCAGAGATCAAACGAATGCTAACTCACTGACCGCACTTGGGGCTCCCTTTTTATAGGTAGATCAAAGAGTTTTCTCGAAAGACACAGAGATTCGATGCAAATAATATAAATCCTTTTTATTTGTTCTCGTTTGAACAAGTAACAATAGAATAAAAGGTGTTACAGGTAACCAACCGACTCCTTCACAAATAGTTGTACAACAAAGACCCTACGTTATTATACGCGGCCCTTTTTAAATATCCTTTTATAACTAACCCTATTGTTACTTTGTCACTCTATTATTACTATTCAACACTACGAATCTCTATCCAGAACCCTCTCGAACAGATATTCCCTTTCGTTATCGTCCCAATACTAGGAATTAATTTGTAATCAATTTTGTATAATTTTTGACTGTTTAACATTTTCACACATTTACTGTGGCCTTTACAAAAAAATGACTGATCAGTTTCCTTTTTGCGTTCTGTGCAGTAATAAAACCTCCCCATAGCCTATCCCCAATATTTTTGATGAATCATATAATGCTGTGTACTTATTTAATATTACTCCGTTTATAGTCCATTTACTACTTACATTTTTTTTTAAATAATAGCCTAAGTTTTAATGACAAGTAAGTATTATTTAGAGGATCGATTAAAAATTTTACTTTTCGAAGTCTGTTTGGCATTAGTAAACAACAGATCAAAGAAATCACTAACTACTGGTTTTTCGATTTGTTTTTAAAAAATAATTTCAAATTTCTTCAATAAGTTGTTTTAATTTTTATTATTATAGTTCCATCGTTGTATGAGGAAATTTCAAGAAAATGTTTCCACAGGAAAGTTTTTCTTTTTCTTTAACATATGTACTTTCTTTACATTTTTACATCAAAGTATTGTGTATATTCGTATTGCTTTGTGTTTGACATGTTTGTACCTTTATTTATTACATGTCGTACCATAAACGAAATATTTTACTATACCTTCTGTACTTTTTAAGGTGTAGTGATATTGGTTTTAGAAAATAACGTTTTGATTCGTTCAATAGTATTTTCTAAAAAAATAAGAAATCCTAAGGTGTAATGTGATAGAGAAATGGTACGAATATTGGTATAGCTTAAATTCTACGACCTTCCAATCAACACAGCAAATTACGCAATATTAACAACATACATCGTAATAACGTAAACGATTCTAAATTGATTTACTAGCTTGGAACAAGAAATCACAATTTTACGCCATGTTAACATAAGGAACATATTCTCAGTATTTACAGTACAAATTTCTTGAACATTTATACGATGGTTTTATTGGAAATTTTTCAAATTCTGAGTTTTTTGCATGTTAAGTTTCACAGAAACTTAGAGGGGTTTTTATACATGAAGGATGGAAGATAAAAAAAATCTGATGTGAAACACTCACACAACTTTTTCTTGCCAATGCAAATAATTAACAATATAACGTAACATTAGTAGGCTAATAAAACAGAAATAAACAAAAAACTAACCTTAATAAACATAACCTAATTTTAATCATATATGAAAGACGCAAAATGAAAATCAAACTCAGTTTGGCTTAAAAATACGGAAAATCGCTCTTTCTCGCTAAACTAGGCACTGTACAAAAAAATGCTTAAAATAAAAGTTGTAGATCTGTTCTTCTTCTTCTTAAAGTTCCATCTCCTATCGGAGGTTGGATATCATAATGGCTATGGTCACTCTGCTGGCTGCCGCTCTGAATAGTTGCAATGAACTACAGTTAAAGCATTCTCTAAGATTCCGCAGCCAGGAGATGCGTCTTCTTCCTACGCCTCTTCTTCCTCGGATCCTTCCCTGCATAATAATTCTCAGCAACTCATATTGTTCTCCTCTGGTTATGTGACCCAAATATTCTAGTTTTCCTGTTTTTATACTTTTCATAACTTCTAACTCCTTATTTAAACGTCGGAGCACCTCAACATTGGTAACCTTTTGGACCCACTGAATTTTCAATATTCTCCTGTAACACCACATTTCGAACGCTTCTATCTTCTTTATGTGTTGTTTCTTCAATGTCCAAGCTTCCATTCCATATAGTACGATAGAAAATACATAACATCTTAGAGCCCTCAATCTGAGCGGCAACTGAAGGTCTTTGTTTGTTAGCATTGTCTTCAATTTTATGAATGCTTGCCTTGCAGTTTCAATTCGTACTTTAATTTCTTTACTTTGGTCATTCTTGCCATCAACCCAGGTTCCCAGATATTTGTATGTCTCTACTTACTTACTTATGTCTCTACTTGTAGATCTGTTAGTTTCCTATAAATTGAAGGGGTCGGGAGAAGACATTACTTACCCACATCAACATAATTTTACGCAATGTCATTTTAAAAGTTTACTCAAATCTACAAATCATGTTTTGGAATTTTTTGTTAAACATTTGTTTTTTCTGTTAATCTAGGTTCTTAAGATCATAAATGTAGCATCCTGTTTAAAACGTGGTAAAAATTTTATTTTTACAAAACGTTTAAGAAAAATCATGCTGGAAATTTTGTGGGTTAGCACTTTCTTCCGCCGACCCCTTCAATTTTATTATACACTTTTGTCGTAAAATACATACTAACGCCGAAATCTTAAAAAAAAATATTTCTCACACATTTTTGTGAGAAAAAAAGGAAAAATTACTAATTACCGCTAAACTAAGCGTTATACAAAAAAATATTTGGGTTACATTCTCTACAACTGTAATTATATACATTTTTGCGGTAAAATGCATAATAAAGCCGCAATCTTAGAAAAAAATTCTTTTACGTGAAAACATCCTCACCAAGAATTTCAGCAAACATGGCGCTTACTTTTTTTTGTAGAGCATAAAAAATTAAGTAAATTTGGCGATTTAAAAAAAATCGTAGTTCCAGCTCTTGAGAAAATCGCGAAAAAGTGAAAAATTACACGAATAAACTACTACTTCCGGTTGACCGATTTTAATGAAAATGTTTGTGTCGGGTCCGGTAGTGGTATGTAACTTAAGTTTCAAGTTTAAAGTTCGTACGATGTTCCGTTCTTGAGATAGCTATTTTGTAGGCCTACATACACACACACACACACAGACCAATCGCTAAAAACATGTTTTTTGGGTTCAGAGGAACTGAAAACGTGTAGATCCGGTGAAAACTCGATTTCGAAAAATCGACATGAAAACAATCTTTCCTTCCTACATATTCATATAGGCAAGAGAAAATGAAATTTGTCGGACATATTTAAAAAAAATATTTTTTTTTATAATTTCCACCACTATTAAAACTCTGCTTGTGTGTACACAAGAGTTTAATTTTTTTCGTCATCAGTCTCTCGACTGGTTTGATGCAGTTCTCCAATCTGTCTATCTTGTACAAGTCGTTTCACATCTACATATCTATGACACCCTACATCTTTTGTAATTTGCTTTATATAGTCTCACTTTTGCCACCCCCTACAATTCACTACCTCGATATTGCCCTCCATTATTGAAAGACCTTGATGTCTTAAGATAAGCCCCACTAGCCTATCCCTTCTTTCGGTAAGATGCTTCCATGTACTTCTTTTTTCATCCACTCGCCTAAGAACCTCTAAATTACTTATTTTGTCCACCCACCAAATCTTTAACATTTTCCTATAACACCACATTTCAAAAGCTTCTATGCTCTTCTTTTCTACAGCCCTTACCACCCACGTTTCACACTCGTATAATGTTACACTCCAAACATAGTGTTTTAAGAAATTTTTCCTTACCTGTAAATCAATTTTTGTAGTCAGTAAGCTATTTTTTTTTATTTCAAAGGCTTTTCTAGCTTGAGCAATTCTACTCTTGATATCACTTGTGCTTCTACCATCCTTTGTTATTTTACTCCCTAGATAGCAGAAATCCCCAACTTCCTGTATGTTTTCGTTGCCTATTTTAAAATTTTCCATCTTCCCTAAACCACTCTTGCTGCTGCACACCTCTTTCGTTTATAATATAGTTACGATAGTTTATTATAATGTAAACATTTTAGTAAAATTAACTTGTAGCAATTTTTGAGAAAATGTTCCTTTTGGATGTAAAACAACAACAATATTGTGACGCTTATTTCATGTTCTTTCAGGATCTGGTAATTAATAAATGACAGACCCTTTTGAACTTATAACAATTATTTATCAATGAACTAATTAATTACAATACGTTATTTACGGTTATAACTACAAGTTGATTACAATTAAATTACTTAAATTAATAGTAGACTAAATTTATTACAAAATGTTATCAAAAACTTAAGACTTAAACTAAACTTAAACACAAAAAATATGGACATTTACAATTAGTATGATTAATGAATTCTTACTTAAAGACCAAGCCAATTGCTGTGAGCGCTGGATTACGCATGCGCATACTTGACTTCGGCCTCGCATATCCCTCTGACCTACATGCGTATTCACCTATCCGTTGTCGGACACCCCTCGGTCAGCCACGCCCATTCCGAAGGAATTTAAGCAGCATAGTAGCTCCGGAGAGCTACCCAGGAAACCCCAGCCCCTTAGAGGCCAACCCAAATGAGTGGGTGCGGTCACTCCCCTCAGTACTCGTGTAAACGTTGGACGAGTCACCGTCGAGCTCGTTACGCAGCTAAATGCTTTGCACGTGGCTCTACCACACATACAGTTCAGCCGTTGTTAGTTTGCTCCTACTGTCAACAAACAAAAGCCACCTACTACAGGCTACACGCTAGAGTCCGCGACTTTACTGATGTCGTATTCCTATTAAGTTAACTATTTTTTAAATTATAAGTGCTGAAAGTACTAAAAACATCAGTCATGATATAATGTAGGCCTAAAAATTTCATTTATAAAAATACTTTTAAAATATTTAGTAAAATACTAATATTACTATTAGTAATATTACTAATATTTAGTTAAATACTTTTGAAAGTATTTTGTTATTACTTTTTAATCAGCCTGTACACATTTTCATATAATGCGCATGCTCAGTGACGTCATTATTTGTTTACATTAGGAGCAAACTAAGAGAGGGTGGACTTTAGATATTCTGCGCACAACCGTGTACTACGAATAGCACACGGAGGTGCTTCAGCCAGCGCCCGTTACCTCACAGCGGTGAGGATTGGGTAGCTAAACTGCAGTTCTATGGGCACGCTCTGTGTGGTCTGGGGCGTGCCCCCCCCCCTCTGACCTACAGTAAGATGTATAGTCAGAGTGTTGTTAAAAATTGACGACACCCATTGTATTTTGTAGGCATGCTGTTCCATTGTTGATTGCATTCACTCACGGACTTAGTATGATAGGGACGGAGCGTAAATTCAAAAATCTGGTGTGAAACACTCACACAACTTTCTCTTACCAATGCAAATAATTAACAATAAACCTAACATTAGTATTAAAACATTAGAAATGAACAAAAACTAACCTCAAAAACATAACCTTATTTTAATCATGAGTGAATGACGCAAAATGACAATCGAACTCAGTTTGGCTTAAAAATACGGAAAATCACGCTTTCACGCTAAACTAGGCTCTGTAGAGAAAAATGCTCTAAACAAAAGTTGTAGATCTTTTAATTTTCTATAAATTTAATTATATACACTTTTGTCGTAAAATGCATACTAAGACCGAAATGTTAAAAAAATCGATTTTTCTCACGTTTTCGTAAGAAAAAAAACAGAAAATCGCAAATTACCGCTAAACTAAGCGTTATACAAAAAAATGTTTGAAATAAAAGTTGTAGGTTTTTAAATTCTCTACAACTTTTATTATATAAGTTTTTGCGCTAAAATTTATATTAAAGCCGTAATCTTAAAAAAACAACGTTTTTACGTGAAAACAGCCTCACCGAGAATTTCAGCAAACATGGCGCCTACCTTATCTTGTAGAGAATAAAAAATTGAGTAAAATAGGCGATTTTAAAAAAAATCGTAGGACCAGTTTTTGAGAAAATCGCAAAAAACTGAAAAATTATACGAATAAACTACTACTTCCGGTTGACCGATTTTGATGAAAATGTTCGTGTCGCGTCCGGTAGTGGTATGTAACTTAAGTTTTAAGTTTCAAGTTCGTACGATGTTCCGTTCTTGAGATATTCTGTTCACACACAGACACACACACACACACAGACACACACACACACACACACACACACACACACACACACACACACACACACAGACCAATCGCTAAAAACATGTTTTTTGGGTTCAGGGGGTCTGAAAACGTATAGATCCGGTGAAAACTCGATTTCGAAAAATCGACATGAAAACAATACTTTCCTTCCTATATATTCATATAGGCAAGAGAAAGTAAAAATCTGTGTCTAAAGAGGGAATATGGAAAAAAAGAGAAACAGAGAAAAGTGAGCTAGGCCCAACTCCCACTCCAAAGCAAAGACTGAGCTATATTTAATAAGATGCGCGCAGCAGGTATAACCGAGAGTGTAAAGAGTGGGAAGCGACCCTAGCTCGATTTTTAAATTTATACAACCTTCTCTTTTCTCCAAGTGGCCGGAGTTGGACACAGTTTAGTTGCGTGTATTAAGATACGTACGCTCCGTCCCTATCATACTAAGTCCGTGCATTCACTGCACTATTGCAGTACATACAAGACTATACTAATGCAGACGCACGTTTGCCCAGCTCTCTCCTTACGATAATCAGGCTATACAAAACCAAACGATTATACTTTAATTGCTGCGTATGAGGATCCGCTACCCCTTGTTTTATCAAATTAACACACCTAATCCACATTTACCTCCGGATGTCCTAATATTAGCATAAGTGAACTAAACTAATGGAAAGATCTCCTCTTTAATTATAACTGGTCATCCAAATTTTAGAACATGAAGTGTCATTAAGAATAAAAAAACCGAAAATTGAATCTCTTACATTTTGTTGGAAAAATCCAAAGAACGATAGGAAGAACTTTAAGGAACACAACGAATAAATAATTAAAAATGAAAAACAATAAAAAAGACATAATAAAAACCTTATCTACTCTGTCCCAAGGTACAACAATCGTTGAATGAGATAGCCTGTCACAAACTTTCCTTTGTATATTTTATACTCGCCGCTTCCGTGTCTCGACCTCAGAGGGGTAGGTGGATCAGAATTCATAAGTGGATCAGAATCATTTGCCACAAGATGAAGTTCGGCCGCCAGTGGGGCTGAGTGGATCACAATATTTAGAAATTTACATTTATTATCCTTTTTGAGTGTTATAAGCTCTGAATCCTCCAATGACAACTTCATTATTTTTGGAATTTTTGCTGAGTAAATTTAATTGTTAAAGTAAATGCTCGTAAGTGCATTTTCTTGTATAAAAATGCGTGTATGCAACTAATTTATGTACACTGCAATACCACTGACAGTATTATGATCCAATTATTATGATTCAACTTTCATATCATGAAAGTTTAAAGATGAAGGTTTCAAAATTTAAAATTTGAAGGTTTTAAAATTTTAGATTAATGTTTAAAGTTTCAAAACTTCAACTTTAAATGTTGTGGTTTGAATGTATGATACTTTGAGTTTTTCGTTTTCTCATGTGACCTGAAAATTTTTGGGTTACCAAATTTTTATGTAATTTTCTTCGCTAAATAACATGTCGTTAAAGGATTATTTGTATTCCGAAAATTTTAAAATTTTTTTCGGGTAGTAATCACCATAGGACCCCGACCTAAATTCTTCGTGACTCTAGGGGTATGTGTAACGTTTTCTTAATAAACGTTTGTGAAAAAACCGTTGTGAAGGTGTAAAAAAAAGAAAAACGTGAAAACTGCAAGCCCTAAAAGCCGGAATGCTAGTGTTTTGAGTTTTCTCAGCGAAGAGGTAGGTTAAGAGAAACTTTAGCTACATGGCCTTGAAGTACTTTGGGAGAGGCACAAAAATATTCTATACACTTTTTCTCAACGAAGCACCGTTCAGGAGGTAAAAATTACTACCCCCTACCAGACGTAAGGGGGTTGAACCTCAAAGTTTTCGCGTTACAAAATTTTTATTTAATTTGAACGTAAAAAACATGCCGTTAACATATATTTTGTATTCTAAAAATTTAGAAATTTCATAATTTTTGTATAGGGATAGTAACCCCCCCCCCTGGACCCCGATCTGAAATTTAAAAAATTACCCGGGATGCTATAAGTACCTGTAACGTTTTGCTAATAAATATTTGCCATAAACACCGTTTTGAAGGTGTAAAGATAGGAAAACCTGAAAACGGCAAGCCCCAAAAAACCGAAATTTGGTTTTTCTGGTTTACTCAGTGAACCAGTGTGTTAAGGGCAACTTTGGTTATATAATCTTGAATTACTTTTTGTAGGGCACAAAACAGGTTGATGCATTTTGTCCCTTTATTCGCCGTTTAAGAGATAAAGAAATACAACCCCAACCCCAGGGAAGAGGGTGCGACCTGAACATTTTCGGGTTACCAAATTTTTATGTAACTTTAACGCCAAAAAACATGCCGTTAAAAGACTTCTTGTATTCTAAAATTTGAAATATTTCATATCTTTTGTATAAGGGTAGCGACCCCCGTAGGACAGCGATTTAAAATTTGAAACATTACCCGTGATCCTACAGTTGCGTGTAACTGTTTATAAATATACATTTTACGAAATAACCCATTTTGAAGGTGTAAAGAAAGAACAATATGAAAACGGCAAACCCCAAAATGCGCCGAAATTTTGTTTTTTGAGATTTCTCACCAAACCGGCAAGTGAAGGGTACGATAGCTATATGGCTTTAAAGTACTTTGCAAGGGGTACAAAAAATATTCTATACAATTTTTCTCCACATGCACCGTTTAGGAGATAAAAAAATACAACCCCTACCGCAGGCTAGAGGGTGCCAATTGAGAATTTTCGGGTTATCAAATTTTTGTGTAATTTTTAACGCCAAACAACATGCCGTTAACAGATTTTTTGTATTCTAAAAATTTTTAATGTTAATTATTTTTAGATGAGGGTAGCAACCCCCGTAGGACCTTGATTTAAAATTTGAAAAATTTCCCATAATGCGGAGGGTACGTGTAATGTGGTCCTAGAAAAAGTTTGCCAAAGAAACCCAATTTGATGGTGTTACAAAAGAAAACTTGAAAAATGCAACCCCCAAAAAGCCGAAATTTTGTTTTTTTAGTTTTTTCACCGAACCGGCAAGTTGAGGACAACGACAGCTATATGATTTTGAAGTACATTAAAAGGGGTACAAAAATATTCTATACAATTTATTTTTACGATGCACCGTTAATGAGATAAAAAAATACAAACCCTACTGCAAAAAAGAGGGTGCAACTTTAAAATTTTCGGTTTATCAGATTTTTATGTAGTTTTTAACGCCAAACGACATGCCGTTATCAAATTTTTTCTATTCTAAAAATTTAAAAATTTCATAATTTTTAAATAAGGGTACCAAACCCCGTAGGACCCCGATCTAAAATTTGAAAAGTCACCCGTGATTCCGGGAGTTAGTGTAATGTGGTCCTAATAAAAATTTGTCAATGAAACCCTTCTTCGTGGTGTTACAAAGAAAAACCTAAAAACTGCAACCCCGAAAAAGCCGAATTTTTGTTTTTTGAGTTTTTCCAGCGAACCGGCGGGTTAAGGGCAACTTTATATATATGGTCTTAACGTACTTTAGGAGGGGAACAAAAATGGTCGCAGTGGCCTTTGCGCTACGAGACTTCGTTAAAAAGTTCGAAATATTCGCGCGCCTTTCCTGAGCTTTCGAAAAGAGATACTTTAAATTTCGCATTTTTCCCGGGGGTTTCAGCCGACGCCCGACAAAAAAGGTGTCCAGCGTTTTTGTTTTTAGAGACCTGCTAAGGGGTTAGAATTTATGTCAGTCAGTCATTTTGGCTGGGGCTTTATATAATAAAGGGAAGTTATACATACATATACATAAAATTTGAACGACTTCAAAAGATTATTTGACACAAAGGTTTCTGTTTACATCAATGAAAAACAATTGGTTTAATTTGATATGGATATAATATTAAAATCAATCTATATGGTAATAAAACTGTACTTTTGGTTGAAGATTTGCGGGAAAGACAACGTGGTGTGATATAAACCTTGTTATCATCATCGTACCTCTAAATTTAGGATGAATTTGCTTCACTGCGATAATCCCATTCATTAATACCCTCGAATAGTGAGGAACAAACAATTTTGTCTATTACAGTAGTAACTGGAATATCTCTGTGTCTACTATATACAAACAGGTTGCATTAGTATAAATTAGCCCATCCATTTCTGGGGATCAACATTTTCATTAACCGTGAATTACTATTCAAACTGTAATGAGTTCACCAATTTGAATTCTACTTGTCAAAGTTAAAACAAATTTTACTATAGATACTTCAGTCATGCGAATGCCTTTTGCGTATGAACGGGTTGTGAGGAAGGGAAGAAAAAATCTGACAGTGCTGCCAACTTCAACATTGAGACACTACATTTCATTACCGTGCAATTACTATACACATTTCAATCAAAGTTGTCCAATGAAGCATTTTTATATTCTGGCCATTTCCAGTTTTTTTCCAGTTGTCAATAAGAACTGTTGATGAAGAAGAATTGAAGGGGTCGGGAGAAGACAGTACTAACCTACATCAACATAATTTTACGCAATGTCATTTTAAATGTTTACTAAAATCTATAAATCATGGGCCGGCCGCGTTGGCAATGTTGGTAACGTGCTCGCCTCTCATCACGCGGTCTTGGGCTCGAATCCCACTCGGGCATGGCATTTTTTCATACGTTACAAAAAATTAATTTCATCCTTCACCGTCTGCATTAGCAGCAATTTGCAAAACTGTCGGACGTTAAACCAAAACAAAAAAAACAAAAAAATATAAATCATGGTTTTGTTGAACAGTTGTTATTTTCTGTTAATCTAGGTTTTTATCGTAAATATAGCATCCTATTCAAAACGTGTTGTACATTTTATTTTTACAGAATATTTAAGAAAAATCATGCTGGAAATTTCGTGGGTCAGCATTTCTTCTGCCATCCCCTTCAATTAGCTTTTTCACGGTCTCTAACTTCCTTCTTAATATTCCGAATTGCGAAAAGAGAAACATTACAATAGTTTTTTTTTTATTCCTAATTTGTGTACGTTGCAATCTGTTCAATTTAGAACAATAAGCAACCCCATGACCCAATGAGATGAGGATGATGTGTATGACGTGTAAATGAGGTGTAGTCTTGTACAGACCGAGGCCGACCATTCCTGAGAGAGTATGGTTAATTGAACCCCAACCATCAAAGTACACCGGTAACCACTGTCTAGTATTCAAATCCGTATAAAAGTAACTGCCTTTACTAGGATTTGAACCAGGAACCTTCGTCTCCGAAAATCAGCTGTTAAACAGCTGATTTTGGCGACGACTTTACTTCTAGACCAACCCGGTGGGTCAACAATAGTTAGATACTCGCTCATGGCTTTTGGCCATTTGAGACACGGAGAGGCAGTTTTGTTTAGCTTCAAAGTCACAAAATTTCATTATATTGCATAGTATTAAATTTCGTTCAGCACTGTGAATAGTCCGACAATGTTTTCAAGAAACCGACATTTCTGTTTACGGTAATAAACAATTGCATTCGTTCAGTTAACCTACAAAGGTTCTTCGATACTGTATGGGCTCTGGGTATAGTGTGTGTTGTTGTGTTGGGTGACCTGATACCAAAGCAGTCGCGCATACGCACTAATGTGTTTCGTACTTTCTTCTTCTTCTACCTCAATCGTAAGATTGGTTGGCAGCCCTCCATCTAGCTCTGTCCATTGCCACCCTCTTCCATTGCGCATAGCTCTCAGCACCCAGATCTTTTGTAATTTGGTTTAGATACTGTAGCCGGGGCCTTCCACGACCCCTTTGTCCATTAACTGTACCTTCAAGAATGCTTAACGTAAATTCGTTGTGTGTTATTATGTGTCCAATATAAGAATGTCGTCTGCCCCCGAGAAGCTTCAAAAGAGATCTACTTTCCTCTGCCCTTTGTAAAACCTCTACATTCGTGATCCTGTCAGTCCATTTTATCTTGAGCATTCTCCTCCAGCACCACACCTCAAATGCATTCAAAGCCTTTTCCTCGACCTTCCCAATAGTCCACGTTTCTGACCCATAGAGTGCTATACTCCAAATGCAACTCTTTATTAGTCGCTTTCTTATTTCCAACTTTAGACTATTTGAGGAAAGCAGCTGCCGTTTACTAATAAACATAGCTTTAGCTTCTCTAATACGCCTTTTAATATCCATTTTATCCTTCCCATCTTCCGATATTATGCTTCCAAGATATTTATACATTTTAACTTGCTTTAGGGCGGTGTTATCTAATTTAATGGACACATTCTCTGGAACTTTTGAGCAGACCATAACTTCTGTCTTTACCTTATTGATCTCCATATCATATTTATTTCTCAGTATTTCATGCAAGGTGTTTAGTGCTCTTTCTATACTTGGTTTATCATCTGCCACTATTGCTATATCATCTGCAAAACGAAGCATCTGGATTCTTACCCCATTTATCTTGATGCCAGTGCAATACTCTTTGCATTCATTGATAGCTTGCTCTATGTAAATGTTGAACAATAATGATGACAAACAACAGCCCTGTCTTACTCCTCTCTTTATATTAGCCTTCCTTTGCTCTTCACCTATCTTTAATGATGCTATTTGATTTTTGTACAACTCTCTTATAATCCTTATATCTCTATAGTCTATTTTGATATCTTTCAGTACCTTCATAAGAACATTCCAATTCACCCTATCAAATGCTTTGAGGAGATCCACAAATGCAACGTAAACCTGTTTGTTCACCAGAAAGCTTTTCTCCACAATATTTCTGAGACACACTATTGCTTCCCTTGTGCCCTTATTTTTCCTGAAGCCGAATTGATCCTCAGCGAGATTTGCATCAACCTTACCCTCAATTCTTCTCAATATTATACCCGTAAGTATCTTAGAAGCATGTGATAGGATACTCAGTGTTCTATACTCCTCGCACCTTGTTGCCTTGTTCTTCTTTGGCAAAAGCACCATAAGGCTTTCTTTGAAATCATCTGGTACTTTCCCAGTGATGTAGATAGTATTCATAAGAACAAATAGTTTGTACTTAATATCGTTGTCCAGTGCCTGCAAGAGTTCTGCCGGTATATTATCTAAACCATATGATTTCTTTGACTTCAGATCATGTTTCCTACTTTACCCCTCGTTAAAAACAAAGGCATTCTCGTGAGTTAAATAACTATAGTCGACCTTTCAAATAATTTTACTTCAAGTGCTGCAGTGCTACAGAGTAATGTGAATCTAAATAGAATTGTAAATAAGTTGAGGATTGCTTTTCGTTAGTCAGAAATCTTGCAAATTAGATTTTAATTTCATAAATAACGGGAAATTCAATGGGAAAAAACGTCGAAAACAAAACATTACAAAATGTTATTTCTAAAGTGCCTACATTATCTATTTTACAATTATAAGTTAAGTGATAAACAATCTTTATGTTGCTGTTAAGTACAAAAAGAAATAAAAATTAACATTCCGCCCGTCAAAAATGTTTGATTAAATGTTTGATAACAGACTGAAAAGTCTAAGACTTAAAAAAGAAAAAGACCACAATGAAAAAACACAAAATATATAATTTTAAGGAAGAGAGAACTTGTGAATTATATTTAAATAAAAATTTTAATTAGTTACAGTTCTCAGAGGAATATAAAATTTAACAGTTTAGAATATTTAGGTACAGTCCAGCCTCTCTTAGTTTGCTCCTAATGTAAACAAATAATGACGTCACTGAGCATGCGCATTATATCAAAATGTGCACACGCAGATTAAAAAGTAACAACAAAATACTTTCAAAAGTATTTAAATACAAAATACTTTTAAAAGTATTTTTCTAAATTAAATTGTTAAGCCTACATCATATCATGACTAATATTTTTAGTACTTTAAGTACTTATAATTTAAAAAATAGTTAACTTAATAGGAATACGACATCCGTAAAGTCGCAGACTCTAGCGTGCACCCTGTAGTAGGTGGCTTTTGTTTGTTGACAGTAGGAGCAAACTAACAACGGCTGAACTGTAGGCCCTACCTATATTACTTTTTCTTTTTTCATCTTATTTAAAGCTGTAGGTCTATTAACTGCTTACTGATCTGATCTTAGCAACTGAAACGGATCTTAGTCGGTAATGACTAGTAGAGCGGACGCCAAAGAAGCTTGCCGGTGTACGATGAAAGTGGTTCTTTCTCCTCAAAGTTAGTAGAGAATAAAATCTTTCTCTACTAACCTTGCTTTCTCTTATTGGTTGGATCAAGTCGAAATTCACCCGCTGATACGATTAAATAAAGTCTTCTGATTGGATGATGTAGCGAACCCAGTATCCAAGACTGCGGTGCTTCCTACAGGAGAATTCATAGCATTCTCTTCCTCGATGTGTCGAGCACTCGGCAGTTCAATGTGTAATTAGAAGGGAGTCGTCTTATTGTATTATCGAGAGAACAGAGCCTCATATGCATGACTAAGATTTTGTTAAATCATATCATAATTAAATGCAAAATTTTGAAGTGTTTTCACATAACAACTTTACAGTTTTAAACTATCTATAATTTTCACTTTAAAAAATAAAGAATATCTGAAATTTTAGATAAAATTTAAAGTCAAGCCTCTCTTAGTTTGCTCCTAATGTAAACAAATAATGACGTCACTGAGCATGCGCATTATAAAAAAATTTGTACTCGCTGATTAAAAAGTAACAACAAAATACTTTCAAAAGTATTTAAATATAGGGTGATTCAAAAAGAGCGCCGGTTTTGATATATCAAATTAAGAGATTTATTTTATTGAAAAACTGAAAATAAATACATCAACAAGTTCATCTTACCTTCCGATTTCATGTATGAAAAATGATGTCATGTATGTGTCCTCCTCTACTGCGCTGGCACGCATCAACTCTGTCCATGAAATAGGATATTACTGCACTACAAGTTTCGACTTCCATTTGCCCGATAACCCGTCGAATTTCCTCCTCCAAGTCATTGATGTTTCGGGGTTTATTGGCATACACCAATGACTTCAGATGACCCCAAAGATGAAAGTCACAAGGCGTCAATTTTGTTTGCGAAGGTGTCATCATCCTGCCGTTTTCTCAATACCCAGTCAACAAACTGTCGTCTCTTCTGGTGGTCTGCCACTTTCAAATGTTGCGTCAACTGAATTTTATACGGGTGATATTGGAGATCGTACCGAAGAATTCTCCGTACAGAAGAACATCGTAAACCCAATTGTTGAGAACGGCGACGTATTGATTTTGCTGGGCTAACAGCCACACTGTCACGAACCAACACAACGTTCTGCTCAGTTCGGCCAGAACGACGACGTCCAGAACTTTTAAGGTCGACTGTTGAACCCGTCTCAAAAAACTTTTTCATGGGCCTGCGAACTGTTGATTCATTCGGTGCTTCATTACGTCCTAGAGTACCGCGAAGTCGCCTGACAGTAGCCGCATAACTCTCTCCACTCTGGTAAAATGTTTTGACGATTAACACTCGTTGTGCAATAGTAAACTTCTCTATGGTTAGACACAGACTGCGAGAGTACTACACTGCGAACAAGAGAAACTACAACTGAATCGTCAATCGGAATGTTCTCCGAAATAGAAATGAGGTCTAACAATGTTGCCAACCGATAAACAAAAATTTACCAGCCGTTTAAAAACCGGCGCTCTTTTTGAATCACCCGTTACAAAATACTTTTTAATTTTTTTTCTAAATGAAATGTTATGCCTACATCATGTCATGACTGATGTTTTTAGTACGTACTTTAAGTACTTATGATTTAAAAAATAGTTAACTTAATAGGAATACGAGATCCGTAAAGTCGGGGACTCTAGCGTGCACCCTGTAGTAGGTGGCTCTTGTTTGTTGACAGTAGGAGCAAACTAAGAACGGCTCAACTGTAGGTAGGCCTACCTCGGATCTAACCTATCTAATTTGGTAAGAATTAAGAGAATTTTTAGGATGCATCTTTGTACTCTCGTAGCGCAGGCCATACAGAACGGAGTAGGATCTTTGTGCAGACTTGGGTTGGTCTAGAGGCAAAGTCGTCGCCAAATGCAGCTGTTTAACAGCTGATTTAACAGCTGATTATCAGCTGTTTAACAGCTGATTTTCGGAGACGTAGGTTCCTGGTTCAAATCCTAGTAAAGGTAGTTACTTTTATACGGATTTGAATGCTAGACAGTGGCTACCGGTGTACTTTGATGGTTGGGGTTCAATTAACCATACTCTCTCAGGAATGGTCGGCCTGAGTCTGTACAAGACTACACCTCATTTACACGTCATACACATCATCCTCATCTCATTGGGTCATGGGGTTGCTTATTGTTCTGAATTGAACAGATTGCAACGTACACATATTAGGAATTTTAAACAAATATATATATATATATATATATATATATATATATATATATATATATATATATATATATATTCTTAATAACTAACCAATTTGTTTTTGGTTAATGTAATGAAATATTCCTTTAAAATTTCTAAGAAATTGTAAAAGTTTCCAGTTTCTTATTTACTGTCGTAGGCCTATTTATGTTTTTGTTTGTGATCATTTACAGTAAACAACAATTATTTTCCATTATTATAAAAGACAAATATTTCTTAGTACAGTAATATACATAAACATATTGTATAGTCTATATATTTTTTTCATAATAAAATAATTGTAATATATTGAAACTATGTTAACCCATTTGTTAAAATCATAACAATTTTCCTCCATCAGGGCAAGGTTTTTATAGAGAGATTCATGACATTAGCTTAAACCATAAAATAACATATAATCCAGAAGCACAAAACTCTCAATTTTGTATCCATATTCAGGTGAAGACTGGTAAAAATTCCTTTCATCCGTTTACAACAGTTCTGGTCTTTTAATAATAATTAAAAGTAAAGTCAGAAATTTATCTGACTTTTCTCCTGCGTAAGATACGATTGAACTTGATTGTGATCTTGACGTACGATTATTTTAACACCCGTTCATCAATTTTGTGGATTTTTGTGATGAGTTAGTATTACGTTAGCAGTTTTTTTTAATTAACATTTTAGTTTTATTATTTTTTATATCAAGACCTTATTTACGACTAAAAATGTAATAGTATTATGCAGAAAATATAAACTACAAAATTATAGGTTAGTATATTAAATTTTCCTTCGTGATTAAACTAGTGTGAAATCGTATTAGAACAGTTGTTTGTTCTTGCAGTATATTGATTTAGTTTTTAGCCGAGAAGTATCAATTTGTTACAATCAAGAGAAAAGGCAGTAAGCCGGAATGAAAGTTCAGTAATCAAATGAATCAGAGACAAACAATGGAATAGAATCTTGTTTACTTGAATCAAATGATTTAGCTTAATTCTATTTGTGAGAAACGTGTACGATAAACAGGGAATAAAAATAAATAAAATAAAGATCTGTTTAAAGGTGACTTGGTATAGCAAAGTAAATGGTGTAGATGATTGTTAATTTAGAAGTCTGCAGTTCAATAGGTACCTGGTCGGATCTACTAACATTTTATTGTTAACTTATGCAATGTATACAGTATTCTTTTTCTATGGCGTTTTTGTGTTTACTGATAACTAACCTGTATTGATAGTCAATGTACTTCCTCAAAAGGAGAATAAAAATTTTGTTTCATAATTATCTATTTCAAAATAAATTTAAATATTTCTTTATAAACCCTTTCAATATTGATCCTGCTATAAGCGCTGGTTTAATACTAGTCTCAGAAAGGGTACAATAAATAAATTTTATCACTTTTGCTAGTTTCATTACAAGCTCTAGATTATTACTTTTTTTAATGACAATCACTAAAGAGTTTTCACGAAACTGTACTGCTTTAATTTCCTTCTTATTTAATCTTATTTATTTATTTTTACTGACTACATTTTGGTGGTTCCACCATCATCGGGGATACAATATATTATACTTACTCAATTCAAACTCAACATATTAAATATTAAATTTTTTTTAGAAGATAAAACTGTTTAAAACTTGTATAAACCTGTTCTATAATTTAGTGACGAATATGACGTAACATGTGCTATGATTTTAAAAAATGGGTTAACATAGTTTCAATATATTACAATTTTATTATGAAATATATATATAATATACATGTATATACTGTAGGCTATATGTTTATGTATATTACTAAGAAATATTTGTCTTTTATAATAATGGAAACTGCCCATGACAGACAGGTGGAGTGTCAAATTATTTACACTCAATCTGTTCGTTGCAGGGCTAAAATAAATAGTTCTGTTTCTTATCACATGGTCAGCCAATTAAATGACTGAATCATTTAAAAACAGAAGAGGTAGAGGTGTATTGTGACACTAATCAGAGTTATCTCCTCTGAAAGTAATGAATTTCATTATACAGCCAGACCCTGTGGTGAATGAAGTGAAGGTGTCATTTGCAGAGTGGAAAATATGTGCTTTTCAGAGGGCCCGGCATGCTGATAAGCGTACTTTTCCTCTCAGTGAGGAAGGCAATGGTAAACCACCTCACTCCTCGTTTTACTTAGTAAAACCTCTAGAGGTTCAAACCAGCCTTTAGGCTGATGACCTAAACAACAACAATAATGGAAAATAATTATTGTTGTTGACTGTAAATGATTACAAACAAAAACATAAATATGACCAGTAAATAATAAACTGAAAACTTTTACTATTTCTTAGATTTAAGGGGGTAGTCAACTCAAAAAGATGATTTTTTTTTTAAATTACGATTTTTTTCACGTATTTGAAGTTTAAAATTTTCCGAATCATAGCATGTGTTTACTTTGTCTGAACATTGACAAAAAGTAATAAGAATGTCTGTTTAATATAAACCTCACTAGCAAGGCGAGTGAAATTATTCCTTTAACTTTTAAGTTTTCTGGAAATATGTTTTTGCATGATTATACATTCTTGGGATTAAATATTTCGGTTTGTATTGGAGATATTTGGATGAATTGTTTTTTCAAATGTTCATAATTTCATGTTCTATTATCTGTCGAATGTTTATTACAAAAAACTTTATAGGGACTTTGTTATAAAATAATTTGTGAATACATAAAATAAATGTTTTTGAAAATATGGTTTTTCTTCAATTAATTCTTGTAAGAAAAAATAATTACAAGAGCATAAAACAAATAATAGACAGCAATTTTCTGTATTTTTTAGTATAAGAATCATGTCGATGTCTTTCTTGGTTCCTGATATATTCGATTCCCCGTAGAAGCCCGCTTTTCCACCCCCAACCTTGTATTAGGGGCTGTAATTAATTTTTTGGTACGGTCAAGTGGTAGATCATTACTAGTAAATTACTCTTTCATTAAAAATACACAACGATAAATTATATCCAGTAGTTTTGATTTTCATTTTCTGGGTTGACTACCCCCTTAAAGGAATATTTCATTAAATTAACCAAAAACTAAATTTGTTAGTTACAGTAAGAAGTCGATTATCCGAACATCTATCAACCGGACAACCCGTTATCCGGATGCCCTTCAAGAAAAATTTGTAAAATACTGTATGTATGTACTATGTACATTTATGTTTGTACCAAATTTATTTCTGAATTTCGTAGACATTCAAATTTAAAATACCGTTATCGTATTAAAACGTCATATGTGATAATGTATAAATGATTTGTTTAATACGCAGAAAATGGAATAAAATGGCTGGAACGACAACCAGAATGTGATGCCGCAACAGTTTTAATTTTAAAACTACTTCGAGATTTGGCTGCTAGCAAGAGAGTTGCTTCCCTTAAACAAAGGAATATTTCAGATTGTTTTAAAAACTAATTTTGTGTAACACATTTATACTGTACATAATTATGATTTTTAGTGTTTTTAACTTATAGTAGTACTACATGTTCATTTATTTTGTAAAGTACGATATAGTGAATTGTATGAGTACATAACATATATGTGTTTTTAAATTTGTGTGTTTAATAAAAATTAATTTACAATTAAGTACAATAGTGTCGTGTACGTATTATAGCACAATTTTTAGTTCTAGCTTCTATAATGTAAAATAAGTTCGGAAAATCTGTTACCGGACAATCAAATCCCCAATTGGTCTGGATAATCGACTTCCCACTGTATTAAGAATACATTAAAGATAATTACTGCCCATAACAGACAGGTGGAGTGTCAAATTTTTACACTCAATCTGTTCATTGCAGGGCTAAAATAAATAGTTCTGTTTCTTAACACACGGTCAGCCAATTAAATGACTGAATCATTTAAGAACAGAAGAGGTAGAGGTGTAAAAGACACTAATCAGAGTTATCTCCTCTGAAAGTAATGAATTTCATTATACAGCCAGACCCTGTGGTGAATGAAGTGAAGGTGTCATTTGCAGAGTGGAAAATATGTGCTTTTCAGAAGGCCCGGCATGCTGATAAGCGTACTTTCCCACTCAGTGAGGAAGACAATGGTAAACCACCTCACTCCTCGTTTTACTTAGTAAAACCTCTACAGGTTCAAACCAGCCTTTCGGCTGATGACCTAAACAACAACAAAGATAATTAATGTTGTAAATAACAACGTGTTGTTGTAAACAACTGCTTATTGATATGGATGCGTAAGTATAAAAACCGGGGTAAAAACCCCCTGTGCTCTTATTCTTGTCCAAGATAAATATTTACACATAAATATGTGTAAAGTTAAACCAACAATGTGGAACGGCAAGTACACTGAACTGTATCTTGGACAAGAATTTTTTTTTTTTTTTTTAAACAAAAACAAAAAAAAATATATTCTTGTCCAAGATACAGTTCATTGTACTTGCCGTTCCACATTGTTGGTTTAACTTTACACATATTTATGTTTCTTCATTTGTGATCATGTGTATGTGTTCAGTGAAATAAAACTGCAAATTGTATCTTTTTCAAATTGTATTTATTAATTCATTGGAAATCACCTGCAGCCTTACCCACAACACATGTTCTGAAAAAAATTTAATTATTTGTTTCAATTTGAAAGTATATTTTATACTCTGATCTTGATATGTTGAAAAAAAACTTGTCAGTAAAAATAAATATACCCTACATAAAAAGTAAAATTAAACATTAAGAAGAATGCAGATATTAAATTAAAATTAATAGTTGATTTACAAAATTACAGCTCTTTTGACAATTTCAGAAATACTATCTATTTCTATTTCATATAATGAATTAATACAATAATTTCACTAACCTTCTTTTTAAACTGCATCACCTTTATTTCAATTTTCACTTACACGTGTTTCGGTGGATCCACCATCATCAGAGTAAATAACATATAATTGAAACTAAAAACATTATTTATTAAAAAGTTTTATACAAGTGACTGAAGATGTATCATCTTCTATAGATTTTTAATAAATAATGTTTTTAGTTTCAATTATATGTTATTTACTCTGATGATGGTGGATCCACCGAAACACGTGTAAGTGAAAATTGAAATAAAGGTGACGCAGTTTAAAAAGAAGGTTAGTGAAATTATTGTATTAATTCATTATATGAAATAGAAATATTTAAAACTGCAGGATGCATTATAAAGATTTATTTTTGAATGAAGATACTATCTATTTATAGCTTTCAGGTATAGTCACTTGAGTCTTGAGTTTGCCCTTGTTTGCAGCGAGGGGTAAAGGGGGAAAAGCATCAGTGCACATGCCCGACCACTTTGATTTCAGTACTACAAACTTAACAACTTATACCATACCCAGACCATATATAGTATATCGCGGAACCTTTTGTAGGTTAACTGTTAGTTACAGATATGTCGGTTTCTCGAAAACGTAGTCAAACTATTCACAGTGTTGAACGAAATCTAATATGAAATGTAATAATATGCTATGAAGTTGAAGCTAAACAAAAATGCCAATTCGTGCCTCTTAACAAAAGCCGAGAGCGAGCGGCTAACTACTGTGATGTTTCTCTTTTCACAATTTGAAAAATAATGAAGGAAATTAAGGACGTGAAGAAACTATTCTTCAATTTTTGTTGACAGCTGGTAAAAAAAAAACCGTTAGGTAGAAACTAGAGAGACTGATAATGAAAACTCCGGTGACAGCAGTAGTAAAGAAGGCGATTCATTTGTAATTACAGTAAATCAAATATTTCTAGTCATTTAATTAAGCTACTTATAGGCAATATTACAGGTCATATTTATTTCTTATAAGATTTATGAAGAAAACATTTTCTCGAAATAAACCACAGCTTACAAAATGTTAGTAGAAACTTAATGGTAGTGAAATGTACGAGTAGTGTCTTACTGTTGAGGTTGGCAGCACTGTAAATATATAATTTCCCTTCATCACAGCCCACACAAACGCAAAAGGCAAACTCGTGACTTCAGTATCTATAGTTAACCTTTTCGTATCCTTTAGGAGCAAATGGTCAAAATTTGAATGGTTTCCTTACTAAAATGTATTAATAAAAATCTGGTGTAAAACACTCACACAACTTTCTCTTGCCAATGCAAATGATTAATAATATACCTAACATTATTAATAAAATATTAGAAATAAACAAAAACTAACCTCAAAAACATAACCTTATTTTAATCACGAGTGAATGACGCAAAATGACAATCGAACTCAGTTTGGCTTAAAAATACGGAAAATCACGCTTTCACGCTAAACTAGGCTCTGTAGAGAAAAATGCTCTAAACAAAAGTTGTAGATCTTTTAATTTTCTATAACTTTTATTATATTTATACACTTTTGTCGTAAAATGCATACTAAGACCGAAATGTTAAAAAAATCGATTTTTCTCACGTTTTCGTGAGAAAAAAACAGAAAATCGCAAATTACCGCTAAACTAAGCGTTATACAAAAAAATGCTTGAAACAGAAGTTGTAGGTTTTTAAATTCTCTACAACTTTTATTATATAAGTTTTTGCGCTGAAATTTATATTAAAGCCGTAATCTTAAAAAAACAACGTTTTTACGTGAAAACAGCCTCACCGAGAATTTCAGCAAACATGGCGCCTACCCTATCTTGTAGAGAATAAAAAATTGAGTAAAATAGGCGATTTTAAAAAAAATCGTAGGACCAGTTTTTGAGAAAATCGCAAAAAACTGAAAAATTATACGAATAAACTACTACTTCCGGTTGACCGATTTTGATGAAAATGTTCGTGTCGCGTCCGGTAGTGGTATGTAACTTAAGTTTCAAGTTTCAAGTTCGTACGATGTTCCGTTCTTGAGATATTCTGTTCACACACACACACACAGACCAATCGCTAAAAACATGTTTTTTGGGTTCAGGGGGTCTGAAAACGTATAGATCCGGTGAAAACTCGATTTCGAAAAATCGACATGAAAACAATACTTTCCTTCCTATATATTCATGTAGGCAAGAGAAAGTAAAAATTTACATCTGAACTGAAGTTGACCATCTCTCTCTGGGTTTGTACCATACAATATGTCAAAAATTTGTCTTTCGTACAGATATTTACAGAATTTTTTGTTATTTTTGTTTCAGGTGATGTTTAAAGATAAAAGTGAATATCCAACATTAACAAGGATGTCTTATTGTCAATGCAGACTGAAGTTAGTGTTTTCAAGTATATTTCGACAATTTAATTGGAATCATGTAGCACTTATTTTGGACAGATCCGATTTATTTTCATTAACTGTTGGTCAGTAATTATTCTATGTTGTTAAATATGATGTTGTTGTTTAGGTCAACAGCCGAAAGGCTGGTTTGAACCTCTAGAGGTTTTACTAAGTAAAAACGAGCAGTAAGGTGGTTTACCATTGCCTTCCTCACTGAGTTGAAAGTGTATGCTTATCAGCATGCCAGGCCCTCCGAAAAGCACTCACTTTCCACCCTGCAAATGACACCTTCACTTCATTCACCACAGGGTCTGGCTGCATAGTGAAATTCATTACTCTCAGAGGAAATAACTCTGACTAGTGTCTTTTACACCTCTACCTCTTCTGTTCTTAAATAGTTCAGTCATATAAGTGGCTGACTATGTGATAAGAAACAGAACTATTTTTTTAGCCCTGGACCAAACAGATAGAGTGCAATTAAAATAACACTCCACCTGCCCGTTTTGGGCATTTAAATATGATAAATATTATAATACATAATGGTTTTTCATAATGTGTATGCCCCACGTTTGATTCCTGGTGAATTTTTACTTTCTCTTGCCTATATGAATATATAGGAAGGAAAGTATTGTTTTCATGTCAATTTTTCAAAATCGAGTTTTCACTGGATCTACACATTTTCAGACCTCCTGAACCCAAAAAAACATGTTTTTAGCGATTGGTCTGTCTGTGTGTGTGTGTGTCTATAAAATATCTCAAGAACGGAACATCGTACGAACTTGAAACTTGAAACTTAAGTTAGATACCACTACCGGACCAGACACAAACATTTTCATCAAAATCGGTCAACTGGAAGTAGTAGTTTATTCGTATAATTTTTCACTTTTTTGCGATTTTCTCAAAGACTGGTCCTACGATTTTTTTTTAAATCGCCTGATTTACTACATTTTTTATGCTCTACAAGATAGGGTAGGCGCCATGTTTTCTGAAATTCTTGGTGAGGCTGTTTTCGCGTAAAAGAATTGGTTTTTTTTAAAATTGCGGCTTTAATATGCATTTCAGCGCAAAAATGTATATAATAAAATTTGTAGAGAATTTAAAGTCCTACAACTTTTATTTCAAAATTTTTTTTGTATAACGCTTAGTTTAGCGGCAATTAGTGATTTTCTGTTTTTTTTCTCATGAAAACGTGTGAAAAATGTATTTTTTTAAGATTTCGGCCTTAGTATCCATTTTACAACAAAAGTGTATATAATCAAATTTATAGAAAATTAAAAGATCTACAACTTTTATTTAGCGCATTTTTAGTTTAGCGTGAAAGAGTGATTTTTTTGTATTTTTAAGCTAAACTGAGGTTGATTTTCAGTTTGCGTCTTTCACTCATTTTTAAAATTAAGTTATGTTATTAAAGTTAGTTTTTTGTTTATTTCTAATGTTTTATTAATAATGTTAGGTTTATTGTAAATTTTTGCATTGGCAAGAGAAAGTTGTGTGAGTGTTTCACACCAGATTTTTTTATTTTTACACAACCTATTTTCATGTATCACTCTTCGCGGTCAGATGTAAAACCAGCTAAATACCTTGTATATGAGGTGTGGCTATTAAATAACGAGACTGACGTAAAAAATTTATTTTTAATTTTATACATAATCACTTATTGTCACCTTCAATATACACTCCTTCTCTATCCCTACAAAGCTCCATGCTAATTTTCCATGGTTGGAAACAGTGCTGGAAGTCATCTTCTATCAACTCCTTTAGAACACGTACCACGTTCTCTTTTACAGCTTCCACAGACTCAAATCTTGTCCCTTTTAATGCAGATTTCACCTTAGGGAACAGGTAAAAGATAATAACATGTGATGAAACGTGGTTTTTTACTTATGATTCGGAAACAAAGCACCAATCCATGCACTGGAAGAGCCAAACTTCACCAAGAGCAAAAAAAGCTCGAATGAGCAAGTCAAAATTTAAAGGAATGATGATTGTTTTTTTTATATCCATGGGATTGTGTACCTTCACTGGGTTCCTGAAGGTCAAACAATTAATCAATATTACTACCTTGAGGTACTTTCTAAACTATGTCAAAGAGTAAGGAAAAAACACCCCAAAATGTGGAAGGACAAATCATGGGTTCTCCACCAAGACAATACGCCAGTTCATTCCGCGTTATCTGTCAAGAGGTTCCTAGCCAAGGACAGCACCTCAGTGTTAGAACATCCACCTTATTTAACAGATCTTGCACCATGTGACTTCTACCTGTTCCCTAAGGTGAATTCTGCATTAAAAGGGACAAGATTTGAGTCTGTGGAAGCTGTAAAAGAGAAAGCGGCATGTGTCCTGAAGGAGCTGACAGAAGATAACTTCCAGCACTGTTTTCAACAATGGAAAATTCGCATGGAGCGTTTTAGGGATAGAGAAGGAGTGTATATTGAAGGTGACAATAAGTGATTATTTGTAAATAAAAATAAAATGTTTTACAACGTCAGTCTTGTTATTTAATAGCCACATCTCGTATACACTTTATCTACAAGTATAGTGGTTATTTAATAAACGTAATGCACTATAATAAATTAAATGAAACCACGTAAAGTATTTACGCATAGAAACATTTTTATATATTGCTAAAAAGAGTTCCTGAACATGAAAAAATTAAAAAAATAGAAATGATGGTTAATAAAATATAAGCCTCGTAAAAGTTTATTCATCTTAGTATTGCCGATCTGTTCAACTGTAAGATGTAAGCCATAAATGAAATATTTTTTTTTAAATATCAATTCTAACTGAAATAGTATTTAAATACATAGGTACAGTATGTAAAATCAATTGACAGAATAGCTAAACGCATAACATTATAATGTAGGGCTAATTTTATCTGCTGTGTTATATAATGTTGGTTTGTTAATTCTTTCATGATGTAGTTATATTAAAATGGAAATGTTTGTATGAACTACATATGATATTGCATGACACCCATCTTTTACGATATGAACATACATAGTTTAATAATTACTTCATTGAAAATTAATGCTTATATGATCTAATTTCATAAAATATCAGCACAGAAAATCACCATTATTAAACTAATTAAAGAAAAGTGTAGAAACATGTAGGTAATAATATGATGTGATAGAAAGGCAAATAATTTCCAGACCTAATCAAGAAAATGGATTAGGCATAGAAGCCAGTTCTTCTGAACTCCACACCAATGAGCCATATTTAAACATGTTATAATTTTCAGATTTAAATCCAGGAAATATAGTATGGTTCCTCTTTGTAATCTAGTACGTTACCACTATACCATGAAGGTGGCCAAGGAAAATATTTTTTAAATTAATATAACAATTTTTTTTACGTCTGACTGTTTTGCAATTCCTGCTAATGCAGACAATGGCGAATGTTGATTATGAAAAAATGCCAGACCTGATCCGTAATTGAACCTGGGACCCCGACATAGAAGCCAGTTGCGCTAACCACTACGCCAACGAGCCAGCCAATCAAAGTGTTATATAGTTTATGGTAATTAAAGTAATGTCATTTAAAGACCTAATTAGAATAAAGTGCCATTTTTACTTCATTTTTTACTTTCTCTTGCCGTATATGAATGTATAGGGAAGGAAATTATTGTTTTCTTGATTTTTTACTGGAAATACACATTTTCAGGCACCCTGAATTTTTTTTTTAGCTTTTATTTGTTATCGGGAACTGTACACTATTGACAACTACCCAATTTGATCGCTGCTTTTCTGAAATGAATTAGGCATGAGTTTGAACAGAGACTCTCAGTAGAGTTTGTTCATAGATGTCTGTCAGCTGGCCACCATACCAAGTGCTTTTGCAACCGGTGTTACTTAACAAATAATAGCGACTTTCTACCAGCTGACTGACTGGGCTGGCTCGGAGGCCTCCCCTGAATTTAAACAATGTTTTTAGTGATTGGCCTGTATGTAAACAAAGTATCTCAAGAGCAGAATAGTGTGCAAGGTGCGCTCTCGTAAAAAATGTTTTTTTTTAAGATTGCGGCCTTAATTTGATAAATTCCTTGCATAAAATAATACTTTGTATGACTAGAATATTTACAGTGAATACCAATATTTTGTTCTTATACAGTATTGGTACAGAAATAAGAGGTAGATGAAAAATAATTTCAATTTTTTACGTAAGCAATTACTTTAAAATTACCAAAACAGCATTCATCTTACTTATAATGGGTGAGGCAGTGAATCGGGCGATTTGGCAACACTGTATACAGTCTCCTGTAGTGTGGCTAGGAGAATGAGACTACCGCCATCTTGAAGGGTCTGTTTTACCATTTAGTTTCAATGGAGTCGTGGAGTGGTGCACAACGAGCATACGCTGTTAAAGCGTATTATAAAAATAATGATAGTTACGTGTTCGCGCAGTGCGCATTTCGTAATTATTTCAATATTCCGCGTAATGATTCGATACCTTCAGCCCATGCAATAAAAATATAGGTTAAAAACTTTGAAGAAACAGGTTCAACACTGAAGACACAAACTAGAAGCATAAAAAGTGTCCGTACACCAGAAAACGTTGACAAGGTGCTGGCGGCTGTGTTAAGAAGTCCTACACATTCAGCTCGACGGCATGCAATATCACTTGGCATTTCTAATCGCAGTGTGAGGAGGATTTTACACAAAGATCTACAGTTCCATCCGTTTAAAATTCAGTTAGTGCATGCTTTGAATAATGTTGATCATGCATCCTGACTTGCTTTTTGTAATCGATTATTGGACATGATGAATGACAACGCAGATCTTCTCAACAATCTTTGGATGAGTGATGAAGCTCTCTTCCATCTTTCGAGTTTCGTGAATAAGCAGAATTTTAGATATTGTTCGCGCGAAAATCCACAAAAAATACACGAAAAGCCGCTTCACAGTATTAAATTGACAGTTTGGTGTGCAATATCAACACAGGCCACCAATATCATAGGACCATATTTTTTTGAGGATGACAATAAATGTATAGTTACAGTGAATACACAGCGCTATGTTAACATGTTGGAAAACTGTCTTCAACCGGAATTAGTTCGTAATCCGGCTTGCCAAAACATGTTTTTTTCAACAAGACGGTGCTACCTGTCACACATCCAGGGCTTCAATTAATGTTTTGCGACGCTTGTTTCCCAATCAGGTCATTTCTAAGAACGGAGACATTTCATGGCCAGCCAGATCATCAGATCTCTCTGCATGTGATTACTTTCTATGGGGACACTTAAAATCACGTGTTTTTCAATCTCCACCACCTTGACAGGTACAGGAACTTAAAGAACGGATACGTGAAGAAGTGGCACGAACTCCTACAGCCACATTACGAAATGTGATGAATAACCTTCGTGCACGAGTTCAGGAATGTGTGCGACAAACTGGAAGACATCTTTATGATATGATTTTCAAGTAATTTATAAAAAATTGTAAATATGTAAGTATTACTTCTTGGTATATTCTAAATTAATTAAACTATATTTTTTAACTTCCTCATGGAGTTTTCATAATCGCTCGATTCACTGCCTCACCCGTTATTATCTTGCTTTCAAAATTAGTGGATAATTTAGACATACCTGAAGAATTAAAGTTGATAAAAATAGTTAACAATCTTTCTAAAGTTTTTTTTATTTTTACAGGTAAAAATTTAGAAACTGGCCTAAGAAAATTTGGTGTTTTGAAATTTGTTCGAGAGTTGGATGGTAATGAAGAAGAAGATTTAGATAAATATTTAAGGGATGCAAGTATGTATGCTAGAGGTAAGTTGCCCAATATTAATATCACTGGAAACATTCTATAACTTAATGGTGATTTAATTTTTTAAATCTTGTTTGTTGTTTAGGTCATCAGCCGAAAGGCTGGTTTGAACCTCTAGAGGCTTTACTAAGTAAAACATGTACAGTTCAGCCGTTCTTAGTTTGCACCTACTGTCAACAAACAAAAGCCACCTATTACAGGGTGTATGCTAGAGTCTGCGACTTTACGGATGTCGTATTCCTATTAAGTTAACAATTTTTTTAATTATAAGTAATTAAAGTACTAAAACCATCAGTCATGATATGATGTAGGCCTAACAATTTCATTTAAAAAAATACTTTTAAAAGTATTTTGTATTTAAATACTTTTGAAAGTATTTTGTTGTTACTTTTTAATCAGCGTGTACACATTTTGATATAATGCGCATGCTCAGTGATGTCATTATTTGTTTACATTGGGAGAAAACTAAGAGAGGCTGGACTATAGTGAGAAGAGTTTACATATGCCTTCTTCACTGAGTGGGAAAGTATCCTTATCAGCATGCCAGGTCCTCTGAAAAGTACTTACTTTTCATCGTGCAAATGACACCTTCACTTCTTTCACCACAAGGTCTGGCTGTATAATGAAATTCATTACTCTCAGAGGAGATAATTCTTGACTAAGTGTCTTTAAACCTCTACTTTTCTGTTCTTAAATGCTTCAGTCATATAATTACCACCATGTGATAAGAAACCAAACTATTTTTTATAACCCTGGAACTAGCGGATCAAGTGCAAATAATTAAACACTCCTTCACCCGTTATGGGCAACTGTTATATTTATGTGATCTGTTCTACTGAAGTTTTAAGAAGTTAGCCCCCTTCTGAATAAACGTATCACTTTTATACCTTCACAAGTATGTAACTGACAGAAAAAGATAGTGTGGGTTAACCAGTAAGAACACATTAATCAAATACGAATAAAAATATAGAAGAATATTTTTTGATATTTCAGTAGTAATAGTTGTGAATATTTAAATACTCAGAACAGAAAAAAAATAAAGATTGTTTGAAAGAACTAAAATAATTTAATAATTTTCAATTTTTATTATTTGCTTTAACCCTTTATAGAGCAATAGTACGGGGAAAAATATACATGTGTTAAAATGTTAAATTTTGTTTTATAGGGACTTGAATAATGTATTTCTAGTGCCAGATCAAGATATTAAGCCCTAGTAAATATACTTACCAAGGAAGTTTATTGAAATGGAAATTTAATGGTAAAATGGGAACTTTATATTAGCATGATGAATGCTTGCTTTCCCATAAAAATCTCAAATTTTCTAAGCACTGTACAAAAGTAACAAGAAAACAACACGGTAGCGTACGCTGGTATGAATCCTTACCACAATCATGTAACTCATGAGGCAAATGGTCGCTGCGCACTAATTTCAAAATGTGGATAGCCTACTTAACAAGAGAATATCTATAAAGCCATAAAATGCCAATAGGGTTCAACTGCATAGCTTATTATTTAAAAAAATCAACCTTATTGCCAGTGGTAAGTACGAGGGGGTACCCAAAAGAAACCGGAATTATTTTTTAAAACTATTTATTTTTAATTTTTTTACAAAAGAACCTTATCCCCTTCAAAATACTCTCCATTACAACTAATAAATTTGTCCCACCGGTGCTTCCACTGTTCAAAACATTTTTTGTACTCCTCTTCAGTGATGGCTGCCAGCTCATCCGTCGTTTTTTTCTTGACATCATCAACGTTGTTAAATCGGAGACCTTTCATGCCCCTTTTCATGCGTGGGAACAAGAAAAAATCACACGGAGCCAGATCGGGTGAGTACGGTGCGTGTGGTAGCAAAACCATGCCGTTTTTCGCCAAAAACTGGGTAACCGAGATTGCCGTGTGTGCAGGCGCTTTGTCGTGGTGGAAAAACCAGTCCCCTGTCTGCCACAAATTAGATCTTTTACGACGAATGCTGTTTCGTAGTCTTCTTAACACTTCAAGATAAAAATCTTGATTTACCGTCTGGCCTGGTGGAACGAACTCTGAATGGACAATTCCCCTCACATCAAAAAAACAAATCAGCATTGTTTTGATGTTCGATCTGACTTGACGACTTTTTTTTGGTCGGGGTGATAATGAAGTCTTCCATTGACTGGATTGTTGTTTGGTTTCTGGGTCGTACCCATAGCACCAAGACTCGTCACCCGTAATGATCTTTGACATGAAATCTGGATCAGTTTCAAGCTGTTGTTTCAAATCACTACACGTTTCAATTCGACGTTCCTTTTGAGTGTCTGTCAGAACCCGAGGCACAAACTTGGCAGCGACTCTTTTCATTGTCAAGTCTTCTGTTAAAATGCGTTGGACTGAGCTCCAAGATAACCCACTAACCTGTGATATTTGGTCAATGGTCTGTCGTCGGTCTGTTCGTACAATTTCTTTCACTTTCACAACATTTTCGTCTGTTCGGGAAGTCGACGGTCGTCCAGAACGAGGTTTGTTCTCAATCGACATGTCGCCATTTTTAAAGCGCAAAAACCACTCGTACACTTGGGTTTTTCCAATAGCGTCGTCTTTGTAAGCTGTGTTCAACATTACAACTGTTTCCGCGGCGTTTTTACCGAGCAAGAAGCAAAATTTCACAGCCGCACGTTGTTCATTAAAACTTGTCATCATGAAAAACGATACGAGCACAAAACAGCACTAGCGAGAACAATCACTGCACAACAGAACAAGCTAGATCAACGAACAAAATGGCATTGAACTGGCAATGAGTAGCGCTACAAGCAGCCTAGTGGCGGGAATTTGCACTGCACAAGCTCCGCCCACAGCAAAGCTATTCCGGATACTTTTGGGTACCCCTCGTATACTTACCACAGACCTTATAAAGGGTTAACGAATGTCGTACTGATAATTTGTCTGTTTTTAATGTTTTATTAAAGTGGTCATTTTGAGTGTAAGAGGAGTACTAGTGAGAAAATTCATGTTAATTGCTCATCAGCTTGGAATGACGAGAGGTGATTGGACTTTTCTAGATGTTGAAATTGTGCAGGTAATTATATATTTTTAAATTGTTTTTTTAGAATTATAAATAGGCCTATTACGTATATTGTTAAGAAGTGTTGGTGCTACTATAGTACTGCCCTACTAAGCCAAAAAGCCGTAACTGCAAAAAAATTAAATTTGAGTTTTGAATTGTTTCTTATGTTTAAAAGTATGAGAAATCCAAAAAACTAACCCAAAATACCGTATCTACAACCTTATACGAGATATAAAGGTTACCCAAAAAAGGGGTAATTGCAGTTATCCCTTTTTGGCTTCTTACAACATGAATGCCTTAACTGTATCTGCATAAATTTTAATAAAAATAGCATTTAGGAAAAAACTGAAATATTTTTCTGATTCTTTGGCGTAAAATATGCATAAAACAGTAGGAAGTCGGATAACCTGCATATTTTTAACAAGTGGCTTAGGCCAAAATGCAAAATACTCATTTCTCGCATATCATACTCCATGCAGTTACGGCTTTTTGGCTTAGCAGGGCAGAGTACGTGATCTACCCCATTATGTTTAGTGAAATTTGTGTTTCTTGATGTGGCTGCACTGTCCACTAGCTTATTTGGCGCATACAATAATTTACAATAGCAAATAATACTATAAATTAATAAATCTTTATAATGCATCCTGCAGTTTGAAATTATTTCTATTTTATATAATGAATTTATATAATAATTTCACTAACCTTCTTTTTAAACTGCATCACCTTTATTTTTATTCTTACTTAAACGTGTTTCGGTGGATCCACCATCATCAGAGTGAAAAAATAATTGAAACTAAAAAAATTTTTATCTCACTAATTTAAAATTTATAGATGATACATCTAAAACTCAGTTTTATTCAAATGACTGAAGATGTATCATTTTATCTACGAAAAAGTTATATTTGCATCCTTATCGCGTTGGTGTAACTCATGAACTGAAAGCTACATTTTTTTTTTTTTTTTTTTTTTTTGTTTAACGTCCGACTGTTCTGCAATTACTGCTAATGCAGACGGTGAAGGGTGAAATGATATTTTGTAACGTATGAAAAAATGCCATGCCTGAATGGGATTCGAACCCAAGACCGCATGATGAGAGGCGAGCACGTTACCAACTGCGCCAATGCGGCCGGCAAAGCTACAGACCATCAGGAATGATTACAGTATTGTCGGTGGTTTTGATCTTTGGTTGAAGAAAATGGTATTTAAATTGTTGGATCATTTTTATTTTAGTGATTAGGCTTGGTTTCATTTATATGGCTATGTGAATAGTCAGCTGTAGAATATGGAGTGCAACAAATCCTCATGCTTTCCATGAAAAAGCATTGCACTCACATAAAATTGGTGTTTGGTGTGCAATTTCCCGCTGCCGTATAATAGGGCCGTTATTTTTTGACAGTCTGTAGACAGTGTAGCTTATAGTGATTTAATCCAACAGTTCATTTCATTGTTGAATTTGGACGACCGAAATTGTTGGTTTCAACAGGACAACGCTAAATGTCATACTGCAAATAAAACGCTAGCAATGCTATGGGAATTTTTTAATCACCGCTTAGTATCAAAAGATTTGTGACCTCTGAGATCCCCAGATCTTACACCAGCAGACTTTTGCTATGGGCTTCTTTAAAAGATGAAGTTTACAAAAACAACCCTCATACGATTGATGAATTAAAAACTAACACTACAAGTGCAATTTCAAGCATTAGTGAGCAGACGTTAAGAAAAGTTGCTGCAAATGTCATTAAACGAATTCGTATCTGTATTGAAGTTGCAGGAAATCACTTCGAACATCTACTGTAAACATAAAAGGTTAAATTCATTGTAATTTGCTATTCATTTGTAAAATAATAATTTAGATTAATTAATCATTTGTAAAATACGGAAAATAAAAATATGCCGTAGATTGTGGCTTTTAACATAGGGTTGCGTTCTTAATAAAACACCGTGTACTTTATGTCCTTTTACTACTAACAAAACTAAGTCATGCAAGTGTTTTAAGAAAAATAAAACTGTTGATTTTTTAATTTCCTTATAAAATTTCCATAAAAGGAAATTAATAAATTAAAAAATTTGGAAAGCCATGTAATATTTATTGATCTTGAAAAAGCATTTGACACCGTACCTATACAAAGACTCTTTTCAATCCTAGATAAATTAAATGTCAATAAACACTACATATGTGCCATAAAGGAAATGTACACAGATCAAACAAATGTCATAAAAACTTCAAATAAAATATCAGTTCCCTTTGTAACAAATAAAGGGGTACGTCAAGGGTGTTGCCTATCACCAACCTTGTTCAAAATATATATTGAGGCCGCATTACATGAGTGGAAAAGGAAGTGTAGATACATGGGTATTAAGATAAATGATGATTACATGTATTCGCTGTTATTTGCTGATGACCAGGTAATAATGGCGGGAGATGATCACGATATTGAATACATGATGAGAAACCTGGCTGAGACTTATGAGCAAAATGGGATGAAGATTAACTACCAAAAAACCAAATATTTAGTGGTAGCAGGGCAGGCAAGAAATCTGCAGATATATGGACACACTATTCATGTATGTGATCAATATAAATACCTGGGAAGTGTAATAATGTCGGAAGGAAACTCTAGGAAAGAAATAACAAACAGGATTGGACAGGCTAGACAGGCAACACAAAAATTAAACCCGGTACTCTGGTCAAAAAGTATCAGGAATAGCACAAAAGTTTGTCTATATAATACTGTTGTGCAAAGTATTTTGACATATGGATCAGAAACCTGGGAGATGACCAAGAGAGATCAGCAGAAAATAAATGCGGTAGAAATGGACTTCTTACGCAGAAGTTGTCTGGTTTCTAGGGTAGACCGGGTTAGAAACACCGAAATTAGAGCTCGTACACAAAAACAAGACACCACAATGGAGGAAATCGAAAAACGACGTCTGGTATGGCTGGGACATGTGCAAAGAATGGGAGATGAGAGATGGCCAAAGAAAATAATAAACTGGACCCCTTGGGGACGAAATAAGCGTGGTAGACCACCTGAAGCATGGATAAAGCAAGTATATCGAAAGATATGCATGCTAGACAATTGGAGGGAGGAGACTGGATGGATAGAGAGGGGTGGCGTATGGGATGCGAGAGACGGCCAGAGCTGTAGAATAACTCGCTTGATATATATATATAAAACTGTTGATTACACTTTGTACTAATACTACCGCAGTTATTAGTGTAGCTTGATTGTTGTACTAATGTTTTCATTACAGGGACCATATTGGGGTGATCATGATTGGGAGGAAGGTGATAAAGATGACATTCATGCTCGTACTGCTTACGAGGCATTACTTCGTGTATCATTACTCCAACCATCTAATCCGAAATTTCAAGATTTTGCGGTAAAAGTACGTCATCGAGCCAAGCATGACTACAATTACACATTTTCTCCAACTGAGGAAGTATGTTCACTTTTATAAATTACGGTTGCCTTAATATTTTTGTAAGGTACCGATTAATATGGTACATTAGGTTAGTAATAATTATAGTTAAAATAGGTTTACTTTTAGGATATAAGCGAAGTGAGGAGTGGATGGGCAAGTGGACTCTGTGGAATGTGGGTGTGAGGGTTGATAGCAGGCAAAAAGAGAACAATGATATAACAGGTCTGCTATTCAACCCTTGCAGGTGTGTAGTAGGCCTACCGAGAATGCAGTGGGTAACAGACAGTTGTATAGTACGGGAGTGGACAAGCGTTGGGCGGTCAAGTGGGTGAACAGTTAGTTAGTCAAGTAGTGTTTAGAACAGTCGTGTGTATGGGTGTGTGACTTTTTTAGTGGTAAGGTTTAGATTAAGTGTGTAGTGCGTTAATAAAGACCGGTGGACAGGACCATATTGAGGTACTTACTAGATTATAACTTAGTGTTTAAGTTTGGTAATGGACAGAAACCACGTAGGCTAAAAGTAGTGTATAAATTAGATTTAGTGATTGGTTGTACGATCCTCTCCGTGGTCTGCCAGCTCCAACAGATACCGAGCCCGTTCGAGAAGCGCTACCCGCCTTGCAAAAGTTCGGGAAAGCCCTGAACTGAGGGCGAAAGCAGTTTGGGCTGGTATAGGTGGGGACCGGCCAACCAACATAGGTTTACGGGGTAGTTATAGGCTAGTAATAAGATCAATAGGTAAGCAGTTAAGTATTAGCGACGTAATTAATTTTTTAATTAAACGTAATATTAGTTGATAACCAGTGTAGTTATTTCACCCGGCCAGTCCCCTCTACATTTTAAACTTTCATTTTCTATTGGGAACTCTTTGTTATTGACAATAACTCAGTTTGGTCACTGCTTTTTCTCAATATTATCACTTGGAATAGACATGAATTTTAATTGGGATCTCTAGTGGAGTAATTTCGTTTTTTTGCATCCAGGAGGAAGACTCCAAAAGGGAGTATAGGACATGTCAAGATAAAACTGATAAACAAAAAGTCTATCACAATGATAAAATCATCACTTACCGCCAAAAATTTGTTTCTGCTACTGCTTACTTCCCCTTTGTACCCCTTTGCATCAAATAGCGCACAAAATTAAAAAATTAAACAATGATAAATTCATCACTTACCAATAATTTGTTACCGCTTCTGCTTAACTCAGTAGGCTTGTCATGAACCCCTTTGTATCAAATAGTACACAATATTTGTTTAATTAGAAGTTAAATACTTTTCAACCAAAAACTATTTAGAAAGGAACTCGTGCACACTGTAAAATGTTTCATCAATCAAGTATTGTTTTAGCTTGTTTTTTAAAATGACTTAAGTTGTCACAACTTTTTAAACCTTGTGGTAATTTATTGATGTATTTTCTACCTGCATAAGTTGGTTTTTGTTCAAACAATTTAGTGTCGTGATAAGCAACATAATAATCGATTCTATTATGGTTTTCAGTTGGCCACCATACAAAGTTGCTCACTCAGCCAGTCATACTTAACAATTAATAGCAACCATTTTTTTAGTATTTATATTTTAAGTTACATCAGCTGCTAGGGTATTAGCCAATACTTTGGGTTAAGGGGGGAGTCTACCCAGTTTTATCACTAAAAATTAAAAAATAATCAAAAAAATCTTTTTTGTTGATTATAAAACTTAGAATTTTCTTAATCCAGCTATATATTTTGTTTTTATGTACGATAACTATAAATTTGTAAAACATTATTTTACATAATCGGTGTAAGTGTATACGTGTAATTGTAAGTGAAACTTTACATTCAATTTTCTCGGCATTTAGTATTTCAGGTTTTCTTCATGATAAAATCCTTATAACTTTCTTTATATAAATGCTATCTTGATGATTTTTTTTCCACTGTATTCAGAATTTATTGCTCTTTTATTTGTAGGTTGGCCATGTTGAAACTTATTATAGGAGTTTTTAAAAAATAAAAAAATAATGACATTATCTGTATTTTTGGGGGAAAATAATTTTAAAAAATAATTTTCTCTCCATTGTAAAGTTAAATTTATAAATGGAACCTTCAAAAAATGAGAATAATTTTCTGATTATTTTGAAATAAAAACCAGGTCTGTACCTCTAAAATTAACTAAGTTATAAGCAAATAACGAATATATGATTTCCCCCCTTCCGCCCCTTATATTTGGGGTTGTAATGAACAAAATTAACATTTTTTTATATGAAAAAATTTAATGTTTATTCACTTGCAAAACAAACAGATTACTTATGTAAAGGGAATAAAACAAAACTTTTTTTATAGTAGACTCCTCCCTTAAGGAATAGTGGGTCTTAACTTCCCATAATTTTCTATACCCTGGTCAGAAATCAAATCCAGGACCTTATGTTCTGCAGAGTATTACACTAATGTTTTTGCCATTGCTGCAGTCTATAGCAACTTTGTACCAGGTGACTGACTGACGTAGCATAAAGGTCTCTTATTACAAATTAAAGAAAATTTTTGTAGGTAAGTTACTTTGTTTTTACTTAGCTGCCTAATTTTTGTGGTTTTATCTATATATGGTAAACTGTCTGACCATAACAGACAGGTGGAGTGTCAAATTATTTACACTCAATTTGTTCGTTGCAGGGCTAAAATAAATAGTTCTGTTTCTTATCACATGGTCAGCCAATTAAATGACTGGACCATTTAAGAACAGAAGAGGTAGTGGTGTAAAAGACACTAATCAGAGTTATCTCCTCTGAAAGTAATGAATTTCATTATACAGCCAGACCCTGTAGTGAATGAAGTGAAGGTATCATTTGCAGAGTGGAAAATATGTCCTTTTCAGAGGGCCCGGCATGCTGATAAGCATACTTTTCCACTCAGTGCGGAAGGCAATCGTAAACCACCTTATCCCTTGTTTTACTTAGTAAAACCTCTACAGGTTCAAACCAGCTTTTTGGCTGATTACCTAAACAACAACAACATGGTAAACTTGATACTGTTTTTAATTGTACGCCGGTCCGTAGTTCATATTTTGTCCACTATGCGCTGTGATGGGGGTTGCTGCTGCCGATAGAATGCGCCAGCGGTCATACCTCTCACAGCGCATGTACCAAGTGGCATCATATAGTATCTGCGACTGGCGAGGCAAGAGTTGAGGTGACAGTATCGATACTCTCCGTGTTGCGAGGAATCGATACGGGGAAGTGACAGCTCAACATTGAGTTTCATTCCAGTCATCTCTACCCCCCCTCCCTTACCCTCGCTTCACCGGCGACTGCTCCCCTTCGGAGGCAGCGGTATAAGGTGTACGCTGCGTCGGCGACGCGCTCCTATTAGATTAGGCAGCGGTACAGACGACCCCGATTTCACTTAACCGGTGACTGCTCCTCCTCGGAGGCAGCGGTGAAGGTGATCGCTGTGTCGGCGGCTGCTCTTAATCTTTTAGGCAGCGGCGAAGACGACTTCCCGTCCCCCCTTCGATGTTTTCATTTTACTTTTGAACTACGCCGCCGGAGGCCCGGCCGGTCTTATGTGCTCAAACGACTGCGCTACAAGAAGCCGGTGGCGACAAACTGTAATTATCAAAGTAAACTATTTTATATTCCTTTCTAAGGTTTTTATTTTACTATGTTTATTTATTTCACTTAAATTTTTAATACTTTTCATAGATCCTGCACATTATTTGAACGTAACAAAAAGTAGTCATGGTTTCTGTTGTAACAGTTCATTCTCTTTCTTGGGAGTTAAAATGGAATTTCTATTTTGCTATGTCCAACAGAAATATGGCATTATCATCAAACAATCTATATATGGCTGTAAACAATCAAAAATTTGTTTTTTTAAATTGTTTATCTCTGTGCAAACATGAAGTGAACGTACATAAAAGTACAAAATTGCAACATAACTATTCATGAAAGATTATACTGTATAGTGTTACTATTTCAAATATTTATGTCATGTGGATAGAAGACAAGTGAGACATGCAAAGCAATTTTAACCCGGTCACTCATTTTTGGAATTCCTTGAAAGATGTGCAAAAAACCAGTACAATAAACAAGTAGACCCACCGGGTTGGTCTAGAGGTAAAGTCGTCGCCAAAATCAGCTGATTTTCGGAGACGAAGGTTCCTGGTTTAAATCCTAGTAAAGGTAGTTACTTTTATACGGATTTGAATACTAGACAGTGGTTACTGGTGTACTTTGATGGTTGGGGTTCAATTAACCATACTCTCTCAGGAATGGTCGGCCTGTGTCTGTACAAGACTACACCTCATTTACACGTCATATACATCCTAATCTCATTGGGTCATGGGGTTGCTTATTGTTTTACATTGAACAGATTGCAACGTACACAAATTAGGAATAAAAAAAATAAATAAATAAATAAACCAGTGCAATAAAATTTGTTCGAGGCTTTAAGTGTAAGGCTAAATTCTACATAACAATGAATTATGGACGAAACTAATACTTAATGTAAAGTAGTGGGGATATTTAAAAAAATTTTCGCGCATCACAGGACTCAGGAATGCCTGTTAGATGTCTACAAATTTTTATAAATGTTAGTTCCATTGAAGAAATAGATATTAAATTTATAATATTGACTCATTTGGTCTTTTCCATAAAACAAAAGCTTTTCAGAACTAGTTAAAAATTCCACTTATCTTTACTACATTCAAGAATTTGGAAACAAAATAAGTAATCAAATATTTCTACAACACTTTTGTTGTTAGAATTATAGGTCACCAACAAAAAGAATGTGAGACAGTCTGTTCTAGATTTTCACTACAGATCTTTCAGAAAACATTACTTCTTTTAAAGAAATTCTACTCACTTTCAAATCATAAAATAAAGCAGTTACAAATGAGTACTATAAATAAATATAAATTCAGAACTACAAATTTAAGAATACAAATGATTATATTTATATGCATAATAATATGACTCATTGAATACCAGGCGTTGATTTTTTTTTGGGACTAAGCACTCGTAAGGACTTGAGTCACTGTCAAGCGAAAATGCTAGTAGTTTGGCTAAGGTCAACCAGTTTCTCCCACTCGCTGCTTCGCATTCTTTTCATCCGCATCTAATTGTATAAAACGTAAGTGAATTTCTATTTTTAAGTCACAGAAATTATATACAGGGTGATTCACGAAGATATGCAGAAACTTTGGAAGCTCATTGTACATGTAAAAATAATGAAAAAAGTTTATATAAACATGGGTCCGGAAATGCTTCGTTTCCGAGTTACGGCTAGCGAAAGTTTCGCCTGGATTTCAGCTCACCAGGTGAAATGAGGTCTTCCTGGAATTCTGGTAAGGTAGATTTACGGGCGAATTCAATCATTTCTTAGGGTTTTTGATCTGATAAATTGAATAAAACAGGTCCCAGAACTGTAAGTTAAATAGTTTTTGAGAAAACCAGTGTCAAATGCAAAAAATGGAGTGAAAAGACATTTTTTCATCTTTGGGCAAGAATAACTTTGTTATTTCACCAAGAAACAGTTAAAATTTTTGAATAAAACATGTAGAAAATTTTATTCTGAACAAACCGGTTTAATTAAGTACACAGAAAGCGAATAGACGTTTGATTAAATGAATTTTTATTCATAAGAGTACAAAGTAAAATTAACCGGAAAAACTAAGATGGAAAAATTTGTTTTTTTTCACTCCATTTTTTGCATTTGACACTGGTTTTCTCAAAAACTATTCGCTTTCTGTGTACTTAATTTACACCGGTTTGTTCAGAATAAAATTTTCTACATGTTTTATTCAAAAATTTTAACTGTTTCTTGGTGAAATAACAAAGTTATTCTTGCCCAAAGATGAAAAAATGTCTTTTTCACTCCATTTTTTGCATTTGACACTGGTTTTCTCAAAAACTATTTAACTTACAGTTCTGGGACCTGTTTTATTCAATTTATCAGATCAAAAACCCTAAGAAATGATTGAATTCGCCCGTAAATCTACCTTACCAGAATTCCAGGAAGACCTCATTTCACCTTATGAGCTGAAATCCAGGCGAAACTTTCGCTAGCCGTAACTCGGAAACGAAGCATTTCCGGACCCATGTTTATATAAACTTTTTTCATTATTTTTACATGTACAATGAGCTCCCAAAGTTTCTGCATATCTTCATGAATCACCCTGTATAATAAAAATAAAATGTATTGCAATTAAATAAAGATCCTTTGACAAAAGAAAAATTAAAGAAAATGAAAATGAAAATGAAAATGATGATTGAAGAAAATGAAGGAATACTGGGCGAAGAGGAAAGCACAGAAGAAAAACTGAGAAATCGCGGTCCTTTGTAGGCCATAACGTAAATAATAATAATAATAAAGATCCTTTGCTCAATGTATATGGTTGTTTTAGGTTAACTTCTTTGTGGGTGCCTTTTATGACGGAGTGTATTTGTTGGGGATGGCACTGAATGAAACATTAACTGAAGGAAAAGATATAAGAGATGGTGTAGCAATTACAAGACGTATGTGGAGTCGTAACTTTCATGGTAAGCAATAAAATTTTTGTTCTTTTGCTCATTTTTCCCCTGAAGTAAGTTGTATTTTCCCTTCTCATCTCATAACTCAACTATTGCAGTTGGACCTCAAAATCGTTTGATATGACCACATTTTGAATTTCTCCAATCTGTCATTAATGTTTTTCTTAAAGTTCCAGGCCTCCATCCTGTAAAAGTAATACTGAGAAAATATAATTTCTAAGAAAACAAATTCTTGACTATAATGTAAGGTTTCTGTTACACACTTACTATTTTCATTCTTTTGAAACAGTTCTTGCTTGCCCAATTCGAGCTTCGATTTCTTTAGTACAGCCACTATTTTCATTGACAGTATTGTTTCCATATATTTTTAATATTACAAACTCATAAGGCAGTTTTACCTGAGGTTTTGAAACTATACTGTTGGTCTGTAACACATTAGAGGTGATGGGAACAAAATCCTGACATCATTTTGAGGATTTTGTTGAAGCAAGAAGTATCTTAGATTGACTCTGGCCTTAATGACTTTGCATATTCAATCTATCCGTAAAATGGGGATCTTTAACACTTTATAGGGCAGTACTACGGGGAAAAATATAGGGCTACATGTTGTAAAATGTTAAATTTTACTTTACAGAGACTTGAATAATGTATTTCTAGTGCCAGAACAGTAAGATATTTTTTTTTATGTTAAGCCTTTATTTAAAGAACATATTAGAACTTTATTTAAAGAACAATAAAGAACATTTATTGAAATGGGAATCACATAAAGTTTAGTGGTAAGTAAGAATACTTATTAAAACAACTTGTAGTACTATATAATAAAAAAAGTGTGAAATAACTAATCTTAACTTTGTATTAGCATGCAAGCTTGATTTCCCGTAAAAACTCTAATTTTCTAAGCACTGTACAAAAGTAACGACAAAACAACACGGTAGCATACGCTGGTATGAATCCTTACCACATTCGTTCAACTCACGAATCAAATGGTCGCTGCACACTAATTTCAAAATTCAGATTGCCTACTTACCAGAGAACATCTATAAAATCATAAAATACCAATAAGGTTCAACTGCATAGCTTATTCTTAAATAACATTTACCTTATTGCCATTGGTAAGTATACTTACCAAAGACCTATAAAGGGTTAACCTTTTCGCTGCCACCATTATTTTCGTTACATGATTTCATGTGCCGATTTATGTTTTACCATTTTTTATTGTATTACTGTAAATATACGTACAAAGTCCAAGATTTTTACCAAAACAGTAATTTACTAAAAAAAAAAGAAGAATAGAATGTTTACTGTGTGCCGAGGTCAAAATAGTAACGATAGGTTCACTGTTGGCTTTTAAAAAGAGATATGAGAGCGCGCTAGGCAGACCCGAAGCATATACGGAGCCGGCACAGGGAAAATACCCGACTCCAAAGTGTGTTCGGACCCGGCAGTGAAAGGGTTTATGAGACCAAATATTTAAGTTATAAGGAGTGAAGCAAGAAACATTCTTCTATATTGTCCTTGCTTGAAAAAGCCTTTGTTGGTTAAAGGATTGAAAGTACCAAAACTTTTGTAAGTAAGTTACGTGATAATAAATTAATATTAATTTGTTATATTCACATGACTTTCATTTTTGTTTTTCATATTAAATTAATAGGAATAACAGGTAATGTGAGAATAGATGAAAATGGTGATAGGGATGCAGATTATGCCGTCTTAGATTTAGATCCGATAACTGGAAAATTTGAAGTGATCGCGCATTATTATGGTATGAATCGTTTGTATAAACCAGTGCAAGGTAAGAGGATTCATTGGCCTGGAGGAAAAAATGGGCCACCAGCAGATGTACCGCCTTGTGGATTTATGGACAATGACCCATCTTGTGCTACCAATGGTATGTATGAATTAACAAAATTAAAACAATAATTTTAAAATATTTCAGTGTAATACGAAGGGAGTCCAGAAAGTCTGTCACGTTTTGATGTAAAAAAAAAACTAAGTACAAGAAAAAAATTTTATTATATACATTTGAAAGTGCAACTAAAATGCTGTTTTTCTACATAATCTCCAAACAAATTAAGACACTTATCATATCGGTGAACTAATTTTGAAATGCCGGCGTCATAAAAGTCTACCGCCTGTGATTTTAACCAGTTAGTCACACCCTCCTGCAGCTCCGCGTCGTCGTCAAAGCGCTGCGTCGCAAGCCATGTCTTCATTGTCAGGAACAAGCGATAATCGCTGGGTACGAGGTCCGGACTGTATGTGGCGGATGTGGGAAAACCTCCCATTTGAAAGCATCCAGGACTTCTCGTGTTCGATTTGCCGTGTGTGGTCGGGCGTTGTCATGGAAAAAGAGAATTTTTCCAGTCAACTTTCCTCTGCGCTTGTTTTGGAACGCTCTTCTTAACTTTTCAAGTGTTTCACAATACCTTGCAGAGGTTATTGTTGTGGCATGTTCCAAGAAATCGATAAGAAGAATTACCGACCGTACTTCACAACTGGCGGGATTTTGAATTGCGGCACACATTTTAAATTGTTGAAAAACAACGAAGAGCGACACAGACCTCTCGCTAGCACGGCTGGATAGCCACTGAACAGAGAAATGCCGCGGCATCAAAATGGCCACGATAGCGCCGCCCCTAGCGGCTACAACGCAAAACGTGACAGACTTTCTGGACTGCCCTCATAACTGCTTAAAAAATTTTGTATATTGTCTACTATAATAGTTTATTTATGAAATTTTATTTGATGAGTACAGTAGTGGTAATATATCAGATTATCATGTATTTGAGCCATTCACTGCCAGGTTTTGTCGTTGATACATAATACAACTTATTTGATTTTGTTTAAAATAATTATTTTATACATATCTGATTTATTTATAGTAATAGAAACAGTTGGCAACACACCCTAGCAGGAATTTATAAGGTTTTCAAATATTATGAGTTTTCTCACATTTGGCACTGCGTTTAGAAAATTTGATACCTACTCGTGTTTGGTGTGTCAACATAGTAAGCATACTACGAGTATACTCATATTTGGTAAACAAGGGATTAAAACATAAAATCTGATTCAATGTTTTACTAATGAGTTCTACAAAATGAATTAAAAAAAAATAGTTGTAAAGAGGACAGCTTCAGGATTCTGCAAATAATCAGAAAATTAAAACTGGTGAAAGCTGTAATGAGATTTAAGAAAGTAACTGACAAATAATTTCTATTTCATATAATGAATTTATATAATAATTTCACCAACCATCTTTTTAAACTGCGTCACCTTTATTTTTATTCTTACTTACACGTGTTTTGATGGATCCACCATCATCAGAGTAAATAAAAATTGTTATCTTACTTAAAATCTCATTTAAAATTTACAGAAGATGATACATCTTCAGTCATTTGTATAAAAATGAGTTCATTTTCACTTTTATACAAATCCAAATTCATCTTCAGTTTTATACAAATGACTGAAGATGTAACATCTTCTGTAAATTTTGAATAAGTGAGATAACAATTTTTTTTATTTTCAATTTTTTTATTTACTCTGGTGATGGTGGATCCACCGAAACACGTGTAAGTAAGAATAAAAATAAAGGTGACGCAGTTTAAAAAGAAGGTTGGTGAAATTATTATATAAATTCATTATATGAAATAGAAATAATTTCAAACTGCAGGATGCATTATAAAGATTTATTTTTGTCAAATAATTGAATTAAAGTTTTTGTGTTGCAACTATTCTGTCAATGACATTGCGAAGTTCAGTTTGTTTGAAGGGTCACTATGGTGATGGGAGTTGTTAATTTTAGTTCATAACTTTTTTTTTTTGACCTTAATGGATCACTCTAGCCAACTTTGTGGTTCGCTTCCCATGTACTTCATTGGCTCGCTGTTTTTGCCAATAGCTCCTCATGTTCTCAGATCTTGCTTTTCGTTGCTTGTCAGTCACCTGCACAACTCTAGCCACCTTGTCCACATTAAAACATTTTGCATTTAGAAACGCCCTTATCTTTAGTTTATTTGTCGCATCTTCAATCCTCAGTCCAACTTCGTCAAGATCCTCTTTAATTGCTGAGATGTATCTTCCACCAGATTTCACACTGATTCCTCTGGTTATAAGTTGTTTTAATAACCTATTCTCTGGCATTCTTAATATGTGAAAGAAATAAGAAATTCTGCGCTTTTTCATTAGACTGATAATCGGTTCCACGACTTCATACACTGTTTCATTAGTGGGGATTCTCCACACACCATCCTTTTTGTAGTTCTTATTAATGCAAGTTCTAACAATTCTACGTTCTGTTTTAATTGTCTGATCACTTTTCCCTTCGTTTTTAATTCGTATTAAGGTTTCGCTACCATATAGTGCCTCTGGCAGAATCACAGTTCTATAGTGTCTCATCTTTGTGTTTGTAGAGAGACATTTTTTATTATACGTAGATTTAGTTAAAACATGAGCATTCCTCATTTTAATTGCTCTGTTATTCCAAGAGAGTTTTTCTTTTAATTTATTATCTATTATTTCGCCCAGATATTTAAATTTTTGCACTATTTTTATATATTGGTTATTAATTTGAATTTTATTTATACATAACTTATTTTATAAATAACACTGATATAAAACATCGCAAAATAAGACTATAAGTGTTAATATAATTGTGAAATTGGTTGTTAATACTAAATTGGTATTATTGTCCGAATTAAGTTATACGTGTCAGCTGCTATACAAAATATAATTATAATCACTTGAATCACGAGTTTGCCCATGTTTGCAACGAGGGGTAAAGGGGGAAAAGCATCAGTGCCCATGCCCGACTGCTGTAATTTCAGTATGACAAACTTAACAACTTATACTATACCCAGAGCATATACAGTATATCGCGGAACCTTGTGTAGGTTAATTTTGTTTGTTACAGAAATGTCGGTTTCTCGAAAACGTGGTCGAACTATTTACAGTGTTGAACGAAATCTAATATGCAATATAATAAAATGTTATGAAGTTGAAGCTAAACAAAAATGCCTATCCGTGCCTCTTAAAAAAGCCATAAGCGAGCTGCTAACTACTGTGATGTTTCTCTTTCCACAATTTAAAAAATAAAGAAGGAAATTAAGGATGTGAAGAAGCTATTCTTGAACAGTTTTGTTGACACCTGGTTAAAAAAAGAAAACGGTTATGTAGATACTAGAGAGACTGATAATGAAAACACCGATGACAGCAATAGTAAAGAAGGCGATTCATTCGTAATTACAGTAAATCAAACATTTCTAGTTGTGTAATTGAGCTGTAGGCAGTATTACCGGTCATATTTATTTCTTATTAGGTTTATGAAGAAAATATTTTCTCGGAATAACCACAGCATACAAAATGTATCTAGAAACTGCATGGTAGTGAATTGTACGAGTAGTGTCTCACTGTTGGATTGGCAGCACTGCAAATATTTCACTTCCCTTCCTCACAGCCCACCCATACACAAAAGGCAATCTCGTGACTTCAGTATCTATAACAGTTTAGAATATTAGATGAAATTGAATTACAACTTTAACGATAGTTATTTTAATTATATAGATTTTTAATTAAATAGGCGTAGGTTCTTTTGTTTTGTTTCCTAGATAATTCATTTCCATTTTTTGTTTTTATTCTAGAAGCGTACATGATGGTAATGTATGGAATGGCTGCATTCAGTATATTCGTTGCTTGTGCTATCACTCTTGCTTTTATTGCAAACAAGTAAGTACTTGGTTACATATCAATCATTGAATGAAATTTTCAATTAGGTAACTGGTAAAAATTGGCTGGGGGTATATTAGAGTATTAGTAATATTCCCCATTAGAGGAAACTAAAACATTTACTTTTTGACCTCTTGCGCCTATAAGTGATGAATTTATCATTGTTATTAACTTTTTGTTTATCAGTTTTATCTTGACACGTCCTTTACTCCCTTTTGGAGTCTCCTGGATCCAAAAAAGTGGTAGAAAAAGGATGCCAACTTGTAGCGTGATATTTTAAACTTATTATTTATTAAAAACAAATAAAGAACTCAACTGCACATACCGGTAACCAGCTACCGACCAAAAATGTTTTATTCTTTTTCCTTTTTTAAACTTTCAATTGTTGTAAAAATTTTTTTAATTTATTTGACTTAAATATTAGATTTAAATTTAGAATAATAAATAACATTTATTTTTAATAATATTTTAATAATTTCAATAACATTTACTTTGAAAATTTTTTAATTATTTTTATACTAGAATAAAATGTCATGTTTTACAATAATGAAACCTCAAAACTGGCTGCTACAGACTCCAAAATAACACATATGATGATTATTTCTATATTTTCTTGAAGGTCTAAAGTCCTGAAAATTGGCATGCATATTTTCTGTATCATACCATAGAAATTAAAGCATTTTAATATTATTAAATAAACATTTGTGCCTAAAGAATAAAACTGGGATAACTATTTTATAACAGTAATTATTAGGTAGGTATTTCTGTACCTTTTCAAAGTGATAATGGAATCTTTAACTGCCTATAAATTAAGAAAATAGAATAATAATACTTTCTGTTCAGTACTTTTTTCTTTAAACCATTGCAAATTTTGACTCAATGCATCGAAATTGTATACTTACGATGATTTAAATACTGAGAAAGTAAATAACAGATTATAATACTGCAAAATAATGAACATTTATAAACTTTTAAGTGCATTTCATTGTAGAATGCTTTTGGATCAGCCCTGTCAGCTTGCGAGAAAATCACATTGTATTGTTAAATAATGATGATTCAGTATGTAATTTGTATGGTGATCAGCTGACATTTCACTTATAAACAATATTGCTGGCAGTCCCTGTATAAATAATTCAAGTCAACTCACATTAAAAATCCTGCACTCAATTTGGGTTTTAAATATAACAAAATACAGGTCAAAGACAATGATAAAGGTAAGTAACATTTGTTGTTAAGGTCATCAGCCGAAAGGCTGGTTTGAGGAGTGAGGTGGTTTATTATTGCCTTCCTCACTGAGTGGGAAAGTACACTTATCAGCATGCCGGGCCCTCTGAAAAGCACATATTTTCCACTCTGCAAATGACACCTTCACTTCATTCACCACAGGGTTTGACTGTATAATGAAATTTATTAGTTTCAGAGGAGATATCGCTGATTAGTGTCTTTTACACCTCTACCTCTTCTGTTCTTAAATGATTCAGTCATTTAATTGGCTGACCATGGGATAAGAAACAGAACTATTAATTTTAGTCCTACAACGAACAGATTGAGTGTAAATAATTTGACACTCCATCTGTCTGTTATGGGCGTAAATAACATTTATATTCACTTATTCTGTATGATTAATTTTCAGACATATGCGTATGGCAGCTGATTTAAATAACATGTCTTGGCGTGTAAGAACAGAGGAAGTATTATTGGAGGGAAAACCGTTTTCATCAAGATTAGCATTGCAAAAAACTTTGGAGGTAAGTATACCATGCTAAAAATTTTATTTTTTTTATTTTTACCGTAAATATTAAAAAATACTGTTCACTCACTGGTGACCCACCCACTGAGTTGGTCTAGAGGTACAGTCGTCCCCACGAGTCAGCTGTTTAACAGATGATTTTCGGAGACAATGGTTCCTGTTTCAAATCCTAGTAAAGGTTGTTACTTTTGTATGGATTTGAGTACTAGACAGTAGATACCGGTGTACTTTGATGGTTTTGGTTCAATTAATAATACTCTCTTAAAAATGGTCAGCCTGGGTCTATGCAAGACAACACATCATACACATCATCCTCATTTTATTGGTTTGCTTATTCTTGTGAATTGAACAGATTGCAACGTACAAAAATCAAGTATAAAAAAACTCACTAAATAAATAGCAACTTGATAAAAATTATGTGGGTACTTAAATTTTTAGGGTACAGCAGGAGTTGGCACTGACAATATCTAGTGCCTGTGGGATTGTATCTATAGAGGTGGCCCTGGTAATTTCGTGTATGCTTTCATGGGATCTACTGACATGCGGAAGAGTAACAAGCTAATGTTGGTAACAAGTAATTTTGAAGGTAATTACTGAGATGTAGTAAAGCCAGGGTCATGGAGTGGACAAGGAGGTTCATTCCAATTGTCAAGGTGTGGATAAGGAGGACATTTAATGATACCAACCATGAATTAACACACTTGGTAAACAGGGCATGGATGCTTTGGAGCATATCTGATGAGGTTAAGACTTGGAGAAAAAGCCTAAATGGTGACTATGCTATAGTGATGGAGTTTGTTACGAAGGAGTTTGATAGGAAGGAGTTTGTTACGCATTTCTTAATAGCAGATTCACCCTAAATTAATTTTGTCCTAATCCCAAAAAACCCCTATTTCCTATGTTGGTAATAAAAAAGAGAGAATGAGTGGTAGTCAGTAATGGTGAAGAGGGAATCAGGCTAAAATTCCCTTTCAAGCCCTTGTGTCGGTGTGTTAAATTGTAACCCTCCATTTCCCGTATAGTATTGTACAGTATTAACCGTTCCAAGGAAGGTAGATGGTTTATACAGTTCAGATCTAGTGGCCAGGTGGTGGGTTTTTGGTTGGTAGGCAGTCACGGTCTCCATGGGGTTGGACAAGAATGCCTCAGTTGAGTTCAACACAACTTCTACATTATTTTTGTGAGTTTTCCCTTGTTCACTCAAATAAAAAAAAGTAGGTACTGAATTGTAACGGGTGTTTTATTAAGGACGCAACCGTGATTATAAGAAGATAGAAGTAATACATTGGTAAATTTTCTGTCCCCCAATCGGTATGTTGGCAACAGTGTACTCAAGACCAACTACCTAAGACAGTTAAAATGTTCAAGTCAAGCATTAGTGTGGTGACAGTAGTCGTTTTGTTATATTGTGTCAGCAATGGTTTTTTCCAAGGAAGAACGCGTGTTTATTGTAGAGACTTACATAGCGAGTAAATCTTACAAGTGTGCAAGATAAGTTTCAGTTGAAATTTCCCCGTTCTGCCGTCCGAATAAATCGTCAATATTGCGTTTGATAAATAAATTCCGTAGAACTGGGAGTGTACTCGATGAGAAACCACATGGCCAGCCTACAAAGTTAGCCGCGGAAGTTCTTGAAGATTTGAAAAATCGTTTGACTCTTATCACCTAAAAAAATTGCTTAGAAGATTATCATCGCAAGCTGGGTTAACATTAACTACTGTTTTCAGAGCTACGAAAAAGTTTTATTTGCATCCTTATTGGATTGGCATTGCATTTGTAAGGTTTACTCGCTATGTAAGTCTCTACAATAAACACGCGTTCTTCCTTGGAAAAAACCATTGCTGACACAATATAACGAAACGACTGCTGTCACCACACTAATGCTTGACTGGAACATTTTAACTGTCTTAGGTAGTTGGCCTTGAGTACACTGTTGCCAACATACTGATTGGCAGACAGAAAATTTACCGATGTATTACTTCTATCTTCTTATAATCAGGGTTGCATCCTTAATAACACCCGTTACCTTGACAATATTGAAGGATTCTTGATTGAATGAATTTTCTTTGTTTACACGTGATTTTTTTTAAACACATAGTCACTTTTATTTCCTTACTACTCGTTTGCTTCTTTTTTAAAAATAAGGCAATAGACCTTGACCTAGTTTTGATTGCTGTTGGTTACAGATAAAATATAATTTATTTGTTGACAGGGAGTGGATACATTCGCTACTGAAAAACCTGTTTATAGAAGAACATCTATAGAATCAAGTTCTTCATTTGTACCAGCACAAGTTTTTACAACAATTGGAATTTATAAGGTATTATTTATAATGTTTTAACACAAAAAATATATAATCGTGAAGTAAATTATAATTAAATTCTATTAGGGTGTATGTGTGGTAGAATACCATAAAGGAACTTCAACAAATTGCTCACTGTTCTTTGTATAAGATGAAATTCTTTACTTTTACTTTAGAGGAAATAAGTTTGATTAGTGTCGCTTACAACTCCTTCTCTGCTGATCTTGAATTTATTATCTAAGACGTACTGAATTCGGTAATTTGATTCACAGATCGAATGAGAAGAAAAAGAACTATCTTATTGCCTTCGAAATAGCAAGTCAAGCGTATTTAATTTAATAATCCACGTGCCTGAAATGGGAACTTCAGTTTTATGACAATTCAAATTTATAACTATTATTATTTATTACAACAAAAGTATTATTATAATGTAATAAGTTTTAAATTCAAAAACAATTTTTTGACTTCTCAATTATATATCTACATCAGTAAAGTTAAGCAGTGGTTTGAATAAAGTTGCAAAGTTATCTACATTATATATATTATAAAGACAAAGCATGTTTTTTTGTGCAGGCTTATTTCCAAAACTACTGAAGGGATTTTTATGAAATTTTTTAGCATATTTGTATTTATATTCACAGCAACATTTTATTTTTAAATTTTCAAAAATGATAACTGTAAGGACACTAATGAAGATTTTCATAAATATGTAGGCCTATGTGTGTGTGTGTGTGTGTACATGTGAATACGTATTGCTGTTGAAGTAGACAAAGGAGTTTGATGATGGCGAGAGACGTACACAGGGGAAATTATCAAAACGTCATTTTGTGTGTGTCTGTTTACTTATTGTTGTTGAAGTATAGTACATGTGTGTACTGAAGAGATGGCAAGAGGCATATGCGGCGGAATTTATCAGAACGTTGTGTGTTTGTGTGTGTGTGTGTGTGTATGTTGGAGTATACAGTTGACTAGCAGCTACTAAATTTTGGTTACATATTTATTTTTAAAAAAATTATTACATATATGTTTCGTGTGCGAAACTGCACGGGGTATGCTAGTACCATATAAAATTACCTTATTTCTGATTTCAGGGAAGTAGAGTTGCTATTAAGAAAATTGTGAAAAAGAAAGTAGATATCAATAAACGGCTGTTATGGGAAATCAAACAGGTCAGTGCATTTTCCAACAATCAATCAGAGATTTTATTTGTAAACATAGTAGTGATTGAAAATAAAGCTATTTTTTTGATAACGTGTTAATAAAAATAACAGCCTGCTCGATAACAGGATTCTATAACCTGTTATTAAAATAACACTGTTATCGTCCACCCTAAAATACGACACATATGTGTGCAATGTAGTAATTACAATTTAGTATTTATGTAATAGCACGACACATGGGGAAAAAAGTGAACTAAATTATTCACTAGCAGGTAGGTTTTGTGTACAGTGGTGTATTGGTACAGAAAATGGTAGTCAAAACAAACCATCCGGTAGTGACATAATGACTCACTGGACAGTTTGTTTCGAGTTCTTGCTTTAATTCTGCCAAATCCTTATAGGAACATGGCTGCTGACTTCTCAGCTCGGTATAAAATGTTTAGTAACTGTAGTGCCTTGCTGTTAGTCCATGAAAGATCAGCATGACTGGCCACCCTGTATTCACGAAAAATTGCATTTGGTTTGCCGTGGTTGTAATTGGTTACAGGAAATAAGGCTGTTTGTCTAAATTTTGTGTCCATGAGAAATTCAGTGAGATTTTATTTTATTATTATTGTTCGATTTCCCACGGGGGATATCTTGAATTTTTAAACACAATGAAATTATCCGCGACGGATAACTATTGAATTTAATAAAACGGCAAATAAACTATTGTTTTCGAAGGACCAGATTGTTTTTATTAGGTAGTTGTCAATCTCAACTAAACGATTTACAGATTGTAATTGGCAATTTAAGGCAATTAAGAACGACTGACAAATTAAACAACAAAATGAATTAAATGACATCAAAGGAAATATAGGAATGATCGCAAACAGCAAACAATACAACAAATATTTAGCACTTACCTTGATTAAGTCTTGAAGTTTTGCGCACTGGTAGATAACACGTGAATAATAGATTGTAAAGTTACTAAAACATAATTTGCAAATTATAACAATTAAAAATGCATAATACACCATGAAATTCGCACAATAGAGTTCTCTTACAGAGATCGAACAATGTACATCCACGACGGACATATATTTAAACAGAACGGTCATAGCACGCCGCTAATGACCGGAACGAGAAAAGTGCCTCAACATGCAGCATCGCTTGCTAACTTGCGAGTGAGTCTGGAAGACAAAGGATGTAAGGATGTGAAGAACGGTAGAAGGGGGAATGACGTGTGTATGATGTCATAGGAAGTGTTTGATTTGGGAGATTTGAAATTACTAAAGGAGCGGGAAATTGAGTACGATATTGCCAGTGAGTTGTCTTAACAATTATTATACACGTAGTAGACCCTTATGGATCAGGTGAAGTTTCTATGGTTCTTCCTGCGGGTTCTCCATGACATCCGCATATTCTCACTCATGGCTCTCTTCCTCTCCTCTGTCCACGTAGTGCCGGTCTTCTTGGCTCTGATCTCTGATTTATTTATTTATTATTATTTTACTTTTATTATTTATTTATTTATTTATTTAACGTCACATCAACTACAACGGTCATTTGTGATGACAATGGGGTGTAACTATTGTACAATGGAGGATGAAATAATTTTTTGTAATGTATGAAAATATACCGTGCCTGAGTGTGATTTTAACCCAGGACTGCATGGTGAGAGGCGAGCACGTTACCAACTGCGCCAATGCAGCCGGCTCAGTGAGATTTACCACATTGTGTTTGTAACAGTATTATGATGTAGTTAAACTTAAAAGTGGTGTTATTTGGTGAAAAAGTTATTGACGGAGGAACCAACATAGGAAAAATTATTATAGATAATATTTTAAAAATTGCCACCAACTAACTTCCTGAGGTTCTTGAGAAACCTTCTCCAGCATACAGTTAAAAAAAAAAACTGGTGACAGTCCATCACCTTGCCTAACGCCAGTCGTAATTTCAGTCTTCAAAGATTTTGCCTAGAAATTTTATGTTTGACTTAATACAAAACTTCATATTTTATTTATCTACTGGTAAATTTCTCTTTTAACCCTTTGAGGACTGCTGTCTTGTACATGTGACGGCACTTACATGCCGAGGCTAGAGCCAACTACCATGTAAACTCATGTTCAAACTATCCAGAAGAAGTTCCACATTCTATTGGCTTTAAAATGAGTTAGTACTCTATAATTATATTGAATCCTGGACCAATTGAAATTGGAAAAAACCAATTGGAGGACATTTCTTCACCAAACTATGTAACTAAACAGAAAGGTGTTTTTCTTTTTGTTCTAAATTTTTTCTAATATGTACACAGACGAATGAAACAAGTGATTATCCGATGACTGTAGAATCTGGCGAAGAAGAGTGGTAATGAGGATTATAACAAAAAACTTTGCAGGAATTGACTTTAACTATAGTACACAATACTGTCACTGTCAACAAAGTCTTTGGCCAAAAGATGTACTAAAATAATTTTTGTTACATTATTGCAGATTTTAAATTACAACTTATTTTGTAACAAACACATAAAAATAAAAGTTACAAAAAAAAACATGAAAAATTCAAGACAACCATGAAATGTAGCTTCATCATGGTATGAAGTGTCATGAAAATACCTAATATATGCAAGTTTTATTTCCTGTAAAAACTCAGTAGTTAAAGGGTTAATAACAACATTGACATATAAATGTAACATTATTTATGTATCATTATATTTCCTGTTTCAATAGAGACTATTAAATTATTTATCCTGTTTTAAGGTAAGAGATGTAACACATGAAAACACAGTAAGATTTATTGGTGCATGCATAGAATGTCCAACAGTTTTGATATTGACAGAATATTGCCCAAGAGGAAGCTTAAAAGATGTTTTAGAAAACGAAGCAATTAGACTCGACTGGAATTTTCGTATGTCACTTATACATGATATTGTTAAGGTAAGAGCTTAATTTTATTATTACGTTTATAAATTTATTTCATTAAGAATTAAGTCGAAAGTTCTGCATTTGGTTGCTGGTTAGATCAAAAAAGTTTTAACGGAAAGTTTCATGAAACACACTACATCAAGTAGGCTATTTACTCTGGTCACTCTTTGTAACATAAAACTAACAGGTGGAATAAGAGGATCTTACACAGCTGATCCTAGGAATACAAGCAAGTAAAACCACAAATGTTTATGAAGATGAAGGCAACAAAATGAGATTGACAGACGACCTAAGGAATCATTCTGGACAAGAATCGATGCAATCACTCATGATAGAGAACAATGGAGATAGGAATGGGAGGCCTAATCCAAAGTGGATGTTTAAGGCTGTTTAGATACAGGGTTAGTCAGAAAAACCTCCCCTATTAAGGAAGCTAATAAAAACAAAATGAAATAAAATTTGAAGTATTTATTTTTATTTATAGAAAGCAGAGATTGTGCCATTTAAGAAAATGTAAGTTTAATTTTACAATTTTGAACTAATTTTTTTTTAACAATACGTCTTTCAAATGGTTACCTTCACTGTTGATACACTGGTTGAGTCATTCTCTGAAGTTTTTGATTACTTTACGAGTCATGTCAGGCGGTATTGCTTCAACTTCACGTGGTATCACTTCATTTAGGTTTTCTAAAGTTTGAGGACGATGTTGGTACACCTTGGATTTTAGATAGCCCTACAGAAAAAAATCACAGGCTGTTAGCTCTGGCGAATGTGGTGGCCACCCAATATCACCACGCAAAGAGATGACGTGTCTAGGAAACATTTCCTTTACCAATGCCAATGACTGCCATGCTGTGTGGACTGTAGCGCCATCTTGTTGGTACTACACATTAGCAATGTCATCAAAAAGCTCCCTTAGTTTTGGCTGGAGGAACTCGCGGAGCATGGCACAGTACTATAAACTGTTTATGGTAACACTCTCGCCATTTTCTTCGAAAAAGTACTGGCCAATCACTCCAGAATTAAAAACAGCACACCATACTGTTACTTTGGGGCTGTGAAGTGGTCGTTGATGGAGTTCTTGGGGGTTGTGTTCAGATCAGTACCTGCAATTTTGGTTGTTTACTGTTCCCGAAAGGTGAAAGTGTGCCTCGTCAGAAAAAATCACAACATCTGCTGGGCGAATATTCCGAAGAAAGTCTTGGCACAATGTTACACGGACAGCACAATCTCTTTCACTCAGTTCTTGAACAGTAACAATTTTGTAAGGACACATTTTTAAATCTCGATCCAAGATCCTTCTCACACTTCGTTCAGATAATTGTAATGCTGCCGCATGTTTTTTTGCGGAACGTCGAGGAGATTGTTGGACTGTAGCTCTCACGGCATCAACATTTCCTGGGCCTGTTGCAGTCTGTGGTCGACCAGGTGGTTCCTGTTTTAATGCTGAACCTGTCTCACGAAAGTTAGAAACCCAAGAATAAATGGTTTTCTTATCGTGAACAGGGTCCTGTCGTCCGAGCGCAAAGCGAACATGGAACGCCTGTGGAGCATTTATGGGCGTTCCGCCATTTTGAAGAAACTGTTCCATGACGAAAGCACGATGTTCACCCAACTACGCCATGTTGTGCACTAACATCGGCATGTATGCAGTTACTAAAGGATGCGCCCCCCCCCCTACATTACATTACATTACAACAAGGGCGTTCAGGCTTCTTCAGCCCCTCCTCACCGCGACCTAAAAGATCTTTTGTGACTGCCCCTATCCCTTATTTAAGCAAGACCCACACTTTCAATAAAGCGCAGGATCTGCCTAAGATCTAGTGCACTTACCTGAGAGGGTGTCAACACATCCCTACCCATCAGCGCTCTTCTTTTGCAGCCAACCACTTTGCAGCTGCATAATATATGCTCAGCCTTCTCTTCTGCCTCATGACAGAATCTACATAGGCTGTCTCCAGCAACTCCTATCTTGGATAAATGATACCCAAGCTTACAGTGACCAGTCATCAGGCCCACTACCCTCCTCAAGTCCTGTCTTCCCAGTCTATTATATATTCCAGCCTTCTTGCTGGAATAGGCAATAAATTTCTTTGCCTGTTCACAGCCTGGCACCTTCTCCCAATAGGAGGTTTTTGCCTCCTTTTCCCAGACCCTAACTATACTTCTATAATAGCCCTTGCCAATTCCACAGAATGGCTCTGGGCCTATGAAGTGAGAGGCTGCACCCTTCTTTGCTAAGGCATCCGCTCTCTCATTTCCAGACACTCCCTGGTGCCCCGGCACCCAACGCAGCGTTACCACGTTACGCCTGGCCACGGCATTCAATACTGCCCGACAATCATAGGCCAATCGCGACTCAAAAGTACAAGAACTCACAGCCTTGATAGCCGCCTGACTATCGGACAAAATAAAAATGTGCGACCCACTGAGGCGCCTCTCAATGCACCTCTCCGCACAGACCTTAATGGCCAATAATTCAGCTTGGAAGATGGTTATGGTACACCCTAGGGCCATGGAAATCTTCCCCCCGGCCCCCCAGGCCCCCAATCCTGCTCTTCCGCTCATCACTGAGCCATCAGTATACCAAACGGAAGCTCCTTCCGGTATAACTGGTTGTTCCTCCGCCCACTCCTGCCGATCAAAAATTTCCACCTTCAGTGTGTCAGAGAAGTCGTATGCTTTATTCATACAGTCACGAGGACCACCCACCACACCCATCCCCTCGATCACTTTGAAGATCCTGGTGTGGCCCATCTCCTTTGATGGGACCCCTATCTTGCCCTCCAGCCTCAAGGCAGTTCTTATCGCCTCCTTCTTCACTTGAATATGAAGAGGAGGCAACTCAAACATCGCCTCCATCGCAGCCGTTGGACAGGTACACATTGCACCACATATCCCTAGGCAGGCCAGTCTCTGCAACTTCTTCAGCCGATCCTGCGCCGTCCTCAGGTCTGTTCTTGGCCACCATACAAAAGCTGCATACGTGACCATAGGCAAAATGATGCTCTCATAGGCCCATTTTACCATATGAGGCCTAAGCCCCCAAGTCTTCCCAAACAGACTCTTACATATCCATAAGGCCTTTGTAGCCTTCTCTATAGTTTTGGACATATGGCCTTTCCAAGTCAGGCCACGATCCAGGACAACCCCCAGATACTTCACCTCTGGGGAGTAGTTTAATTCCACTCCTTCCAGAGTCAAAGCATCCAGAGTCAACGTCCGTTTCCTCGTAAAAGGAACAACAACCACTTTTTCCGGGTTAATACGCAGTCCCTCCTGTCCACACCAAGTGTGAACCATATTGAGGGCTCCCTGCGTCCGCTCCCGGATGGTTGTCTCATGTTTACCTCTGACCAGGATCACCAGGTCATCAGCATAGCTGACCACCTCGAATCCTTCCTCTGTCAGCTGAGTGAGCAGCTCGTCAATGACCAGTGACCACAGGAGGGGTGATAACACCCCACCCTGCGGACGTCCCCTTCTAGCTCTCCCAGTCACCGACTTGCCCCCCAGGCGAGTCCGTATCTCCCTATCCCTAAGAACGGACCCAACCCATTTAATCACACTAGATTGGACACCTTTCCTCCTTGCAGCCTTCTCAATTGACGTGAACAGGGTGTTATTGAACGCCCCTTCCACATCTAAAAAGGCACACAGGGCAATTTCTTTTTCCCTTAAGCTCCCCTCAATCCGTGTTACCACATCATGAAGAGCCGTAATAGTAGACTTCCCAGTCTGGTAGGCATGCTGACACCCATGCAGGGGCCTTTCCTGTAGGGCCCCACCCCTGATGTGTCTGTCTACCACCTTCTCCATCACTTTGAGCACAAAGGAGGTCAGGCTGATAGGTCTATATGACTTAGGCTCAATTGGGGGTTTCCCAGCCTTCGGTATAAAGACCACCTCAGTCTCCCTCCAGCTCTTCGGTACATATCCAAGCGCACAACTGGCCCTAAAGATATGTAGCAGATATCTAATTAGCTTGTTGCCCCCATTTTGCAACATAGCAGGGAAAATCCCATCTGGGGCAGCCGATTTGTAGGGTTTAAACATACCCACAGCCCACTTGACCTTGGCAAACGTAAAGACCTCACAAGCCTCCCTTCTCGCCAAGGCCAATTCTCTACCATGACCGCCCAGATTCACCCTCTCCTCCTCATCCGGGCGGTCCTCTAACGAGCCGGGAAAGTGTGTTTCCAACAACACCTCCACCGTTTGCTCCATACTTTCAGTTAAGGTTCCATCTTCCCTCCTTAACTGTCCAATAGGATTTGAGTGGTCTTTGCTTAGGACCTTCCGAAGTCGTGCAACAGCAGGGGTCTCATTCACCCCCTCGCAGAACGACCTCCAGGCTCTTCTTTTGGACCTCCTCAACTCTCTATTATATTCCGTTAGAGCCACTTTGTATTCCCTCCACTCTCCATTACACTTGGCTCTATTAAACAGTTTCCTAGTCCTGGATTTCAACTGCTCCAGCCGACTATTCCACCATGGCACCCTTCTTACCATATTTCGTCTTTTCTCAGGGCAGTTATCACAAAAGGCCCTGTTAAGACGCTCCCTTAACTTGTCTGCCACCCTTTCTAGTTCTGACACCGACCTAGGGGTAACACAGACGTCCTCCATTTCAGACTGCACCTGTTCCTTAAAGCCCTCCCAGTCCGTCAACTCCGGTACCCTTATCCTTTCACTCCTCCCGACCCCCAGGCACATAGCAAATTCCACATACCTGTGGTCAGAAAGAGATGCCTTTCCAGAGACTCTCCAGTCTCTGATCTCACACCTCGTGAGCTCGCTAGTCATGGTAAGGTCCAAAACCTCCCTTCTCCTAGCAGTCACAAAGGTAGGCTCATTACCTCTATTACTCAAATATAAATCATTACTAATTAAATATTCAAGTAGGCACTCACCTCTCCTGTTGGTGTTGGTAGATCCCCAAACGGTATGGTGTGCGTTTGAGTCACATCCAACCACCAACTCCTGGCCTCGTCTCCGGCATCCTTCCACCAGCCGACGAAACTCCGCAGGGGGCATCTCACAGCTATCCCCCGGGAAGTAGGCGGAGGCAACAACTGCCTCTTCCCTCCTACTCCCCCTCTTCATCTCCACGGAGATGGCTACAAGGTCCCTAGTAACACACAAAGGGAAACACTTTATACCATTTCTGATCACTATACATGATCTAGGGTTGGATATACTATTATCATATATCAACTTACCATTTATGGAGGAGAGTCCGCAAATACGTCCACCTCTGCTCCATGGTTCCTGGACTAGCCCCATATCCAGCGACTCCCTGCAGAACCTTTCACCCAGCGCCGCTGACGCTGCCTTGGAGTGGTGAAGGTTCACCTGGACGACGTTGCCACTCAATGCCGCCTGTGTTTCCCGTGGTCCTTCTTTTCCTGCTTTTGCAGGAATTTCGGCCCACGAGTTCTCCTTCCTGGTTGGAGCACTTGCCGCCCCGTCCCTGACGGACCGGCAACGGGACTTCCATCCCTCCTCCCACCACCAGACTTCCGTGAAGGACCCTTTCCTCCCTTCATAGGCGTCCTCCTCTGCGGTGGACTAACCACCGCCCGAGGCGACTCCTCCTTCTCCTTGGGTCCCTCCACCCCTTCTTGAGATGGACTTGCCACCACCAGATTCGGACTCACCTCCTCTCCTGGCGACTCCTCCATCTCCACTACCTCCATTGAAGCCGGGGCCTCCACAATAGCCCCCCCTTCTTTTGTTGCTGCTTCCTTGGGGTCATCAGGACCCGCCCTCACCTCCGTCCCTTGACCCCCCTCTCCTCCAGCAACCCCTCCTTCCTGCATTTTAGATCCCTTTAACCTCAGCCGTATCTGACCGAACTTAAAGTCAACCTCCGGAGCCTGACCGCCGACGGGTCATCCACCGCCAACGTCAACTGGACCATGAGGTTGTTCTCCAACCTCTGCAGAACCTTCCACTGGTCCACCAGTAGATCATGGTTCTGTACAGCCAGCATCCTGAGGATCTTTTCCGATTTATCCTCCTTGCTGTTGGGGAAATACCCCACCACAACCACAGGCCGGGGAAGGTCCTTCTCCCCCACCACCTTGAGCCTAGCCCCCTTCCATGGTTGCAGGGCTCCCCCAATCTTCCTGACCCATCCCGCCGTTCCTTCATCCTTGCAGGTCAGGACCAGGTATCCCGGTTTGAACGTTGAGCCCACGAATTTCGGGGAAATCTCCCCCTCAATCTCGAGTTCCCCCACTCTCTCCAGGATCGCCTTCTCTGTGGCCTTCAACTGCTCCCTGGACAGAAGCACCTCCGGGTAGCCGACCGCCAGGATACCAACCCTGGTACCCGCAACCACCCGGCTGTACCCCATACCAGGACCAGCCACCCCTTTATCCCCAGTTGGAGGACCTCTTGCCCTCTTCTTGGGGGGATCTTGTACCCGAGTCTTCTCAGGAGTCGACCCATCCGACCTCTGCCTCTTAAGGGGTTGTTCACCCCTCTTCGGAGACAAAGGCCGAACGGCCTTCTCCCTCGCTTCCTCGTACGGTACTCCCTTTACTAGAAGCCAACGTAGGCGCTTCTTCGCAGCCCCACTCAGCCTAGCACTCTTACCCATCTCCTTGGGTACTTGCGATGTTTCTCCCTCTTCCTTAGGGAGCTCCACATCTTCCTCCGACGTCACCTCCAGAGAACCCAGGCGTTCAGATGTTGCCACCCTCGCCTGCTGTTCCCCTTGGTTGTCGATAACCATGGGACTTGAATTCCCATCAGTTTGCTCCGGCCCCCCCACATTTGGTTGGGCCTCCATTTGGGGACAATTATCCCCCTGTATATTTGTTTTGTTTTTTAGTAACGGTTCCATTTTGGTCCCACGAGCAGCTAGGGAAATATTCAGTCCGCCCCTGCAGAGCCCTGCATGCAGGGGTAAGGCGCAATTACTGTAGGAGTGAGCCTGGTATCCTACAGGCACCGTTAGAGACACTGACTAAAGCCCCAGTGCCATCCACCCTTCGGCACGGTAGCTTAACACCACTGGGTTGGGCAAAACCAACAGTAGGAGAAGTTGCCTCTAGCACGGATAGAAAAAGTGCTAGATGCCAAGGACAAGGATAGGGATAGACAGACTGAAGCCCAGCATCTCAGCTCACCTCGGCGAGACCAATGCGTGGCTGAAGAGTAGCCATAGAAGAGCCGAGGAGTTTCCAGAGGCACGGGCACGAAAAACTGCTACAGAAAGTAAGGGAGCAGGTGTGCTCTCTTGGACGTGATGCTTCGGCACATGCAAGCCAGCCGATCACTGACTTACTTCGCCTCCGCCCCCCCCTACTCTACTCCGTCTCTTGTCTGTTCAATGTTACTTTCTAATAGGGGAGGTTTTTCTGCCTAATCCTGTATATAAGTAACCATCAATAACTAAGATATTGATGGAACATAAAACTAAAAAACCCACATCAATAATAATTGTGATTAAGTCATCAACCGAAAGGGTGGTTTGAACCTGTAGAGCAATGGTTCCCAAAGTGAGGGGGCACCGCCGTAAGGAAAGCGTGAAAACAAGTTAAGGGGGTCGCAGGACCTCGAAATAGCTTTGCCGTTCACACTTCCAGTGCTGTTGTGGTTCACAGTTCTAGGTTAAGCATCTATCACAAAGTGTATCCCAGTATATCACAGCAAGCCGTGTCATGGTATTTTTATTTTTTTTTAAGCATCTTTTTATGCGAACAGTGTTTTCAGCACAAACTTGTTGCAATAAATACAAAGTATCGGGGCAAACTGGATGTTGCTATGATTTACGTTGTAAACTTTTTAAAAACCAACCAAGAACAGGGAATCTTGTAAAATAAAATGCAAGACATACATCTGACTGATTTATTGTGTTTCTTACTTTGTTAATTTAAGTTTCAACCAGTAATGTTATAAAAAACAATAAAAATAAATATATGATTGTTCAATGTAATACTTTTTTCATTACAACTTAAAATTGTGTAACAGGGCGTTGGGAGTTTTCTTCAAGACAGAAGGAGGCATCATAAAAAAAAATTTAAGAATCATTGCCTGAATCATGAATTTAAGAATTAAAGAATCATGAGGCTTTACTTAGTAAAACGAGGAGTGAGGAGGTTTACCATTGCCTTCCTCACTGAGTGGAAAAGTATGCTTATCTTTATGCGAGACCCCTGTAAAAAGCATCTGTTTTCCACCTTGCACCAAATGACACCTTCACTTCATTCACCACAGGATCTGGCTGTATAATGAAATTCATTACTCTCAGAGGAGATAACTCTGACTAGTGTCTTTTACACCTGTACCTCTTCTGTTTTTAAATGATTCAGTCGTATAATTATTGGCTGACCATGTGGTAAGAAACAGAACTATTTTTTGTAGCGCTGGAACTAGCAGATCCGGTTAATTTTACATCCTATATTATTTGGAATTTTTTTTCAGGGTATGGCATTCCTACATGGTTGTGAAGTAGCTGTTCATGGTAAGCTACGCTCTTGTAATTGCCTAATAGACAGTAGATTTGTATTAAAATTATCTGATTTTGGACTGCAAACTTTAACAACACCCTCAGAAATCATTAAAGACAACACTTATTACACAAGTAAGTATAAAAAACTTACTTTTAAAGTATCTAAATTGTTTCTAAATTAGCCGCAGGGGCGGATCCAGGGCCGAGCGAGCCGGGCAACCGCCCGGGACCCCACGCCTAGCGGGGCAACCGCCCGGGGCCCCGCGCCTAGCGGGGCAACCGCCCGGGGCCCCGCGGCGGTAATAAACTTACATAATTTATTGACTTTTGATTATTTGCTGCACTTTACATTTTTTACCCATCATATTTTATGATAAACCATGTCACCGTTTTGTTTTGGGATTAGCAAACTATTTTCAGCACATTAAACATGAAAACATACACAGAAAATGCATTATTTTGTATAAAAAATTCAGTCAATGCGTACTACATATAGGCCTAGTGCCAGCTGATAAAATTTTTAGGCTGTAAATTTAGTACATTAGAAACCACTATACACAAATAAGGTCAGCTTTATAAGTTGGTCAAACACAGCTAACTAGTTAAAACCGCATGAAAAACGCATTTTTAGGGCCATAAAAAATCTTGGGGGACCCCCCGGTAAGTAGGGCCCCACCAAAGTCAATTGCCCTGCAGGGCCCAGGGCCCCGCAAAGTCTGGATCCGCCACTGGTTAGCCGATTCATTGTGTAGTGGTCATCATAACTGGCTTCTATGCCAAGGGTCCTGGATTCAATTCCCAGGTAGGTCTGGTAATTTTTCATCACTCATTTTCATCTGTCACCCTTCATCGTCCAAGAGAATTTGCCAGACAGTCAGACTTAAAAATTTAAACTAGTTAAATACAAATTATAACTAGGTTGATAAGTTATATAAAAGGCTTCACTACGTGCTACACGAGGTGTGATCAAAAAGTAAGTGACTTTTCATTTTTATAAAAAAATATTCATTTATTCATCCAAAATTATGTTATCCCCTTCGAAATAATCCCCCTCTGATACAATGAACTTGTCCCGGCGCTTTTTCCAGTCATCAAAACATTTCTGAAATGCACTTTTGGGTATTGCCTTGAGCTCCTCCAGCGATGCAGCCTTAATCTCCAAAGAAGAGCCTGGGTTCTTCCACTGGGATGATTTGGCTTTGGTTTCGACGTCATAACCATAGACCCATGTTTCGTCACCAGTTATAACCCTTTTGAGCAGATCAGGATCATCATTGACGTCGTTCAACATGTCTTGGGTGATGTTCATGCGACGCTGCTTCTGATCAAAATTAAGCAGTTTTGGACGAATTTCGCTGACACACGTGTCATACCCAAAACATCCATTAAAATTGATTGGCATGAGCCAAACGAAATGTTAAGACCATCAGCTATTTCTCTAATCGTGATTCGACAATTTTTCAACACAATTTCTTTCACTTCCTCAACATTTTTGTTGGTTTTTGACGTGCTGGGCCATCCAGAGTGAGGTTCATCGTTAACATTTTCTCGGCTCTCTTGGAATAACTTATACCATTTATAAACATTTTTTTTGCTCAAAGTTGACTCACTGTACGCCACTGTCAACATTTCAAGAGTTTTTGAAAACTTAATACCATTTTTTACACTGTGCTCCATTATTTTCAACAGCAAAAAATCGCCGAGCACGCAAACCTGAGTCTAACCTTTATGCCTCTCACGTAAAAACAACACATGCTATATAGTCAAAACTTTGAACATATGATCATGACGAGTGTACCAACACAACAACAAAAAAAATTTGAAATTAGATTGTACAGAGCGCACGAAATTCAAAAAGTCACCTTACTTTTTGAGCACACCTCGTATTATTATTAATTATGGTATTCACATAATGTAGCCATTTTTTTCAATCTCTGATAGTCTGTAAATAAAAGACAAGTGAAGATTGAAAAAATGTTTTATTACTAAATGTTTCATATACTTATAGCTACTTTTTGGTATAATCACCTTAACGATTGAGGTATTTATCGTATAAATATAACCAACTACGGTGACATGCGGCCCGCACATGCGCAGTAAGTAGCTCCCCCACCACAGTGTCAACTAAAGATACAGGCTGCCTCTAAAGTAGTACTAAATACTCATTGTGTTCTGTTCATGCGGTAATCGTTTTGACATTTGTGTCGCTGTCGAAAGCCGCACGCCGTCGAAATTAGTTGCGCGCGCACAAAATACGGGGAAAAATTTCTGCGATTCCTTTTGGGGTAATAGGCAATAAGCTTTTTTCTAAATGATGTACCTACCATAAGTTTTGACAGGCCCGAAAGAGAAGTAAGTCATACCCTCATTCTTTTATATTTACTGTACGGTTCTTTTTGTTAAAATTTCATACAACTGATATTGTGCGTGTGTAGTTGATTTCTAAAAAAATACGTATGTTTGGTATAAAGTTCACAACTATAAAAATGATTCAGCTTCTTGGAATACTAACAGGAAGGAGACACCAGACACAATGATCTATCTTTGACTTCCCTTCAAAAAGTGATTTTTTCAAGCTCGTTTATTATTTCTGTTTCTGCCCAATATATATCAAAATACAGATACAATTTTATATTTTATAACAAAATAATAAAACGCATATTATGTCGTTCTGGAAAAGAAGTTTTATTAGCCTACGTGATACGCAAAAATGCGATGAGATTTAAACATCTAACTTTGTACGAGCGTATCTGATCTAAATATCAGAGTATAATGATAACATTTATAGTGTAATAAAATAAGATTCATTAGGAAGCGAAAGTAATTTTTTCAGAATTTTATGATGAAAAATGAGCTTGTTAGAGTGTAGTGAACGAAACTGGCCGGCAGAGTGCCCTACCGTATTGCGTATTGTCACTATTGTGCTTGAACACTGTGCACTGATTGAAATGAGTTGAGGGGAACGGCGGACGCAACACATTCTCTCTCTGTCTCACTACCCTCCCTACACGCCGCCGTAAATGGCGAACAGTATACCTCTGAACATGCTTTCCAATACTCTCTTCACAAAACGTAACCAACCGCCTGTGAATTTAAATGAATCTTGACGTTGTCTTGAAGCTTCTTGTTAGTGTGGAAGTGCTGCTCTCTTAACCATTTCTTCAGTTCAGGGAAAAGATGGAAGTCACTTGGTGCTAGATCAGGAGTTTATAGCGGGGGATCGAAAAATATCCCATTGAAACTGCTGAGGACGTGCTGAGGGTGGTGTCATGGTACAGAACAATTCCAAAAGTCAACATGACTCTTCTTTTGTTTTAATTGCTCTTTACAAACTTCATTAAGTTTCACAATAAACAGCTGCATTAATCGTTGTCCCTAGCTGCATGAACTCCACAAGGAACATAATGAGGAGCTTCAAGACAATGTCAAAACTCATTTAAATTCATTAGTGGTAACTTTTTATGAAGAGGGTGTTAAAAAGCTTGTCCACAGGTACGACAAATGCCTCAATTGTTAACGTGATTATGCTGAAAAGTAGCCATAAGTATAGGTAACGTTTAGTTTATAAAACATTTTTTATACAATCAATTGTCTTTTATTTATGGCTTATCGGAGGTCGAAATTAAATGCTCCTCTGATGTATGTATGTTTGCTTGCAGAAACTCATGCATGTGCACACTGAGGTCTTTTACTCATACTGTCCTGCTAAGGTTACGTTTATTTTTATAATATGTTTATTTTTTTACTACTAACATAAAGGTCATTTGTTCTAGCTAGAAGCTCTCCCACCAACGCTCTGTGCCGCTGAGCTGTTCTGTTTAGTGGTGGGGGAAGCACCTCGAAGGGAAGTGATCAGTCTCTCCATAGTGCTAGCAGCATTAACAGCCTAAGTGTACTATAAATCCTAAAAACATTAACTGTATGTTGTAATTTTATATTTTTGTTGTTCTATTCCCTTCACAAGTCTTCAACTTGTGCATTCGGTAGTAGGCCTACTGTTTTATGTACCTATTGTTTTTACTCTTTTGCTGTTTGGTTTTGTTTATATTAATTTTTTGTATGTATTCTTTGTTTCGTTTCTATTTTTTATTTATTTGGTTATTAAAATGGAACCTAGTTGTAGTAGTGAAAATTCGAGCATGAGTGCTAGTGTAATACGGAAAAGGCAGGTAATACGCGGTCAGGCTAGGGAGTATATAGTCAGTGTATACAATTTTATGAAAAAAGAAGCTGAACAAAACAGACCAATTTTACTGACCGATGTGCAAAATCGTGTAGCCAGAGCTATGGGGATATCGCGTAGTACAGTTCAAAGAATTTTAAAAGAAAAACCCTGATGTGCTAATCAGAACACCAAATAAGAAAAGAATGAGAAGGAAAGTAAAGAGTGAAGTGAACGATTTTGATAAGTGTGTTGTGAGAAGAACAATATATGATTTTGATGAAACAAACGCTGAATGGCCAACTTTGAATTTGTTACTCTTCGTTTTCTGGGAGAAAATTAATTTCAAAGGAAGTAAATGGTCGCTGTGGAAGATTATTAAAGATATGGGATTCAGATGGAGAAAGGCAAAAGACAACAGAAAATATAAAGTTTTTAAATAGTTTTTAGTCTAGCGTAGTAGTTGTAACAGAGTAGTATACAGTTAGAAAGAGAGGGAATGATCATTAAGTGAGAAGGAGACAACACTTGCCCCGTTGAAACTATCCCTTCTTTACCTACTCGCCCTCCCCTTACAAGGTTCTTCCAAAAACAAATGTACTATTATCTAGTACATCAAGTCAGTGTCATTGTAACATGACTGTACACACATTTAGTTCCTAATTCTGTCAGTTAAATATTTCACTTGGTTTAGTAATAAAATCGAATATTATAATCAACTGCCTGGCCTGTGGTGTGGTGGTCAACGCAACTGGCTTCTATGTTGGGGTCCTGGATCCAGTTCCTAAACAGTTCTGGCACTTTTTCATCTTTATTATCACCTCATATCTTTACCTGCACACAAGCCAAGGTTTATGTAGGCATCATCACTTCTTTCTTCTTGAAGTGCCTATCCGTTACAAATGTTGGCGATCATCATGGAAATTGTCACTTTGTAAGTTGTGAGCAGGTTTTGTTGAACCAGCTCCTAAGATTCTGTAACCGCAATATCCTTCTTTTTCCCAGGCCTCTTTCTCCAAAGAGCCTCTTCTCGTGCAAAATACACTAAAGCAAGGCATATCTGGTTTCATTCTACATAATATGACTCAAGTACTCCAGCTTATATGCTTTGATACTTGTCAAAATGTCCAGATCCTTTTCCAACCTTCACAGAACTTTGGCGTTGGTCTCTCGCACCCTCCAGGGAGTTTTAAGAACTCTTCGCTTAATAAATCATCAATTAATTAAAGAAAAACTGACTTAAGCCCGATTTTATTGTTGATTTGTTTATAAACAGAATTATTATGGGTTGCACCAGAACTTCTACCCCAAACAACAGTTCCTGGTAATCCTGCTACTCAAAAGGGAGATGTCTACAGTTTTGCAATTATACTTGAAGAAATTGTAATGCGAAGAGGACCTTTTGAAATAGCTAAACAAACACATACTGTTCAAGGTAGGTTGATAACGTTTTTATTTATTATTTTTAACATTGCCAATCTTTATTTATCCCTAATTTGTGTATGTTGCAATCTGTTCAATTGAGAACAATAAGCAACCCCATGACCCAATGAGATGAGAATGATGTGTATGACGTGTAAATGAGGTGTAGTCTTGTACAGACTCAGGTCGACCATTCCTGAGAGTGTATGGTTAATTGAACCCCAACCATCAAAGTACACCGGTAACCACTGTCTAGCATTCAAATCCGTGTAAAAGTAACTACCTTTACTAGGATTTAAACCAGGAACCTTCGTCTACAAAAATCAGCTGTTAAACTGCTGATTTTGGCGACGACTTTACCTCTAGACCAACCTGGTGGGTTAATCTTTATTAGTAGATGTCTTTTATATTTCCTGTTAAATGTTAGTCTCTCAGTACTTAGTTATATGATTCAGAGTGTATTTTTTTCCTTTCTTTTTGTATATAACTGCATCCAGGAGACTCCAAAAGTATAAAAAAATTTGTCAAGATAAAACTGATAAGTCTAAATTTCAACAATATGGTGAATCGTTACTTACCAATAACTTATTACCACTAACTAACTTAATAAGCTAGCTCAATAAGCACGTCATCCATTCATATCAAATAATACACAATTTGCCTCATCGTTATTTTTTATTTAGTTAGAAGTCTACATATTTTTTAACCAAAAACTATTTAGAAGGAATTTGTGTACTCTGTAAAATGTTTCATCTATCAAGTATTTTTTTCAGTTTTTTTTTTAAACAAACTTATATTATCATAACATTTTAAAGCTTGTGGCAATTCATTGATGTATTTTCTACCTGGAAAAGTAGGTTTCTTTCAAACCATTTTAATGTTGTCATTAGCAGCGTAGTATTAATTCTGTTTAATTACCATTAAGAGGCATTAAAAAGTATAAACTGTTCAGCTGAGATGAAGAATATTTTCTCCATATGATTTTTGTTCATCCACTTGACAGAATAAACTGAAACTTCAAAGTAAATTGCAATATTTGAATTTTTGGTGAAGTAGGAGAACTATGTTACAAATTTTTAACAATATTTTTCGTTCTGCTTCATGGTAGAGATCCTTGACCTGTTTCAGCTTCCTTGAATTTCATTTCCTTGAACATCCTCTTGTCATTTTTACTGACTGACAAGTAGAGCAATGCTTGCTAGCGATTTCTGTGATCACATAAAGTGGACGCCAAATAAGCTTGCCAGCCTCATTGGCGTAGTTGGTAATGTGCTCACCTCTCATCATGCGGTCTTGGGTTCGAATCCCATTAAGACACGGCATATTTTCATACGTTACAAAAAAATCATTTCATCCTTCACCGTATGCATTAGCAGTAGTTGCAGAACAGTCTGACGTTAAACCAAAAAAAACGTGCTCGCCTCTCATCATACGGTCTTGGGTTCAAATCCCTTGCAGAAACAATTCTTTAGGACTGCTTCTACAAAGACATTCAGGAAGAGAAACCTTTAAGAATTTTTAAATTATGAAATTACAAAGTTTTTGTTTAATTTTTCTTGATTTTAGAAATTATAGATAGAGTGCAAGCAAAAGAGAATCCCCCATTCCGGCCAGATATCAGTGGACGAGATTGCCCTGATGACTTACTTGAGCTAATGGAAAGGTGTTGGACAGACAGTCCAGAAGAACGTCCTACATTTGAAAATATTAGGGTTATCATACATCGTATAATGAAGTAAGTAACTTCCATCACTATTTTATAGAACATTTTTTAACATCTTCATTTTCTTTTGTATCCTTAAAAGGTAGCATATTTTAGTTTACTAGAAATGTACCATATGATACAATTGTTTTTGCCGATACCACGGCAGGACTTCAGAGATTGGTGAAGAAAATTACAGAAGTAAGCAAACAATATGGACTGGACATCATCAACACCAGTAAGACTAAATTTATGATCATTAGCAGGGAGGACATAGGAAATAGCGTGCCTACGTACATAGACAGGAATAGAATAGAGCAAGTTTCACAGTATTTATACCTGGGCACCATTATTAATGTGGCATGGGATAACTCGTTGGGGAGATACGGTGTCATATTGGAAAGGCCAAGGAGGTTTTCAATGCAATGGGTTCAGTGTTTTTAAGCTATAACTTGACATTGGGCACCAAATTATGGATTCAGATGCTATGTGTTCTCTTTTCTTCTGTATAATGTGGAGACTTGGATCTTAAACAGGGCGACTGCGTGCCGGCTTGAGGCTTTTGAACTGTGGTTGTTTAGGAGAATATTGAAAATTTCGTGGACTAAAAAAGTCACTAATGTTGAAGTCTTGTTGTTGTTGTTGTTGTTGTTGTTGTCTTGACTAATGTCAAGGGTCTAGAATTGGTAAAAGTTGTTAAGTGCCATAAACTGTAGTGCTTTGGGTATATTTTGAGAAATCAAAAAATATATGATCTACTACAGCACATTCTGCGGGGGAAGATAGAGGGAAAGCGGAATCCTGGTAGAGGAATTTCCTGTCTCACCAATTTAAGGACCTGGTTTGGTAAGAGCTCCACGGAATTATTCCGGATTGCGACTAATAAGGTCATATAATAGCCATGATGATCACCAACTTCTGAACTGGATAGGCATGACGAGAAGAAGAAATGTCATCCATGAACCACGATCTTACTCCTTTTTTCTAAGTTGTTCTGGTAGCTTCTTGGTTTTGCTTCTACACTCTCACTGAAAGCATTTTGTCCTATCAGCCTCTTATGTCAATATCATTAAAGTTATATTCTCCCCCTATTAAGTCAATATGCTGCCCATCCCTTATCTTTGTAATTCTACTTTTATTGTATTATTTTGTATTGTCTTATTTTTAAGACGCTTAACAATCGATCTCAGGTGTTGGATAAATGGTTTAGAGAAGTCAGAAAAGATATTGAGAAAACCGGAATAAATCGAGAAAATTTAATGAATCGAACCAAATTCAGACAACTAATTATGGACTTTAAGGGTTTCCATGAAGACCAAAAACAGAACACTGGATGGGCAGAAAAAAAGAGAAAAGCGGACAGTGAGCGAATGCTGTTATTGTGGGCAGAAAAAAGAGCTTCCAGAAACATCTAAAGTCACTTCACATGGTCTAAAATTGACCTTACATGAGAAAAGAAAATTATTTTATTGTAAATGTTAACACCTTCATGCAAAACTGCAATAGTGTTTTTTGACTTAAGGTATTTTAATTTTAAGTTAAAAATACATTGAACATTTAGGCCTGGGAAATATTTTTTAGAACAAACAATAATTTTAATTATAATCTACAGTTAATATTTTTTGTATCCCCTGAAGTAATCATCAAATAGTTTAAAAAATATAACATTGTCATTTCCAATCTGGTGACAAAGTTTGTTGCCTATTGTAGTTTGTTTGTTAGTGGAAGAGGACATGCTACATTCTAGGCAGCACCATAATGTCCTTTCATGAGACACATCAGTGAATATAAAAAAAAGAAAATAGATTATGCTGTTTTCTCCTATTAATCTCTTTTCATTGTGAACATTCAGAAATGTAAAACATGGATGCCTAGACAATTTACAGTCAGCAAGTGAAAATAGTATAGGTTAAACAGTACGTTTGTTCTTTGTTGTCATTTTCTCCCTTAATTTAAATAAAAGAAAGGTTTTGAAAAATATTCTAAGAACCAATTTTTCATGTTTATTTTAGGGGTTACTGTGAAAATTTAATGGATGATTTATTGAGAAGAATGGAACAGTATGCAAATAATTTGGAGGCGTTAGTAGAACAGAAGACAGAACAACTGAGTCTGGAAAAACGGAGATCAGAAGAACTGCTTTACCAAGTTTTACCAAGGTACTGTAGAAATTTAATGTTGTTCAATTATTAAAAAACTCAAAAAACAGATAAATATTTTTATAAGTCTCTACATAATGTACATGTTAACCAATTTGAAATTTAATTACTCTACCTTAATTATTATTACATTATACGACAAAAAGTTTCATGAATTGGTTAATAAAAATTTATTGGAAATATTTATATCATTTTTACCTTATTTTCTTTCAAAATACTCTCCTCTGCATCTGCACACCTACTCCAGAGTTCATACAACTGTTGGAAACACTCCTAAAAGCTGTTTTTCTAAAGTTCTATCAGCCGCGTCATCGCATTTTCCATCACCTCTGACGAATCAGCAAAATGATGTTCCCTCAATTTAATTTTCAGCCATGGAAACAGGTAAAACTCCGGTGGTACAAGATCGGGAGAATATGGAGGGTGTTCTAGAGTGGTGACTTGGTTCTTTGCAAGGTAGTGTTTCACCGTTTGGGATTAATGTGATGATCCGTTTTCATGCAACAAAAACCAGCCATTCCCTGCCTCTTTTTTAAGTCATTTTCATGGAATTGCATCTCATAACCATTTTCCGATCTCTATGTACAATTCTTTGTTGACTGTTTTCCCATTCAGGAATAAATTCATCACTTGTCTGCACGCATAAGTTTTCGAATGCGCTCAACATTCTCAACTGTGGTGGAAGTGGAAGGCTACCAAGTCCGAACGTCATCTTCAATTTTGTTGTGCAACCATCACAAAAACACTTGTGCCACTCGTTAACTGTCGTTTTCTTCATCGCATTATTTCTGTATGCTTTCTTCAGCATATTAAGAGTCTACGAGGGTGATTTCTCCACCAAAACAGAATTTGATATTGGCACGCTGCCCTGATGATGACATTTCACGATCCAACGAAACAAAAAAACTAAATCTAAAATATCGTACACTGCACATAGGAAACCAATTCCAACTGCCTGCTGAATGGCACATCACCTTGTCTAGTAGTGACACCAACCTCCCAAACAAAATTTCCCTTCCAGCAAACAAATGCTTGACTTTACGCTATCATTACGGGAATATTTGACCCTACCTCGTATAAATGTTTTAAATTTCACTGACCTTTACAGGTGCCTTTATCCTTGTAATTTACATACACATGTTTTGGTGGATCTACCAGCATCAGAGCATGCAAAATATCATATGAAACTTTAAAACCGACTGTTAGCGCCAGTCTCTCCCGGGTTAATTCAAACTGTTTTCCCCGCTAATCATAATTGTTCCTGCCTTTGTTTCCGTGTGACATCACTAATCACGTCATTTGTTCTCCCTCCCACATCCTTACATATCCGGCTTCTTCTTACACACTCTTGTATTGGCTTTCGTGATGTATGGAAGCGTTTCTGCCTCCTGCGCTTAGCGCGTGGTTTAGGGTTGTCGATACCCTGCCATTCTTCGTTTGCAATCTGTTTCGTTCGTTATTCGTCGTTTGTTATGAACTTAAACTGTTCGTTATTCTTTGCTTTGTGTGAATTATATTCAATTGCTCATGTATTTTGTACTGTGAATTCTTGCTGTTTGTTTATTGCAATGTTATCAGTGTTTCTACACGTGCGTGCCTACAAGTCTCAAGTCGTTTTCTGGATTCCAGGTAAGAGCGTTTTTCATTTATTACGAATAGTCGTTCAAGTGTGTGTCTTCCTATGTTTTTGTCCTATCAATTATGTCTCCTACCTTTCGTTATTTTGTTCCTTCTTCTATTAATTCATTTCGTTTATTTTCTAAATCGTTTTAGCTGTGGTTGGCAGCCGCTTAAAACTAACCTGGTCCTCCGAGTTCAATTAATTAATCGTCTACTAATTACGGTAGAATTATTCAGTCAAATTCGTTTTATTGTCTTTTATTCAGTGCCTTTACAAGCGCTAACAATTTGTTTCTCCGAGCTGAGGATATCTAACACCGACAGAAGATGTAGCATCTTCAGTCATCTATATAAAACTTTTTAATCTTAATTACTGTATTGCTTAAGGGGAGCAGACCATTTTCATTATCCCCAGACTATACCTGCAATACTAACTTAGGTAGATTTTTGTAGGAACCGTTAAAGCTAAAAACAAATCTGAGCTTTGGCACACCTATCTACAGTACCTTTTTACAAATTTGTACCGGAGCTTTTTCATTTATCTTTATCCAATCTAAAAATGATTTTTATTCTCAAAAAATGTTCAAATGTAGCCCACATTTTTTTAATGAGAAAGACACTCAAAAAATAAAAACTCCAAAATTTTTGAAATACCTCTGGAGTAAATACACACCTTAGTACTAAAATGCAGTGTGTGAAATTTCACACTCCTAGGTGGGATGGTTCCTGAAATAAGTGTACTTAAAGTCAAAAAATACAAAATGCGGATATAGTAAAAGCATAGTACTGTAACAGAAACACCTATTTCCAATTGGAATTAACTTCCAAACAAAAGCACACCAATATTTATCTTGCTTTACAGCTGATTCCTATGCGTTCACGATCTCCGTAATGTTAGAGCAGCAACATATTATTATATTAATTTCAATTTACAAGAATGAAAATTGTGAATAAATATCGAAATAAACACACCATCAACGTAAAAACATAATTTTTCACAACAGAAAAAGCAACGAATGCCGTGTTATATATCAATTGAAAAAGGGGAAAACGATCTATCAATATATATTATGGTAAAATTGAAAAATCAATATTTTTGTTAAAATCAGTCTGCTCCCCTTAAAATAAATGCTGTTTGTTTTATTTTTAGACCTGTGGCACAACAATTAATGGCTGGTGAAATGGTTCAACCGGAACAATTTGAATCTGTGACAGTTTATTTCAGTGATATTGTTGGATTTACAGCATTGTGTGCGAATAGTACACCAATGCAGGTACAGTATAATTTATTAGTAAGACGTTAAACCTCCAGGTTAGTCTAGTTGTAAAGTGGTTGCTGTGAGTCACCTGTTTGACAGCTGATGTATGAAGATGAAGGTTCCATGGTTCAAATCTTAGTAAAGGTAGTTAATTTTATAGGGATTTGAATACTTAACAGTGGTTACTAGTGTATAAGTGTATATTATCTGTACTATAAGCAGAAAGGTGTCTTATTGAAAGGGGACATTAGCAAATTACAGGCATGTGAGATGAAATTTTTAAGATCAGCCTTGCAGAAGACCAGAAGAGACAAGGTCAGAAATGAATATATAAGAAGAGATATGCAGGTGACCTTAACGATGGAAGAAAGATTACGTACCGCAAGACTCAAATGGTTTGGACATGTACAAAGGATGCCAGAGGCACGTATCCCCAGACAGTACTTGGACATGGAGGTATCTGGAAAGAGACCCGTTGGACGTCCCAGAAGAAGATGGACTGACCAAATAAGGGATGATCTCCTAACAAAAGGAATGACACTACAGGATATCAGAATACAAAAGGTATATCAAGATAGAGATAGATGGAGGCATATCGTCCACTCAAATCCTACCCGGCCTGCTGGAAGGATACCCAGATAATGATGATGATGATAAGCAGAACCGTATCTACTCCTTTACAATTCCATATAATACTTTACTAGATACCTTTCAAATGCAAACACTGGAAAATAGGCGTCGATTAGCTTCACTTATGTATTTGAAACAATTATTGTGTGGTGAAATAAATGATCCTTATACGCTTAGAAAAATTCCTTTTCACATCCCAAGTTTTTGTAACTGTTCAAAAAATATGTTTTATCAGAAATCTTCTTCCACTAATTATGCAGCTTATTCGCCAGTTAACTGCATGAAAGTCAATTATAATATCATGAACAGAATTGCGGAGATCCATTTTACCAGAGCCGAGCATCGTATAGGTCAGCCATTCTTAAGTCTTTCTAGATGTAAGTTTCCAAGCACTATGTGTGTGTTAAATTTTTTATATTTTTGTTTTGGTTTGGACCTCTATCATGATTGTTAATCAGTAAATTATTTGTAAAATCTTAGTGTATAATACTGATTTAGTTATATTTAATTTTGTTTGCATTATTGACTATTTTTGATTGTATTTTTCTCTCCTTTTCTTTGCTTTTTACTTTTGTATTGTTTTTTGCTCTGTAATGAAATATTATTTCTGTAATTGGGCCATGTTCGGCCTGTTGCAAACAATTAAATTAAATAAATAAATAAATAAATAAGCCAAGCCAATTGCCATGAGCGCTGGGCTGCGCATGTGCATACTTGAATTGGACCCAGCAAACCCTTCCAACCTACAGTTAGATGTACAGTCAGAGTGTTGTTGAAAATTGACAACACCCATTGTATTTTTTAGGCATGCTGTTCCATTGTTGGTTACACACACTGCACTGTTGCAGTACGTACACAACTATACTAATGCAGACGCATGTTTTCCCCAGCGCTCTCCTTACAAAAATCAGGCTATACTTAAATGATAGGGGTTCAATTAACCTTACTTTTTCTGGAATGGTCAACCTGAGTTTGTACAAGACAACAACTCATTTACACATCATATATGTGTTGTTTAGGTCATCAGCCAAAAGGCTGGTTTGAACCTGTAGAGGTTTTACTAAGTAAAACGAGGAGTGAGGTGGTTTACCATTGCCTTCCTCACTGAGTGGAAAAGTACGCTTATCAGCATGCCGGGCCCTCTGAAAAGCACATATTTTCCACTCTGCAAATGACACCTTCACTTCATTCACCACAGGGTCTGGCTGTATAATGAAATTCATTACTTTCAGAGGAGATAACTCTGATTAGTGTCTTTTACACCTCTACCTCTTCTGCTCTTAAATGATTCAGTCATTCAATTGGCTGACCATGTGATAAGAAACAGAACTATTTATTTTAGCCCTGCAACAAACAGATTGAGTGTAAATAATTTGACACTCCACCTGTCTGTTATGGGCAGACATCATATATATCATCCTTATTGTTCTAAATTTAACAGAGTTATATTAGGGTTAAAAAAATTTCTTAATTATGAAGTTTGATATTAAAGAAACAATTTCTTATTGCCGTTCTATCTAAAAATAGTTAGTGGCAGAATTTCTAATAAATTAAAAAGTATGAATACAATACTTACAAAATGAAACTATATGTTTGATATGCATTCTGAACATTATTCCCTATTGTATAAAATGGTGGGAATACAATAACCATAATGGAAGGAGTTTTTAGATTTGAACAAGAAAGAGCTGATGTAGTGAATTGTCTAAAATTGATGGTAAAGATGATAAGTGGTATTCAGACTGCTTAACATACGAGGTGTGACCAAAAAGTAAGGTGACTTTTCATTTTTATAAAAAAGTATTCATTTATTCGTCCAAAATTATGTTATCCCCTTCAAAATAATCCCCCTCTGATACAATGCATTTGTGCCAGTGCTTTTTCCAGTCGTCAAAACATTTCTGAAATGCACTTTTGGGTATTGCCTTAAGCTCCTCCAGCAATGCAGCCTTAATCTTCAAAGAAGAGCCTGGGTTCTTCCACTGAGATGATTGGGCTTTGGTTTCGATGTCATAACCATAGACCCATGTTTCGTCATCAGTTATAACCCTTTTGAGCAGATCAGGATCATCATTGACGTCGTTCAACATGTCTTGGGCGATGTTCATGCGACGCTGCTTCTGATCAAAATTAAGCAGTTTTGGAACGAATTTCGCTGACACACGTGTCATACCCAAAACATCCGTTAAAATTGATTGGCATGAGCCAAACGATATGTTAAGATCATCAGCTATTTCTCTAATCATGATTCGACGATTTTTCAACACAATTTCTTTCATTTCCTGAATATTTTCGTCGGTTTTTGACATGCTGGGGCATCCAGAGCGAGGTTCATCGTTAACATTTTCTCGGCCCTCTTGGAATAACTTATACCATTTACAAACATTTTTTTGCTCAAAGTTGACTCACCGTCCACCACTGTCAACATTTCAAGAGTTTTTGAACACTTAATACCATTTTTTACACTCAGCAAAAAACAACAGCAAAAAATTGCCGAGCACGCAAACACGAGTCTAACCAGTTTATGCCTCTCACATAAAAACAACACGTGCTATATAGTCAAAACTTTGAACATATGATCGTGATGAGTGTACCAACACAACAAAAAAAATTTTAAATTAGAGTGTACAGAGCGCGCGAAATTCAAAAAGTCACCTTACTTTTTGATCACACCTCGTAAAACTATTTAATTCCCCTAATTTGTTTATTAAGTTGCTGATTCATTGAGTACACAAAGGTAGATTTCAATCCATATTTTTGTCTGTTTAGTGCAATTTTAGACAATACTGGAAGTACTTTTTGCAGCCCACTCTCAGTATTTTTAAACTGTAAGTCTTTTTCCTTTCTTCTGTTGATCTAGTATTCTGCTTTTATTCTTCATGGAAGCCCGTAAAGTCAGTAATCAGTTGTATGAATTTGGTTCAGTCCATTATTTTTTCTCATTTTATTTCAGTTTACTCAGTATGCTATCTTGACTTCTTTAAACCAGTTACCCAACGCCTGAGGTCTATTTTTAGTGTCTTAAAATTTGCTTTATCAACTTTTTATTGTCCATTCTACGCAGCCTTAGTTTTCTGATTGTTTCCACTAATCATTCATTTTTCTTGTTTTTATTTTTCAAGATTCCTGTACCTCCCTTGTCATGGTGACTCTTTGAAAAGGGAGGTATTTTCTATGTCCGTGTTGTACAAGTCTAGCAGTGTTTTCATTTCAGTTTCTGGTGAAACATGGCTTGGCTTTTGCTACATTTAGGTGTGCACTGCAAATGGTGGACACCTTGTTTACACTACAAAAAATGGTGAATATCTCCTCGTTTCAAAAGATAACAGGTGATTCAAAAAGAGCGCCGGTTTTTAAACGGCTGGTAAATTTTTGTTTATCGGTTGGCTATCGGTTGGCTATTGGTTGAAGCTATCCACCTCTCAATTCTTTTTAACATTGTCTTCAGGTGAGTCTATCACTTTCTAAAATAAAATTTGAAATTTTCTTTAATTTTTTTTTTTATTTTTAAAGCTATGTAAAATTTGTAAGCTAGGAAAAATTTTCCCTTTTACTTTGTAGGCCTAATCCTTTCTTTCCTGTTACAGCATTTCTGAAAATGTTTCAGATTATTGAAGAAAACTATCCAATGAAAACCATAAAAGTAATAAAATTGTAAAATTTTTTGGTAATAAAATATGTTATTATTTTTCAGGTTGTGGATTTGCTCAATGATTTATACAGCACATTTGATAGAGTGATTGGATTCTATGACGTTTACAAAGTACGTGAGTTATTGTAAAATCTTTACTTCTAAACGCCGTAAAGTTTCTTGACGTTTTATATTCAACTCTTATGCACATTGAGATTAATGCAGGCATGAAGGGTCATAGAAGATTATGAGTGATGAAAAATATCAGGCTTAACCAGAATTTTGCTTTTTTATAGCAGGAATTGTAAAAATTAATTAATTAATTTTAATTAAATAATAAAATTACTTTTTGGATGGATTACTCATGTGTAAGTGATATTTAGATAAAATGTTTTATTGATTTTGGGTTACTGTACTTACCAGTAAAATAGTTTAGTAAAATCAGTGGGTCAGAAACGATGTATGTATACATGGAGAGTTTCAGGAAACTTTGTAAAATAAATCTTTATAATGCATCCTGCAGTTTAAAATTATTTCTATTTTATATAATGAATTTATATAATAATTTCACTTACCTTCTTTTTAAACTGCATCATTTTTATTTTTACTTACACATGTTTCGGTGGATCCACCATCATCAGAGTAAATAAAATAATTGAAACTAAAAAAATTTTTATCTCACTTATTTAAAATCTATAGAAGATGATACATCTTCAGTCATTTGTATAAAACTGATTTAAAATTAATTTATTTAAATCAGTTTTATATAAATGACTGAAGATGTATCATCTTCTATAGATTTTAAATAAGTGAGATAAAAATTTTTTTAGTTTTAATTATTTTATTTATTCTGATGATGGTGGGTCCACCGAAACACGTGTAAGTAAAAATAAAAATAAAAGTGATGCAGTTAAAAAAAAAGGTAAGTGAAATTATTTAGTATCTACTATACTAAAGCAATATAAATATACTTATACGCTTTAGTATATACTATACTAAAGCAATATAAATATACTTTATATTTATAAATTCTATTTATAGAAACTTTGAAAAGGTTTAAATTGCAATAACAAAAATGAAATATTTCACATTTACAACATAAACTTCATTACTTATACTTTATGGTTTTTTTTTGTAATACAGTATTTACGTAGCGGTATTAACAATGACTAAATGTTTTTATGTGCCTGATTTGATGCTACAGTCAAATGGTATGATGAGAAGAGGGGCACAACTTAGCCACATTCATACTTATTTGGGTTGAACTGTATGTGACCAATGGGATTGGGTTTCAAAGATTAAATACAATTTAAGCTTGATCGAGTGAAATAAAACAGAAATATTTTAAGAAGAAGAATAAGTTATCAATTAGATTTGTTATAACTTCTTTGAGGTAAAGTGTAAAGTTTAGAATAACCTGGTGGCAAAAGGAGTCATGCCTAAGGAATTTGAGAACATGCTTCAACCAACAAGCTCTGGATTATTTTGTGCTATTGCTGATGAAATTAAAATTACCAAAAAACATTATAACATTCGTTGGTAATGGGTAAGCAATTAAGTTTCAAATTAGAAATGGTATTTTCTTGTTTCATTTGCTCTCAATAAAGATATTTTTATAATTAAACTAATTGAAGTATTTAATTGTTAGCAGCCTGTTTCTTTAATGTGTGGGTGATCAAAAGAGATGAAAATAATATAACAAAAGTGTACTCTCGAGGCTTTATCATACGAAATAAGCTGCTGTTATTGCAGTATTATTTCACCATGACTGTACACACAGTTAGTTAATAATTCTGCTGATTGAATACTTCACATGGCTTAGTTATACCAAAGTTTTTTACTTTGATTGTATTAAATTACAAAACTTTCACAACTAACCACCAAAGACACCTACAATAAAAAATGCCTATCAATCAAAACCAAAATAAAACACTACAAAACGGTCGTACAACCAAAGATAATGTATGGGTGTGAAACTCAATTTAAATTAAACCAGAAAAACAGAATAGATACAATCCAAAAACTTGAAAGAAGGATCCTTAAGACCTGCATCGGAAAGAGACACCAAGTAGATGGAGAATGGAGATTACTACCAATCGAACAGGTCTACTAGGAGATCGAATCGGTAATTGATACGATGAGGAAAAAGAGAACATCCTTCTTTGGACATATAATCAGAACACCCAAAGATAGAATCACAAACCAAGTAGTCAGAAAACTCTACCAGAAAAAGACAGAAGTAATGTGGTTAAGAGAAATCAAGAAAGACCTGGAAGAATTAGGCATCACCTTCGAAGATCTAGAAAATAAAACTGAACAGCTAAAACTATTAAAAGATAAAAATATTAGATTCCAAGGAAAGGTACATAAAAGAGGAAGCAGGAAAGTGACCTTTTCAAAAGCAGAAAGGCAAAGAAGATCTGCCAGAATGAAAGAATACTGGAGGAAAATCAAAAAAAAGAACCAGAAGAGAGTGCCCAGAAACTGACTCATATGATCCACTCCAGTGTGGTCTCAAAAAAAAAAAAAATTACAAAACCTCAAGATGGTTTTGTCAATCAGTTCTAAATATTTTTCCTGTTTTTATAACTACAATATGTATAAAATGAAATTAATTTATCATTTTAGGTAGAAACCATTGGAGATGCTTACATGGTGGTATCAGGATTACCAGAAAGAAATGGTGACGGTCATGCAAAAGAAATTTCTCTGATGGCTTTAGCAATTCTGGATGCAGTAAATTGCTTTGAAATACAACACCGCCCAGATGCTCAGTTGAAAGTACGAATAGGAATACATTCAGGTAATTTTAACATTAATTTAGATACTACTAAATTTATATCTTTGATTATGCTGAGATATCTTACAGGAGTGAATTTTTCACCCCGAAAGGCATACTAAGTACTGAATGTTAACTGAGATTTACTGAGACCACAGGTTTCCTTTACAGAACAACACAAATGAATAACTTTAAAGATATACGAGGGGTACCCAAAAAAACCGGAATTATTTTTCAAAAGCTATTTATTTTCAATTTTTTTACAAAAAAACCTTATCCCCTTCAAAATACCCTCCATTACAACTAATACATTTATCCTGCCGGTGCTTCCACTGTTCAAAACATTTTTTGTAGTCATCTTTAGAAATATCTGACAGCTCCTCCCTCGTTTTTTTCTTGACCCCTTCAATGTTGTCAAATCAGTGTCCTTTAATGTCCCTTTTCATGCTTGGAAATAAGAAAAAATCGCACAGAGCCAGGTCAGGCGAGTAAGGTGCTTGTGGCAGCAAACCATGCCATTTTTAGTCAAAAAAATCTATCACGGAGATGGCTATGTGTGCTGGTGTGTTTTCGTGGTGGAAGAACCAGTCTCCTGTCTGCCACAAATCGGATCTTTTTTCAAGAACACTGTTATGCAATCTTCTTAAAACTTCCAAATTGTCAGTCGACGGTCTGAGAGCACACGCTGTCGAATGTTTTAAACATTTTTGTCGATTCAAGCAGTTGATGGACATCCAGAACTAGGTTTGTCATCAATCAACATGTCACCATTTTTAAACCAAGAAAACCACTCGTATACTTGAGATTTTCCCATAGCATCATCTTTGTAAGCTGTTTTCGACATTAAAACAGTTTCAGCACCACTTTTACTGAGTAAAATACAAATTTTCACAGCTACACGTTGTTCACTTAAACTTGCCATCATAAAAAATCTGGTGTGAAACACTCACACAACTTTCTCTTGCCAATTAAAATAATTAATAATAAACCTAACATTAGTATTAAAACATTAGAAATGAACAAAAACTAACCTCAAAAACATAACCTTATTTTAATCATGAGTGAATGACGCAAAATGACAATCGAACTCAGTTTGGCTTAAAAATACGGAAAATCACGCTTTCACGCTAAACTAGGCTCTGTAGAGAAAAATGCTCTAAACAAAAGTTGTAGATCTTTTAATTTTCTATAAATTTAATTATATACACTTTTGTCGTAAAATGCATACTAAGACCGAAATGTTAAAAAAATCGATTTTTCTCACGTTTTCGTGAGAAAAAAACAGAAAATCGCAAATTACTGCTAAACTAAGCGTCATACAAAAAAATGTTTGAAACATAAGTTGTAGGTTTTTAAATTCTCTACAACTTTTATTATATAAGTTTTTGTGCTAAAATTTATATTAAAGCCGTAATCTTAAAAAAACAACGTTTTTACGTGAAAACAGCCTCACCGAGAATTTCAGCAAACATGGCGCCTACCCTATCTTGTAGAGAATAAAAAATTGAGTAAAATAGGCGATTTTAAAAAAAATCGTAGGACCAGTTTTTGAGAAAATCGCAAAAAACTGAAAAATTATACGAATAAACTACTACTTCCGGTTGACCGATTTTGATGAAAATGTTCGTGTCGCGTCCGGTAGTGGTATGTAACTTAAGTTTCAAGTTTCAAGTTCGTACGATGTTCCGTTCTTGAGATATTCTGTTCACACACAGACACACACACACACAGACACACAGACCAATCGCTAAAAACATGTTTTTTGGATTCAGGGGGTCTGAAAACGTATAGATCCGGTGAAAACTCGATTTCGAAAAATCGACATGAAAACAATACTTTCCTTCCTATATATTCATATAGGCAAGAGAAAGTAAAAATGAAACAAAAACAATCACTGCACAGATAAATATTGAACTGACAATGAGTTGCGCTATACAAGTCTGTGCGACAGAAATGTGTACTACACAAACACCACCCACGGCAATGCTATTCCGGTTCCTTTAGGGTACCCCCTCGTATTACTATATTTTATGTCAGCTAAGCTGAGACCTGGTCAAAACAGTTTGAAAGAAAAATATTACGTAGCGCGATTCATCCATAAAAGTTTACGTTCGTTATACTGGAAATTTACAATGGTTAATTTTGTATTAATTTACATTATTATTATAAATTCATATTATAATTATGTAGTTTAGGTCAACAGCCGAAAGGCTGGTTTGAACCTCTAGAGGTTTTACTAAGTAAAACGATGAGTGAGGTGGTTTACCATTGCCTTCCTCACTGAATGGAAAACTATGCTTATCAGCATGCCGGGCCCTCTGAAAAGCACATATTTTCCACTCTGTAAATGACACCTTCACTTCATTCACCACAGGGTCTGGCTGTACAATGAAATTCATTACTTTCAGAGGAGATAACTCTGATTAGTGTCTTTTACACCTCTACCTCTTCTGTTCTTAAATGATTCAGTCATTTAATTGGCTGACCATGTGATAAGAAACAGAACTATTTATTTTAGCCCTGCAACGGGGCAATTATACAATTATAATTATATTATTATTATTATTATTATAAACATTTATTTGTAACTAGGCTTAAGGTTGTTAATTGTAAACAAGGTACTGTAGTAGGTTACCTTAAATTGTAATTCTGGTACACACGACAAAACTTCATCAGACAACACATCATCCTCGTTGTCACTACTTGAATCATGTTACAAATTTATTAGTTTTTCTACCTGAACATCACTCAAAGAATCTAAATACCACATATAGTGCGATTCCAAGCTCCGTGTAGTTGCGGGGTGAAGGGTGTGGGTGAGGTATAATGAATGAGTGACGCATGCTGGGAGAACGATTGTTGTATTACTCTGATACAAAACATTCGTTTTCAAACTTTCTGTATTTAACATATTTGTTTGTATTTATTACATATATTACTATTACTAGTCGTAAAACTCCCAAAGTGGAAGACGCTAAGTAAAGATGGTTCAGTTTTGGGGTTTCTTGTTTTTATTTTTATTTGCCCACCAGTTTTTCATTTCTTGCGAGAATTTAGCTTTTCTTTCTTCACTCCATTTTACTCCAGTTCTCGGAGCTTTTGTCTCTGGTTTAACTTCCCATTTCTCAACCTTCCTCCTAAAATATTTTACATATTTTAATATAAATTCGTAAGTTAAATATTATGATTCCTTCCAAGTTAATAACCCGGTCAGTATTTTTTAAACTAATGCGCCGGATGATAAAAATATTTTTTTAGTCTACGAGGGTAGGCTGATAAGTAATGCACACATGCTTGTAGAAGACAACTAAATAAACTTCAGTAGCGCGCCTGGTGGCATGTGGAAGTACTATTTCTCCTCTACAAGTCTGCGCAGTTTGAAGGCGTTGCTTTCATTCAGTTTGTTTTGAGTAGTGGAAGTATGGCGTCGTGTTCTGGTGCTATGTCAACGAGAATTAAACAACGCGAATTGAACAACTTTTGAAGCGCTACCGTGACGAAGGAGACGACTTTCTTTTGAATATTGTGACGGGGGACGAGTCATGGGTTCATCATTACGATCCCGAAGAAAAAAGGCAGAGCGCTGAATATCGTCATCCACATTCTCCTGTTGTGAAAAAGTTCAAAACACAACCGTCCGCAAAAAAAATTCTTTTGACTGTGTTTTGGGATGCTCGCCGAGTTTATGTGACTGATTATCTGGAACGAGGGGCAACGGTAAATTCTGCTCAGTATATACAGACTCTGAAACACCTCCGACGTCGAGTTTGTCGTGTTAGAGGCAACCTGGCGCCAATAATTTTGCAACACGACAATGCTCGTCCACACACTTCGCGTGCAACTGGAGAGGCTCTGAGAAACCTGAAGTTTCAACCAATTTTACACTCTCCGTATTCTCCCGACCTTGCGCCTTGCGATTTTTATTTTTTTCCTCTACTGAAGAGAGACCTTAAGGGTAATCATTACAGCTCGGACAATGAGGTGAAGGCAGCTATTGCGTCCTGGGTTCGAGGAAAGTCGGAAGAATTTTTCAGTGACGGAATGAAAAAACTTGTTAAACGTTGGGAGAAATGTGTAATGCTTAACGGTGACTATATTGAAAAATAAATAGATAATTTGGTAGGTTAAGATTTGTACTTTAATTTGTTATTTACCCCATCTTGCTATTTCTTTTTGTTCGTCTTCTACAAGCATGTGTGCATTACTTATCAGCCTACCCTCGTAGTTAGTTCACGCTACTACTACAAATGCATCAGCTGTGAAACACTACTAACTCATTTATTCTCCCACTACTATAACAACGCACTGCATTCCTCCCAACTACATGGAGCTGGGACTCAAGCAATATGTTTCTCCTTCTTTTCCACGTGAGCTATACAGTTTTCCCACTTATCCACCGATATTTTAGAAACCCCAATTTCTAAAAGTTTCCTTACTTCTAGAGCTTCAATGTCTTATTATGTGTAGCCACGTAATCTTTCATCTGATCCCACATTTACTTACTAGGATTCAGGTTACAATTGTTATACAGGTTAAATGGTACAGATACTGAAGTCGCGAGATTGCCTTTTGTGGATGTATGGACTGTAAAGAAGGGAAGTGAAATATTTCCAGTGCTGCTGACCTCAACAGTGAGACACTACTCGTACATTTCACTACCATGCAGTTTCTACATATATTTTGTAAGCTGTGGTTTATTCTGAGAAAATGTTTTCTTCATAAACCTTATAAGAAATAAATATGACCTGTAAAATTGCCTATAGCTTAATTACCTGACTAGAAATGTTTGATTTACTGTAAAATTATGAATGAATCGCCTTCTTTACTATTGCTGTCATCAACGTTTTCATTATCAGTCTGTCTAGTATCTACGTAACCGTTTTCTTTTTTCTTACCAGGTGTCAACAAATTTAAAGAATAGCTTCTTCACATCCTTAATTTCCTTCTTTATTTTTCGAATTGTGGAAAGAGAAACTTCACAGTAGTTAGCTGCTTGCTCACGGCTTTTGTTAAGAGGCACGGATAGGCATAATTGTTTAGCTTCAACTTCACAACATTTTTATTACATTGCATTCAGCTCTGTGAATAGTCTGCCGATGTTTTTGAGAAACCCGACATTTCTGTTTACGGTAACAGTTATATTCGTACAGTTAACCTACAAAAGGTTCCGCGATATACTGTATATGCTCTGGGTATAGTACAAATTGTTATGTTTGTCGTACTAAAATTAAAGCAGTTGTGCATGCGCAATGTTGCTTTTCCCCCTTTACCCCTCGTTGCAAACGAGGGAAAACTTATGCCTCAAGTGACTATATATAGAAATGAAAGTAGGTGATGGGAGCCAGTCATCCGGTTACACGTAGCATGGACACAACAGATCCAACCTTACTTTATTATATGTTTTTTAATGTTAATATCAGCTTAAAAGAAATATACTATAACCTATTTTCATCGATTTTGTTCTAGGACCGGTTTGTGCAGGAGTAGTTGGTCAGAAAATGCCACATTATTGCCTGTTTGGGGATACTGTGAATACTGCATCACGCATGGAATCTTCTGGTGAACGTAAGTACTTACTTTTGGTCTTGCCTCATTAAAAATCAATCTCTTCAAGCATAATTTTTAATTTATAACTTTCCACAATACAGAAAGGAAAAAAAATATATAGGTACCAGGTATTCCTAATAAACTGAAATGATTTCAGAATACAAAAAAATTTATTATGAAAAAATGGAATTCCAAACAGATAATTAAAGCCTCGGAATAATTAAAGACTCGGAGGATAATTTGCAACGAGCTGTATATTCACTGAGCAAAATTTATAAGGAATATAACTTGGAAATATCGGCAACAAAGACGAAGGTGTGGGGTTTTGTTGGAGAGGAACCTCTTAGAAGCAAAATTGTTTTGGCTGATCAGATATTGGAGCAGGTGTCAGGGTTCCAGTACCTAGGATGTAGATTATCCTATGGGGAGAGTGAAGATGTGGACTGGAAAATACATAAATTCCAACGTCTATTAGGAACCATAAGCAGAACATTAAAAGGGAAAGTAAGGAAGGAGACAATTATTAAATTTTATAAGGTAATGGCTAGGCTGGTTCTGTTGTACGGCTCCAAAGCTTGGACACTGACCTCTCGTCAATACAGAAGAATCGAGGCAGCAGAGATGCGCTTTCTGAGAAGTATTGCGGGTTGCACTCTCAGGGATAGGATTAGAAGTGAGATAATAAGAAATCAACTTCATGTTGAGAATATTAGCGATATTATCAGGAAATATAGGAACAGTTGGAGGGAACATGTAGAGAGAATGGAGGAGAGTAGGATACCCAAGTTTTTGTGGCACTATAGAGCGAGAGGAAGAAGAAGAATTGGGAGACCGAGGAAGCGATGGGAGGACCAACTGTAGGAACGCATCGATCGGAATGGACTCGAACTTTCCAATTAGGAGCAATAATTTATGTAAAGACGCAGGTTTCGATGATGAATTTTACTAAATTACAAAGTATACTTTTAAAATATACAATCTTTTAACAAATGACAATTTCAAAAGAAAGCAACAAAAGAAGAAAACAACTACCATTGCAACGGAACAGGCTGGGTAAAGCCTAAGCCGTATAGTTGATGATGATAATTAAAGCCATAATCCGATGTTCAAATGGAATCAGGTTGACCATCTGACTTAGAATTTCTGTGTTAACATAAAATAAAGGCTACCCTTATGCTATCTGTTTCCCGTTTTCACTGTTATTTAGTTCACTTTGTTCTCCGTTTACCTACAGTGATAGTTGACCGAATCGATTAGTATTTTTTGATATATTGATGAAACTATCAACAGCTACTTACTGCGCGAGATCGAACCGTAGCGTCTACTACCGAGTACCGACATAGCGTGTTACAAGGTCACATTGTTTGCAGTGTATTTGTTTTACTGTTATTGTGCTATTATACAACATTTCATGAAATGATTCTAGAGATGCATTAGATTGTTTTACAGATTCTGGGTCGGAATTAGATGACACGGACATACATGAATCATACGACCCTGTGGAGAATGAAAGCGATATTGACATAAATTTCATTAAAAAAATTTTCGGAAATGTGTAAATTAGAGTAACTGTAGATAGTATTATTTTATAATTGACTTAGTATTATTTTATAATTGACTTAAACTAAATCAATGGTTAAAAAGAGAAAATTTCAAACTTTATTTTCATATAATACCATTGTTGATAAGAACTGAAGTGACTGCACACTGATTTTTTGAAAAAAGTTGAAAAAACGTCAGTCTACAGTGTAAGATACGTTAAATTTACTTTAGTCTGTAGTGCATAGTCGTGAAAAAAATGGTAGACTGGAAAGTGTTAATCTTTATTTGCTTCTTTTTTCTAGCGCTTCGGATACATATAAGCAATGCAACAAGAGAAATACTGGAAACTTTTGGAACATTTCAAATAGAACTTAGAGGTGAAGTTGAATTAAAAGGAAAAGGTAGGTTAATAACGTACTGGTTGCTGGGATGCAGTGAATCTGACCCTCGGCCACCATCTCCTGGAAAAACTAGCGATACTACTGAACCAACTAACCCTTATCCTATTATATTCCCAGAACTAAGCATTCCGACTACAAAATAAATATACGTTCAGATAAATATGTTTTAATCAAATAATGAAGAAAAAAATTAACAACAACTGCATGCCACGTGGTAACTTTTACCATGAATATTACTATTTTAAACCATAAATAAAATATTTTTTTTAAACATTTTGCTTTGTTTTTTTTCAATTACGTTTAAGTAGTCAACCACCAATAAATTTTTAATTAAAATTTGATTAAAACTAAAACCTGTCCACCACCTTCAATTTCGACCGGTGAGCAAATATAAATATGAATTAAAAAAATTATAAAAAAATTGTTGGGCACTAGCTCTGTCAGCAGAGCATGAGAAAATAAATAAAAAAAACTATATTTCCATGCATTAAAACTAAACCCACCGGGTTGGTCTAGAGGTAAAGTCGTCGCCAAAATCAGCTGTTTAGCAGCTGATTTTCGGAGACGAAGGTTCCCGATTCAAATCCTAGTAAAGGTAGTTACTTTTATACGGATTTGAATACTAGACAGTGGTTACTGGTGTACTTTGATGGTTGGAGTTTAATTAACCATACTCTCTCAGGAATGGTCAGCCTGGGTCTGTACAAGACTACACCTCATTTACACGTCATACACATCATCCTCATCTCATTGGGTCATGAGGTTGCTTATTGTTCTAAATTGAACAGATTGCAACGTACACAAATTAGGAATAAAAAAAAACTAAATATTTAATTAATTGACTCTTAAACTAATTACCAACCTACTATTAATCGACTAAATTGACTAGCTACTAACAAAATAATCCTTTACCTATTTAAAAATATAGCCAACATTATTTTTGCCACGACTTTAATACGGAAATAAAACTTAAAAACCCTTAATAAATATACGAATAAATTTACCTCAAATTAAATATGTTTCCCCATTTCTTCTTCTTCTCCTAGTTCCCCTTATCACTTCTTCAAGTTCTCCTCCTGCTTCACAAACTCCTCTGTTCTACTCTTAAATCCCAAGAGAACTGATTGTAAATTTCCTGGGTTTGAACCAGAAAACCTCTGGTTGACAAACTTCCTTCTCCCACCAACCGTTCAACCAACCTAGAGGGTCAAAGGGAAGGAAAACTACCCCAGTGATTAGCTGAAAGTTGGTAGGTGGAAGAAAGGTCCAAAAACACAGAGGGTGAAATACACCGGCCTAATGAATATCAGATAGTTGACCGTTGGCTATATTTACAATAACTTACTCTAACAATTGGGGTTTTTCCCTTACATTATTTTATTGGGTTGTTACAGAGTAATGAAAGTTATAGTAATTAGGAATTACCATAACTTTCATTGTTTGTACAATATTGTACTTTACAATGGTACTCCTGACAATGGGATAAAATAAAAATAAACTCATTGATGCTAAGTGATATGTTGAGTAGTCACAGCAGGTTTTTTTGGAATGCCAGATGATATCTTAGATTGTCACAGTAATTACTTAATTTCTACATGTTTTATTTAAACTATGGTGCACTAGCAATCTTACAGAATGTTCTACTGGCAATCACACCTGTACTACAAGGTCCGATGCTAGAATGATATTTTTTTTCTTGCATCCAGGAGACTCCAAAGAGAGCATAGGACATGTCAAGATAAAACTGATAAACTGGAAGTTTATCACCAATGATAAATGATAATAGTTATCACCAATGATAAATAGATGAATGAATCTTCAGCTACCAGATGGCAGACATTTTCAAAAGAATTGTATAGTTACTCGAGTCATGAGTTTGCCTTTGTTTGCAACGAGGGGTAAAGGGGGAAAAGCATCAGTGCACATGCCTGACTGCTTTAATTTCAGTACAACAAACACTACAACTTATACTATACCCAGAGCATATACAGTATATCGCAGAACCTTTTGTAGGTTAACTGTATGAATATAACTGTTTGTTATCGTAAACAGAATGTTAGTTTCTCGGAAATGTGAGCAGACTATTCACAGCCTGAACAAAATCAAATATGCAGTGTTATAAAATGCTGTGAAGTTGAAGTTAAACAAAAATGCCTTCACTGCCTCTTAATGAAAGCTATGAGCAAGTGGCTAACTACTGTGATATTTCTCTTACCACAATTCGAAAAATAAAGAAGGAAATTAAAGTCGTGGAGAAGCTTTTCTTCAACAGTTTTATTGACAGCTGGAAAAAAAAGAAACAGTTAGGTAGATACTAGCAAAACTGATAGTGAAGACGCCGGTGACAGCGATAGTAAAGGAGGCAATTCATTTGTACAAAATTTTGTTTCATTGGAATAAGGTAGCTGGTAATTACAGCAAATCAAACATTTCCAGTCATGTAATTAAGCTACATGCAATATTACAGGTCACATTTATTTCTTATAAGGTTTAGGAAGAAAATATTTTTTCGGAATAAACCACAGCTTACAAAATGTATGTAGAAACTGCACGTGTAGTGTCTCACTGTTGAGGTTGGCAGCACTGTCAAATTTTCACTTCCCTTCCTCACTTCTATATACTAAAGTGATTCCAATTACAGTGACATTTGGTTTAATTTAGGGATGCGTCGATTTCTCAGACCACTGATACTTAAGAAAATAATAATCGGTATCGAGAGTTGACAGTAAAAAGTCGATTCTTCGATGCTGATTTTCCAGTTTTCAGACTGTGGCAAAAATTCTCTAAGATAAATGATTTTAAATGCCGCTTCCGAAGTGTAGTAATAGCGCGAAAGCCTACCACGCGGAGGTCTCGGGTTCGATTCCCGACCAGGAAATGGAAATTTTCACATGTTAAAACCCACTGTTATATTATCTCACCGTAGTCGCTAATGACCGAGCTGTTGAAGCGACTAAAAAAAAGATTTTAAAAATTAATACAGTTTGGTAATTTTGGCTTGGAGAAGTAAAAAAATTGACATGAAAAAACTGGTTCGACGAATCTTAATCGTTTACCGGAATCTGACGACTCGATTTTTTAGGAATACAACTAGCCTACTGTATCTGAAAAAAATCTGGTTTGAAACAATCACACAACTTTCTCTTGCCAATGCAAATAATTAACAATAAACCTAGGATTAGTAATTAGAAAATAGTAAAGAATATAGAAGATAGTAAACATTAGAAATAAACAAAAAAACTAACCTCAATAAACATAACCTAATTTTAATATTATGAAAAACGCAAAATGAAAATCAATCTGTTTGGTGTAAAAATACGGAAAAGAGCTCTTTCACTAGGCACTGCACAAAAAAATTGCTGTAAATAAAAGTTGTAGATCTTTTAATTTTCTATAAATTTTATTATATACACTTTTGTCGTAAAATGCATACTAAGGCCGAAATCTTAAAAAAATCGATTTTTCACACGTTTTCGTGAGAAAAAAACAGAAAATCGCTAATTACCACTAAACTAAGCGTTGTACAAAAAAATGTTTGAATTAAAAGTTGTAGGATTTTAAATTGTCTACAACTTTTATTATTTATATACATTTTGGTATTGCGGTAAAATTCATAATAAAGCCGCAATCTTAAAAAAAAATAATTTTTCACGTGAAAACAGCCTAACCAAGAATTTCAGCAAACATGGTGCCTACCCTATCTTGTAGAGCATAAAAAATTTAGTAAACCAGGCGATTTAAAACAAAATCGTAGGATCAGTTTTTGAGAAAATCGCAAAAAAGTGAAAAATTACACGAATAAACTACTATTTCCGGTTGACTGATTTTGATGAAAATGTTCGTGTCGGATCCGGTAGTGGTATTAAACTTAAGTTTTAAGTTTCAAGTTCGTATGATGTTCCGTTCTTGAGATATTCTGTTCACACACAGACCAATCGCTAAAAACATGTTTTTTGGGTTCAGGGGGTCTGAAAGCGTGTAGATCCGGTGAAAAATCGACATGAAAACAATACTTTCTTTCCTATATATTCATATAGGCAAGAGAAAGTAAAAATAATGAGTCCAAATGAATCAGTATTGAAGATAAACAATATTTTCGACCAATACGGACAGATTGTCTTTTGTTTTGTTTGATTTTAAAGAATATTAGAATATGCACAACAGATTTATCAACCAACGTTGTGGTTAATCAAAGATTTAAAAATGTAAAATTTTGACGACTGCAGCCTTTTAAATATTGGCATGTAATGGGATGAACCTGGGACTCAGTGTGGGCAATTCGCTGCTGCTAGCGTAGTAAAAAGTTTTTGTACGTACATTTCTAAAAACATGCCACTGTGTAGTATTATATAGTTTATTTCTTTACAACACTTAATAACATTTTGTTCCTCAGTTCGAATTGTTTTACCCTGCTTACGGATAGATAACTAATTTATAACAACACTACAGAATAATGAATAAAATGTGAAGAATTAAAATGAAAAGAAACTGAATGAGTTTTAACGAATTAAAACACTTTTATTTGTATAAATGTAGCCTAAAACGTAAAAGCAGAATAGCCAAATCAAAACAATATTTTCTGTACCACTCGTGTAATACAAGGAATTACAAGGTCAGTATGTTTTTAGGATTGTTAATAGAGAAACTGGGCATGCGCAGTAGATGGTTCCCTCTTACACTTCGTCTCAACCAAAGTTCATTTCGTGACTAATCATCAGTATTCATTGCATTAAATAATACGCAAATACATAGACAACGCTATCTACCGAATGGTTTAGCAAAAGTAAAAAAATTGGAATTGAATTCGTAAGGACCATCGATATAAACAGAAAAAAAGAAGGGAAATTAAGGTATTTTATTAATGAAAAATTTCCCTGAAAGTGGTTAAACTGGCCAAAAAGAGGGTATATAAGGCCAATATCAAGGGGGGCTTGTGGGTGGGGTCTTTCATTCCGTCTTCAACCTCCGACTAGTGAACATTGATTTGTTCCCGAATAATAGAAACTTTTGCCGACAATCTTAATATTGTTAGAATTTTAACATTGTACGTTTTTAAAGAATGTTTGTTTTTCCGCCATCCGCTAGATAGCGTGAGAATGCACTTTTACACACACTGTAGTTCCAATGTCATTTAATAGATAGCGTGATAATGCACTTTTACAAACAGCTAGTTCCAAAGACATTCAATAGATGGCGAGAGAATGTACTTTATTTTATTATTTTTTTTAATTCCTAATGTGTGTACGTTGCAATCTGTTCAATTTAGAACAATAAGCAACCCCATGACCCAATGAGATGAAGATGATACGCATGACGTGTAGTCTTGTACAGACTCAGGTCGACCATTCCTGAGAGAGTATGGTTAATTGAACCCCAATCATCAAAGTACACCGGTAATCACTGTCTAGTATTCAAATCCGTATAAAAGTAACTACCTTTACTAGGATTTGAACCAGGAACCTTTGTCTCCGAAAATCAGCTGCCAAACAGCTGATTTTGGCGACGACTTTACCTCTAGACCAACCCGGTGGGTTGTACTTTATTAAGTCAAGTTTTGTAATTTTCTTATTAATTTGTGTTCTGTAACTTAAATTTACCAAAATAAATTATATCATGTTATTTTATATTTCTCATTGTTTGTTCAAAATTTTGGTCATTGTGCACTTTCTTTGTTCAGTTCAAATAAAGAATTAAGTTAAGAAAGTTGTTCTGGGAGTTATTAGTGTAACTCAAAAACAAATTATTTTTTTATTTTTCAAAACCACAACTTTTTAAGAAAAAATCCTGGTATATTTCCCACTTTATTACTGATTTGCATAATGATGCACAAGTTAGGATTATAAAATTATGTAGTGTCCAAAATACTGGATTTTATAGTTTATTAAGTTGTAGGTTTTATTTTTTTGTTACTTCAATAACCTGTTTACAGCTATTACTTGAATTATTCTTACTGGAAATTACTTTCCATAATTGAACGTGCAGCGTATGCTCAGGAAAGTAAACTGGTAAGAATCATCGCAATAAACTTACAACTTTTATATTTCTAAGAAGCATTTTACAAACAATTAAAAACTTCTACATTTTTTGTCTGATGCTAAATAAATAAACATGACAAGTTAAAAGTGTTTTGAAGTAGGAAATTGGAAGCGTGGAATGCATTATAGGATATTTTTTTTGGTTTAATGATTTTTTTGTAACGTATAAAAATATGCTTTGCCTGAATGGGATTCGAACCCAAGACCGCATGATGAGAGGCGAGCACGTTACCAACAACGCCAATGCAGCCGGCATTATAGGAGACTGACCAGGCATTCATTTGGAGTGACTAAGAAAAACAAATGAAAACCTGGATCAAATGCTTACTTTAAAAGCAAAATGTGATCTTATGAAACACTAAATGAAAATTAGTTTCTCCAAGATTATTTATTTATGTAACCTTTGAATCTAATATTCTTCATTTAAGAGAATTATTTTGTTTAACGGACTGAAGATTTATTAATGAATGCTACAAAGTTACATTTGGATACTCATAAAAGTTTTAAAAAACTGCAAAAAAATACAAAATAAATATTCCACTTTATTTTAAATACAAGAAAATTATGTTAATTTTTAAGTTTAATAATACAAGAACATGTAAATCAATACAGTTACACAACAAACATATTTTACAATACAACTCACTACCACTAGATATAAAATAACTAGTCAGGGCTCATTGACTGAAAAATTCATTTAATGAAAGAAGAACAAGAAATTTATATTTGGTATTTACAGAAAACATAACACGAAAAATATCTCCAAAATTAATATTTGGGTCTTTTCCGTTTTCTGTATGCCACTATCAAATCCTAATTCCCTGAAGGGTTACACAATTCTCCCACTCCTGCGTCTAGCACACCAATCTGACCAGCAATATTCCTGCGTAATGTCAACTCCACTCCGAGAAGATGTGACAACTAAAAAAGCATATGTGAAACACTCAACAAGACTTTCTCTTCCCAATGTAAATAATTAAAAAATATAACGTAATAGTAATGTAGTAATAGCAAAATAAAAATAAGAAATAAATCAACAAAACATGTAACATACTACTGTATACTGGGACTGGGAAGGACGTGTGTACGCGTGCGTGAGTGTGTCTGCTAAGTTAGAGTATTTAGTATGGCTGGGAGTGGGAGAAATGTACAAGTGTGCAACCCTTTGTAGAATAGCAATCTATTATACATAATATCGTTGATCAAATGACAAGAGTAAAAGTTAATTGTTGGATTTTCAAAGAAATGTTTAAATAATAGTAAATCACTAAACATCAAGATAAATAACTTTAATTTACTATCTTAATATTTTATAGCAAGAATTAAATATATGAAACCAAAATTTTTATAAGAAATATTTAATGTAAATAATAATTCCAGAAGCCAGATAGTTCAACTTAATGAAAGTGAAGCTACTCAAAAAACAAATGAATAGATAAATTTTAACACGTTGACTGCCACACTAAATTTTGTGACACTTACAGCTGGGCCATCGTACTTTTTCACATTTTATTCATTTTTCTTCTTATTTTACTTAATTTATTTAATAATAACTATTTTTTTTTTGTAAAATAAAGTTGTGATAAACTTTTGGATAACATGGCCTGCTGGAACGATTCTACATTTCAGAGCCATGTGATCCCTTTTTGTGTCACAATAAAAAATGTAATAAACAACTGGGTTAAGTTACAAAGTTTTAGACTATTTCAATCAACCAAAATAAGCAAAAGAAATAATAAAATTTAAAATAATAGCAGCACTCTAGTACATGACAACATGGAAAACTACCTGTATATGCAATATCCTATTGTTTGAAAAGTTTAAGTGTACAATGTCACTGTGAAGCCGTAGCTTTTCAAACCACATTACACGACTCAAAAATAATTCATCTACTGTGACTCATTTTTGATGCACGTGGCCCATTTTCAAAGACAACTGTGACACATGTTTGGGTCACATAGCAGTCAACGTGTTAATAAATAATTTCAATTAAATGAATTTTTTAAAAGAAACTAAGATAACATCTAGATATAAATGAATTAAGAAACTGAATTCAATATAACAACGATTTTGAAACCAACAAATGGAATTTTTGAAAGAATCTATTAAAACTATAAAACAGATTGTAACAATGGTTTGTGTCCCCCATTCGATCCAGGTCAATGGTACACGGCACATCTCCAACAACTTCACAAGCTACGTAAATATATATTTAAAAACTTTCATTACATTTGAGCTCATTTTATTAATCTGAAAAGAACTATTTTTATTCCCCACGAGGGATCGACAATTTGTAGAGTAACTTTAATTATCTCACACAAGAATTGAAATATTTGTAGTGTGATTACTTATTCCTCACACAAGAGAATGCCAAATTTTGTAATGTGATCACTGCCACTAATGTCAGTTGCATCTGATAGAAAGTTAGCAACAGTTAATTTATTACTGTTAACATATCCAGTGACACCCATTTTCAGTTTAACCATACTAACATTTGTTGGTAACGAATAATAATAATGGGCCTATAGTCTGGAAAGATGACTTCAATATTGTAAATGACAATAAAATACATAAATAAAACAATACCACGTAAAAATATTTAAGACTCACTTGCGTAACAACACATTGATATCTCCATCAATGTTTTGTTTATCCGTCATTGAAATTTATTTGTTATTTTTTACACATCTATCATTGAAAACCTATCAGTTAATCCTTATCATTATAAAGTTAAATAATTTATGTCTCTTCGGTAAATAACACTGAATGGGACAGTGAAATTATTACGTGTTGCCGGTTTGATGTTATACCGCCCATTAAAAAATTTACAAAGTCTTTTCTTCTTCTTTAGTTGCCTAGTAACTAAATAAATAACTCTTTTAAAATATTTTTGTTAATATAAATTAAATAATTTTTAAAGTATTTATTTTAGTCAGCTGGAGATGTTTATTTTATTTCAATAGACTCAAAAATAAACAACTCCAGATGTGCATTAAATTTGTCTCATTACAAATCTTAAATTCATTTAAAATACATTATTAGTTCAATTTAAATTCATTAAAACTTAGTACTATATTTTAGAGTGTCATCAATACATAAATTAAATTCAAAGATCAGTAACTAATCAATTTTGTAAATCAATTCTTGTCAATTTAATTTTTATCAAATTTCAATCGTTCATGAAATATCATTTAACTTAAATCAAAAATCAATTGTGTATTTATTTATTTCTTTATTTAATATTTCATTTATTTCAACAGTAATTCATTTTCATTTCATTATTTAAAATTTCACTTTACACCTTCAGGGAATTCAGATTTCATGGTGGCATACAGAAAATGGAAAATACCCCAGTATTTCCCTGCCAAATTATTCAACAAATATTCCAATTTCATATTTTCGTATTTGTAAAATTTAAAAAATATTTAAAAGCCAGAATATTAAAATGTTATTCAATTTAGGTCAATCTTTCTATACTTTAACATTAATAAACCTAAAGTAACAGAAATGTTTAGTCTTTAAGCCCACATGAAGCACTTTCACACAAAGTTATTCTAAAAAAATTTTATATACAAGTAAAAGATGTTTAAAACACATCACAACTAGGTTTCAAATTTCCTCCACAAAAAATCAATGAAGGTACAAGATCTTTTCATTACTGAAATTCGTAATACATTTATTTACACTTTATATGCTAATAAAACTTAACTATTTATCAATTTTTAAAAATCTTTTACTATAATACTTATACCAGAAAGTTGGTCTAAGGGAAGCAGATAAATTTGAAAAAAAAAATCTTCCACAAGAGTATCTATTTAAGATGGAAGAGGATCTTTGGGTCCTAAGTTAGTAGACGGGCAATACAGGTTATGAGGTCAAGATTAACTGTACAAGGAAATAAACGATTAGAAAAACAAGATAAACATTTTACGAACACTTGAGTAGATTGTCAGTAGAATGACAACCGGTTGAGAAAACAACAGTGCTACCATAGCCCTATGTTCTGTAAGATGTATAAGTCAAAGTACAGATATATAAATCAAATGTGGAATTCTTCAAAGAACAGAAACAGTACTCTAACGTTTCATAATGAATTAGATATCTATGTTGTTTAGGTCATCAGCCAAAAAACTGATTTGAATCTCTAGAGGCTTTTATACTAAGTAAAATGAGGAGTGAGGTGGTTTACCATTGCCTTCCTCACTGAGTGGAAAAGTATGCTAATCAGCATACCAGGCTCTCTGAAAAGCATCTACTTTCCACCCTGCAAATGACACATTCACTTCATTCACCATAGGGTCTGGCTGTGTAATGAAATCCATGACTCTTGGAGGAGATAACTCTGACTAGTGTCTTTTACACCTGTACCTCTTCTGTTCTTAATCCTTTCCAACTCAGTGTGACATAGAAGTCACATTGGAGTGAAATAAATAGCAGACATCAAAATTTTAGTAATTAGCGACTACTTTGTATTAAAGAACGCTGGGAGTGAAGTGTAATAATTTTCGTATTCTAGCCAGGAATCGAACCGGAGACCTCTGCTTTGAAGTGTAGCATGCTGACCATTGCGCCATGGAGGCAACCATTAGTTTCTATTTAAAGTTAATTTTAGTTTTAAATATTCATGTTCATTTACTAAAATAAAGTAGCATTTCTCTTCAAAAATGTTTTATGTACTTACAAGTATATTTTTTAGACTATTTGTAAATAGTGATTTTATTTATTTTACCAATATTTTTTAATTGTAAAATTTGTTAAGTCTTAAATAATGACTCCATTATTAAAATCATATTTAGTTTTTTTGCTACAAATCTTAGTAAGAGAATATAATTTGTTTACGAAGCCTGAAATTGATATTACATATTTATATAAAGGAACTTTCATACCATCAAGTCCTAATGGGATGTAGTACGTGCCACACTTTTATGTCAGGCCATCAAAAAAGGATTAAAGGTCTAAAAGTAATTTTATTACTCTAAAATGTCAGTAAAATTTATGAAACAATGTAGACATATTTTTTGTGTGTAGTTAAAAAATTTGGGATTGAAAGGGTTAAACCCTTCGGTCATATAATTATTGGGTGACTATGTGGTAAGAAACAGAACTAAATTTTGTAGCCCTGGAACTAGCAAATTGAGTGCAAATAATTTAACACTCCACCTGCCTGTTATGGGCACAAATTATCTATCTATAAGAAGTCTAATTACTGTCAGACTTAATTTTTTTGTTATTAAGAATTCATCTAATCAGTTCACCTATTTATTCCTCTAGCTATTTATCCCATAAACCTAACTCTCTCATTTTAGTCTGAAAGTACCTCTCCAATAAATTCGCACATACATAATACTCAGTGTCCGGAGAATTATACAAACGGCAATTTGTAAAAATACGAGTCATATCAGCAATAAATAATTTTCTTGTCGTGTAATAACCAGCCTTTAATCGCTGACCCATTGTTTTCAAATCTGTAACATAAGAAACAGAGAATCAATCAAAGTTAATAATAATGAGTTAAAAATACTTTGTCACCTTTACCCTTCGTAGAGGCAGCTGTCCGCCGGTAACCCTGGGTGGGGTCAACATACCAACTAGAAACAAAGTGAAGTACTTAGGATTATGGATAGACAGGCAGCTGACGTGGAATGAACATCTGAAAAGCAAACGCTTATTACTAAACAATTGCCTCAGATGTTTGTTCCACCTAGTTAAACCACGTTCTCGTCTACCACTGAAACAAAAAATTACAATTTACAAGACTTTACTGAGACCTCTCTGGCTGTACGGAATTCAGATGTTTGGTGCTGCTGCTCCAACCAGTTTAAACAAAATACAGGTATTTCAATCAAGATATTTAAGGCTTGCCACTGGAGCACCTTGGTATGTGAGAAACGACACCCTTTATTCTGACTTTCGTATTCCCTACGTAAAAGACGTTGCACAACAACTTTATCAAAGTTTCTTTGATAAATTGCAAAATCATTCAAACGACCTCGCTCGACAAATGGCCATTAAAAATTTTTCAAATTTTCGACGTCTTCGTCGTCTTTGGTGTAGGGATCTTCTTTGATAACATTCTGTTACCGTTCTTCTATTATCTTCATTTCATTATTTTCAACATCACATCTCCTTAAGTTCGTCACCGTTGGGTTTTCATTTTCATTTTTAACAAGATCATCTCCATCATAGCATGATTACATCATCCTGGAGGATAAACTGGTGGGTGTGACCCCTCCTTCCACGCCTAATAATAACTCTCATCAAATCTAGTGATTGTGCTTTAATGTATAGTATAGTGTTATAGATTTTTAAAATTAAAGACAAAAAAAATACTTTTAATTTTATCTTTTTAGTGCTTTCTATTTTGTTTTTTTTTTCTCCTTATTTCTTGCAAGCACTTTTTCAGAGCGCACCACGAAAGTAAAAAAAGGTAAGTATTAAAAGTTTTTACGTTCGCAGTGCGCACCGCGGAAGTAAAACCAGTAAATTAAAGAAAACAGTAAAAAAACAGAAAGTAAAAAAAAGGTAAGTATCAAAAGTTTTTTTAAAACCTCATTATATTAACATGGATTCTGCTGATATGATGTTAACTATTCACTTAAATAAATTATAATTAAGCATAGACAGCAAAAACCATTTATTCAACAGTTTGGGCTCAAAAAAAACACAAGTATTCAACTGACTCTGTACATGGTAAAGACAGGTAATTCTGATAGGGAATGATGGGATGTCTAAGGATCACAAAAAGGACAATAGAGAGAAGCTTTTGAGTAGAATAGAGGTTTGGATTTTTGAGAGATGAGAAATGGACAGAGATAGGGACAAATGAGGAGGTCTTGTATCAGGTACATTAACAACTAGAATTGATTAACCTGATACCAAGAAGAAAACTGAAGAGTTATGGAGTGTGGGTGGATAGAGGTACCATCTACAGGAGTCTAGGGTGAGGGTCTAGGCAGCAGGGTCTAGGGTGAGAATTGCTGTTATGATCGTCAACTTTTGATAAGAGAAAGCACCTAAAGAAGAAAATGAGAAGCACGTTGGGAATACAGCTGGCAGACAAAAATACCAGCTAACGGATCGGTGAGAAAACAAGAGTTTAAGATATAACAAAACAAAGATCCCCATCTAGATGCATATGGGTCATCCAATGAGAACTTTGGATAGGAGATGGACTACACAAGTAAAAGAATGGGTAGCCCAGACCAATAGGAAGAGACACAGGAAGACTAAAAGTGAGATCAAAAGATGGTATCCAGAAGATAGCAGGAACTCAGTAGATGAGTCAGACCATTAACAGAAATACACGAAGAAGCATATATCCAGAGATGAAATAAACGGAGCTGAAAAAACAGCTATATTATTACGCTTGAACTGAGAAAGACTACACAACATTAACTTTGTAATACGCCTTTAACTTGTCGGCAAGAGATTTAACACTTCTTAAAATGCTAACAAATTTTTTCATCAAATGACTCATTTTTGTTTGAAACATTGGCTGCGTCAAATGGTGTTGCTGGTATTACCCTTAATGTGAAAAATCATTTCCAGTGTTATGCCGGAGTGTCCTTTTGTCCCAGGTGAGTCCAACGACAAATGCCTTATCCATAGTTTATACCGGGTGAGCAACATAAACCAAACGCATAACGTAACCACTACAGAATTGGTAGGTTGAAATAGTATGAATGATGCGGTGAATTTAAGCAGAAAATAACATTAAACATAATTGAAATGTTGCATTTATTACAAAATATGTTCCAAATGACCACCCTGAGCATTGATGCATTTTATGCTTGACTGATCGTATGGAGAAATATCTGTCGCAAAACATTGTTGCAAACATTGTTGTCAATTGAATTCCCGTTGAATGTTCACCTTCAGTAAATCAATATTGTGGGGATTAGATGCATAAACTTCCTCCTTTAATTAGCTTCAAACATAAAAATCACAAGTAGACAACTTTGAGGAACGCAGAGGCCACCATCCACTGGTGAGAACTCGTTCATTCGTGAAATCAGCATGAACGCTATTCAGTGAAATGTTCGACATGTGACGCGTCGCTCCAACTTGTTAAAAGAAGCTGTTCTTCCTCGTTATCTGTTAATTGTGCATAGAGTTCTTCAAAAATATTGAGGTAAACTTGTGTATGGACAATTTTCAGTACAACCACTACTCACGCTTAAAAATATTGTAGAGTAGCAGTTACGTTATGGGTTCGGTTTTAAGTTGCTTACCCGGTATAAGTTATTACCTATTTTACTACATATATGGACACACATCACTTTTCATTGTACTGCCTTCTTACGAATACCGACTCCATTACCGAAAATTGGCTATAAATCTGGTAAATTGCTTTAACTGAAAACCACCTTCAAAAGAGTGTGCACACTTATGTTTATGCAATCTCTTAACATTCCTCAATGGTGAGAATTTCCTTTGTCTAAACCTGTGCCTACTCTCAACTTCCCATTGTATTTTACTGACTTTAATGGCTGACACAAAGAACAAAATGAAATTCGACAGTGAAATAAATATTGAGCCTGAGCTGAAACAGAGTTTCAAGAAATGTTTAAAGTTCTGTCACCGGATGGCGATGTTAAGTGGCGAGTTAAAACCTTTTATTTTGGTGGCCCCGAAAAGGGCTGTTTAAGCGGTGGCTGTCTTGATGTGCAGCGTCGATCGTAGTCGAAGAGCTGGGCGACACGGCGTGTTGTCATCCAGCGGAGACATTATCTTCTTCCGTCGCAGTAGTGCATCGATGGCTGCTTCGGCGGATCCGGTGGGCGCAAGGCTCGGTCGAGGGACTGCTATGGGCATCGCTCGTGTCAGCAGGCGATGACGGGTCGGCGAGCGAAAGCATCATCTTCTCTCTTGTGGGGTTGTCGATTAGTCTTCGCTGGAGTCTGGCAACTGTGTGCTGTGGTGGACGTCTTGTCAATGCTGTAGACTGGTGGAAGTGAATCTCTCTGCGTCTAGATCGGATTTGAATCTCTCGGCTCAGTGGAGCGCTCTTTTTATAGTCGCCGAGAGCCCTGTGGTAGAGGGTGGCTACTGGCTTGGCCTTGATGACAAAGGCCTCTGTTGGTGAGCAGCCGAAAGGTTTGTCGATGCGCCGCTAAAGGGTTTGTCGGTACGCCACTAACACAGTAAATGATTAATTAGGAGGGGTGGCGGTGACAGTTCCTAAAAATTTTTCCTTAAACAAAAGCAGTCCAAAATAATCCTAAATTGGTTATAATACGTTTAACAGCGTACTTACCCATTGGATATTTGATATAATCGTAGTAATCACGAACATCATTTTTATCCACTGGTTCAATAAATGGCCAGGCCAATGAATGATTTCGTATCTGAAAAAAATAAAATAAAAACTTTTAATAACCAAAGAGCCAAACTTTAAATCTCAATAATGTAATAAAAAAAAAACTGTTCGTCCTTAAAGAACAAAATTTCATGCATGTTTATCATAAATAAATTGATCCATAATTATTTTTGTATGTTTTAATAAGACAGTATGGTACTGATTATATGCTATTGCCAATAATATCACAATAATAGCTATATATATATATATATATATATATATATATATTAGATAATATTAAACCACCAGTAAACACACAAAATTAGCAAGAATGATCTTACCGTTAAGTTAATAAGGCCTTTTTAGATCCCTGGATCCATCATCAGTCAACTCACAAACACTATAAAATTCTTTCACTGGCAATGCATTGCCTTGTTAATTCAAGTCATGAATTTAGAGTCATGACTTGAATTGACAAGGTAATGCATTGCCAGTAAAAGAATTTTATAGTGTTTGTGAGTTGACTGATGATGGATCCAGGGATCTGAAAAGGCCTTATTAACTTAACGGTAAGATCATTCTTGCTAATTTTGTGTGTTTACTGGTGGTTTAATATTATCTAAAGTAAATTCAGCACACAGTACAACATGTTTAAAAAATTGATATATATATATATATAAATAAAAAAAGTGGAACAAGCTCGTTAATGTTGGTCTCATAGTAAATGAGTGCAAAACCAAGTATTGCTTGAGTCCCAGCTCCAAGTGTAGTTGGAAGGAATGCAGTGCGTTGTTATAGCGGTGAGAGAATGAATGAGTGTATGAATGAATTAGTAGTGTTTCACAGCTGATGCCTTTGTAGTGGTAGCGTGTACTAATTAGACCAAAAAAATATTCTTATCATCCGGTGCATTAATTTAACAAACACCTACCAGGTTATTAACTTGGTCGGATTCATAATATTTAACTTACCAATTTATATCAAAATATGTAAATAAATAAATGTAATAAATACAAACAGATATGTTTGTATACGGAAAGTTTGAAAACGAATGTTTTGTATCAGAATAATACAACAATCGTTCTTCCAGCATGCATCACTCATTCATTATACCTCACCCGTACCCTTCACCCCGCAACTACACGGAGCTTGGATACGCACAATACATGGTTTTGAATGGTGATTTTATAAATAGAGTTTCTCACAAGTTCATTTTTGAAGAACGACATGATGAAGTTGAGGAATACCTTAAACCACATGAAAGTAATTAATGAATCCACTTGAGAATCAATTCAATTGGGAAATAGAGCCCAATTTCCTTTACAAAATATTAAAGAAGAAATAATAAGTAGGAACACATAGCCCTACACGTGAAATTACATTTGTGTTTGTGTGCCCAGTTGTCACCTATGGCTGTAAGACGAGGACTTTTTCAAAAACAGATTGCAACTTATTAGGAAGGTCCAAAAAAAAGATAATGAATAGAATTTTTGGACTGATAAAAGAGGAAATGACTGTTACAAACAAAAATATAAAGAATAGGAACTGAATATTCTCATCAAAGGTACAGACATCCATTTCATAAAGGCCCAAAGACAAAGTTGTAGAGAATGGAGTCAACAAGAATGGTTAAGGTGATATGAGAGGAAATCCTACAAAACAGAAGGAAGGACTATCCTAGGAAGACATAGATGGATGATGTTATAAATGGTTTGATTTTGATGGATGTCAGAGGATAGAGGGTACTGGTAATGCGCTATAAGTTTACGATTGCGCCTATCATGCGGTGGGAGGAGGACAGTATACTATCTATCCTACTTAAATCGGCCAACCCAAAAGCACAAAACATGTATCAAGCGTGTAACTCAAAATGTAACCACCACAAATACTTAAAGTAATAAAATTCAGTTTATAACCCATCACACTAAATAAGTAAGGAGTAATGTAATTATTTAAAGAAAATGAATTGTTTAAAATTCAATTACAATTTAACATAATTTTACTGAAAATAATGAAATATGAAAACCCTAAAAATACAATAACATTCTGAAATTACCGTAAAACTAGTATTACTCACGATAATAAGCTCGCATCGACGGAACTCACGGACTAACTAGTCTATCTCTACAAATGTCCGAGTGCAGTAATTCAGTTTAATACTGATTATCAAAAAGATACTAAATATAGCTTAGACCTAGTATTTTGGCTTATTTAGAATGAATGTTTATTATTTAGGATAATTATTAAGAATTAATAAATAATACAATGGGATGTTTATAAAACGACATAGTTGTAAACATAATAAATCAAGGTAAGAGTAAAACTACAACATGATATCATGGTTAGAGCTGTAGCTATGATGTATTTAGAAAAGCACATATAGTAGCACTTCCAACACATAAGTAGTACTTCCGGCATAGTCCAGTCTTACTCTCGCTGACGATTGTCAACTTATACTGTGTTACCAGTGCTAGCAACTAGCAAAGAGGATTGCGGAGGAAGCCACAACCACCAAGGGCTGAAGAGCTACAAGATGATAATGAGACTGATTCTTAAAAAAAAATCTAATGTAAATTAACCCTTTCAATCCCAATTTTTTTAACTGTACACAAACAAATATGTGTACATTGTTTCATACACTTTATTGACATTTAAGTGAAATAAAATCACTTTTAGACCTTCAGCCTTTTTTTGATGGCGTGACAAAAAAGTGTGACATATATGTCACATTGGGCTTGATGGTATCAAAGTTCCCAACAATATGAATAAGTAAAAATCATGTGCAGGCTTCCTAAACAAAATTCTCTTGCTTAGATTTGTAGCAAAGCATTATTTAAGACTTAAAAAAGGTTACAATTCAAAAATATTGGTAAAATGGATAAAATCACTATTTACAACCTAAAAAATATACTTGTATGTACATTCAACATACTCGAAGAAATGCTACTTTATTTTAATAAATGAATATGAATATTTAAGACTAAAACTAACTTTAAAAAGAAACTAATGGTCGCGTCCTAGGCGTAGTGGTCAGCATCTTAGACAGCAAAGCGGAGGTCTCAGGTTCGATTCCTGGCTAGGGTACAGAAAATTAATACACTTCACCTCCAGCGCTCTTTAACCCTTTCAGTGCCATGGCCGATTCAATCGGCCACGATTGCTTGTGCGTAAATTGCCATGGCCGATCAAATCGGCCGCCAGTTTCAAACCACTGTAGTACTCTCAGTTCTCAACAGATTGTGCTGTTTTTACTCTTAAACGAAAGAGCAGTTATTGCTGTACATGACCGTATATTTTTAGCCTCTTTGGATGTACGGTGACGATTTTACAAGCGATCTAACAGGCCGGTGTTCTCGTGTTGTGTCGAGTCCGTTGTTGACATTTTATAACAGCGTGTATAACCTCTACTGTTGTATTTTGTGTTTAGTTTTGCAACTATTTGTGTTAGTGATTGGTTTATTTCTTTATAATGTCGGAAGATAAATTATATTTTGGTCTTGACGATGATGAAATTTGCGAGTTAGCTTTGTGTACAGGCTCTGAAAGTGAACCTATGTTAGAAACTATACAATTGTAATTTTTTATAAATACTCAAATTTTCTGTCGCGTCATGCTGAACTAATATCCTCAATAAGTATGTTTGTAGTGACAATTTATAAACAAATTCAATACGGTTTTGTTCAAAATTAAATGGGCTACATGATAGATGTGCCAACTTGTGTAAAAAATATAATTATTAACTAGTTATTTTGTGTGAAAGTGTAAAAAACAATTTTCTTCGGTTGCTTGTACTGAATTTAAATTTTTTTTTAATTTTTCAAAAAAGACAAGCATTAGTTTTGATCATGTGTATGCAATTCTTCATCTATTTTCAAGGTAAGACCAAAATTTCAAGTCTCTAGAATTATTACTTTATCTGTAATCTAATTAAACAAATATGCTTGGTTTATAGATCAAAAGTGGCTTGGCATTTTATGCACAACCATGGTGAAAGAGGGTGGCACTGAAAGGGTTAATCAAAAGTAATCGCTAACAATTGAAGTTTTTATGTCTGTTATTTCACTCCAATGTGACTTCTATGCCACCGCACTGGGTTAGAAAGGGTTAATGGTAAACTTACCGTATTTAAAACATTTTTAAATGCCTTAAATAGAGTATCAGGATCACTTGTTTCTTCAGTAACTTTTGACACACGTGTTGTTCTCGCAGCCGGTTTCCAACCAGTTTCTCTGATACCAGGGATACTTTCTATGGGTATGGAACGAACACCCTCACGGAAACATGTAAGACCTGGATGTACTTTTTGTAAATCTTGTTTTCTTTGTTCGGCAAGATGTCTAATAATCTGTGGCAACATTAAAAAACCGGTATTAAACCAAAAATATTGTACATTAACAAACAAAAAACAAGCAAATTATTTAATAAGCGTAGTGTCAACACAGTAACTTGCAAAGCAAAAACCGTCTGATTTTTTTTTTTTTTCTTTTAGTTTCTATTTGTTATTGGGAACTGTACATGATTGACAACTACCCAATTTGATCGCTGCTTTTGACTGTATTATGTGACATGGATGAAGCGTGAGTTTGAACGGGGACTCCCAGTAGAGTTTGTTCACGGATGGCTGTCAGCTGGTCCCCATACAAAGTCGCTTGCCCAACCGGTGTTACTTAACAAATAATAGATACTTTCTACCAGCTGATGGACTGGGCTGGCCCGAAGGCCGTGATTTTTCTGAGTTTTAGATGTTATAACATCATATAAAATGACAAAATACAATAAATGTATAGAGAACACATAAATAACATTTTTCTGTAAGGCTGTTCAGTGCCACAGCTTTATACAGATATAAAGTTGTGGTACTGAAAAGTTTAGCCACATTTACAGGTTATGTTGCATAAATGCAGTAAGATTACAGAGTGACTATCTTTAAGTAGTTGCCTGTAACAAAAATAGCTTCTAGTCAATCTTTATTGAAATGTAAGAGTGTAAAGATACAGTGCTAAACTTCGTGTACAAACATGTCATTAAATTTTAGAATATCAGTATCTCAAAAGCAATACATCACACCATTTCTTTTGAGTTACAATATTTAAACCTATTTTTGAAAATTTTGAGTTGGAACCAATCAAAAAATGTGCCTTGGAAAAAATGGGAATGGAATAAAAAACTAGGTAAATTAAATATTCACAAAACTGCAAAAATAGGAACTAAACCTATTCTAATGCCTGTGAACACACAAATAATTACCTCCTTTTGTTGACTAATAACAGAACACAACTCGGTGTAAACTATTTTATCACTCAACTGACAATGCATAAGTACGGCACCCTCATAATCCTTAATATAACCTTTGTAAACAGCTCTGTTAAGTTTTATATCCTTAGTAAAACCTTGTTTCAGGAAATAAACTGTAAAAAAGAACAAAAATAATTCAATAAAAAAATTTAAAAGCAAAGTTAAAAAAGTTATTTTTTATAAAATATGTAGTAAAATACCCTTTTACTTTCCCTTGCCCTATATGAATAAATATGGAAGAAAAGTATTATTTTCGAGTTCATTTTTTATTGGAAATACAAATTTTCAGGCCCCCTAAAACCAAGAAAAAAACATGTTCTTACCACTTGAACAAAATATCTCAAAAACAGAACAACGTACAAAGTTGATTCTTGGAACTTCCATTAGGTACCATTAGAGAATCATATAGGAACATTTTCATTTAAATCGGCCAACTACAAGCTGCAGTTTTCTCGTGCAATTTTTCACTTTTCTGCGATTTTCTCAAAAACAGCTCACACAATTTTTTTTTAATTGCCTCAGATACATTTTTTTACGCTAATCAAGGTAGAGTAAGCGCCTACTCAAATCACATGTGAATCCATTATAACAGACCATTTCCTTAGTAAAACAGTATATTTGATTTAACAAAAAAAATTTTTTTTATAGTTCAGCGTTTATGTCTGTAGAAATTCTAGGGGAGGGACTGGGCTCTTGAGGTAAAAAAAATTATGTTTTAAAGATTACAGCTTCAGTACGTTTTTTATGGCAAACGAATAAATGATTAAAAGTAATAGGAAATTTATAAAAAAAACATACAACCTCTATTTTAAGCATTTATTTTTTACAATGCCTACTTAGTTTAGCATCAATTAGTGACTCTTTAATTTTTTCATCAAAATTGTAAAAATGGGATTTTTAAGATTGCAGCCTAACAAAGTATCCATTTTACGACAAAAATTTATATAATCAAAGTTTTAGAAAATTAAACAACCTACAGCGTTTATTTCAATAAAATTTTCTGCATCGCCTAGTTTAGAATCAATATTAGTAATTTTCTAAATATTCATAGGTTATATCATTCATTATTTACGTTGGCAAGAGAGAGAGTCGTGAGAGTGTTTCACAACAGATTTTTAGAAATCAAATCACTTAACTATTATCAAAATTTTAAAGCAAGCACCTCTAACCATACAGTGATTTGCAATTTTTATACAAACCAATATCACATAGTCCAGCGTCTAAATAGGGTTGAGCATGCACGAAAGAGTGACACATTTGACTTCCGATTGCTGTTGGGGGCACCTAGAAGGCGAAAAAATCGATGTCGCCTTCCCAGAAGGTCCATAACTTAAGTGCGGAGGGGGGAAATTTCGCACGGACGCTGTCTACAAAAACGCTTACATCACATGAACGACTGAAGTTAGAAAGATGTTTCCATTTGATGACACTTTCCAATGATGACACCATTTTCTTAGAAATATTATGTTCTACAAAAAAGGTTATTATAGAAAATCTCGGGTCTATAAAAGGAATAGAGTAAATTACATTTATATTAAAATATAAATTATTACTGTTAAAAGTAAACTAAATTACCAAACGATTAATGCTCGTAATTAATAAATATTAAAGTTTTGTTATCATTTATAAATGAGTTTTTGTAGAGTTCTCGCGCAATTTCTCCTTCTCGCCTTAAGTTATGCACCTTCTGGGTAAGCGACAACATAGATTTTTACTTTCTCTTGCCTATATAAATATATAGGAAAGAAAGTATTGTTTTCATGTTGATTCTTCGAAATCAAGTTTTCACCGGATCTACACATTTTCAGACCCCCTGAACCCAGAAAACATGTTTTTAGCGATTGGTCTGTGTGTGTTTGAACAAAATATCTCAAGAACGGACCATCGTACGAACTTGAAACTTAACTTAGATACCATTATCGGACCCAACACAAACATTTTCATCAAAATCGGTCAACCGGAAATAGTAGTTTATTCGTGTCATTTTTCACTTTTTTGGGATTTTCTCAAAAACGGCTGCTACGATTTTTTAAAAATCGCCTCGTTAACTGAAATTTTTATGCTCTACATGATAGGGTAGTCGCCATCTCTGCTGAAATTCTTGGTAAGGCTGTTTTTTCGTAAAAAAATTGGTTTTTGCGACGACTTTAATATGCATTTTAGTGCAAAAATGTATATAATAAAAGTTATAGAGAAATGAAAATCCTACAACTTTTATCTGAAATTTTTTTTGTATAATGCTTAGTTTAGCGGTAATTAGCAATTTTTTGTTTTTTTCTCACGAAAACGTGTGAAAAATCAATTTTTTTAAGATTTCAGCCTTAGAAAGAATTTTATGACAAAAGTGTATATATTAAAATTTATAGGAAATTTAAAGATCTAACACTATTATTTAAAGCATTTTTCTCTACAGAGCCTAGTTTAGCGTGAAAGAGTGATTTTCCATATTTTTAGGCCAAACTGAGGTAGATTTTCATTTATATCTTTCACTCATGATTAAAATAAGGATATGTTTTTGAGGTTAGTTTTTTGTTTATTTTTAATATATTGGTTATTATTTGCATTGGCAAGAGAAAGTCCGTGTGAGTGTTTCACACCAGATTTTTTTTCACCTTCTAGGTGTCCCCAACAACAATCAAAAGTCAAAATGTGTCACTCTTCCGTACATGATAAATCCCCTTTAGATACTTGCCTTACATGTTTTTAGTGTACATTTACAATATTTTGTAGCAAATAATACATTCTTAAGTCACCAGGGCAATTGTTGAATTTAATTCAAGACGCATTTTATCAACTAACAATTTAGAATGGTCTGTCTGTAAATCGTTAATTTTGGAGGCAAGCATGAGGGTGATTATAATAGGATCATTATGGTACGACTTTATAACAGCAATCCACATGAAGTACCGTTCAAAACTAAAGGGGATAACAACTTAACCTCCAACAAGTTAGTTTATAACCTTCAACAAGTTAAAGGTTATAGCCAAAAGATAACCTCAAAAAGACAACCTCAAAATGGTGTTCAGTTGTGTTTACATCTATAATGTCTTTATTTATGTACATTTTTACTCAGCATCTGAGACATCTTCATATGTCCTAGCTGGCAAATGGATACCAACATAAGTTATTTAAATTACGGTTTCTGTTCTGCAGAAATTTACACATTTGATAAAAAGTGTGATTGGAAAGTTTTGAGACTGTTACTACCACTGGCTCTTATAGGAGGTTTTAGGTTACCTGTGTGTATTTGTGAAAAGAACTGCTCGTATTTTCCACGAAATATGTACACAGTGATATCTTTGTTCAGTAGTGAGTAGCATCCTGGTGAATGAAGATGTGTAATTTGGTTTAGGCACATCACTAATTTTGTCAAATGGAAGAAAAAACCAGGATAGATTTGTGTCAAATTTTGTTGAAAATAGAGAAAAACAAACTACACCAGTCGAATAAATGTTTCTATTTGGTTCAATATAACGGGTGTTTTATTAAGGACGCAACCCTGATTATAAGAAGATAGAAGTAATACATCGGTAAATTATCTGTCCCCCAATCGGTATGTTGGCAACATACATGTACTCAAGGCCAACTACCTAAGACAGTTAAAATGTTCCAGTCAAGCATTAGTATGGTGACAGCAGTCGTTTCATTATATTGTGTCAGCAATGGGTTTTTCCAAGGAAAAGATTGCGGCTTTTAACATAGGGTTGCGTTCTTCATAAAACACCCATAGGGTGTTAAAAGTCACAATCTTTTCCTTGGAAAAAACCATTGCCGACACAATATAATGAAACAACTGCTGTCACCACAATGCTTGACTGGAACATTTTAACTGTATTAGGTAGTTGGCCTTGAGTACACTGTTGCCAACATACCAATTGGGGGACAGAAAATTTACCGATGTATTACTTCTATCTTCTTATAATCAGGGTTGCGTCCTTAATAGAACACCTGTTATTTCTAGATAGCCACAAATCAGTTAAATATGACCCTTGAACTGGCTTGTCTTCCACTTCAAAAACCAATGAAAACATTGTGAAAGTTCATGGTTCGATGCGCTTTTACTGAGGACTTACAATTAGAAAAATGGGTGAAAAACTGAATATAATTTTCTATGCAGTTAATATTAAATGAAGATTTTAATGTCCAACAAGTGTCTGTAAAATTCATTCTGAAATTTTAGTTAGAATAACCGAAACAACAGACTTGAGTCCCAAGAATTGATTAAATGGACTGAAACCAAACCAGATTACAGGAGATGAAACATGGGTTTATAGATATGAACCAAAAAAACCAAACAGGATGAACAGAGTGGATGGGTCCATATTTGGTGCAACTGAACAAACCACGACAAAGTTGGTAGTTTATTTCAATTCGAAGGGTATCATGTATCACAAATTCACCTGAGGGGACAGACAGTCAACTAGGAATATTATAAAAACATACTTCAGCGTTTCTATAAAAATACTAAAGAAAAGTCCTTTACTCTAGCAAAACAAGAATTGGGTACTTCGACATGACAATGCACTGGCCCATCAGGCGTTTTTAATCATGGAATTTTTGCCAAATACCAAATTCTTATGCTTTCACAATTCCCCTGATCCCCTGAAATAGCTACTGCTGACTTTCACTGGATTCCTGAATTGAAAATTTTACTGAAAGGAGGATCCATTTGACCAAACTAGCAATACAGAAAAATACGGAGGCACACATAGAGAGGGTTTCAAAACCTTAAGAAAGAAAATGTCTACGAGGTAGGGTCAAAAAGTTCCCGGAATTGGTTATTAAAAATTTATTAAAAATATTTATAACATTCTTACATTATTTCCCTTCAAAATACTCTCCTCCTGCATCTACACATTTATTCCACCGTTCATATAATTGTTGGAAACACTCTTGAAAGCCGTTTTTTGAAAGTTCCTTCAGCCGCTCCGTCGCATTTTCAATCACCTCTGACGAATCAGCAAAACGATGTCCCTTCAATGCCATTTTTAACCTTGGAAACAGGTAGAAATCTGGTGGTGCGAGATCGGGAGAATATGGAGGATGTTCCAGAGTGGTAACATTATTCTTGGCAAGGTATTGTTTCACCATTAGGGATCGATGTGCAGGGGCATTGTCGTGCAACAAATACCAGTCATTCTCTGCCCATTTTTCAGGTCGTTTTCGTCGAATTGCATCTCGTAGCCGTTTTAAGATCTCTGTGTACAATTCTTTATTTACTGTTCTCCCTTCAGGAATAAATTCATAATGAATCACTCCACGGTAATCAAAAAACACCTCCAACATCACCTTACCCCGGCTTCTGTCCAAGCGAAATTTTTGTTTTCTTGGTGAAGTTTTTGACTTCCATTCAGCGGACTGCCGTTTTGTCTGAGGGTCGTAAAGAAAGCACCATGTCTCATCACCTGTAACAATTTTGCGCAGGAAGCTGTCATCTGCATCAGCCATTTCAATCAAGTCCCTGGACATGGTCACTCTCATTTCCTTTTGCTCAGGGGATAACATTTTTGGAACAATGTGCAAGCAAACATGGTGCATGTTCAAGTCATTATGAAGAATGCTGTGAACACTCCCATGTGAAATACCAACTTCAGAGGCAATAGTATTGATGGTTGTTCGCCTGTCCGCACGCACAATTTGTCGAACGCGCTCAACATTGTCGTCTGTAGTGGAAGTGGAAGGCCGCCCAGTCCGAACGTCATCTTCAATTGTTGTGCGACCGTCGCGAAAACGCTTATGCCACTCGTAAACTGCTGTTTTCTTCATCGCAGAATTTCCGTATGCTTTTTTTAGCATCTCAAGAGTCTCCGAGGGTGATTTCTCCAGCAACACACAGAATTTAATATTGCCACGCTGCTCTAATGACGACATTGCACAATCCGACGAAAGACAGAAACTACGATCTACAATATTAAACACCGAACGCACGGAACCAACTACAACTGCCTGCTAACCTCAAAAGCACATTCACTACCAGTTATGCCAACCTCACAAACAAAAATTTCCCTTTCAGCTTACAAATACGTGACTGTAAGCGACCATTCCGGGAAATTTTTGACCCTACCTCGTAGTAATGCTTCCAACAATGAAAACAGCACTGGATTTTTTTTACTTTCTCTTGCTTACATGAATATATAGGAACAAAAGTATTGTTTTCATGTTGATTTTTCGAAATCGAGTTTTCACCGAATCTACTTGTTTTCAGACCCCCTGAACCCAAAAAACATGTTTTTAGCGATTGGTCTGTATGTGTGTGTGTGTGTGTGTGTGTGTGTGTGTGTGCGTGCGTGCGCGCGTGTGTGTGTGTGTGCGCGTGTGTGTGTGCGTGTGTGTGTGTGCGAGTGTGTGCGTGTGTGCGCGCGCGTGCGTGCGTGCGTGTGTGTGTGTGTGTGAACAGAATATCTCAAGAACGGAACATCGTACCAACTTGAAACTTATGGTACATACTACTGCCGGACCCGACACGAACATTTTCATCAAAATCGGTCAATCGAAGAAAGTAGTTTATTCGTATAATTTTTCACTTTTTTGCAATTTTTTCAAAAACTGGTCCTATGATTTTTTTTAAAATCGCCTAGTTTTTTTTGGGGTAACATCCGACGGTTCTGCAATTACTGCTAATACAGATGGTGAAAGATGAAATGATTTTTTGTAACGTATGACAATATGAGTTACAAAAACTCATTTCATCCGACACAGCACTGGAGTCAGGGAGCTTGTCAAGAGAGAAACACCAACAGTGAAAGAAATCCATGACAATGGCAATTATGTACGTACTGGCATTTTGAAATTACAAATTGAAGCCGTGCCACGAATTTCCAAGCTTGCTGTTTTAATAGGGAGTCATCCACCAGCTATCATTCGACTACCCTTTCAGTATAACATATTTCATTTCGTGTTGTTGAAAATATAAATAATATTTGCATCATAAACAATGACATATTAGTCCGGGTAAAGACGGACGGCGTGTGACGACAGCGTTACAATTGGGCGCTGAGTTATATACATGAGTCAGAAGGTGAAGGACAGATGATAGAACGGTAATGTGCCAGTAATATTACATCAGCCGACGTTGGATTTTTCAACGGTGGTTAATACACCGTCGTTCGTGTGCACCACCGCTCAACATTGGCTGCGTGGTAACGGAACGTCAGCGCACCGTCTGTCTGTTATTATCCTTTAAATAATGACTAATATAGTTATTATTTATAATAAAACTTACAAATTGTTTGTCTTTAATTACAAAAACGTATACACTGTGCCAATCTACTTTTTTTCTAAGGTTTATAAACAGAAATTAATGTAATATTTTTTTTATGTTCGCTAAATAAAGTAAAAAATTAATTTTTTTTTTTTTTTTTTTTTTTGTTTAACGTCCGACTGTTTTGCAAATTGCTGCTAATGCAGACGGTGAAGGATGAAATGAATTTTTTGTAACGTATGAAAAAATGCCATGCCCGAGTGGTTACAAACGTACAAAGTTACTATTCGGCCGAGCCTATATACAAATGAAATACACATGATGGAATGTTTTTGCTTTAGATAGTATGCACCGTAATATCAGTTGGACAATAAAGCATAGAAATTCGTGGTGCAGCCTACACAGTCTCAAAATTTTCCAAACATACCAAAATAAAAATAATACAACATTAGTTAAAATTAAGAAAATGTATGGCTAAATAAATAACCTTACCTGAAAATTATTAGAACACAACAACAATGATTAAAAAGTAAGAAAACTATAATGGAATAAATAATAGGCGAAAACAAGGACATATCAGACAAAATTCTTGTAATCAAAAGAATTAGGAAAGGAAATGTTAGGAAGGCAACCATCAAACTGAAAGCAAGATAAAAGTAAGTAGATACATAAAATTTGACTTTTACATCATTAAAAAAACCACCAAATACATAATAGATGACTATCACCTAATTAAAAGACCTGACAGTCATTGATTATGTATTTGGTGGTATTTTTATATTATATAATTCTAACCAATACATAGGAAAATGTTTAAAAAAATTTGACTACATAACAAAATATAGCTTTGATAAATAAATTAAATAAATATAAACAGTAACATTTTTGTCTTCAATTTGCAATAGTTACTGACACAGCCATCAAATGTCATGGTATATTCTTACGGTAATTTCTTCCTGAAGACCTTCCAGAATCATCAGGTAAGCTAGCTGTTCTCTTTCTTCCAAAAAAAAAACTTAAATAAGTTCAAACATGATGACTGATGTTTCCACAGGAGCAATAAATCAATCAGTTATATACAAACCAATTACAAAAATTTCACTCAGCAGAGACAATTCTTTAAGCTGAATAAATGATAACAATTACAAACTTCATTCAAAAATAAATCTTTATAATGCATCCTGTAGTTTGAAATTAATTCTATTTTATATAATAAATTTCACTAACCTTCCTTTTCAACTGCGTCAACTTTTATTTTCACTTACACTTGTTTCAGTGGATCCACCATCATCAGAGTAAATAACATTTTATAATTGAAACAAAAAACTTTATTTATTAAAAATCTATGTGATGATACATCTTCAATCATTTGTATAAAACTGAGTTTTATGTTGTTGTTGTTGTTTTATGTTATTTACTCTGATGATGGTGGGTCCACTGAAACATGTGTAAGTGAAAATAAAAGTTGACGCAGTTAAAAAGGAAGGTTAGTGAAATTTATTATATAAATTCATTATATAAAATAGAATTACAAACTTTATGTAAATGATACACCAAAAGAAAATTCATTAATTTTATTAATAAACATCAACATAAGGCTTAAGTTCAAACAAATGTGATGATGATATGTATGCTACAGATATATTACTATACGGTCTGGTACAGCCTCAGAAAACCCTGATTTCATAAAAAACCCAGCAGTTGAATTTCATAATCAAATAAAAGCTTAATCAAACTGGAATAAAAGTAACTGTATAAAATTTTGAACCAAAGTTCAGCAACTTTAGAGCAACTTATTATGATAATGCTAACCAATAAGTTAAACCAGCACAAAAATTCTACGACTTCTAGGATATTTTCTTATTTCCACAACAGAGTCTGATTCCTTAAAAGGTAAGTAAACTTTTGATGTTAACTCTTTCTGAAGGATGAGGCAACATTTTGTAAGAGTAATTAGCTTCTAACAACACACATGAACAACTAATATAAAAGTAAAAATTATTTTTTCTTAATTACTCACCAGTAGCATTTTCATCAGCAAATGTTAGCAGATGAAAAATATTTTTACGGACATGGTAATCTTTTAAATGGTTCATCAGATGCCTTCCGTATCCTTTTACTTGTAAAACAGAACTTATAACACAAAATACGATCTCTGTAAAACCTTGAGTAGCGAATGTCCGAAAACAAATTCCACCAATGGGTCGTTTATCTTTCAATAATACTAAAGTTTTATGTTCTCTGAAAAGAGAGTAAATTTATTTTAATAAAACTGGTTTAGACAAATGACTATGAATTAATTACTAAAAATCTTATGGAAAATAACAGATTGTTGCCAAGACCATGCCAAAGCACATGCTATCAAGAATGCATTAAAACACAAACAGCAGCAGAAATTATCAAATAGACAGCAAGAGACAAACATTAAAAAGACAAACGTATTGCACTAAATAATTTGAAGCAAGAGTATAAAAAAGATAAATAAATAAAAAGGCACCTGATAAGTATTATAAAATACAAGGCAAAACTGTAGTTGTCCAGTGTCTGGTTAATAAGAATACAGTTTCTAAACTGAATAGACAAAAAATTAGAATGGTCACTAATAAAGAATACAAAAAAAACTGAAAGGCCTCGGCAAAATTATGAGGCTGCAATAATTAAACTTCTTTGAGAAAGGAATAATGAAACAGATATAGTGGTTATGGACAGACCAAGTTATACAAGCAATGCAAAGTGAAACTGGAGAGAAAGTAACTTACATGTTGCCACAATTCTCATTAGACAAGGCGACTATGACAAATCATAATTCATAATTTAACAAAGTTTTCAAGAACTAATTAAATTGATTATGTCTACAATTATTTTCTGAAAGAGAAAATATGTCAGTCAAGATGGCTGACGCGTTTAAAGAGAAATTAAATTTCATAAAATTATCAGCACAACAGTACATGCTTCAGATTTTACACAAACAAAAATCACTTCTTAAACTAAAAATTTCATGGCAATACTGTGACAATATCAAAAAGGAATGTGTGTTCGAGAGGTTTCTAGAGGGGACCAAGAAATTCATAAAATGTTAAATAGTAAATAATAGAGTGACAAAGTAACAATAGAGTTAGTTACAAAAGAATATTTAAAAAGGACCGTGTATAGTAAGGTAGCTGCCCATAGCAGACAGGTGGAGTGTCAAATTATTTACACTCAATCTGTTAGTTGCAGGGCTAAAATAAATAGTTCTGTTTCTTGTCACATGGTCAGCCAATTAAATGACTGAATCATTTAAGAACAGAAGAGGTAGAGGTGTAAAAGACACTAATCAGAGTTATCTTCTTTGAAAGTAATGAATTTCACTATACAGCCAGACCCTGTGGTGAATGAAGTGAAGGTGTCATTTGCAGAGTGGAAAATATGTGCTTTTCAGAGGGCCCGGCATGCTGATAAGTGAACTTTTCCATTCAGTGAGGAAGGCAATGGTAAACCACCTCACTCCTCGTTTTACTTAGTAAAACCTCTACAGGTTCAAACCAGCCTACAGGCTGATGACCTAAACAACATAGTAAGGTAGGATCTTTATGGTACAACTGTTTGTGAAAGAGTCAATTGGTTACCTGTTTAGATAATTGGCCTATTTGTGTAACACCTTTTATTCAATTGTGACTTGTTTACACTAGTTAAGATTTTTCCAGAACCATAAAAAGGATTTTTGTATTTTATTATTGCATGTAATCTCTGTCTTTCCAGAAATCTCTCTGATCCACCTATATAAAGAGAGCTCCAAGTGCGGTCGGAGAGTTAGTATTCGTTTGAAATTTAACGAGTGTTTATTGCGTGTGCTATCGGTATGTTAGAAAAGGTCGATGTTGTCGGGCATTGGTGAACTATTGTTATTCTGTCTTATTGTGTATAATTGTTTGTAAGTAGTACTAAGTAAATTATTTAAGTTATTTATTGTATTACTTCATTATAATTAGTTTATTATTTATTTTGTAAATCTTTTAGTAGTAATAAATACTTGTAATTTTAACCCTTTCAGTGCCGAAACAATATTTAAAAGTTTGATTTTCTGTGCCATTTATTTTGAATAAGGGTGTTCAAAAAGTGTTAGCCCTTATTTGGAAAACTTACAGGCGTAAGCCTGCCATTGCCGACCAAAATTTCAACGTTACAGAAAAATAAAATTTCCTGTAAAAAATTAATTTTTATTGTGTTAAAAATGCAGAAATCGTTCTAACATTTAAAAAAATTAAAATAGTTTATTTAAAATCGCATCGACAGCTTGGTCATTAGCAACTACTGAGGGTTTTGGTACCTTAACGGTGGTTTTAACGTGTTAAAATTTCCAGACCCTAGCCGGGAATCGAACCCGGGACATTTCGCTTTGTAGGCTAGTGCACTAGTCACTACGCCACTGAGGTGATTTCAAAATACATGTTTCCATTAATTTTTGTTTAAAAGTTTTTTTGGAAACGTTCGATTAACCGGACGGTGGTAATTTACGGGAGTCCGGTAAACAGGATGTTATAACTACATATAAGATATCGACGTCCTGTTTTTCGGACGTTGGCACTGAAAGGGTTAAACTTTAGTGTATTAATTTTTTAATTTACCTAGATCCCGAAACGGACCTTAGTGATAAGTGTCACAATAAATTACTTAGTTTCTCAGATGCATAGGCATGAGAAAGTAACATTATACATTTTAAAAAACTAAAGCATTCCAGATGACAAATTTTTATACGTACGGATCAAAAAGCAATCGAGATATATATTCCATGGGCATTCGTGGTAAATGATGAGAAAACACGCTTTGCAATTCCATTAACCACAACATTGTTTGTTTAGAAACTTTCTGAGTCAATGAATTCCCAATTAGATGAAATTCAATAATTTTATTAGCTTCTTGTTCTTTTACAGCTTCATCTCTTGGTTTACGTGAATGGCCATCATGAAATACAACCTGAGTCAACAAACAAAATATTTCACAATTCATATTTTTAAACACTAAATATCACATTGAGATGTTGAGCATTCAGTATTTGTCAGTCAAAAGTACAGTACTCAGACGAACTAATGTCCCGTAGCCGTGGGAGTGAGAGAATGCATAACGTTCTCACTCACACAAGCCATACGCGCTGTTCCAATAACATTGTCTTTAATTTTACTCATTGTTGTGAGCAAGCGTTTATGCATGCAATAAACTAACAAGCAAAATAACGACTGTAGTATGCTTGGTAAAGACCTTTGAGCGCATGCGTAGTTATACCACATATCTCCCTCTCACTCGCTCGGCTATGGGACATTAGTTTCTCTGATACCTATACAATCAATTGATTATGTTCCAAATATAGAAGGCTAGCTTACAATTCACACTCTACTATTTTTATTATACACTTGTTCAATGTTTGAAATTTTTAAACAACAGATTCTAATAATTTGTTATTCACGGCAGAAAGTTTATTCTGAACAATGAATTATCTTTTCAGGTAGGCTATTTTTACTAAAATCTCACAACAAAAATCAAATTAGTAGATGGGTTCATTTAAGTATCTCTCACGAATTTCCAACCAAATATTTTATTGCACTAGAAACAAGAATTTTTATTTTTAAACATTCATGTTTACTGTTCCAATATTTTCTTCACCTCCAATGGTTCCTATTCATTGAATTTAATATAATATATGATAAAGTAAAGAATCATTTTAAATTTATGTAAAAGTATACTGAAAACATGTCACTAAAAATAGATACAGATAGGGCCACATAACAACCGCAATGTGCAACGCCATAACTTTAGTGTACTGCCATGAATAAAAACATATATCGCAACTCGATGTACTCTTCCCTCTTCTTCTCTCCCCCTCTCTCACCCTCACCTCCCCCGTCTCTCTCTCCCTATGTCTCACCCCTCTCTCTCCCTCTGTCTCTCTCTCCCTCCCTCTCCCTCTCTCTCCCCCGTCTCTCCTTCTCCCGCTCTCTCTCTCACACCCCCTTTCTCCTTCTTGCCCTCTCACACCCCCTCTCTTTCTTACCCCTCTCACCCCTCTCCCTCTCTTTCTTGTCCCTCTCTCTTCCTCCCCCATTCCCTATCTCTCCCCCTCTCTCTCTTGTTCTATCTACCTCCCTCTCTCTCTAGTTCTCTCTCCCTATCTCCCCCTCTCTCTCTCTTTCTTTCTTAAATTCCAAGAACCGAACAGAGCAATACGTACACCAGAGAACACACGCACGTGCGCAAATATGTTGCACTCATGCTTTTCTTTTGTTATTGTTATACTTTTTGGCGGAATGTGTTAGTAACGGGGCAGAGACTATGTTTTCAGGAACGCACGAAACTGCAATCATAACACACCTCTACTCCTTTCTTTCTCCTAGTTTGAAACGGTTATTCAGCCCGGTTGTTACACGAGCGTAGCTATACTGCATATTCATGCAAATTAAGAAACCAAAATTCAAATACGTTACCTATGACAACATACATATTTATACAAATTGAAATTTTTATTGAACTACATTTCACCAATTTTGTGCACAAAACAGAAAAATTACCTATTTAACAGATTAAAATGTTGTGTGGATATTGAGAATTTTTTTTTTTTTAATGTCCGACTGTTTTGCAATTACTGCTAATGCAGACGGTGAAGGATGAAATGATTTTTGTAACGTATGAAAATATGCCGTGCCTGAATGGGATTCGAACCCAAGACCGTATGATGAGAGGCGAGCACGTTACCAACTACGCCAATGCGGTATTGAGAAGTTGTATTCTGTGATGGACATGTTTGTGCAAATTTCAAGGGCCGATACCCCTCGAGCATCCTCCGCCACCCCAAACAAATAAGATTTATTACTCAAAAGGTTGATTACTCATGCAGCATGTTCTCCCTTTGCTTTATTTACAACTGTATGTTATTTATGTTTTTTACAGAATTTTTTTTTATTCAGAACCTAAACATGGATTTATGTTTGCTAATAACATAAAAGTAAACAATTCAATGGTTTTTTTTAATTTTACTTTCTCAGTAAAATTTTTGTTTATTTTTATAATATCCCTTTTACCCATAATTTACAAGAAATTCAAAATAAAAATTCCTTTGTTTTATCACTGTTTTGACTACTATTTCTTTATTTATGTTCATTTTCTTGCTGTGAATTATAGAATAAAACTTCAGAACCATCAGGGAATTAGATTTATTTTCAACAGTTATAAAAATGTTTCCATTTACTGTTATTTACACATAATTTATCATATAATTTTAACCTACAATTAATGCATTTTTAAAGTAAATTACATAGAGTAAGCTATTCTGCATTGATACCTCCAACAATATTAAATTCACAGCTTCAACTGCATCCTGAAAACCCGTTAAAAATACTGTATGAATATACTACGTATATGAGGGTATAAGATCGTGTGATAAAAATTCAAAAACAAACTGCACAGTTACAAAAGAGAAACCTATCTGAGGTAAAATAATAGCAACAAACTGATAACCGACGGGCGTTCTCCCTCCAGAATTACTAAAAATGTTAACAAAACCAAACGTGATAGGTGAGACGGCAGCCTGGTGGTAACACCTACCCATTACTCACTAAGCAAGAGCGTAGCCCTCAATGTGTCAAGTAACTTTTATTTAAATTCATAATAATGAAAAAATATTTCAAAATTCCTATCACTTTTTTGTTAAAATGAAGGCTTAAGTTGACTAAGAAATAGTGAAAACGCCAATTATATAGAACAAAAACTATTTAAAACTAATAGCATTTTTTTTTTTTTTTTTTTTGGTTTAACGTCCGACTGTTCTACAATTATTGCTAATGCAGATGGTGAATGATGAAATGATTTTTTGTAATGTATAAAAATATGCTGTGCCTGAATGGGATTCAAAAAAACTAATAGCAATTACAAACGAATTGATACTTTCAAAATTATACGAATAATAACTGAGAGCCGATATCTTAAAAAGATCTTAACTACAAGAGAGAGAAAATGTTTCTGAAGCACTGTATGGCAAAAAGAAACATTGCCTAGCTACCGGAGCAAAGAAAAATATGAAAGAATAATGATGCCTAAGAGGCGTCTGCTATCACACAGTAGAGCTCCATTTGACGCCCAAGAGGCATCAACCGTCTCCAACATGTTAACATACAATTTTTACTTTCTCTTGCCCTATATGAATGTATAGGGAACACAAGTATTGTTTTCGTGTTGATTTTTTTAAAATCTGGTTTTCACCAGATATACACGTTTTCAGACCCCTTGAACCCAAAAAATCATGTTTTTACCGATTGGTCAGTGTGTGTATATGAACAAACTATCTCAAGAGCGAAATAACGCATGAAGTTGAAACTTAATACTTAAGGTTAGGTACCAAGAACATTTTAATCAAAATCGGTCAATCGGAAGTAGCCAGTCTATTCGTGCAATTTTTAACTTTTTTGCGATTTTCACAAAAATGGCTCACTCGATTTTCTTTAAAAAATCACCTCATTTACTGCATTTTGTATGCTTTACAAGACAGAGTACTTGCCTTGCCTAGAGAAATTCTTAGGGAGGCTGTATCCTCAAAGAAAATGTTTTTTTTTTGTAAGATTGTGACCTTAATATGCAATCTAGGGAAAAGGTATATGTAATCAAAGTGTGTAAAACATTTACAAACCTACAACTTTTATTCCAAACATTTTTTTGTAAAACGCTTAGTTTAGCGACAATTAGAGATTTTCTGTTGTTTATTTTTCATCAAAATTGGTAAAAAAAATTGGATTTTTTAAGATTGCGGCCTTACTATGCATTTTACAACAAAAAGTATATAATCAAAATTATAGGAAATTAAAAATATCTAAAACTTTTATTTTAAGCATTTATCTCAACAGAGCCCAGTTTAGAGACAATTACTGATTTTCTGTATTTTTAAGTTCTACAGAGGTTAACTTTCATTTTGCGTCATTCACTCATGTTTAACCCTTACAGTGGCAGCGTCCTAATATTAGGACATCGACTAAAAAATTCATAGAGCTTTTTTTCTCTCAATTTTTAAAATAAACGTATGAAAATAATCAGTAAGAAATGTAGATTGAAAAAAATACATTTCGGTTTTTTACGAATGTAATTGATTAATATTGATTAAAAACACTAAAAATTGAATTTTTAAAACTTTTATCGCAGTATTTTTATTTTTAACAATACATAATTATTTTTGTAATTTTTTCATAATTAAAATTGTCTTTAAAGTGATGTAAATGAAATTGAGTAATATAATTTTTTAGGGTGATTTTTTTTTGAATTGAAAAGGAAATTTCCACAAAAAATGACTGCGTATCGTTTTATTTTTAAATTGTAAAAAATTGTGTTCAAATTTGAATGTCATACAAGATCAATTCATTATGAACAAAACAAACTACTTCATAAAGATACCTTGAATAAATAGCCATGTTATGGATAGGTAGATGATGCAACAAATCGCACAAAAGTAGGCTGCCATTTTTCGGTAGGAACTCGCAATATTCTCTTTCACTGTAAGGGTTAAACATAAGTTATATTGTTCGATATTGGTCAGAGTTGTGTGTGTGTTTTACACCAGTTTTTTTACTTTCTCTTGCCTATATGAATATATAGGAAGGAAAGTATTGTTTTCATGTCGATTTCAAGAAATCGAGTTTTCACCGGATCTATACGTTTTCAGACCCCCTGAACCCAAAAAACATGTTTTTAGCGATTGGTCTGTGTGTGTGTGTCTGTGTGTGTGTGTGTGTGTGTGTGTGTGTGTCTGTGTGTGAACAGAATATCTCAAGAACGGAACATCGTACGAACTTGAAACTTGAAACTTAAGTTACATACCACTACCGGACGCGACAAGAACATTTTCATCAAAATCGGTCAACCGGAAGTAGTAGTTTATTCGTATAATTTTTCAGTTTTTTGCGATTTTCTCAAAAACTGGTCCTACGATTTTTTTTAAAATCGCCTATTTTACTCAATTTTTTATTCTCTACAAGATAGGGTAGGCGCCATGTTTGCTGAAATTCTTGGTGAGGCTGTTTTCACGTAAAAACGTTGTTTTTTTAAGATTGCGGCTTTAATATAAATTTTAGCGCAAAAACTTATATAATAAAAGTTGTAGAGAATTTAAAAACCTACAACTTCTGTTTCAAACATTTTTTTGTATAACGCTTAGTTTAGCGGTAATTTGCGATTTTCTGTTTTTTTTTCTCACGAAAACGTGAGAAAAATCGATTTTTTTAACATTTCGGTCTTAGTATGCATTTTACGACAAAAGTGTATATAATTAAATTTATAGAAAATTAAAAGATCTACAACTTTTGTTTAGAGCATTTTTCTCTACAGAGCCTAGTTTAGCGTGAAAGCGTGATTTTCCGTATTTTTAAGCCAAACTGAGTTCGATTGTCAGTTTGCGTCATTCACTCATGATTAAAATAAGGTTATGTTTTTGAGGTTAGTTTTTGTTCATTTCTAATGTTTTAATACTAATGTTAGGTTTATTATTAATTATTTGCATTGGCAAGAGAAAGTTGTGTGAACTCACAATATTCTCTGTCACGGTAAGGGTTAAACATAAGTTATATTGTTCGATATTGGTAAGAGTTGTGTGTGTGTTTTACACCAGTTTTTTTTTTAATTACAATGAATACAATTTTGTGAATTTAAGAAACATAAGTTCATATGTTACAGAAGGAAGATAAAACATCTGGTGTGAAACACTCACACAACTTTCTCTTGCCAATGCAAATAATTAATAATAAACCTAACATTATTAATAAAATATTAGAAATAAACAAAAACTAACCTCAAAAACATAACCTTATTTTAATCATGAGTGAATGACGCAAAATGACAATCGAACTCAGTTTGGCTTAAAAATACGGAAAATCACACTTTCACGCTAAACTAGGCTCTGTAGAGAAAAATGCTCTAAACAAAAGTTGTAGATCTTTTAATTTTCTATAAATTTAATTATATACACTTTTGTCGTAAAATGCATACTAAGACCGAAATGTTAAAAAAATCGATTTTTCTCACGTTTTCGTGAGAAAAAAAACAGAAAATCGCAAATTACCGCTAAACTAAGCGTTACACAAAAAAATGTTTGAAATAAAAGTTGTAGAATTTTACATTCTCTACAACTTTTATTATATAACGTTTTGCGCTAAAATGCATATTAAAGCCGCAATCTTAAAAAGAAAATGTTTTTACGTAAAAATAGCCTCAAGCAGAATTTCAGCAAACATGGCGCCTACCCTATATTGTAGAGCATAAAAAATGTCGTAAACCAGTTGATTTTAAAAAAAATCGTAGGACTAGTTTTTGAGAAAATCGCAAAAAAGTGAAAAATTATACAAATAAACTACTACTTCCGGTTGACCGATTTTGATGAAAATGTTCGTGTCGGGTCCGGTAGTGATATGTAACTTAAGTTTCAAGTTTCAAGTTCGTACGATGTTCCGTTCTTGAGATATTCTGTTCGCACGCACACACACACACACACACAGACCAATCGCTAAAAACATGTTTTTTGGGTTCAGGGGGTCTGAAAACGTATAGATCCGGTGAAAACTCGATTTCGAAAAATCGACATGAAAACAATACTTTCCTTCCTATATATTCATATAGGCAAGAGAAAGTAAAAATAAAGCTCACAATTGGAAAATTAACTTGCTCATAATTATTAACATAAATTTTGACTTACGCTCGAATTTTGTACATGTTGAGGATCTTTAATTGTCGCAATAATTTCCGCAACCGTTTCATTTGGAATTGGATCGACTGCTTCACTATTATCACCTTTTTTTCTCTTTGGTTCCGGTGATTTCTTATCTCCACTAGATAGAACAAAAAAAAAATATCAAACTAATATTGATAATAAAATTCAACAAAGCTTTTAAATAAAATCACAAATATTTGAACCTTTACAAAACCAGCTGAAATTTTGAACCACTGGAATATTCACACGATTTCTGTTGTAGAAAAATATTCACACTTCACAATTTGGTTTCAACAATCATACCTCACTACCGTACGTTTAGGCCAACATTCTTTAGCCTAATGAGCATATTGTTGTTCTTAATTACAATATAACTTCATCGTTCTAGGTATCTAACTTACCCTAGGCTGATAACCTAAACAATAGTACACAGTAAAATATTTCGAATAATTTGTGGATTAAATGATTGATGTTTAATGTGGTCTTAATTTTGTTATCATAAAGAAATATATTTAGTAATACAGTACAACTTAAGGTTAACTATGTATAAGTTTTGCTACAGAAGTAATAAGCCAGTACTGATAAGTTATTAGGCTATAATTAACAAACAGTTTTTAAAAAGCATTAACAAGAGAATTAATTACTTTGAAGGACATACCCATCGCTTCTAGGTTTCTTTCTAATACCAGGACTAAGATTAACCGTTGTGAAACCTCCAGTAGCACTTTTATCAGTAACAGGCACGTTAACTTTCTCAAATTCACCCACACGTCTTACAGATGAGGTTCCTAAACCAACAAAAAATCAAAGTAAAAATAAAACAATTTTCTCGAAAAAAAAATTATTTTGTGTTTTACAAGCTCATCAAATATATGTTAACAATATTTTCTAGCTGCATTACCAATACTTGCAACCACAAGGGAGTATCTACATACTAAAAATCTTCCATTATAATAAATTACTGCTGACAAAGAATACTTAAATTCAGCTCATATTTTTACCAAGATTGTAGTTTTCGTGATATTGTTCACTACAGAAAAATGTATGAGCTGTATCCAAGGAAGATTTTTTTTTTTGGTTTAATGTCCAACTGTTCTGCAGTTAATGCTAATGCAGACTGTGAAGGATGAAATGATTTTTTGTAACGTATGAAAATATGCAGAGTCTGAATAGGATTCGAACCCAAGACCGCATGATGAGAGGCAAGCACGTTACCAACTACACCAATACAGCCAGCAAAAACAAGGAAGAGAGAAATATTTCCACACATTCTCCAATTTTTAATAACAAAAACCCCTTCATCAGAGATTTTCAACAACCCACAGAAAACTGGTAACTAATCTAAGTTCAGCCGTTCTTAGTTTGCTCCTACTGTCAACAAACAAAAGCCAGCTTCTACAGGGTGCACGCTATAGAGTCTGCGACTTTACGGATGTCGTATTCCTATTAAGTTAACTATTTTTTAAATTGTAAGTACTTAAAGTACTAAAAACATCAGTCATGATATGATGTAGGCTTAACAATTTCATTTATAAAAATACTTTTAAAAGTATTTTGTATTTAAATACTTTTGAAACTACTTTGTTGTTACTTTTTAAACAGCGTGTACACATTTTGATATAATGTGCATGCTCAGTGACGTCATTGTTTGTTTACATTAGGAGCGAACTAAGAGAGGCTGGACTGTAGATTAAAATTAGCTGAACTTGTTTCACACTTAGCGCTGGCTCATGTTCCAAAGACTGCTGATCCTTATTACCATTTACAAGAAATTACTTTTAGGACCATAAAGATACAAAAAGTTGATTAGTCAGTCCTGAGTAATATCACATGTTAAACACTTAAATAAAGGTTAACACAACCTGCATTAAATACTACTCCCTAGTAGCTACAAAGGATACCAATAATACACTGAATGTGTACCTCGACTTTCGAGAGTTGCTTGTACAAAACTTGGCGGAGCCTGTTTAAAATCTGGATCCCAAATTGGAGAGTTTGGTGCATACACTTCTTCCTCCACCATAGATAGAAACCTGAAAAATAATTTACTATGAACCAACTGTTCCAAATAAATACATTTTAAGATCAAATAAAATTGATGAGAAAAAGAATATTATATTGTAAACATAATATATACCCATATATGATACATAATGAACAGCCAAAACAAAACTAATTAAATATAACACTCACCTCAGAGTATTACATTCATTCGAGATCTTTTGTCTCTCTCGGAGACATCCTCAGGAATTATATACTAAACACTAAACACATATAACATTAAAACAAATATGGTCAAAGACCACATCAATTATTTAATATTTCACCAACTGCATGCGGTTATATAACCGTGCGCGGTTGGTGACATAGTAAATAATTGATGTGGTCTTTGACCATATTTAGTATATTTAGTTTAGTATAATATAATTCCTAAAGATGTCTCCGAGAGAGACAGAAGATCTCAAATGAATATAATACTCTGAGGTGAGTGTTATATTTAATTAGTTTTGTTTTGGCTGTTCATTATACATCATATTTATGTAGTGGTGCAAACAAAGGAAAAATAATGTTTAATAAAATACATACCCAATAAATAATCAAGTTTAATGCTTTTACTGCTTCCATTCCACATCTTAATTTTTCTAGAAGCCCGTTAGAATACATATACCGATTTTAAAAACTCTTTGAAAAGGTACACAAGTAACATTTATTGCTTTAGAGTAATTATCCGTTTTCAACCAATTAAGAACAAGTTGTCAAAATTTCAATGCTTTACTTTTCTTAGATATCACTTACAGAATACGCATGCCAATTTTTCAGAACAATAGCTCTTCAGGAAGATATAGAAATAATACGTATTGCTTCAGGGTCTTCTTCTTCTTCGAATACCTTTTCCTATCAATGGTTAATGATTGTTGTTGTTTAGGTCATCAGCCGAAAGGCTGGTTTGAACCTCTAGAGGTTTAACTAAGTAAAACGAGGAGTGAGGTGGTTTACCATTGCCACAACTCACTGAGTGGAAAAGTACGCTTATCAGCATGCCGAGCCCTCTGAAAAGCACATATTTTCCACTCTGTAAATGACAACTTCACTTCATTCACCACAGGGTCTGGCTGTATAGTGAAATTCATTACTTTCAGAGAAGATAACTCTGACTAGTGTCTTTTACACCTCTACCTCTTCTGTTCTTAGATGATTCAGTCATTTAATTGGCTGACCATGTGATAAGAAACAGAACTATTTATTTTAGCCATGCAACGAACAGATTGAGTGTAAATAATTTGACACTCCACCTGTCTGTTATGGGCAGGATTATAGGGTTATAGGCAGGTTAATGATTATAACAGCAATTCTTACTTTTGACACTGCTGCCATAGTTCTGTAGAGGAGCACTGATATTCATCTGGAGGGTTTATTAACCAAGGTTTTCTTCACCATCCTATGCTCCTCACCAGTTATTTTTCCCTGTATAATCAACATTATACACAAGATGGTTCTCTCCAGCCATAACATGTCCGAAATATTCCAGTTTTTGTCTCTTTATCGTCACAATCAATTATTCTAGCTCTTTATGCATCTGATGTAAGACTTCCTAATTTGTCTAATCTTCTACGGCCCTGATATTCTTAACACACATCAATACACTCATAATTTGAAGGCTTGAATTTCATCTATCACTCATTTTTTAAGAACCTAAGCTTTACAGCAGTTACCCTATTTTACCTCCTAAAGCTATGCGGCCATAATCCAAATGTTTTAATTTTTCTGTTCACCCAAATTTAGCACATAAGTTCATTAAGGAATATATTTACTTGTACAAGGCATGTTCGAAAAGTAACTACCATTTCATTCTACTGCCGCCGTAGCGCTGCAAACGGTGTTCCGCGCATGCGCACTAGTCGTCCTTGTTCACTGGCTATTGACTCATGCCATTGTAGTCGTTCTATGTTGTGTTTTCAGTTTTCTCTGAACGTTTAAAATGTTTAAGACAATTAGTGATCCCGCTGATTGTGAGATTCGTTCTGTTATAAGATTTTTGAACGCAAGGAATGTGAAACCGGCTGAAATTTATCGTCAACTTCGAGAAGTTTACGGGGAAGACGTGATGAGTGAAGGAATGGTGAGAAAGTGGGTGTTTTGTTTTATGTAATTTTTATTATTTTTTTAAACGGTACTTACTTTCTGAACACGCCTCGTAAAAACCAATTAATCAAAGGAACGAAAAGGTCACATCTAACACAAACTTATTGACACTCTGTATATCTTGAATTTGATTGGGTAATTTGAATCAGCAATACAGCATAGCAAATGCAAACCACCAATACGTGTTTCATTGTCAACTGGCAACCACATCTGCCACATGTTGGGACAACACCAGGTTTTATACACAGAAACTCATGGCTTAATCTTGTGTGCTTAATTCTAGGTTGAATGAACACAACTTTATCCCTTCGACTGTCCAATACCGATGTTCACCATAACTTAACATCCTTTATTGTTCTCAGTTTACTGCCACAGGTTTTAGTCCGCTCACCAAGCCAAGAATCAGCGGTAGCCCACCCACGAAACCCTGATGTTATCAAGCATCTCGTGAATGGTGTTTGGCAGGCGGACTCCTTTGCAGCCAAATTAGCAGCTTTATTCTTAAAGACTGAGCCACGGACATCCAAAACAAGCGGATGGAGAGAGTTTGTCATTTATAGCCCGGATAGCACTAAGCAAATCAGTACACACCGCATCTGACACCAAGGACACAAACTATCAACAGAGCTTTACAGATTGCATACAATTTAGCTGTTTAGGTACTTGCTCACCTAGGCAGGCCAAAGAGAATACAGAGTGGAACAGCAATGATTTTTGCATTTATATAAATACAGTAAAGCAATCCCTCGTTATCCGCGGGGGTTACGTTCCAGAGAGTTACCGCGGTTAGTAAAAACGCGGATAATAATACCTTATGTGAACGAAAAGATGGGGGTTAGGTTCTAAAGGTAAAGTCCTGTAGTCGTTTTAAATGTTTAATAGTTTTAGAAACATTTTACCACTATTACAACCTATGAATATTCTTCATATTCTTTATCTTCATATTCTATGAACATTCTTCTTCTTCTTCTTTTCAAACTCCTTGTGGACTTCTTCGTATGTTATCATCAGCTCCTGAGTCCTCTTTTGAATTGAAGGGCCCTTTCCATGACTGGATCCATCTCCAACACGTGGTCAGCCAATGCATTGTCATGCTGAGGATCTCGTTGATGGTTTGTGAAGAAATGCTTGGCTTCGTTTCAGGATCGTCGAACACACAAAGAACTGTACGTACATACGAAAAAGTTAGATTGACACATGGAGGAAAATGTACGGAGAAATTACAGTATGGTGCCTGGGCGTACGTGTGGCGGTGAGGGTGGGGTGTTACTGGCAGGGCCCGGTACCCGATGACTGGCTCACTATGTACATTACGCAAAAATCTAGCTTGGCTCATGGCGGCCATCATCATACTAGTGTGTGACTCAACATGATATGGATGCCAAAACATTTATTCAAACACATGTTTTCAGAATTGTATGACTTCCCAACCAAGTACGGTGTACACAAGGTGAGAAAACGTACATATTCTAATGTTTTAGGCCCGCGGACAAAGTCCATGGATATCAAGGGATTACTGTATTAATAATTACAAAAAACTACGTACTTTGGGAAATGGACAAGAATAAGTGCTTTCTTCTCAGGAGGAAATCGATCCTTTTCATTATGACACCTGTCCATTAACTGTTGTCTTACTGTCCGAAAAACAGCACGCAGTAGTGTCCGACCAAAAACAAGAGTGGTCTCAAAATGTGGCAATGAATCACAAAATACAGGAACATGACAGAACACTAACCACCTAAACACAAGAAAGTACATTTATAATAGCTTTTAACCTAATAATAATAACAATAAATATTAATCATTTATGATTTTATCGCAGACAACGATATGAATATACTTAAATACGTTTCACATTTTTGGTAAACTCATATTACAAAAAATTACAAGCTCCAAATGCTAAAAATAAATTTAAATTGTAAATTACTTTTAATAAAACAAAATTATTTATCATTATTTTCCAAAAGAATCTGTTAAAGCATCCATCTCTTCCTCGGTCGACCAACATCTCTTCTTTCCATGAGTTCATATTGGCAAGCGTACAATGGCAAACAAGTTACAGAAATTCATACTAGATAGGCTGTCCAATTCTTGGCTTACTGTTTAACAGTGTTACAAACAGTTTTGTTTTTATATAATCATTACTAAAATGGTGGATCCTAGTACAACCTTTTACCGCCATCAACAACCTCACCTAGCTCTGCAACTGATCCACACATCACTACCATTATGACCATTATGAGTATTTATCACAGGCACAGGTGATAAGAGGCGTGTTCAGAAAGTAAGTACCGTTTTTAAAAAAAAAACAAGTAAAACAATTTTTTTCAACACAATTTTATTTCTACATGAAAACCCAAACCTTAAACTATTTTTCGACATAGTTTCCAACGATGTTCAAACACCTGTAGCGGGTGATCAATTTGTCTATACCCTCTTCGTAGAAGGTTCCCGCCACTGACGTGCACAAAACCAAGAGACTCGGAAGTGCTTTGACTTTTCTCACACGGTGCAGTGATGATGGTGAGGATTTTTTAAACAAAATTGTGACAGGTGATGAAACTTGGGTCCGTCATGTCACACCGGAATCTAAACAGCAGTAAATGGAGTGGCGACACACGCAATCCCCGAAGAAACAAAAATTCAAGACAACAATGTCTGCACAAAAAATCATGTGCACTGTCTTTTGGGGTCGGAAAGGTGTTTTGCTGATTGATTTTCTCCCAAGAGGTGAAACCATTAATGCGGCAAGGTATAGCGAAACCTTAAGAAAACTAAGGCGGGCAATTCAAAACAAACGGAGAGGAATGCTCAGTAACGGAATTGTGTTGCTCCATGACAATGCTCGGTCCCATACCACTGGTGAAACTCAAACATTGGTTCGACAGTTTCATTGGGAGCAGTTCCATCACCCGCCCTACAGCCCGGACTTGGCACCGTCTGACTACCACTTGTTCCTGCACATGAAGCGTGAGCTAGGTGGCCAACACTTTGAAACCGACAATGAAGTGAAAACTGCCATGGAGTCATGGCTACATTCGTTGGCGGGAACCTTCTACAAAGAGGGTATAGACAAATTGATCACCCACTACGACAAGTGTTTGAACATCGGTGAAAACTATTTCAAAAAATACTTTAAGGTTTGGGCTTTCATGTAGAAATAAAATTGTGTTGAAAAAAAATTGTTTTACTTGTTTGTTTTTAAAAACGGTACTTACTTTCTGAACACGCCTCGTACTTGATAAAATTCAATCCTCTGTCTCATCTAGTATTGTTTATAAATAACAATTTACAGCACACCACAAACACAATTAAAACTTGCGCAGTTTCTATTGTAAAATGTTATCAGTTAGCACACTGTATCGCACTATACATACCGTGTGTAATTTACTTTATACGCAGAGACTTCTTCAGAGGAAACAACCTGGCGACGAGCACTCGGCGTTTCAAAATTCCAATGATTGAGACAATTCAGAAACATTTTTGCTAATTCATACATCATCTGCCATTCCTGAAATGATGCATTACATTTACAACAACATACAAATTCTTTTGAAATGAAAACATAATAATAAATTAGACAGTATTTAAGAAGATACGAGGGCGAATCAAATATAAACGGTAATTTTGCTGTTGACTGTACCAAACATGTTCGGACCAGATGTGGCGGTGAGCAGTTGCTGTTTTGTTTATTAGGAGTGGGGGGAACAGCTTACTTCGCAGCATTGTTGCGTTCTGCCGTCAGTACAACCACGACCGAGCGAGAGGTACATCCATCTGTTGTGCAACGAATCGTCATAAAATTTTTAGCAAATGAACGTGTTAAGCCTTCAGAAATTTTTACTCGTTTGCGGGCACAGTTTGGGGACACTACTCTGTCTAAGAATCGAGTGTATACGTGGGCCAGAGAATTTAGGGGTGGGAGAGAACGTGTTGAAAACGAAAGTCACCGTCGACGCCCAAGGTCAAGTCTCACAGATGACAACATTAGTGCCGTTCGAGAGCTTATTGAAGGTGATCGCCGGTTAACCGTTCAAGAAATCTCGTCAGAAATTGGTATCAGCTACGGGAGTGTTCAGTCTGCAATCACAGACCACCTTGGCTTCAGAAAGATTAGTGCTCGATGGGTTCCGAGATTGCTGTCCAGAAATCAAAAACAGGTCAGGTCGGAGATCGCCGGGAGACTTCTGCATTGATTTCAAGAAGAAGGTGAAGATTTTTTTGAGGCACATCGTCACATGTGATGAGACGTGGGTCCACCATTACACTCCCGAATCAAAAATGGCAAGTAAGGAGTGGCGAAGGAAGGATGAAGGCTGCCCAGTGAAAGCCAAAACTCGTCTCTCAGCCGGAAAAGTTCTTGCAACAATTTTTTTTGACTCAAGGGGAGCTCTACTCATTGATTTTCTTCACGATCAACGAAAAGTGAATGCGGCTTACTACTGCCAGGTGCTACAGTCGGCAAAAACCAGTTACCGAAACAAAAGACGAGGTGTGCCCATTAGAGATGTCATCCTTCTCCATGACAACGCAAGGCCTCACACCGCATTGTTGACAAGGGATAAACTGGAAGAAATGGGCTGGGAAACTCTCGAACACCCTCCTTACAGTCCAGACTTGTCCCCTTGTGACTACTTTTTGTTTGTGCCTCTGAAAGAATCACTTGGAGAAAAACGATTTGAAAGCAATGAAGTTGTCGAGAAGCACGTGCGCGATTGGTTGACAACTCTCCCTCAATCTTTTTATGAACAGGCAATATTCAAGCTTCCAAATCGGTGGCAAAAGTGTGTAGATAATGCAGGAGACCATATTAAAAAATGTTGAAGGCATAGTTTTTGTATAATATTATTCAATAAATATAATTTTAAAAATTACCGTTTATATTTGATTCGCCCACGTATATAAGTAATTTACTCAATTAACCAAACAGTATGAAAGTTTTCTGCAACAATTTACTGGTATACAGTAGAAATGTTTAAAAGTATTTATGTGTTTTGTACTAACAAAAAAAATGTAACTACACACCCAAAAAACATGTACCTAAAGTTTATATCACTGGTAACTGACAAAATTGTACTTTCAAAGAAAATTACACATTATTTCTAAATTGAAATAAAAACTAAAATATTCCACACAGTTTCTATTATTTTCCAACAGTCAAGATGAAACACACCAAAGAAAAAAAATTGACCCAAATATAATTGGCCCAAATAGCCTACCCATAGAATACCATGTAACACGCTAAGACATACTGTTAGGGTTTAAAAACAGGTAAAATGAGTATACTGTATTTCTTAATCCTGTTTACATACAAATGAAAATACAGTAATTTCAAGAGAATCGAATTTAATACTGCAAAGTAATTAATATTTACTGTATTTAATTTCAATATTTAGTCTTTAAAAGAGTTTGAGGTTTTTGATGAAATCGTTGTCTTCTGGCAAGATCACATAGGAATAGTTTTATGTTTTAAAATGTAATATTAAACTTTGATCAAACAATATTTATGGTGATGACATACAGTAAGGTACTACTTACGGCTTGGGCAACATTACTGAATTTATAAAGTACAAAATTATTAATAGCTTTTGCAATGCTTGGTCTTTCAAATGGAGGCTGTCTTAATGGTCCTTCGATAACTGGTTTTGTCATATCTATAATGCACCTTCGTAGCAACTGAAACAAAGGAGAAAAGTTAGGAAAAAATATTGACACAACTACACTGGACAATACTTAACTCTTACAGTGCCAGGAGAAAATTGTGAGTTCCTACCGAAAAATGCCAGCCTACTTTTGTGCGATTTGTAGCATTTTATATATCTATCCATAGCATGGCTATTTTTCAAAGTATCTTGATGACTTTCTTTTTGTTCATAATGAATTGATCTTGTATGACATTCAACTTGGAACACATTTCTTACAATTTAGATATGAAGTCCAGCCTCTTTTAGTTTGCTCCTAATGTAAACAAATAATGACGTCACTGAGCATGCGCATTACATCAAAATGTGTACATGCTGTTTAACAAGGAAGAACAAAATACTTTCAAAAGTATTTAAATACAAAATACTTTTAAAAGTATTTTTCTAAATGAAATTGTTAGGCCTACATCATATCATGACTAAATACTTTAAGTAGTTATAATTTAAAACATAGTTAACTTAATAGGAATACGACATCCGTAAAGTCGCAGACTCTAGCGTGCACCCTGTAGTAGGTGGCTTTTGTTTGTTGACAGTAGGAGCAAACTAAGAACCGCTGAACTGTAGAATGATGTTGTCATTTTTTGTGGAAATTTCGTTTTTAATTTTTAAAAAATCACTAAAAAATTTAGTTACTCAATTTCACTTATATCACTTTAAAGAAAATTTAATTATTATAAAAATCATTTATGAATTTGTAAAAAATAGAAATACTGCGATGAAAGTTTTAAGAATCCAATTTTTTATTTTTTTAATAAATTACATTCATAAAAAAACTCTACATGTAATTTTTCAATCTACATTTCTTACTGATTATTTTCATACGTTGTTTTTGAAAATTGAGTGAAAAATAAAAATTTTATGCATTTTTTAGTCTACGTACATATAAAAGGACAACACCGGCATTTTTTGGTAAAAATGCTGACGTCCTAATAATAGGACGCTGGCATTTTTTGATCTAAATCTTGACGTCCTTATATTAGGAAGCTGGCACTGTAAGGGTTAAATATAGTCATAAAACTATAAACATTTAATGTAATTGGAATTTTATAAATAAGCAACAATATTTATATACCAGTATTTCTTGTTAAAACTAAACTTATATTTCAAGACTTTCTATCGCAGATTGTATAAGAAACTGCACAAGAACAAAAGAACAAGAATTTTAACATTACATGTTACGTTCATACCAAATTACTTTGGCATCATGATTTTTCAAGCAGTTTTACTAATTTTTCTTCAAAGCTGAAAACAATAGAAATAAAATTATTTGGATTACTAAGAAAATAAAAATGAGATAATGAAATAACCAGGTTTAGGGAGTAAACTGGTGTTTTCATCAATTACTATTCCCAAAAAACAAAAGTGTACACTAGTTAAAATATTTGCAATTATAATATAGGCTACACACAATTTTTTTTGGACAGCTGTTGATAAAGGGCATGATTGTTTCTAGTTAATACCAAGGATGAATACTTCTTATTTTTCTTTTTCATGTACCATGTCCTTCAGAATGTTAGTAAGCATAACAGCAATTTGTATTTCATTGGTAGCCAGCCCGCAAAGCACACTCACATCAGCACTGTACCAATCATATAGATTCTTTAGCTCAAATGTTTTTCTTCAACCTGGACCACATTTACCTATAATTTTGCTTTGCATGATATTCTGCAATAATTTATATATCTGACGTCTCATTACATATCCAAAGTGCCAGGTGTTGATAAATGAATAGCGAGGTTTTAACGCGCTATAATATTTAATACATTATACTTACAGTTATAAATGATACATCAAACGAAAGAGCAACTCAAACAGTTTTACATAAATGTCTACTACAAGTGTTCAATGTGCGCACCATTGATCACACGACACACATCAAGACAATATGCGAGTTCTTCCCAAATGTTGTTTAGTGTCTCTAGAGTAATTGTTGCAACAGCTGCTTCAATCCTGATTCTTAATTTGGGAAGGTCAGCTGGTAGTGGAGGCACATATGCACGATCCTTTATGAACCCCCAAAGATAGAAATCACACGGCGTCAGATCGGGTGACCATGGAGGCCATGGAAAACAAGCCCTGTCATTGCACCCCTTGCGGCCAATCCAGCGGTAGGGTAAAGTGACGTTCAGTCAATCGCGTACTTCGTTATGCCAGTGAGGTGGCGCACCATCTTGCTGGAAAATGCTCTGGCTCTTCACCTTCTAACTGAGGGAAGAGCCATAGCTGTAGAGTATCAAGGTAAGAAGCACCAGTTACAATTGCTTCAACTAAAAAGAAAGGCCCATAAACTTTCCGCCAGGACATGGCACAAAAAAAAATTCAATTTAGGGGGGTCTCGTTGCACTCGTACCATCACGTGAGGATTTTCTGTGCCCCAGATTAGCATATTATGAGTGTTCACTGGTCCACTAAGGTGAAAGGTCAACTCATCACTGAAGACAACATGATGTAGAGAATTTTCATGCAACAACTTTTCGTAAGCAAAGTTGGCACGTAAACCATGGTCTGCAGGATTTAGAGCCTGTACCAACTGCAAACGATAAGGACGTAGTTGTAAGCGGCTCCGTAAAACTTTCCAAACAGTCGTCACAGGAATTGCTAATTCACGACTAGCCTTCCGAACAGATTTCTGTGGGCTACGTGTGAACGACTCTCACACTCGCTCAACGCTCTCCGCATTAACAATTGGTCGTCCCGTACTCTTTCCTTTGCATAGGCAGCCGGTATCTTCAAACTGATGATACCATCTACGGATGTTATTATCACCTGGAGGTTCACAACCGAAATTAATATGGAACACATGTTGCACAGTAACTACCAATTCTGTCTTTGCGAACTGAAAACACAAAACGCTTTCTGTTCTTTAGTCGCCATCTTTGCTACTAGTGCTTTCTAACGGCTGGCGGTGAAAACATTGCGCACTGCTGCCAACAAATAAAACTGCTTGAGTTGCACTTTCGTTTGATGTATCATTTATAACTGTAAGTATAATGTATTAAATACTATAGAGCGTTAAAACTTCACTATTCATTTATAAACACCCGGTATTCCAATTTCCTTTTTTTACTTTCTCTTGCCTATATGAATATATAGGAAGGAAAGTATTGTTTTCATGTCGATTTTTCGAAATCTAGTTTTCACCGGATCTATACGTTTTCAGACCCCCTGAACCCAAAAAACATGTTTTTAGCGATTGGTCTGTGTGTGTGTCTGTGTGTGTGTGTGTGTGTGTGTGTGTCTGTGTGTGAACAGAATATCTCAAGAACGGAACATCGTACGAACTTGAAACTTGAAACTTAAGTTACATACCACTACCGGACGCGACACGAACATTTTCATCAAAATCGGTCAACCGGAAGTAGTAGTTTATTCGTATAATTTTTCAGTTTTTTGCGATTTTCTCAAAAACTGGTCCTACGATTTTTTTTAAAATCGCCTATTTTACTCAATTTTTTATTCTCTACAAGATAGGGTAGGCGCCATGTTTGCTGAAATTCTCGGTGAGGCTGTTTTCACGTAAAAACGTTGTTTTTTTAAGATTACGGCTTTAATATAAATTTTAGCGCAAAACCTTATACAGGGTGATTCATGAAGTTCTCCCCCCACTTCTACAGCACATTGTACTAGTAAAAATAATGAAAAAATGTTATATAAACATAGGTCCGAAAACGCTTCGTTAGCGAGTTACAGCTAGCGAAAGTTTCGCCTGGATTTCAGTTCACCAGGTGAAATGAGGTCTTCCTGGAATTGTGGTAAGGTAGATTAAGGGGCGAATTCAATCATTTCTTATGGTTTTTGATCTGATAAATTGAATAAAACAGGTCCCACATCTGTAAGTTAAATAGTTTTTGAGAAAACCAGTGTCAAATGCAAAAAATGGAGTGAAAATCACATTTTTTCATCTTTGGGCAAGAATAACTTTGTTATTTCACCAAGAAACAGTTAAAAATTTTCAATAAAAAATGTAGAAAATTTTATTCTGAACAAACCGGTGTAAATAAAGTACACAGAAAGCGAATAGTTTTTGAGAAAACCAGTGTCAAATGCAAAAAAATGGAGTGAAAAAACACATTTTTTCATTTTAGTTTTTCTGGTTAATTTTACTTTGTACTCTTATGAATAAAAACTCATTTAATCAAACATCTATTCGCTTTCTGTGTACTTAATTTACACCGGTTTGTTCAGAATAAAATTTTCTACATGTTTTATTGAAAAATTTTAACTGTTTCTTGGTGAAATAACACAGTTATCCTTGCCCAAAGATGAAAAAATAAGTTTTTCACTCCATTTTTTGCATTTGACACTGGTTTTCTTAAAAACTATTTAACTTACAGATCTGGGACCTGTTTTATTCAATTTATCAGATCAAAAACCATAAGAAATGATTGAATTTGCCCCTTAATCTACCTTACCACAATTCCAGGAAGACCTCATTTCACCTGGTGAACTGAAATCCAGGCGAAACTTTCGCTAGCTGTAACTCGCTAACGAAGCGTTTTCGGACCTATGTTTATATAACATTTTTTCATTATTTTTACTAGTACAATGTGCTGTAGAAGTGGGGGGAGAACTTCATGAATCACCCTGTATAATAAAATTTGTAGAGAATTTAAAAACCTACAACTTCTGTTTCAAACATTTTTTTGTATAACACTTAGTTTAGCGGTAATTTGCGATTTTCTGTTTTTTTTCTCACGAAAACGTGAGAAAAATCGATTTTTTTAACATTTCGGTCTTAGTATGCATTTTACGGCAAAAGTGTATATAATAAAAGTTATAGAAAATTAAAAGATCTACAACTTTTGTTTAGAGCATTTTTCTCTACAGAGCCTAGTTTAGCGTGAAAGCGTGATTTTCTGTATTTTTAAGCCAAACTGAGTTCGATTGTCATTTTGCGTCATTCACTCATGATTAAAATAAGGTTATGTTTTTGAGGTTAGTTTTTGTTCATTTCTAATATTTTATTACTAATGTTAAATTATATTGTAAATTATTTGCATTGGCAAGAGAAAGTTGTGTAAGTGTTTCACACCAGATTTTTAACCCTTACAGTGCCAGAGAATAGAATATTTTGTGAGTTCCTACCGAAAACCTACTTGTGTGCGATTTCTAGCATCTATCTATCAATAACATGGCTATTTGTTCAATGTATCTAATGACTTTGTTTTGTCATGATGAATTGATCTTGTATGACATTTAACTTTGAACACATTTCTTACAATTTAAAAATAAAATCATACGTAGTCATATTTTTTGGAAATTTCCTTTTCAACTTAAAAAAAACACCCTAAAAAATTATGTTATTCAATTTCATTTATATCACTTTAAAGACAATATTACGCAAAAACTACAAAAAAAAATCATTTATTTATTGTAAAAAATACTGTGATAAAAGTTTCAAAAGTTCAATTTTTAGTTTTTTTAATCAATACGAATCAATTATATTCATAAAAACTCAACATGCATTTTATCAATCAATTTTCTTACTGATTATTTTCATACGCTGTTTTTACAAATTGAGTGAAAAATAAAAATTCTATGAATTTTTTAGTCAACGTACTAATAAAAGGAAGACGCCGGCATTTTTTGGTAAAACTTCTGACGTCCTAATAATAGGACGTTGGCACTTTAAGGGTTAATAGTATCTAAAATTCCAATTTTTTTATCTAAACGATGGAGCATCTCTGAATTGCACACATATTTGATCAAAGAAACTTTCAACATTCTTTTGTAGCACCACATGTCGAACACCTTAAGTCTTTTCATGTTATCACAGTTTTAAGTTCAAGCCTCAACATTAAACAACACAAGCAGCAAGGTAAACAAGCTCAGAAGGAAATTCTGAGATCTATATAGTACTTAAGACTGCCCATTTTCCTGAATGCTATTATTCAAAATAACTATAAAAAAGGAAATCGAAAATTCTCCAATGTAACTGAACACATGATTAAAAATAAACCATAATATGTCGAATATAAAAAATAATCTAGAAATATTGGAAATAAATAACAGACAAAATGAAATTGAAATTTTGGAATAATATTATATTTATAAATACAATAGCAGGGAAAAATTAATGAACACACAGATTGAATACGACAATCAACTGATTAAGTTGGCAAAACTGTTTTAAATATAAGAATCGACTATTCCTTATCTACCATGGTAGGAGCAGGAAGTTTTAAATTTTGACTTGAGATAAATTTTAATTTACTGAAGATGTGTACAAGAAACACGAAAGCGCTATAAACATTGGTAAGTGTTTTATATTACCGTATTCTGGTGGTTAGAAAAATATATATTCAAAATAAATAAATAAATAAGACAAAAATCTTTTATTCAGTCATGATTGCACTTCCACAAAAGTATCCTATAGGAACTTAACTTCTACTAAAAAGTACATAACACGCTGGTATATTATGGGCTGCTACTATAGTATGCAGCCTACCGCGTTATGTTTAATGAAGTTTGTATTTGTTGATGTGGTAGCACTATGTGGTCCACTAGCACTTTACGCATAAAGATTCATATACTTTACATTAAGGTTATCTCTTAACTAGTCCCATCAGTGGAGATGGGCCACACTGAGATCTTCAAGGTGATTGAAGGGATGGGTGTGGTAGGTGGTCCTTGGGACCATATGAACAGAGCATACAACTTCTCCGACACACTGAGGATGGAAATTTTTGATCGTCAGGAGTGGGCGGAGGGACGGCCGGTGATGCCGGAAGGGGCTACCTTTTGGTATATTGACGGCCCTGTGATGAGCGGAAGAGTGGGATTGGGGGCCTGGGGGGCCGGGGGAATGAGTTCCCTGGCCCTTGGGTGTAACATGACTATCTTCCAAGATGAAATATGGGCCATTAAGGTCTGTGCGGAGAGGTGTATTGTAAGGCGCCTCAGTGGGTCGCACATTTATATTTTTGCAGTTGCATAGTGGTTGGCTGCAAAAGTATAGCACTGTTGGGTGGGGATGTGTTTACACCTGCTCAGGTAAGTGCACTAGATCCTAGGCAGACCCTGCGCTTTATCGAAAGTGCGGGCCTTGCATAAATTAGGAATAGGGGCAATCACAAAAGATCTTTTTGGTCGCGGTGAGGAGGGGCTGAAGAAGCCTGAACGCCCTTGTTGTAAATGAATGAATGAATGAATATCTCTTAACTACAGTAAGGTTGTTTGTTAACTAGACATAAATATTGTTAAAAGATTTTTATAGAAATATAATTGCTAATGAAGAAACAACTCCGGTTTTTTGAGCCAACGCAACCGACTCAACACAGTATAAACATACATTTATAAACTAATATGCTTTTCACGGTTGATGAGCTCTGCTGTTCCACACGTTTAGACCAATCAGAACGTTTGCCAGTGTTGTCAGATTGTACCTGACAAACATTACACGCGCATGCATATAAGAGCCGCAATAGTTCAGTCGTGTCTTGCATCTCGTACTGAACTTATCGATTATAGAGCGCGTTAACATGCGATACTTTATAATATAATCAGCTGGTTGTATGTTTGTAGGTTATCATTGTTATTGAAATACCAAAAAAATAGCTGACAAAATATTTAACAGAGCTACAAGAGCAATGGCAACGTTGCTGGCAAGTCATTGGGTAGCTATAAAGTGGGTGGGGGGCAATGCATCCGTAAAGAGAGCTCATCACCCTTGAACAAATAGTACATATATGTACCTACCTATAATATGTAACATCCTTTTTCTATTATTATTAAAATTATAGTATAATTTGCTATTGTAAATGATCGTACTAATATCCTTTTCTTGTACAGTGTAATCTCAGAAATCCGAACTAATTGGGGCTGACCCCCGTTCAGATTCCGGAAAATTCGGATTATGCGGGGCACTTGGTAATTTACCTTTACCATTCCAAATAAAGAAGGCTATGAATTGTGGGTGGTCTGTTAAAGCGTCTGTATGTGTTAGTGACGCAGTAGCAGTGATTTGCACTGTACGGCTTTTTATTGGGTTGCTGAAGCATGGGAGAAATGTAATAAGACTTTGATCCAAAAATCTTGTAAAAAACTCTGGCCAAGCCTTGCATTTGAAGAAACAAATTTTGTTGAGCAGCATCAAATAGAAAACATACTTCCACTCGTTCAGCAGATTCCTGGATGCAAAGAAGCCGAAGAAAACTGTCTTCAAGAATGGTTTGCAGATGACGACGCCGGTAATCAATATTTAAGCGATGGCGCTATTGTTTCAATGGTCCAGGAACAAGACCAAAATAATGCCGCAGTCGAAGAAAGTGAAGAAGAGGACGTCTCGACTGATGTTATTTCACATGCCGATGCCACTAGTGCACTTGAAGTTGCTCCGCGCTACGTAGAACAGCATGCTGCCGCTAACCCGACGGACGTGATGTTTATGCGACGCTGGCGCAACATCGCCGCTTTAAGCAGAATTACTTCCTTGCGTCAGAAGAAGATAACCGATTTTGTTTCAACCAATTAAGGTGACGTATTCATTATAAAATATCAACTAAAATGTTTAAATAAATATTAAATTCATTTCTGATTTGTAATTAGTATAACTTTCCATCACTTTTCAGGAGTAGAATTTTTTTAGCTTATTGCAAAATTGGTGTTCGGATTATCCGAAATTTCAGATTTTAGGGGTTCGGATTTCTGAGGTTACATTGTATTCATATTATCCTTTTATTATAAAAGTATCGTAAAAAGTGCTAATGGCAGCGCTACCACATCAACAAATATGAACTTTACTAAACATAAAGCGGTAGGCCGCATACTACAGTAGCACAGTCCATTATAGACATTAGACCTACCTTGTATAAAAAGTAAAAAACATGTTTTGCATCAGCATCTTCTTCTCTATGGACAGCCATATAAATATTTTCAACATCCACTATCATGCCCAACAATCTGTTCATTTCTTCATCAGGTAAATTTCTGACATGAGATATATGGGAAGCTGCAAAAAGTAAACACTTACTTAAACAGAACTTAATAATAATAAACCAACTTATAAACTTATAAAATTATAAAACTTATAAAATTATTTTAATTAAACTAAAAAAATTATTTTTGTTTCTACTTAATAAAACACGATAAGATTGCTTATCTGCTTGATTACATAACTGCTTCATCGCAAAAACTATTTCAAGTAACGCAGCTATTACATAATTACTCGGGAGAATTTTAATTTGAACCTTTCATCATCTTCAAATCATGCACATAAAGAAATATGACAAAATTATATATTTTTTTTTTTTTTATTTAACGTCGCATCAACTGCAATGGTCATTAGCGACGACGTTGGGATGGAACTTTATGCAATGAAGGATGAAATGATTTTTTGTAATGTATGAAAATATGCCGTGCCTGAGTGGGATTCGAACCCAGGATCGCATGATGAGAGGCGAGCACGTTACCAACTGCGCCAATGCAGCTGGCAAAATTATATTTTAATCATTCAAAAACTCCGAAAGAATCTTAACTAGGTACCTAACTATTTAGTAATGACAAGAAAATAATATTTCTCACAACTTTTAATAACAATCTGTTTAAGATTCAACAAAAACTGAGGACAAATCATAAAATAGGTTTTAAGCAAATAAACATAATATGTCAGGTACAGAAATATCAAAATAAAGTTACGCCGGTCGCATTGGCGTAGTTAATAACATGCTCGCCTTTCATCATGTGGTCGTAGGTTTGAATCCCACTCAGGCACGGCATATTTTCATACGTTACAAAAAATCATTTCATCCTCCACAGTTACACCCCAACGTTGTCGGTAATGACTATTGCAGTTGATGCGACATTAAATAAATAAAAGAAGTTACATAATTGGAATTTAAAACCAACAATGATTGACACAATCTACAAAGAAGGTAATTTTAAGTAAATGACAATTCATTCTACAATTTAATGCATTTACATTTCATTCTACAAGGCTTATTGGATTTTCTTTTAATTAAAATTTGAAATACAATCCTTACGTATTTAACATTATAAAACAATACAATTAACATTTTCACAGAAAACAAGCCAAACATAAAAATGAACTACTGTAGATGATTAACTCAGTTACTTTCCTGGACAACCCTGACAAAAGGCTAAAGAGAGTTTGAAACAGAGATTTGTTGCAACCCTAATTAAAAATAAATTTTAAAAATTAAGATGACTGTAATATAATTATATAAAGTGATTCAAAATTCCACTAGTAAATCAAAAACCAAGAAGATCTGGGTGATCTGCTTTATGTTGTTCAAGTACCATTTATATCATTGCCACCTTCAGCACATTGTAATATTGCAATTCACACAAATAAATATGTTAAAAAAAATCTGGTGTGAAACACTCACACAACTTTCTCTTGCCAATGCAAATAATTAATAATAACCTAACATTAGTAATAAAACATTAGAAATAAACAAAAACTAACCTCAAAAACATAACCTTATTTTAATCATGAGTGAAAGACGCAAAATGAAAATCTAACTCAGTTTGGCTTGAAAATACGGAAAATCACTCTTTCACGCTAAACTAGGCTCTGTAGAGAAAAATGCTTTAAATAAAAGTTGTAAATCTTTATATTTTCTATAAAATTTATTATATACAGTTTTGTTTGTCGTAAAATGCATTCTAAGGCCAAAATCTTAAAAAAATTGATTTTTCACACGTTTTCGTGAGAAAAAAATCAGAAAATCGCTAATTACTGCTAAACTAAGCGTTATACAAAAAAATGTTTGAAATAAAAGTTGTAGAATTTTAAATTCTCTACAACTTTTATTATATAAATTTTTGCACTAAATTGCATATTAAAGCCGTAATCTTAAAAAAACTATGTTTTTACGTAAAAACAGCCTCACCCAGAATTTCAGCAAATGTGACACCTACCCTATCTTGTAGAGAATAAAAAATTGAGTAAACCAAGTGATTTTTAAAAAAATCGTAGGACCAGTTTTTGAGAAAATTGCAAAAAAGTGAAAAATTATACGAATAAACTACTACTTCCGGTTGACAGATTTTGATGAAAATGTTCGTGTCGGGTCCGGTAGTGGTATGTAACTTAAGTTTCAAGTTTCAAGTTCGTACGTTGTTCCGTTCTTGAGATATTCTGTTCACACACACACAGACACACACACAGAGAGACCAATCGCTAAAAACATGTTTTTTGGGTTCAGGGGGTTTGAAAACGTGTAGATCCGGTGAAAACTCGATTTCTTAAAATCGCCATGAAAACAATACTTTCCTTCCTATATATTCATATAGGCAAAAGAAAGTAAAAATTGTCAAAGTATCAGCAATTACTACAACAGTTCTATATAGAGGTTTAGCTTAAAATAAATTTCACAAAAATTGGTAATTTAACTTACCTAGTTGATGTGAACAGTTATTACAAGGATCCGTGAATGTAGCAATTGGTCCATCAGTTTTGCCAGCCCTTTGAGCTGGAGACACTTTCCAACCACTACATTTACATCCCTCCGTTTGGCAAGCTGAATATATAGCCAGTTTTAATAATTTCTTATTCTGTCCCCAATTATATATCTGTTCTTTCCTTTGTTGAACTCGTTGTAAGTTACTCTGCCTCAGTAATTGTTCAGGCCCAAGCGAGTTGACAGCACCTTCTTCAGTTTGTTCCCCACTAGTGGCAGCACTGCTGCTGCCACTACTTGTACTCTGAGTGCCATCAGACATGGTGCCTGAAAAAGTACACAAATAAATAACTATTGTTCACTCTAATTTTATTGTGTTGTTTCTGGAAGGTCTCTGTATGATTTCATCCAGGACCTGGGGGGATGGTACGCCTCTAGTGTTACATTAAGGACATCGGGTGTCCGAGTCCTCACTGGTCACGGTGAGTTCACAGCATATTTAAAGCGGTTCCGCCTGCTGGCTGATGATTCTTGCGGCTGTGGGGAGGTCCAATCTAATACACACTTGCTGTATGATTGCCCCGCTCTTAGGGGGGTCCAGACGACAACTAACCCTGGAGCTTCAAGGCCAAGGGGAAAATTGGCCTCTCACGGAACATTCGAGCTTGTACCGCGAGGTGCATGCCCGGGCGGTGTGGGGGTTCCTTGACGAGGTAGCTTCGTTCTACCGTCGTCATGTAGTATAACTAAGGGTTATGTCCCTCGGCAATCGTCGATGGCACTGAAGACAAAATTATATGGTGTACAAACACTTTCTGGCAAATTTAAAGGCGAATAGGTCCTAACTAATATTTTATATTATTAGTTAATACAATTTTAATCTTCGACATGTTTTCTTTGACTGTTAGGACCCAAATGTTTCTGACGCGGGCCTTGAGCCCGAAGAGGCACCCTGACAAGAGGGCGAGAAATGCACACTCCCCAGGTCGGTCAACCTGGCTCCAACTCGCCCTCAAAATTTTTAATTTTATAACTAGTTTTTATATTTATGCAAGGTGACTGTCGCCATCACAAAGTTTCATAAGAGTTCTTAGGAACGGCCTCCAGGTCTATGCCTTCCGGCGACCAATTGGAGGGGAGGTGGTGGGAGAAATGCCAGGAAACCATTACCATTATTGTGTTGTTTAGGTCATCAGCCGAAAGGCTGGTTTGAACCTGTAGAGGTTTTACTAAGTAAAACGAGGAGTGAGGAGGTTTACCTTCCTCACCGAGTGGAAAAGTACGCTTATCAGCATGCCGGGCCTTCAAAAAAGCACATATTTTCCACTCTGCAAATGACACCTTCACTTCATTCACCACAGGGTCTGGCTGTATAATGAAATTCATTACTTTCAGAGGAGATAACTCCTCTGATTAGTGTCTTTTACACCTCTACCTCTTCTGTTCTTACATGATTCAGTCATTTAATTGGCTGACCATGTGTTAAGAAACAGAACTATTTATTTTAGCCCTGCAACGAACAGATTGAGTGTAAATAATTTGACACTCCACCTGTCTGTTATGGGCAGCTAATTTTATTATAAAACTTTTAGTAGAAAATAACAGCTCACTGAATCAGTAATAAACTTCCTCAATTTGAAGGTTATTTTGAAGTTCCACAAAGACAAATCATCTATTGATTCCACCCAAGTTATGGATAAGGTCCAACACAGTTACAGGTCATTTGTTCTAGCTAGAAGCTCTCCCTCCAACGCTCTTTGCCGCTGAGCTGTTCTGTTTAGTGGTGGGGGAAGCACCTCGAAGGGAAGTGCATTTTGTCTCTCCATAGTGCTAGCAGCGTTAAGAGGCTAAGTGTACTATAAATCCTAAAAACATTGACTGTTTGTTGTAATTTTATATTTTTGTTGTTCTATTCCCTTCACAAGTCTTAAATTCGTGCATTCAATAGTAGGCCTACTGTTTAATGTACCTATTGTTTTTACTCTTTTGTTGTTTGGTTTTGTTTATATTAATTTTTTGTATGTATTCTTTGTTTCGTTTCTATTTTTTATTTTAGTTATTAAAATGGAACCTAGTTGTAGTAGTGAAAATTCGAGCAGGAGTGCAAGCGTAATATGGAAAAAGGCAGGTAATATGCGGTCAGGATAGGGAGTATATAGTCAGTGTATACAATTTTATGAAAAAAAAAAAGCTGAACAAAACGGACCAATATTATTGACCGATTTGCAAAATCGTGTAGCCAGAGCTATGGGGATTTCGCGTAGTACAGTTCAAAGAATTTTGAAAGAAAAAAGAAAAAACCCTGATTTGCTAATCATAACACCAAATAAGAAAAGAATGAGAAGGAAAGTGAAGAGTGAAGTGGACGATTTTGATAAGTGTGTTGAGAGAACAATATACCTATGATTTTCATAAAACAAACGCTGAATGGCCAACTTTGAATTTGTTACTCCCCGTTTTGCGGGAGAAAATTAATTTCAACGGAAGTAAATGGACGCTGTAGAAAATTATTAACGATATGGGATTAAGATGGAGAAAGGCAAAAGACAACAGAAAATATTAAGTTTTTAGTCTAGCATAGTAGTTTTAACATAGTATACAGTTAGAAAGAGAGGGAATGATCATTAAGTGAGAAGGAGATAACACTTGCCCCGTTGAAACTATCCCTACCTGCTCAACCTCCCATTACAAGCTTCTTCCAAAAACAAATGCACTATACACATAATTTATGGGGTTCAGCACCATTATTTGATAAGAATAAGCAAATATTGTTTCACATGGGTATGATAAACCCTGTAGAAGAAAACTATTTTGTTTAAATATAAAGAGTTTAATCACCTAACACTTTAAAAACATCTTCCGTATTCTATCTCATTCTAAACAAATTTTGTTGACATATAGGCTTGACACAACATATCTGCTGGTTTCACGAACCCATAATTTTGTTTGTCAATACTACCTACTAGTTTTTAATCAAATGCGATATACAACTTTAAAACTAGACATTATTTTAATCATATTATTGTTAAGCTGAAACTCCCGAGATCCATAAAAGTAAACAAATACAAAGCGTAAGTCTAAACATAACCTTAAATTAAAAATACGTTATTTTTTTAACTTTTAACAGAAACAGGCCTCCATTGTAACACAACGCTTTGGTTTGCCTTCGGTTTACCAAGAATTCGGTAATTCTAATAATAAAATGCAATTATTCAAATAAAATAGTTAAAAATAATAAACAGAACATTTATAACTAAAACCTACCCAACGACCACTATCAACCAAGCGAAAGCTTTCAATTGCAACGCAACTCTCACATTACGACAAATATCTTCCAAAATGGTGACGTCACATTATAAAGCCTGAAATGGAGAATAATAGTTTCTTCTATATACCGTGATAGTGATATTTTAGGGTTGTTTTCTTTGTAAATATTTTATTTACGTCTTACATAATAACTCCACACATGTTTTTTTTGTATGAATAGACAGCCAGATTATAGTATACAATCAAAACAATTTATTTTAATCCTTTCAGTACCAACGTCCGGAAAACAGGATATCAATATTTTTTACGTTGTGATAACATTCGGTTCACCGGACGTCCGTAAGTTATGCGTATAGTGTCAACGTCCGGATAACCGAACATTTTCAAAAAACCTTTTAAGCAAAAATTAATGGAATAATGTATTTTGAAACCGCCACCTTGGCGTAGTGACTAGCGCGCAAACCTACAAAGCGAAAAGTCCCGGGTTTAATTCCCGGCTAGGTTTTGGAAATTTTAACACGTTAAAACCAACATTAAGGTACCAAACCCACACTAGTTGCTAATGACCAAGCAAGGTTTTTATAGAGAAAGGTTGTTCACTCCCACACAAATAATAAAAGTGGTGGGAGCAAGCCAATGTGTGACGTCACCAGGCGCAACGCTGTGTTGCAAGGTCGACAGTCGCTTAACATTCACAGGAATAACAACATTATTTTATTTTCGTGTTACCATTATACATTAATATGGTCATACGGTACGAAATTTTATAACATGGTAATATAATATTTTAATAACACAATGAACTTGCTTATCTATCATGTGGACATTCATGCAGATTTTAAATGTTGCAGTCATGCGTATTTATGCAAGGTTTACAGTTCATCAACATAAATAATTCATTGTATTTTATTTGGGTGTACAACACAAAGTAGTTATTATAACACTGTACAATAATAGTATTAATATGTTTATCACAATTTATTTCGTATTCGTTAGTAAGGTTTATGCACAACCTCCCATTTTTAAAACTAGCTTGCATATGAAGTTAATGAAATAATTTACATTGGCCTGCTACAAAATAATCAAAAAGAGGTCTTGGTGTTACTTACAACAAAACTAAATAGGCTACAGCAGTTTTTTAAAATTCTTATTGTAAAAAAATGAGTCACACAACCAAAACGAAAAAGTAAACATAACCGCAATATCGGACTGACGTGCGCCGCGTGACGTCACATGTGTGTATCCCCATCACTTTTCTCAACTCGCTACGGCAGCATGCGTTAGTGATACCCCCCGTGATGACCAAGCTGTCTATGAGACTTTTAATAAGATAATAGAAACTATTTTGAATATTTTTAGTATTAGAACGATTTCTTTTTTTATGAACACAATAAAATTAAATTTGAACAGGAAATTTTAACAAGTTTTCGAAATAAGGGCTGGCACTTTTAGTACCCCTTGTTCAAATTAAATGGCACTTATCATCAAACTTGTAAACATTGTTTCGGCACTAAAAGGGTTAATAGAAAGCCCATGAAACGTAAAATCCTTTGAGAACTACACAATATTCATATTATTGCATTGATCAGATGTTTTGAAATGGTTTTGCTCTGTCGAATTGGTTAATCACCTATTTATCGTTTAACTTATTAAATAAAAATTGTATTCTCATAGTTTTATCACTCGACAATAAAAAAATTTGGTGTGAAACACTCACACAACTTTCTCTTGCCAATGCAAATAATTAACAATATAACGTAACATTCGTCATAAAACATTAGAAATAAACAAAAAACTAACCTCAAAAAACATAACCTAATTTTAATCATGAGTGAAAGACGCAGTATGAAAATCAACCTCAGTTCGGCTTAAAAATACGGAAAATCACTCTTTCACGCTAAAATAAGCTCTGTAGAGAAAAATGCTTTAAATTAAAGTTGTAGATCTTTTAATTTTCTATAAATTTGATTATATACACTTTTGCCATAAAATGAATACTAAGGTCGAAATCTTTAAAAAAATCGATTTTTCACACGTTTTCGTGAGAAAAAAAACAAAAAATCGCTAATTACCGCTAAACTAAGCGTTACACAAAAAAATATTTGAAATAAAAGTTGTAGAATTTTAAATTCTCTACATTTTTTATTAAAAACCTTTTTTCACGTGAAAACACCCTCACCAAGAATTTCAGCAAACATGGCGCCTACCCTATCTTGTAGAGAATAAAAAATTGAGTAAATGAGGCGATTTTTAAAAAAATCGTAGGACCAGTTTTTGAGAAAATCACAAAAAAGTGAAAAATTATACGAATAAACTACTACTTCCGGTTGACCGATTTTGATGAAAATGTTCGTGTTGGGTCTGGTAGTGGTATGTAACTTAAGTTTCAAGTTTCAAGTTCGTACAACGTTCCATTCTTGAGATATTTTGTACACACACACACGCGCGCGCACACACGAACACGCGCACGCGCACGCCCACGCGCGCGCACACACACACAGACCAATCACTAAAAACATGTTTTTTTGGTTTCAGGGGGTCTGAAAACGTATAGATCCGGTGAAAACAATACTTTCCTTCCTATATATTCAAATAGGCAAGAGAAAGTAAAAATGTAAATGTAGACTTCTTCAGCTAAGAAAATACAATCGTTTTTTTCTTGCAGAAATCTCTTTTCTTAATGGCTAAAAAACAGAAGAATGTTAATACAAGAGAAAAAAGATCATCCTCTCTGTAACACATTTGTTGAACAATTTGAGACCTAAATTAACTTGATTAGTTTGTTGAAAAGAATTTCACACTTTTGTGATATCCTTCACTGTAAACTTAATTCAATTAAATAAAATGTATTGGATTAGGAATGTATTTATAACAATTTCCATCAATATTTATACGTAATTTTTAACAAATGCCAGAAAGAAATAAACAGAAATTACATTACGTTGTAATGATTCAAAATGACTGACAGCTGGCTGTGTTTATATTTTGGTCTATTAAAGTATAAATATAAATAGAGCCAGCTGGTTGATATCAAATATTCAAAATTATTATTATTTTACATTAATTAATTTAATTTAATACAAACAAAATCTCGTTGCTAGGCAACTAAGAAAAAGGGAAGAAATTGTAAAAAATATCGAGTGGGATTTTGGATCTCAAAGGGTGTACAACTCACTGTTATTGTAAACCATTGTGAAACTTTAAGAAAATACTGATTAATTTTATTTTTTAATGAACCTGTGAAGAGTAGTCCATTCCTACTAACGAGTGGTTGACTTTTCCCTCCATTCAATTTTTATACAGTACAACGTTCATACAGAAATTGTTACAAAAATTAAAGCTTTTGATTTTCCCTCACCTAGCCACATGTTTTGACACTAAATATTTTATCTGATGTTGCTACAACAATCCTTCATCTCATAGTAATAATCTCATCATAGCTAACACTAAACTGCAAGGTATATTTTTATAAAATCTGTGGCTAAAGTTTACAAAATTTAGATACTACACTGGGTATGTAAGTTTTCACTATGTTGCACATAATAAGTATAGGCCAAGCCAATCGCCGGGCTACGCATGCGCATACTTGACTTCGACCCCGCATACCCCTCCGACCTACAGTTAGATGTACACTCAGAGTGTTTGTTGTTGAAAATTGATAACACCTATTGTATTTTCTAGGCATGCTGTTCCATTGTTGATTACATTCACTGCACTATTGCAGTACATACAAGACTATACTAATGCAGACGCACGTTTTGCCCAGCGCTCACCTTACAAAAACTAGGCTATACAATCATAACCTTTTAGATTTAGAATTTAATAAATCTGACAAAAATTTATTCATCTCAAATGTCATTTTTACTTTCTCTTGCCTATATAATGAATATATAGGAAGTAAAGTATTGTTTTCATGTCGATTTTCTGAAATCGAGTTTTCACCGGATCTATACGTTTTCAGACCCCCTGAACCCAAAAAACATGTTTTTAGCGATTGGTCTGTGTGTATGTGTGTGTGTGTGTGTGTGTACAAAATATCTCAAGAACGGAACATCGTACGATCTTGAAACTTGAAACTTAAGTAATTAAATTTAACTTAATTTTTCACTATTTTGCGATTTTCTCAAAAACTGGTCCTACGATTTTTTTAAAAATCGCCTGGTTTACTAAATTTTTTAAGCTCTACAAGATAGGGTAGGCGCCATTTTGGCTGAAATTCTTGGTAAGGGTGTTTTCACGTAAAAACGTTGTTTTTTTAAGATTACGGCTTTAATATGCATTTTAACGCAACAATTTATACAATAAAAATTGTAGAGAATTTAAAATCCTACAACTTTTATTTCAAACAATTTTTTGTATAACGCTTAGTTTAGCGGTAATTTGCGATTTTCTGTTTTTTTCTTAAGAAAATGTGTAAAAAATCGATTTTTTTAAGATTTCGGCCTTAGTATGCATTTTACGACAAAAGTGTGTATAATTAAATTTATAGAAAATTAAAAGATCTACAACTTTTATTGAGAGCATTTTTCTCCACGGAGTCTAGTTTAGTGAGAAAGAGTGATTTTCCGTATTTTTAAGTCAAACTGAGGTCGATTTTCATTTTGGGTCTTTCACTCATGATTAAAATTAGGTTATATTTATTGACGTTAGTTTTTTGTTTATTTCTAATGTTTTATTACTAATGTTAGGATTATTGTTTATTATTTACATAGGCACGAGAAACTTGTGTGTTTAATTTTTAATTTAGTTTAAGTCATGTGACCATCTTGGTCATCAGCAACTGTACTATTTTTCAAGGATGTTGAGCTCTGAACGTATGCATTGCCCCCTACGCACTTTATAGCTACCCAATGAATTGCCAGCAACATTGCCAATACTTGCTCTTGTAGCTGGTTAAATATTTCGTTGGCCATTTTTTTGGTCTTTCAATAATAATTATAACCTATAAAAATACAATCAGCTGATTATATTATAAAGTATTGCATGTTAACACGCTCTATAATCGTTGGGTTCAGTACGAGGCACAAGACGAGACTGAACTATTGCGGCTCTTATATGCATGCGCGCGTAATGTTTGTCAGGTACAATCTGACAATGCTGGCAAACGTTCTGATTGGTCTAAACGTGTGGAACAGCAGATATCATCAACCGTGAAAAGCATAGTACTTTATGTTTAGGATTGGTAGGTTTGAATGTTTAATAATTTTCCACACCCAGGCTGAAAAAAAACCCAGGACCTCCACTTTACAACAAAGCTCAATAACCACTGAGCCATGGTGGCAGCCAACTCAAAATTTATTATTATTAACTTTTAGGAAGATGATTATTAGATCTACAGGTAGATGAAAACTTTTTTTTTTTTTATTAATGCGCCCTGGAGACTCCAGGAGGAGTATAGGACATGTCAGTTATAACAACTGAAATACATATAAGAATCACACAATGTATCACTACTATCAAGAAAGAAATTCTTGTATGCTATAAAAAGTTTCACCAATCAAGTAATTTTTCAGATTTTTTTTTTAAAGGAATACAAATTATCATGTTTTTTGTTGCAGGGCTAAAATAAATAGTTCTGTTTCTTATCACATGGTCAGCCAATTAAATGACTGAATCATTTAAGAACAGAAGAGGTAGAGGTGCAAAAGACACTAATCAGAGTTATCTCCTCTGAAAGTAATGAATGTCATTATACAGCCAGACCCTGTGGTGAACGAAGTGAAGGTGTCGTTTGCAGAGTGGAAAATATGTGCGGTAAACCAGGTAAACGGTAAACCACCTCACTCCTCCTTTTACTTAGTAAAACCTCTACAGGTTCAAACCAGCCTTTTGGCTGATGACCTAAACAACAACAACAAATTATCACATTTTAAAAATTGGGGTAATTTATTCATGAATTTTCTCCCTGCATAAGTAGGTTTTTGTTGAAACAATTTTGTGGAGTGATTAACCACATAATAATCATTTCTGTAACTGAATAAACAGTCAACAGTTGTTAAAAATATGAACAGGATATAGTAAATATTCGACAGAAAATAATACACGCTGCTATGCTGAGGATTTTATATAAATGTTTATTTCAAATTAATTACAATTAAAAAATATCACAAAAAATATGAGATTACATAAATAAAATAAAGTTAATAAAATAATTAACATTATAAGTGGCCTTCACAAACAAAAACTGCCTCAACCTTTTCTTTAAAATGTCATGCAAACATTGATCTTTTGAATCACATAACCAAAAAATAAATTTAATTACACAATTCAGTTTTACATGAAGTGTTTAACATTAATTAAAAAGTAAAGGCCTCTTACTTTAAAAAATAACTAAATACTACATTTTTAAAAACATTAAAAAACTTAAAATTTGTAAATTTAAAATAGTACAGAAAATGGGGTTTCATTATTTGAACTATTGTTTCTTCAAAATATATTAATCTTGGTGTTATACAGAAGACAATAATCTCTCCAGAAAACCTGTATATCAAAAATTATTTTAATAGTGTACTGGTAACGCAATATAAGTTGACGATCGCCAACGAGAGTAAGACTGGTCTATGCGGGGGGTGCAAGTGCTACTATATGTGCTTTTCTAAATACAACATAGCGAAAGCTCTAACCATGACATCATGTTCTAGTTTTACTCTTACATTGATTTATTATGTTTACAACTAAGTCGTTTTATAAACATCCAATTGCATTATTTATTGATTCTTAATAATTATCCTAAATAATAAACATTCATTCTAAATAAGCCATAATACCAGGCCTAAGCTATATTTAGTATCTGTTTTGGTCATCAGAAGTAAACTGAATTACTGCACTCTGACATTTTTAGTGATAGACTAGTTAGTCCGTGAGTTCCGTTGATGCGAGCTTATTATTGTGAGTAATACTAGTTTCACGGTAATTTCAAAATGTTATTGTATTTTTAGGGTTTTCATATTTCATTATTTTCAGTAAAGTTATGTTAAATTGCAATTTAAATTTAAACAATTCACTTTCTTTAAATAATTACATTACTCCTTGTTTATTTAGTGTGACGGGTCATGAACTGAATTTTATTACTTAAGTGTTTGTGGTGGTTACATTTTGAGTTAGACGCTTGATACATGTGTTATGCTTTCGGGTTGGCCGATGTAAGTAGGATAGATAGTATACTTTCCTCCGCATGATAGGCGCAATCGTCAACTTATAGCGCGTTACCAGTAATTTACATTTAAATGTTTATAATGCAATTATTTTATATATTTTGATAAGAAAGTAAGCAAAGTCTATTGAAGAGTCATTAATTTCTGGTACCAACTCTAGAATGATAGGGATAATTCAATTACATTTTCAAAATATGCATTTTCAAGATATTTTCAAGATATAATTTGTTTTATTGTACAAACTTTCATTTTTCATAGTTTTATTTTACTGTTCTGATTTTACTGCATAGTAACATAAGTTTATAAGAAAATTAGTTTTTAAGTTTTAACAGTAGCTGAGTTTTAATAATTCCCTGTCCCTTTTAGTTCTTGGGAAACGGAAACAGGACTGTGAGAGATACAATATGCTAACGGAACTCTAAAAATGTTGAGGTTAAATTATGATTACAAAACTTCTATTGATGAGAATAGTTAATTAAAAAGGAAGGAGTCTACCTTCAGAAAATAATTCATTTGGAAACAATTCCGCTGTTTTCAAGGAGTGAACAAAATGGGGTATTGTTTTATTGATAAAATTTATTTTATGTTGATAAATAAATAAAATTGAAAGCAATGTAATAGCGTAATAAATATTTTTTTCTGAAAATTTTGACTTTTTAAACTTTAATAATTTGTTAAAGAACTGAGATAGTGCATTGACATTTTTCAGAAATTATAACTTTTGATCTACTCAATAGATTTCTAAGATTAAAAAAACTTAGAATTTTGTTATCCAGGGCCCCTGGTATGTAAAAGATTATACTGCGATTTTAATTTTTTTTTCTACTTGTAAGAAAAATATTTAAAAAACACTATTATAAAGGAACCCCACCGGGTTGGTCTAGTGTAAAGTGCCACGAGTCACTGTTTAACAGCTGACTCATGGTGACAACGGTTCCTGATTCCTGATTTAAATCCTATTTTTTTTGTTTATTTAACATCTGACTGTTCTGCAATTACTGCTAATGCAGATGGTGAAGGATGAAATTATTTTTGTAATGTATGAAAATATGCCGCGCCTGAATGGGATTCGAACCCAAGACCGCATTATGAGAGGCGAACACGTTACCAACTACGCCAATGCAGCCGGCAAATCAAAGGATTCAAATCCTAGTAAAGGTAGTTACTTTTATATGGCCTTGAATACTAGACAATAGTTACCGGTGTACTTTGATGGTTGGGGTTCAATTAATCATCCTCTCTCAGTATAGGTAGGCCTGAGTCAGTATATAAGGCTACGTCTCATTTACACCATCCTCATCTGATTGGGTCATGGGGTTGCTTATTGTTCTTAAATTGAACAGAGCACAATAAACAAACATTAAGCAAAACATTATAAAGGATATAATAACATATTTTATTATATTCATAAATATAATAAATGGTATTATATGTTACCATACATTTGTTCAATTGTTATGGAATCCTTCCTTAAATTTGACACAATTTCATGTAAATTTGCATTAGTACACCGGATTTAAGTTATGATTTCTGAAAATAGTGGCTCTTTTTCAAACTTCACTTGATTTTGGGGATAAGGTTAAAATCTGAAAAGGTTTTTATTCAATTTAATAAAAGGAAGAGCTATGTAAAATTTTCCACTAATTTTTAGCACAATTGTTTTGAAGATAGACTCCTTAAAAAAATTAGCATAATCATAATGTTTTAACGGTAATGGCAGCCCCAGTCCTTTATGGAAGCGAATCATGGGTTACCACAAAACGCCAAGAAAGTAGAATCCAAGCAGCTGAAATGAGGTTTTTAAGAAGAGTGAAGGGCTGCTCGAGGCTGGATCTAATATATAACGAGGAAATTAGATCCGAGTTGGGTGCATTTAGCTTGAGTGAAAAAATGGAGGAAGTACCGGAATCAATGGAGGCAACATTTGGAACGGATGCCAGAGGAGAGAATATCTTTAAAAGTGATGGAATATGTTCCAGTTGGAAGAAGGGAGGTGGGAAGACCTCGAAGAAGATAGCAGTAGTCAAGATGTACGGGCTGGAGTGTCTCGTGTTTGTGTAGATGTACAGGATGGTTCGTGAGTTCGGAACAGGCTTATGCCTAATCCTTGATAGTAAGAAGAAAAAGAAGAAGAAAATAATGTTTTAACATTATGATTATGTTTGTTCTTTAGAACAAACACGCTCTAGCAGATGCTATGCAAGAGTGTTTGCGTCCTTGAAATAAAATGTCTACTTCAATATCAAAAAAAGAATCCAAGTAAGAGTAATATGGAAAAATAATTAAAATAAAAGAGTTGGTTTGGTGTAATTATAAATTAAATATCTAATCCAACAGATACTATTGCTATATACATGAATGAAGAGAAAACATAGTTAATCTATACTGAAGTAGATCAGATGAAATCAAACTTAATGTTTATATTAAAAATCAACAATAAAAGCTGGATCATTTCAGGAAATTACTTAGATCAGCCAGAGAGTTAAATGAAATGAAAAATATCAGATCTTGAAAAAATGGTAGGACTATACATAAAGTATAGTCCGATTATTAAGAAAAATTGTGCAAAAATTTATGTGTGCAAAAACAGAAGGAGCCAAAATTCCTTGGATTGACGAAATCAAAAAAGACAGAACAGAACTAAATCTAACAATTGCTGATGTCAAAGATCACACATCGGTTTACAAGGAAACAATTAAAGACAAAAACAAAGTTTTATCAGTAAGAACAATTAAACGAAATAAACAGGTTTGTTCAGACGAATTGAGAAAAGCAAGATCCGACAGAATGAAAAAGTATTGGAAAGAAAGAAATGAAAAGGAAATAAACTGCTAAAGAAAAAGAACTAACCAAAGAGACTAAAGTGATCCTTTGTGGTCATAAAATAAAAAAAAAGTATAGAAAAACAGATCTCGGATGTAAGCTTCTGCAGATATAGACTTCATTAAACAGAACGATTTTGAAATGAGAGAATAACAAAAAAGTACAGAAAGCTAAAGCTGGAGAAAAGCTAGTACAAACCAAAATAAAAATTCTACAACCTATAAATTAATATAAATATTAAGCTAGGGATTCTATTCCCAAATATATTTACTAATATTATTAAAATATAAATCTATATACTCGTATATCATTTAACACAACTAAAAAAAATTAAAAACAAGCAACTGTACCCAATATGGCTCACTGGATGAAGTAATTTCCGATAAATCTAAAAGCACAAAACTAAAACTGAATTAGTTACACTAAATTATAAGTTCACTTTTTTGTGTAAGTTGTCATAAAACTTATTTCTACTAACAAAATTTAATTTATTCACACAAGTGTTTTAAAACACTCATTAATAAATAAATAAGTAACTTTAGACACTTTTTACTTTCTCTTGCCTATATGAATATATAGGAAGGAAAGTATTGTTTTCATGTCGATTTTTCGAAATCGAGTTTTCACCGGATCTATACGTTTTCAGACCCCCTGAACCCAAAAAACATGTTTTTAGCGATTGGTCTGTGTGTGTGTGTGTGTGTGTGTGAACAGAATATCTCAAGAACGGAACATCGTACGAACTTGAAACTTAAGTTACATACCACTACCGGACGCGACACGAACATTTTCATCAAAATCGGTCAACCGGAAGTAGTAGTTTATTCGTATAATTTTTCAGTTTTTTGCGATTTTCTCAAAAACTGGTCCTACGATTTTTTTTAAAATCGCCTATTTTACTCAATTTTTTATTCTCTACAAGATAGGGTAGGCGCCATGTTTGCTGAAATTCTCGGTGAGGCTGTTTTCACGTAAAAACGTTGTTTTTTTAAGATTACGGCTTTAATATAAATTTCAGCGCAAAAACTTATATAATAAAAGTTGTAGAGAATTTAAAAACCTACAACTTCTGTTTCAAACATTTTTTTGTATAACTCTTAGTTTAGCGGTAATTTGCGATTTTCTGTTTTTTTTCTCACGAAAACGTGAGAAAAATCGATTTTTTTAACATTTCGGTCTTAGTATGCATTTTACGACAAAAGTGTATATAATAAAAGTTATAGAAAATTAAAAGATCTACAACTTTTGTTTAGAGCATTTTTCTCTACAGAGCCTAGTTTAGCGTGAAAGCGTGATTTTCCGTATTTTTAAGCCAAACTGAGTTCGATTGTCATTTTGCGTCATTCACTCGTGATTAAAATAAGGTTATGTTTTTGAGGTTAGTTTTTGTTTATTTCTAATATTTTATTAATAATGTTAGGTTTATTATTAATCATTTGCATTGGCAAGAGAAAGTTGTGTGAGTGTTTCACACCAGATTTTTATATTTTACAATAGTCTTAATAATTTTTTGTGACATTGTACATAATTACATTGTCTTAAATGATGATTTTTTTTAAATTAAAAAGTAAATTTACAAAAAAAATGTGTAATTAAGTAGAACTTTTTAAATGTTATACGAGATTAATTCATTATGAAGAAAACAAACAAAAAAAATCATTAAGATATACGAAAAAACTGCCAAGTTATGGATAGATACGAGGTCTGTCCAATAAATACGCGAACTTGTGCAAGCTAGCGCCCATGACGCGGACTATAGTCCCACCCACTAGCGGCGCTAGTTGCCTGATTCCCAATGAGCTGTCAGTGCTTGGCGGATCGTCAAACTGTGCCTACAGTGCTAGTTATGTTAGTTTCTGTTGTCCTTGTTTTTACCATTTGTCGAAAATGGAAACTGACGAAATCACGGAGCAACGAATCAATATCAAGTTTTTGGTGAAGTGCAGTAAAAGTTATAAAGAAATTACTGAAATGTTGACAGCTGTTTACGGTGATAATGCTCTGAAGAAAACATCAGTTTTCACGTGGATTAAGCGTTTTAAAGATGGCCGACAAGACGCCATGGATGATGCAAGGCCGGGACGACCTTCAACCACCTGTGTTGGATGACAACATTGATCATGTGCAGTCCCTTGTCCTTACTGATCGTCGAAAAACTGTCCGAATGATAGATGATGAACTGAATCTAGGAAAATCAACAGTGCACACTATTTTAACCGAACATTTGTCAAGGTGATGGATGGATCCTTCACCATGACAATGCACCTGCACATTCAGCATTGATTGTTCGCCAGTTTCTGGCAAAAAATTCAATCAACATCCTTGATCATCCTTCTTCTTCGCCAGATATCAACCCCTGCGACTTTTTCCTATTCCCAAAATGCAAAAATGTGATGAGGGGACATCACTGGGAAGATTTGAACACAATAAAGCAAGAAATGACGAGAACACTAAAAAGCCTAACTGCTGAGGACTTCCAAGGGTGCTTTAAACAGTGAAAAAGAAAATGGAATAAGTGCATAGCAACAAATGGAGAGTACTTTGAAGGGGACAAAATTGATGTAGACTAAATTTTGAAAAATAAAGTTTTTTTGGGCTCAGTTCGCGTATTTATTGGACAGACCTCGTATACAACATACTCTTCTTCTTAGGGTGCCTGTCCGTTCCGACGTTGGCGATCATTCTGGCTATTATTACTTTGTTGGTTGCGCTCCTGAACAATTGGGTGGAGGTCTTTCCGAACCACGCTCTAAGGTTAGCCAACCAGGAAATTCTTCTTCGTCCTGGGGCTCTCCTGCCTTCTATTTTCCCTTGTGATATGCTCTGCAATAGCTCATACCTGCCTTGATTGCGCATTATGTGACCTAAATATTCCAGCTTTCGACATTTGATGAGGTGGACCAGTTCGGGGGCTGTATTCATCCTCCTTAGTACCTCTTGGTTGGTAACCCTATCGGTCCATGGTATCCTCAGGATCCTTCTGTACAGCCATAACTCAAATGCATGGAGCCTCGATATTGTGTCCTCCTTTAGGGTCCATGATTCTACACCATACAGAAGCACTGAATATACATAACATTTGAGGAGTCTTAGCTTTGTATGTAGGGTGAGGTCACGGCTCTTAAACACTGAACCCATTGTTAAGAAAGCACTTTTGGCTTTTCCAATACGGCATCGGATCTCCTGGGAATTGTCCCATGACTCATTGATCACCGTTCCCAAGTAGGTGTATTGTGGGACTCTTTCAATTCTTGTCTGATTGATGTACAGTTCTGCCCCTCCAATGTTTTCTTTGCTAATAACCATAAGCTTTGTTTTGTTAATATTTATATCAAGTATATAAGATACTACAAATCACAAAAATAGGCAGGCATTTTTCAGCAATACCTAGCGAAAAATAGCTGGTACTTTTCAGTAGTAACTCAGAATAGTCTCCTGGCACTATAAGGGTTAAAAAAATAAATAAACTTAACAAAGAGTAATTAGATCAGAAGGCAAACACTATAGGTTATAATTATGTTGTGCATGAACTACAATATTTAATGTTAACTACAATATAAGGAGGGAGGGTTGCAATGCCTATATAATTAATGTTAAAATTTAACCTGTTTTCTCAAAAGGCAATATATTAAATATATACTTCAAATTTTTACTTATTTAATTTTCGTTTTTAGTGTCATTACTACATTAGATGAAGGGATTTTGAAAAATAATTACTTTTAATGGAGAAAAATGGGGTTTTTCATTGTTACTGACACGGAGTCATTCATTTTATCAATAAAATTCATAACTGGGGTTGAAAACAATTCGCTAAAAATTCTCAAATCAGTGGTTGCATTGTTGTACTGATAGAAACCTCCTGAAAATTTTGACTTAATAGTTTCAAAAGTTCCGACGATAATGGGTCTTTTATGTAAAATACAATTATTTGAGAAAAAAGTGACAAAAAAGAAATACTGCAAATTTCACATGTTTAAACAGTAAAAATATACAATGTAGTGCTGAAATTTACAAAAGTATTAGAAACAAAATTTACCTTATTTTACAAACGATATTTTGAAAATATCACAAAAAAACTGAAATGAAGCCCAGTTGTAAAAGACACGCTATTACTACAACAAGGAATAATAATTATTTAAAAAATCTCTTAGTATTCAGAATTTAATAAATTACACCTCATTTTGAAGCTAAAATATCATGGTATTTAATGGTACAAAAACAAATAATTTAAAATTTTAACCAAAAATTCATTGAGACCCTCAATAAAAAAATTTGTTATAATTTGTTTTGTATTGACTACTAATACCTTTTTTGGTATTTCCATTAATTTGGTTTTATTTGTAATTTATAACAATTACATTTTTTAAGTGAGCCATTTTGGGTAGAACAATTTTTTTTTAATAACAAGGCTTAGATGAGTATTTCCTACAAAGACTTAAAATATTTTTTTACAATAACAGATCATTTAAATACACTACTTAATATTATGAAACTAAGTTGTTGTTACATTAAACTAAAAGACTAATTTTTAAATATTAATACTGAACAAATGTTAAGCTCATATAAAAACAATGATTGCATATTTATACAAAACAATCAAGAAATACAACAAAGACTTTATTAATTTTAGACATAGTAAATTAGAAAACTTCAACACCTACAGTTTTGTAATATTCTGTTTTAATAGATTAGCTGCTTAGACCCAACAAAATTTTAACATTGTAAAACAAGTAGTCAATGCTCAATTTAATGGTCTAATTAGGAGATACCAATGTCCGTTGTAGTGAAAGTTCATTAAATTGAAACTCATTCAGTTATAACACAATCAGTCAAGTATGTTCTATAACGTGTTAAAGTAATGTCGCTACCTGTCCTTCCAATATTAGCGTCTATACACAGTCCCACTAGCTGCCGCGCAGAGCCTACAGCCTCTCCCCACCACCTTGTTGACTCAACGGAGATGTATTTAAGAGAGCGTTCTCATCCGCGAGAGGCACTCTTCACTCAACTCGCAAGCGGAGAAGAACAAGAAAGAAGAGCTCCAGCTAGAAGAAGAAGAGCCCAGCCGAGACCAGACGCACCATCCCTGGTCTACGCTACCGGTGGTGGACGCTACTTTCCCACACTGGTCAGCCTTCGCCGGCCCGGAGAGAGCCGTCTCGGCCGCGCTACTGGCAGACGGCCTACACCGACTCGACACTGCGGGGCTCTGGGGGCCCAACTGCCGCTGAGGGAAGGCTAGGCCTGAACCCGGTAGCCGAGCCGTCACTCTTCGGGCTCCGCTTCTACCACACCGGCTCGCCGCTTCCGACCGTCAACAATGGCCCTTTTCAGAGCCACCAACACAATTAAACAGCCCTTTTCAGGGCCACCAATTTTACAGACAAGGTTTCGCCATGTGTCGTCGGCCCCGGTTAGCGACAGTAAACATTTGATTTGCATATAGCCTAATTTTTATCATAACTATCAAAAAACTGTACCTTTTACGAAGGAAGCTACACATTTTCCTTCACAAAAATTAATATTCCTTAGATTTTTGTAATTTTTAAACCATTTTTTTTTTCATTTAGGAGGCTAGTATGTTAAATTGAACGTCCGTTAAATCGAGGATTGACTGTAAAATTATTATCCAAAACATACCAAAAACTTGTAAACTTTTTTATTAGTCTAATACAACCTAGTTACAAATTATATTTTGATTTTAAAGAGAATTTACTTAGTATAAAAATATTTAATTTAAATATTATACAAGATCAGATATTTTTGATATTAATAAACAACAACATAAACTTTTTAATACAGAAGTTAAAAATATTTTTGAATATTTTAAACTCAGAGGTGTTATGAACCACTTTCACCAAAAATGTGTTATTTTTACTAATTAATTGCTGGAGTGTTATATTATAATGCACACTTAAGTGTTATATAACTCGCATAACCACAAAATAAATATTATCTTTTACAGTTGTGCAAAGTGAGTGAGTTCACAAAAAAAAAACTGACATACATTTTATGTTACATCATACAATAAAATGTGTATAATCACATCTTGGAATTACAATTTTGTGGCAAAAGATTTATTATTTTATTTATCCATGAACCACTTACAATAATGATACACGTCAAAAACTGTAGTAACTAAAAAATAATTATACTACACAAGATTTTGGTATGTGAAACCTTCCACTGCCACACACGGTGTAAGTGTGAAAACTACTTTGAAAACTTTTTTTTTATGTAGGTAGTAAAAATTTTTATAAAAGTTACATTTTACACGAAAAATTGAGAATAACAATATTATACAAGTATTACATTAAGTAATCAGACAAAAATAACTTTGATTTTATATTATAAACTATCACTAATAAAGATTTAAAGGTTTGGCAGGATCAAAATGAGAAATAAATAAAAAAAAGTAGGCGGCTTCATTTAATTAGCTGCAAACTATTCTCCTTAATTATAAATAATATTTATTTAAATTAGATACTACACTAAATTAAAAATTCATAGAATCTAGACAAAATGAAACGGACTAACATATTGCTTATAAGGAAAAGTTACGGAAAAACTCGTACAAACAAAGTTTTGAAAACTGCAGTGAATAACAACTGTTATTCATTTAGTTCTAGTTTTGAAATTACTGAAAAATTATTGATTTTTTTTGTTCATTTTAGACAACCAGAATTCCATTCTGTATTTACATTCTAAACAAGAGCAAGTAAAATAACCTTAGCAGAAAACAATGTCCAAACATTAAAGTTCACATCCAGTATTTTTAGATAATTGGGTTTCTAATCTATTAACTGAAATAAATAAAATATCTGCTGTAAAATTTGGTAATGATGATGGACACCAATAAGAGAAGTTTTAAAAATGACAAAAAGGTTAATTTAAAGTAAATTAAATTTGAATCAATCTTAATATGACACCTTGAGTAGTAAGTTATTCATCTGACACATTAATTTACATTTTTTTTCTGGGTTTTTGGACTCAATAATTTTGTTTAGAGGTAGTGTAAATACTTTTAAAGATATGTATAATTTTTCAATGATTTGTTTACAATGTATGATGGAAAACATCAGCCTAAATGGAAAATTAAGCAGTAACTAATTAAGTTACTAAATTAATAAGCAGTTTAATATATTAATAATTAATTTCTGGATTATCAACAATTCATTTTAATTAGTTTGTACAAACTATAATCTACAATTAATTATTTGATTAATTACAAACAATAATTTTTAATTTCTAGCTTAAACAAAAGATTTCACTTGATCGTTTAAAAGTAACAGGAAATATTACAGTATAACTTTAACAAGAGATTAAAAATGTTCAACACTGCTTTCTCTTATCACCCAGAAACTTGACAGTCAATAATTTAATCGCCAATCTAACGAATCATTACCTATGGTTCAATTTAACACAGCTATTATTAAGCTCTTAGGAGGTAACTAATCAAAATAAACAATCTTGTCAATATTTTAACTTACAAAATTATAAAAACAATAAATTTACAATTTCAACAAAACTTCACCTTTTAAATATCCCTTTATAATTTTTCATATTTTTTTTTAATTGTTTCTTTACATAAAAATGAAGTTTATGTTCTAAATTGTTCAAATAAATAGGGTGAAATTATCTTTGTTTCCTGACAACTAGAGATAATAAAAACTAGATTTGTTAAGATTTGGGATGAAACTTTTTATATACAGAATGTTATTAGGAAAGCAATAGTGAACTTTATAAATAATATTTTAAAGTATTACTAGCAACTAATTACACTTTCTTCAAAATTAAAGAAGTATTTTTGTATAACAGATTTGTCAATGACCTATAGTTCAAAATAATTACAGCAACTATTTTTCAGGATTTTACTGTACAGTACTCTACAGTAGAGGGCTAGCCAAAGAAATTTCATTTTAGAGTGACTTTATTTACTGCCACATATTACAACTGGAGTAATATGAGAACTACCTCTACTACTGTTATTAAAGTTACTTCCTCCTAGTACTGTTTGGGCACTCTACAGCTTATGTCCCACATTACATACCTTATTGAACATCCATTACCAACACTGATAATAGATGAATTTATAATAAACAAACTCTGTGTGCTGATGACAGTAATGAATTTATGGTGAACTTTAAAGTGAATATACACGCAAGGATTGTGATGGCATGCAGTAATTCCAACACACCCCTAATGTACAGGATCTGTCCCAAAAGTTCCAGTAATGAATTTCCACAGCCAGCATAACCCAATCAGGCACAGCATATTTTCATACATACTAAAAAAAATCATTACATCCTTCACCATCTGCATTAGCAGTAATTGCATAACAGCCGGACTTTTTTTTGTGTACGTTGCAATCTGTTTAATTTAGAACAATAAGCAACCCCATGACCCAATGAGATGAGGATGATGTGTATGACGTGTAAATGAGGTGTAGTCTTGTACAGACCCAGGCTGACCATTCCTGAGAGAGTATGGTTAATTAAACCACAACCATCAAAGTACACCGGTAACCACTGCCTAGTATTCAAATCCGTATAAAAGTAACTACCTTCACTAGGATTTGAACCAGGAACCTTCGTCTCCGAAAAGGACGTTAGACCAAAAAAAAAGAAAAGAAAAGCAACTTGTGTTTGCTTGGCACAGGTCCTGGCAGAAAAAGTGGTGGGGGGTCCGAGGTAGAGAATCCCACTATCCACAGTCTCCCACAGGCAGTAGTTGAGTGAAGATAGCACTTAGCACAGAGAATGTCATTATATCCTTGTTGAAGAAACGCTTAGCACAAAGAATATCATTACATTCTTGTTGAAAAACTACTTAGCACAAAGAGTGTCATTATATCCTTGTTGAAAAATTGATGGCGCAAAATTTTGAGCAGTATTACGCAATTAAATTTTGCACTAAACTGGGTAAAAATGGTGCAGATACATTATAAATGCTTAAGCAAGCCTTCGATGAGAGTACAACGTCACAGAACTGAACTTGCGTGTGGTGCCAGATGTTTCAAGAGAGTCGGAAGACCGTCGACAACAATGGCCGCCCATCAATGACACCAAGTGGCAATATAGTCAAAAAAGTGCAACAACTTTTAGACAGAGATCAACGAATGAGTGTCCAGATGTTAGCCGAAGAAAATGGCATAACCAAATCAATTGCTCACCACATTTTAACCAAGGATTTTGAGATGAGGAAGGTCTGAGCCAAGATGTTGCTGAAAGTTCTCATCAACAACACAAAGGAACAGCGCCTGTTAGAGTACCAGGAATTGCTCGAATGCCACAAAACCGATACTGAAATTCTTCTGTGGATTCAGCTGACTTTTTAGTTTTCCAAGATAAAAGAACTCTTAAAGAACACCATCACAAGACACTGGAGAGGGTAAAAGAAGCCTTGACACCCTGTCTTCAAGAGGTCCTTGTTGAGCCCTTCCAGAAAGCCAAAGAGGAGCGAGTGAAGCGTTCATCGGGTAGGAGGAGAGTACTTTGAAAAGTTTTAAAGGGATTGTAAATTTGTGTTCAATAAATGACAAAGAAAAATCAAAATTACCGGAACTTTTGGGACAGATCCTGTATACAAGCACCACCGATATTAATATCCCGTTTCTCTTGGCTAACCCTTAACAGTTATTACTTCTTAATAGATATTAACTTCTAAAAACTAAATTAAATATTAAAGATCTTTAGAATAGATTACATCTTAACCTACAATTAACTAGTGATATAATGAGTAACAACAATAAATAACCAAATAATTTAAAGAGTATTATAAATATTTAAAAAAAAAACAGCTATGATATTTGTTATTTTTTCTTATAATAATTACAAAGGCACAATTGGTTTTTGAACGACGGATTAATGATTCAAAAGGCGGATTATAAATTAGCTTTGGTTGCCTATTAATAGTGCTTGATTTGTTTCAAGATATGAGTAATTTATTGTGACCATGTTTAGTGTATTAATAATACCAGTTCATCTTACAATTGATTACTTCAAGCCGAACAATGGTATCACTCTTGTTGGCCACCATAAACTGCACATACTTTTTTTAAATGCACTAAATTTAAGACACGTTTTATCAACCTGTACTGCAACCACTGCATCTTTTAATTGTTTTACCTTCTCCTAATCTCACAGTTTCTTCTTGTGAATTATCAGCATACACGGTGTGATCATGCCGTCTCTGCACAAACAAATATTAGTTTTAATGCAAATCTAAAGAAAAACTAATGGGTGTTTTATTAAGGACGCAACCCTGATTATAAGAAGTTAAAAGTAATACATCGGTAAATTTTCTGTCCCCCAATTGGTATGTTGGCAACAGTGTACTCAAGGCCAACTACCTAACACAGTTAAAATGTTCCAGTCAAGCATTAGTGTGGTGACAGCAGCCGTTTCGTTACATTGTGTCGGCAATGGTTTTTTCCAAGGAAGAACAATATTGTAATCGTTTCTGATGGTCTGTAGCTTTCAGTTCAACAGTTACGCCAACGCGATAAGGATGGAAACATAACTTTTTTGTAGCTCTGAAAACAGTAGTTAATGTTAGCTCAGCTTGCAATGATAATATTCTAAGCGAGTTTTTAGGTGATTGAGTCAAACGATTTTTCAAATCTTCGAGAACTTCCGCGGTTAACTCTGTTGGCTGGCGAGGTGGTTTCTCATCGAGTACACTCCCAGTTCTACGGAATTTATTTATATCAAACACAATATTGACGATTTATTCGGAACAGCAGAACGGGGAAGTTTCAACTGAAACTTATCTTGCACACATTTGTAAGATTTACTCGCTATGTAAGTCTCTACAATAAACACGCGTTCTTCCTTGGAAAAAACCATCGCTGACACAATATAACGAAACGACTGCTGTCACCAAACTAATGCTTGACTGGAACATTTTAACTGTCTTAGGTAGTTGGCCTTGAGTACACTGTTGCCAACATACCGATTCGGGGACAGAAAATTTACTGATGTATTACTTCTATCTTCTTATAATTATGGTTGCGTCCTTAATAAAACACCCGTTAAAATAAGATATAAATTTATAAACAATAAAGAATAACAATGTTTCACTATTTCATCTCTGTTTGTTGCCTAAGTGGTCATGTTCCTTGTGAATTGTGCTTCAGTAAGAACCACTCTCAAACAAGAGTGCTCAAATTTGCGATTTCTAATCCTCTCTCAAGACTTCACACAAATAGAAGCCAGTGGTTTCTGAGCTGAAAGGTTTTACTCGATAACATCCTGATCTTTACTTTTAGAAGAGTTAAATAGAAAAATCTTCAAACTGGTCATGATCAGACCATGAATAATTTAAAAGTTTGACAATTGTACTTTAAAATTAACAGATTATTATTATTATTATTTACGTTATGGCCTACAAAGGACCGCGATTTCTCAGTTTTTCTTCTGTGCTTTCCTCTTCGCCCAGTACTCTTTCATTTTCTTGGAAAAGTCACGTTTTCGTTCTTCCGACCATTTAGGTCTTGATCTTTTACTGTCCTCTTCCTGGAGCACTAGTTTGAGTTTATGTCTGAGAGGTGTTCTTTGTATGATGTCCGTCTCCGTTATTTGGAGTTTGTTGCAGTCTGTTTTTATCTCTTTGAGCCATCCATCGGGATTTTTCAATTTTTCTTTGTAGTTCAGGATTTGTTTTGAGAGCCTATGCTCGTTCATTCTCACTGTGTGTGCATAGAAAGCAATTCTTCGTTTCTTCATGATGGATGTGATTTTTTCTGTGTGTTGGTAGACTTCTTCATTGCTGCGGAGTCTATATTCTCCTTCTTTGTATTTGGGCCCTAAAATCTTGCGGATGATCCTTCTTTCTTTACGGATTAGTTTTTCTAATGGAGCCTTCTGTCTAAGTGCGAGGCATTCTGATGCGTAGAGAACTTCCGGTCGAATCACTGTATGATAATGTCTTATTTTTGCATTTTTGGAGATGGATTTTTTATTGTATATCTGAGACGTCAGTCTGCACGCTACTTCAAACTTGTTGGCTCGGTTTTCTATTGCATATTTTTCATTGTTGTTTGGTTCAATACATTCGCCAAGATATTTGAACCTGGTCACCCTCTGGATTTTTCCATGTTTGGTCTTGAATTAACAGATTATTATAGTTATAAATACAGTAATCGCTTGGTATACGCGGGTTTTGGTTATCCGCGGACTTTGTCCGTGGGCCTAAAACCTTAAAATACGTACGTTATCTCACCTTGTGTACACTGTAATTGGTGGGAGGTGGGGAAGTCATACAATTCCGAAAACATGTGTTTGAATAAATGTTTTGGCGTTCGTATCATGTTGAGTCACACACTAGTAAGTCGACAGCCGCTATGAGCCAAGCTAGATTTCCAGGTACTGTATGTAGTGGTACCGGGTACCAGACCCCGCACATACTTATACGTACTTATTCCGTTCGTACATACGTACAAATGAACTAAAACAAAACGTACGTATAAATTAAGAAAAAAACTAACTTATTCGTATGTACGTACGAATAAGTTAGTTTTATGTGTTGGTTTGACGATCCTGTAACGAAATCAAACATTTCTTCACAAACCATCAACGAGATCATCAGCATGGCAACGCAGCTCGCTGATCACGTGGAGACGGATGCCGTCATGGAAAGAGCCCTTCAATTCAAAAGACGACTCCAGGAGCTGATGATACCATACGAAGAAGTCCACAAGGAGTTTAAAAAGAAGAGGAAGCAAACAGCCATAAGTAACTATTTTAAAGCAACTTCAATTTTGTATGCGTACAGTACTAGATATATTTTTTAAATATTCATAGATTATAATAATGGAAAAATCTTCCTTTAAACACTTAAAACGACTGCAGGACTTTTCCTTCAGAACCTAAACCCCATCTTTTCGTTCATGAACGGTATGATTATCCGCGGTTTTATGAACCGCGGTAACCCTCTGGAACATAACCCCTACAGATACCTAGGGATTAGTGTAAAACAAATAAAAATTATGTAAGTAAAATATTTTAATTTCTTTACCTTAAGTTCAGTAGCAAGGCACATAAAGGCATTTTCTATATTGGTGTTCTCTTTAGCTGAAGTTTCCATTACGTAAAGAATTTCGGGTATGTACTCACACATGGCTTCTGCTTCAGCAAATTCTACCTCCCGCAATGGTTCCAGATCACATTTGTTACCTGCAAATATAAATTCATTACACTTTACCTTGCCATTAGATCTGTAATGCTTTCATCACAACTAGTTACACGGTGAGGGAGGACAAAGCTCTCCCTTCCACTATCAGTATCCATTACAAATATGCTTTTCACGGTTGATGAGCTCTGCTGTTCCACGCGTTTAGACCAATGAGAACGTTTGCCAGCGTTGTCAGATTGTGCCTGACAAACATTTTGCGCGCATGCGTATAAGAGCCGCAATAGTTCAATCGTGTCTCGCATCACGTACTGAACACATCGATTATAGAGCGCGTTAACGTGCAATAGTTTATAATATAATCAGCTGGTTGTATGTTTATAGGTGATAATTGTTATTGAAAGACTAAAAAAATGCCTGACGAAATATTTAACAGAGCACAACAAGAGTTACAACAAGAGCAAGAATTGGCAACGTTACTGGCAAGTCATTGGCTAGCTATAAAGTTGGTAGGGAGCAATGCATACAATCAGAGCTCATCGGCCTTGAAAAATAGTATAGTGACTTTTCCCTCCTCTGCCATTTACACTGTAGTTTGTAATAATACGGTAGCCATTCTCAGAATCAGGTAAACCCCGGTTTGTAGTAGTGTGCATGTGTATACGTGTACGCACGCACACACTTTTAACATTCAAAGTGGTGTTACAATACAATGAAAGTGTTATGTGGACACTTCTGTAGGGGTTACTATACCTAAGCCAAGAAATTCTGGTTGTAGCGTCAAAGACTCGCTTTTGAAACGACTGTCATTATGAAAAATAAATTGGCATTTCTCTAGATTTATGGCATTACATACTCAACATTTGTAAAACCCTCAAGACCAATTATTTATAGTATACACGTAGAAACTGGAGGGGCAGTGGCCTTGGTAGTAGTGGTGGGGGCTCACTTTACTAACCGTAGCAGAAGTAATTGGTAAAGAAGGGGAAATTCTGTGAGAGAAGTTCTAGTGAATGGATTATAAGTATCACAATATCAATAAAAAAACTATATTATCACATATATTGTTTTTGCTGTCTAATAAAAATTACTTTGAAATGAAACACAAAAATCAATTCCCAAAAATAAAAACCATCATTAATAAAAGTTGTTACAATTAAATAATTAATAAAAATAATAAAAACAAAGAAAAACTAATCACTTTCACTAATGTCAGATGAAAACCAATTAGGCCGGCCTGTTGGGGTAGTAGTTAGCACAACTGGCTTTTACACCGGGGTTCCAGGTTCAATTCCTGGTCAGGTAAAACTCATTGTATTAATTTCATCTTGTACGTTGGTCACACCCTGTGAAGAATGTAGGAGGACCAGTAGCCACAAAAGATGCCTAAACATTTAAATTTCTCAATTTTATTTGGGTGATACAAATGGAAAACCATAATATTATTACTTACCAACAAGAATGAGCATTACATTAGAGGCTGTATATCTTCTTACTTCCTCTATCCACCTCTGAAGACCAAGGAATGATGACCTTTTTGTTATATCATACACTGAAATAAAAAAAATATTCATTTATATGATACAACCCACCGGGCTGGTCTAGAAGTAAAGTCGTTCCTGGTTCAAATCCTAGTAAAGGTAGTTACTTTTATACGGATTTGAATACTAGACAGTGGTTACCGGTGTACTTTGATGGTTGGGGTTTAATTAACCATACTCTCTCAGGAATGGTCGGCCTGGGTCAGTACAAGACTACACAGTCTCATTTAACACATCATACACATAATCTTCATCTGATTGGGTCATGGGGTTGCTTATTGTTCTCAATTGAACAGATTGCAACGTACACAAATTAGGAATAAAAATTTATATGATAGAGATCATGAGATTTTGTTTGAAGCCAGGATGAAAATACATGATTGGCTAAGTGGGGAGATTAGTTATGTTGTGGAAAGGTAACTTCCACTAATCGTTTCATTTTGCTATTGTTATTAAGGAAAACGTGTGTTCTGATTGGACTAAAAATTCCAAAGTTGTCATCACATCATTAAGTTTAAAGTAAACCTACTAATAAATAAATACTAATAAAACAAATACAATAAATAAATAAATAATAGAATACATTATTATGTAAATGTTATCAAACATCCTATTACAGGTATTTATAATAAAATAAATTTGTAGTAATTTGTATTGAATTTAATAATAAATAAAATAAATAAATAAACAAATAAATAATACAGTGTATAAAAATCTTATCAAACATCCGAAACAGGTATTTTTGACAGCTGTATTATATTGATAATCAAAATATTCATAATTTCTTTAAACTACCAGTAATACGGTAGACAGTAACCACTTAGGTACCAATTATAGCGCTTTGGTGCATAAAATGGACATCATAAAGTGGACATACAATGGTGCATAAAATGTTAAGTTATGTAAATTGAAGACATTGATACTAAACAATGTTTTTGTATTTTTGTAATTGTATAAAGTTAACTTATCGATGATTAATCAAGCTAAAAACATTAATGATTGATTAAATTTGAATTAATTGATATTATTTGTGCTGTGTCCAACATTAGAACTTTTTGTTATTATTATGTATTTAGTTCATAATATAAAATTGTGTATTTGTATTTTGTATAAGACAGAAATAAAAAATTTATTATTATTATCTTCAGTAATTTTTACTATTAAACTTTAAAACATCCTACTTAACCATGGTAGATAAGGATTCAGTTGATTATTCATTATAATATAAAACTTATCTACCATAGTGGAAGTAGAATGTTTTAAATTTTAATAATAAAAATTACTGAAGATTTACATTTTATGCACAAAAGCATTATAATTGGTAATTGTTTACTGTTTATGGTATTACCAGTGGTTTAAACAAATAATATACAGGGTGATTCAAAACTATACGGCAATCTCTTGGGATCTCATTCTATAGCTAAAAATAAGAAAAAAAGTTCATACAAACAAATGCCTGAAAACGCTTAGTTAGGGAGTTACGGCTGGCGAAAAATTTCACCTAAGAACTCTGTACCCTCGGTGAAGTAAGGCCGTATAAAAATGTTAAAGGTAGTTACAAAGATACAATAACGATTGTTTCTTAGGTTTTTTAATCTGAAAAATTGAATAAAATTGGTTCCAGAGCTGTAAATGCAATACTTTCAGAGATATCTTACATAAAACACAAGAATTGGTGCAAAGAAATAACACATTTTTGTATTTTGTATTCAACACATTTTGTTTAATAACATATTTTTGTCGTTAAATACAAAAATGTGTTATTTCTTTGCCGTATAGTTGATTACTATAATAATGTCTATTATTTTGCCATATAGTTGATTACTTCCATAAATGGTAAATAAAGGTGTATTTTTTCTTTAATAAATTTGTAGAAAATTTAATTCTGAAAAGATTCATGTGAATTACTCAGGAAAAAATGAATAAGAGATATTGAAATTTCGCTTTATTTAAAATCAAAACAAGACGCACATAAAACGCACATTCTTAACTGCATAACATTAGGTTGGGAGTAACAGCTGATCATTATCAGCTGTTACTCCCAATGTACATATTAGTTAATATTTTATGCAGTTAAAAATGTGCGTTTTATGTGCGTCTGTTTTGATTTTAAATAAAGCGAAATTCCAGGGAGCTCTGCTTAATGAGCCATCCCTTTAAACACTGTAAGACAATTTTTAAATTAGTTTTTTTGACAGAAGTTATGGCATGCGAAGTCTATTATGAACCTACCATACACTAATTTCAAAATAAAATAATAACTGTGACAATCACTTACCTATTATGACACCATTTGCAGATCTATAGTAACTTTGAGTAATTGTGCGAAATCTCTCCTGGCCAGCTGTATCCCAAATTTGTAACTAAAATGTTAAAATAAGAAATAAAAATATAAACTAGCTTATATTTACATTACATCAACTGAAATTGTTAAATCAAGCATTAATGTGAAATCTATTAATGATGTGGTATTTAATTCAATGATTAGATGCTTCAAATTACTTAGCAGTTAAAATTATTTGAACCAGTAACATTGTAACTTCATTCTAAACAACACCTACATCGAGATTATTTATTGCTTATCAATTTCATTATAAATTATACGGTCTTGAGTTATAATACAGGGTTATTCTAAATGATAGACCCAATTTTATAAACTTGTATTTATTTAAGCATAAATTCAAAATGAACAATGAATACACAATTAGAAAGAGGAAGTTTCAAAGTTTTTTTTTACACACTTATAAAATGTTCAATGTGTCCCCCTTGTGCTGCACGGCAAACATCTAAATGAAAGCCAAACTCACCCTGTCGCCTATTACTGAGTGCACCGCAGCAGTGATACAGTTTCGCAGATCGGCCAGAGTTATTGGTAGAGGTGGGACATAAACAGCTTCCTTGACATAACCCCATAAGAAATAGTCACATGGGGTGAGATCAGGAGATCTCGATGGCTAGTAGTGTAGAGCCAGGTCTTGATTTCCCCTGCGTCCTATCCAGCGTAGAAGAAGGGACTGATTCCAAAAGTCTCGAACATCGAGGTGGCAATGGGGCGGAGCTCCATCTTGTTGGAAAATGAAGTCCTGTGAATCTTCCATAACTTGGAACAGCCATTGTTCCAGCATGTCCAGGTATGTCATTCCAGTCACAGTTCTTTCCGTGAAAAAAAATTATCCGGTAAGCCTTTGTACGAGATACGGCCAGAACACATTTTTCTTTGGCGAGTCTCTTTCATGTTTCAATGCAATGGCGGCTGGCACCCCATTGGTGCGAGAACTCTAGTGGCCATTTCTGCAACTACCACCACCCAATTCAGGGAGCCGATCTGCAGATCACTGCTGCGGTGTACTCAATAACAGGAGATATGCTTCCTCATATGTAGGGCGAGTTTTACTTTCGTTTAAATGTTTGCTGTGCAGCACAAGGGGGACACATTGAACATTTTATAAGTGTGTAAAAAAAACTTTGAAACTTTCTCTTTCTAATTGTGTATTCCTTGTTCATTTTGAATCTACGCTTAAATAAATACGAATTTATAAAATTGGGTCCATCATTTAGAATAACCCTGTATTTTACTGAACGCTAATGGAGGTCTTATCCACTGTATAAGTTTCACACAAAAAGTCTAAAACTCCAATATCAAACGCATCTACATACATTTTTAATTTTTCTTACTTCTGGTACAGTACATTTAGATAATGAAACATTATTCATATACATTTTGATAACAAAATGGTAACTGCCCAATTTTAATCAATGAAGCTGACTAGGTAAGTTAGGTTTTAAAACTTGTGTAAAATTTAAATTCTATTGGGATTCTCAATGAAACTAACCTACCATTTTGAAAAAGTACTCAAAAGTAGCACCCTTTCAGAATTTAAACCAACACTATCACTAAAAACACATTAAAAATAAATTTATTTTAATTTTTTTTAAATACAATCAATCAACCATGAACAAAGTGTGCTTACTCATTATCTTTACACATTAATTCTAATCCATATAACCTAACTTAGTTTTATCCTCATAGTAGTTTTGGAGAACAAAATTTGGGTGCAGCTTAATGCAGACAACTAATGGCCACATAAAAGGTTTGAAAAATTAAATGGTGAAGCATTTAAATTACAAGGTATAGGCTATAATTACAGAACCTACTGTAAAGTTGCACTTTTACAGTAAGTACTGGGGTTGATCTGTACTTAATGAGTTCAAAAACAATCAAGTCCAGTTCAAAGAATGGATTAAGCATTAAAAAAAACTGAAAATAAAGCGATAAAAATAAATTTCCCAAAGTTATTTTCTTTCTTTCACATGAACATTTTTGAGATTCAACAGCCTTTTCAGCTGATGTTTAAACAACATTATATTGTACAAATGAAATAGTAAAGTTACCTTCACTTTTTTGCCATCGACCATAACTGTTTTCATAGAAAAATCTACTCCAATCGTATTTCCATGACGTTCGACAAATGTTCCAGATTTAAACCTTTGTACAACACAAGTTTTCCCTGCACCACAATCGCCTATTAAAACTACTTTAAAAAGAAAATCAAAACTGTCATCACTTGATGTAGAATTAACTATACCATCACCTCCACGCCGATACATTTCAAACCTAAATAATTCTAACTCATAAAATAAAAACTGAACAATACTGGAGAAATTCAACTAATTAAACATAACCTCCAATATTAATTAACACCTACAAACACAATACAGAAATGACATTAACAGCTGATTCCAATCTATAGTCGGATATTTAATTGTATTTGGAAATTTTATCATTAATAACAACATTTATAAACAACTTTATGCTAACAAAAATATGTAAATAAAAAAATGTGCCTTATCAACAAAATTCCACACTCAAACTACTGATAAAACATGTAAACCTATGACAAAATGTTCTTGATAATCGTATTTATATCACTGGTGGTATTGGTATAACTGCATCTGAGGTAAAATAAATACGTAAGCGGGAAATAAATGAGCTGATATAAATTAATTTGTTTTCAATTACTCAATCATCACTTTTAATGTCAATCTAATATCAATTAAACAAAAATTTTGTTTAAAACTACTTGATATAGATTTTCTATTTATTTATTCTAAACGTCTATCCTTCTATATATTCTGAAGATCTATCTATCTATTCTGAACATTTATGACATTTTCAGAAAGAAATGTATGAATCAATTAATTTTACAATAAGGTGTAAAATTTTAGCACTTATCAAAATATTACAATGAACAATAGGTATAGTATTCAGATGAAAACTAATGTTCCCTAGCCATAGGAGTGAGAGAATGCATGACGCTCTCACTCGCACAAGCCATACCTGCCATTCCAATAACATCTTTAATTTTACTCATTGTTGTGAGCAAGCATTTATGCATGCAGTAAACTAACAAGCAAGATAACGACTGTAATACGTTTTCAGATTTGGATTATAATGGTAAAGACCTTTGAGTGCATGTGTAGTTATGCGACATATCTCCCTCTCACTCGCTCGCCGATGGGACATTAGTTAGTCTGATACCTATACATGATTGTATGTTTTTTTCTTGATTTAGATATAGCGCTATCTTTCCAGTAAAAATAAATAGTACTACAGCTGGATCTCTCTTCAAACCTTTGTCGGACATTAAACCAAAAAAAAAAAATCAAAAAAATTAAAAAAAAAATCTCTTTAAATCTGAAGGGACTGGTTTTTTTACTTTCTCTTGCCTATATGAATATATAGGAAGGAAAGTATTGTTTTCATGTCGATTTTTCGAAATCGAGTTTTCACCGGATCTATACGTTTTCAGACCCCCTGAACCCAAAAACTTGTTTTTAGCGATTGGTCTGTGTGTGTGTGTGTGTGTGTGTGTGTGTGTGTGTGTGTGTGTGTGTGTGTGTGTGTGTGTGTATGTGAACAGAATATCTCAAGAACGGAACATCGTACGAACTTGAAACTTGAAACTTAAGTTACATATCACTACCGGACCCGACACGATCATTTTCATCAAAATCGGTCAACCGGAAGTAGTAGTTTATTCGTATAATTTTTCACTTTTTTGCGATTTTCTCAAAAACTAGTCCTACGATTTTTTTTTAAATCAACTGGTTTACTACATTTTTTATGCTCTACAATATAAGGTAGGCGCCATGTTTGCTGAAATTCTGCTTGAGGCTGTTTTTACGTAAAAATATTTTCTTTTTAAGATTGCGGCTTTAATATGCATTTTAGCGCAAAACGTTATATAATAAAAGTTGTAGAGAATGTAAAATTCTACAACTTTTATTTCAAACATTTTTTTGTATAACGCTTAGTTTAGCGGTAATTTGCGATTTTCTGTTTTTTTTCTCACGAAAACGTGAGAAAAATCGATTTTTTTAACATTTCGGTCTTAGTATGCATTTTACGACAAAAGTGTATATAATTAAATTTATAGAAAATTAAAAGATCTACAACTTTTGTTTAAAGCATTTGTCTCTACAGAGCCTAGTTTAGCGTGAAAGCGTGATTTTCCGTATTTTTAAGCCAAACTGAGTTCGATTGTCATTTTGCGTCATTCACTCATGATTAAAATAAGGTTATGTTTTTGAGGTTAGTTTTTGTTTATTTCTAATATTTTATTAATAATGTTAGGTTTATTATTAATTATTTGCATTGGCAAGAGAAAGTTGTGTGAGTGTTTCACACCAGATTTTTCTATTTAGGGAGGTTTCAATTTACAGAGGTAAAATATTGAAACTTAGAAATGTACTTCAGAATTGCATGTTTTAATAAACATTAGCGTTTTAATAAACATAAGCGCACAGTGAATGCTGGTCGCAGGTTGCTGGACTGTGCTGGTCACAGGTACTGATTCACACTCCCAAGTGGGCTCAGTGAAAGCATGTAATACGCACTTAAATCTTTATTGAGTTGTCGGTATTTCAAGATGGGTTCCAATAGCAGGAGTGATGATGAATTATTTTTTATAGAAAACGTTTATAAGAAAGTGTTAACTTTTAAAGACAATACTGTTAGTGACATTAATAATAACAGAAAATTGTGTGGAGAGTTTCAGCATCTTTTTCTGTAATTAAAAAAAGATTGAGACAGGTTTTTTTTAAATACAAGAGAATGACTCTGGAAACATTTAATATTTAGATATTTAAGATATATTATTAATATTTAATTATTAACAATTCTATCTACAACATTGTAAATTACCATTTTAATAAAAAAGTTATTGTTTATGAAAAGTATTGTACAACCCCAAGTACACTGCAACCTGCCAGCAGAACAGCATGCAGGTTTACATGAAATAAACCCATAAGCTGATATGCGCAGGTTGCCAGCAAGCAGATTCTGCCACCAGTGTTTACTGTGAGACGTCTGATTAAAATATAATGGTATATTTCTGCTAACAGGTTCCTGCTTGTAAATGATATGTAACCAGCATTCACTATGTGCTTACCCTAATATTATTTCTTACATATGCTATTATTTGCAGACGATCAGATTCTAATAGCAGTGTCTGAAGACTGTTTGCAGAAACTGGTTTATAATCCGAGCACAATATTTCAAGAGTATAACATTGATATATCCACTGGAAGACAAAATCGATGGCTTTCTAGGAGAAACATCCCAAACACACAAAAATAGTTATCAGTGGGTGCCTGACCCACCGGGTTAGTCTAGAGGTAAAGTCGTCGCCAAAATCAGCTGTTTAACAGCTGATTTTTGGTTGAAGGTTCCTGGTTCAAATCCTAGTAAAAGTAGTTACTTTTATACGGATTTGAATACTAGACAGTGGTTACCGGTGTACTTTGATGGTTGGGGTTCAATTAACCATACTCTCTCAGGAATGGTCGGCCTGGGTCTGTACAAGACTACACCTCATTTACACGTCATACATATCACCATCATCTCATTGGGTCATGGGGTTGCTTATTGTTTTGAATTGAACAGATTGCAACGTACACAAATTAAGAATAAAAAAAAATAAAAAAAAGTGGGTGCCTAATAGAGAAGGTACACCATTTTAAATACCTGGATATGATTTTAGTGTATGCTAGAAATGCAGACAACATTGATAAACTGAATCATTTTTGATATGTATATGGGACAATAGCAATCCATGAGACACGTATTATATTACAGAACATGTTGTATGATAACTGTATAGAATAAACCAAAAAAACTTCCAAACCATTTATTATTAGTACTTCTTCTTCTTCTTCTTCTTCTTCTTCTTACTATTAAGGATTAGGCATAAGCCTGTTCCGAACTCACAAACCATCCTGTACGTCTACACAAAAACACCATACATCTTGACCACTGCCATCCTCCTCGAGGTCCTCCCACCTCCCTTCTTCCAACTGGAACATATTCCATTACTTTTAGAGGTATTCTTTCCTCTTAGTACTTTTGAAGAATAATTACAACTTTATAGTATTCCAATTACTACATCTTGTGGATAAAAATAACATGAAACTGTAGTCAATTAAAATATATATCTACTAAGGTTCTTGTTTTTTTGTCAAATATAATACTAGCTGACTCATGTGAATAAATTCATACAGTGAATCTGGAGTGACATCATTGTTCCTAGAATACATGTTTAATGTATTAATAAACTGGTGGGCTTGTATAGTTGTTTGTTTAGTCAGTAAATCGTAATCTATTTATATATTCTATGGTCATAAAAAATAAAAAAAATAAATCTTTATAATGCATCCTGCAGTTTTAAATTATTTCTATTTCATATAATGAATTAATATAATAATTTCACCAACCTTCTTTTTAAACTACGTCACCTTTATTTTTATTCTTACTTACACATGTTTCGGTGGATCCACCATCATCAGAGTAAATAAAAAAATTTTTATCTCACTTATTTAAAATTTACAGAAGATACATCTTCAGTCATTTGTATAAAACTGATTTAAAATTAATTTATTTTAATTTATCCCTTCTCATATTTACTGTAGATAGCAGCAGCAGTCAATATCACTTCATCATTCCTAAATTTGACCTGTTCATTCAAAATGTCCTGCTTTTGCTCTTTTAAATATTTATAAATATAGGTTTATTTATAGATTTAAGGATAAACAAAATTGTAGCTATATGACTTAGTGTATGATTGTATTCAACTTGAATAAGCGAAAAACTGTTGGCTTGGTTTGATTCTTTTAATGTCTACAAGTCTTACACCACTATCAACTAAATACAAAACCCCATACTCATATCTTTTTTATTATCATTGTTTAATTATTCTGTCATCTACCAACCAACGTTCAAAGACGGAGAAAATAGAGCAGGGATCTCCTGTTTTAGAAATTATTATATGCTTTTAATAAATTAATTAATTAATCAATGATTTCGTAAGGAGTAGCAAAATAACATGTTGGAGACTTGTCAGTGAATGGTGCTCTCCATGCAGGTCACTCATATGTCAATTCATTCATTCTTTCACCCAACATTATATTCAATGGTTGTTAATTTTGTAACAGTTATTAATTTCATTCATAAAGTCAATAATAAAAACAATTTATTCTGTTTAAAGCAGTTATATAAAAGCTCATAATGTTTTCAGTTTTCATTTACCGCAGTTGTTACTTCGACAGCGTCAGTGGCAGAAATTCCACAGTGGGCATCCCCAGCTTTACAAACTGACTACCTTGAAAAATTTTCTATGCGGAGGGGCAAGTATCAGGTCTAAATGTCTCGATTATAAGTAATTGTGAACCCCATGAGTTGCTTCAAAGCGGTATTTGCTACTTCTGGGTATTACCCTCTTGTTTAAAACAGAACTGGATCAGGCTTGGTTCTAAAAACATATTTCAATGCTAAATCACATTAGAGTTCAATCAAGGTATCTTCAGTTGTTTTAAAATTCACATCTTTCAAATGGTTTTCTGATAAACTTCAACTTAATTCAAAAATTTTCAGTGGCTCACACGACCCACTAAAGTTTCTCTTATGACTCACCAGTATGTTGTGACCCAGGTTGGGAACCGCTGATATGGGACAAGAGAAAGTAAAAAGAATGAATGGTAAGTTACCTATACTTATACAAACGCTTTCACGACAAGTCACACGAACACGAGAACCCACTGGTGTGTTCACTTTCCACCCTCCATTTACCTGATAATCCCACTAGACGCCTTAAAAGATGCTGGAGTAGAGACCTGCTAATTTGATATATACAAATTTCATTCTTGGGGAGGCACCAATGGGGGCCCTACCACTCTCATACCTATCATGTCATTTAAATTATTATCATAATCATCACTTTCCTTGTATAACTTTACAATTGTAAATAAAGAATTAAAGAGAGAGAGAGAGAGAGAGAGAAGTTACATAATATAGATGGTTGGGATATAACAAACAACAGCAATAAAATTATAAGAACTCAAACATGGAATAGGACAGGAAGGTCTACATTTATAATAAAACTGGAAAATAAAGTAAATAAATAAGACAACAATTTTTCTTAAATAAATTTCTAATTACACCAACATACAATTTATTATACTCAAAAGTATTATACACAAAATTACATATAAAACTAATGTTAACTAATACACATACTGTACATATTAAGATGATATGTTTAAGCGAATTTATGAGAATGAAATTATTATTTTTTTATCAATTAATTAATTTATTACTGTGCCTTGTGAAAATAAAAAGTGAATTTTTACAAAGAATAATTTATATTAATAATAATTAATGGTGCTACTTTTAAATACTAATGTGAAATGATCGCTCATTAAACCCTAATTCAATTCATATAACTTATTGATTTTTTTTTATCAATAATCAATTTATTATTAATATATAGGTAGCATTGAATTGATGTAATAGTATTATTATATATATGTTATGCCGATCTTATTATTTCGTTTCAAATATTTTATTAAATGCCTTTACCATGATAATAATTAAAACATTATAAAAATTAAAAAGGAAACAATTTAATTACTAAAATTATAAAGTTTTTAAGTTCTCATTATCAATTTTTGCTCATGAAATACATATTATTTTCTTATACATAATATATTTTTATTTTAACTTACAAAACTGTACAATAAAAAATATATATATCATCATCTTAAAAGAAAACAAAAGTAGCTTGGTATATATTCACCATAGAAAAATAAAAATGAAAAAAAAATTTTAAGTTTTAACATAAGGGAAGAATAAAGTTTTGAAAAAAATATATAAAAAAAAGTTTAAATTCAGATTATTCAAAATTTTTTTTTCGTAGTTGATGAATCAATATAACAGGATTTTAAGAAAAATTAAGAAATTTTGTTTAATTAGTAAAGAATCATAAATTATTACTATTATTATTATTATTATTGCAAATAAGGTCACAATGACCACACATTAGCCAAAGTATAACTTTTACTTTTTCATTGTTGTTGTTTAGGTCAACAGTCGAAAGACAGGTTTGAACCTGTAGAGGTTTTACTAAGTAAAACAAGGAGTGAGGTGGTTTACCATTGCCTTCCTCACTGAGTGGAAAAGTATGCTTATCAGCATGCCGGGCCCTCTGAAAAGGACATATTTTCCACTCTGCAATTGACACCTTCACTTCCTTCACCCCAGGGTCTGGCTGTATAATGAAATTCATTACTTTCAGAGAAGATAACTCTGATTAGTGTCTTTTACACCTCTACCTCTTCTGTCCTTAAATGATTCAGTCATTTAATTGGCTGACCATGTGATAAGAAACAGAACTATTTATTTTAGCCCTGCAACGAACACATTGTCCACTGCTCTATAGGATACATTATGAAAATGGTGGCCACCTGGTGTGACATTAGATAAGTAGATCTAAGCAAATCATTTGTCTCAAGATAATGATTGTACACTTTGGTACAAAAAGTTACGATGTTGATTTCTTGCTTTATTTTTAAAGGCTCATTGAATATCATTTCAATCTCATTGAAAAATAATCAGAGAAAATTGCTTTTTTGTGACTAATTACAAACTAAATATGTACAATTATTATTAAATTGATGATAATTTAAGTACATTTTTGTACTATAATATTTTATTTAGTAGTAATTAGTACTAATTATTTTGTACTAATATTCTGATGAAATGGATGTCTTAAAATTTATAGAACCACATTTTAATTGATAGTTACAATATGCGTTAGGTTATTAATTAGTAGATTATGAAGTTTTGTAAGCTAAGAAATAAATTGTTATACTTTAAGTGTAATGGAACAATATAATGTAAGCTCATCTCATAAGTTTATATCACAAAATTGATGATGTTTATGACAAAATGATGGTAATTACTTGCTAACGTTATTCAGTCTATTAAGATATGTTTTTTGTTCGCTTACATATTTTTGGTTCCATACAAACTTAAAGGTAACAAGTTATGATTACAATAAAAGATTTTTTAATTTTTTATGATGTACAGTAATTTCCTGTTTAACTAGATTTGATAAGACCAGGCCTGAATAACCGAAAATCCAGATGAACGAAAAACAGAATTTAAGTACCTAAAATGTAGTTCTTGTTTACGGTATATTATGAAGTGGAATATTATTTAAATAAATAAATTTGAATATTACAATACAAGTGAGCTTCTTCTATTTAAAGCTTCCTTTCTATGCTCATTATTTTTTATAGATACCATCTTTCAACATAATTTTAAGTGTTTCAGCTTCAAACAATACCACCATCTGAGTGGCGTGTTAGTTTATGAGTTTAATAAACCAAATTTGGTACTTAACAAGAGTATTTTATAAAAATTACAAACTTAAACAAAATTGTACTCATTGTTTTAAAAACTAACAAGACTCTCTTTATAAACTATTTAACCCTTAAATGCATGATTTTTAGTTTTTCAATAAAAAAAATTAAATTACGTGGTAAAAAACATTTAGATTAAAGGGAAAAATAATTTAAAATTTTCCTTTCATTTTTTCTGGAAAACTGAGTTTTTCTTTGTGTGACCCGGGAGCAACACCATAGATTAATGGTGCACGTGAGTGGTAGCTTATTTTGGACAATGAATAAATAAAAACAATGATTGATAATTGTAGTACAACTTCATTAACTAATTGTATAAAAAATGCTTTACTCTGCGATTCCTGAGAAACAACATGAATAAAACAAGCTATATTATAATTACTAAAAGAAGATTATAGTTATCTGATTATTATTGATGAACACAACGTTATGGTAACGCTGTAGAGTTTTTTATTTAAGTAAAATGTTAATTTACAAACTGATATCAGCAGTTAAAAACTATCCAATATTCTGTGGTTCTCGTCACACCTGTTCCTAAGCAAGTCGCATGTTTTAGAACAGAGAGAAACAGAAAATAGTTAAACAGATGATTGTAGTCCAATATCCATGATGTTGTTGTTTAGGTCATCAGCCGAAAGGCTGGTTTGAACCTCTAGAGGTTTTACTAAGTAAATCGAGGAGTGAGGTGGTTTACCATTGCCTTCCTCACTGAGTGGAAAAGTATGCTTATCAGCATGCCGGGCCCTCCGAAAAGCACATATTTTCCACTCTGTAAATGACACCTTCACTTCATTCACCACAGGGTCTGGCTGTACAATGAAATTCATTACTTTCAGAGGAGATAACTCTGATTAGTGTCTTTTACACCTCTACCTCTTCTGTTCTTAAATGATCCAGTCATTTAATTGACTGACCATGTGATAAGAAACAGAACTATTTATTTTAGCCCTGCAACGAACAGATTGAGTGTAAATAATTTGACACTCCACCTGTCTGTTATGGGCAGTACTAAATATCCATGATATAGCTTGTTATTAACACAGAACTTCAAAATAATGTTACCAGAATGGACTAGAATCATTATTATAGTTGATGTTGCTTCTGAGCTACACCATGCATTAAAGGGCTAATTACATTACGAAAAAGTGATCATCTAATAGTTTCATCATGACAATGACAAAATTATTGAAATTCTATTGATCAATCTGGATATGGTTACAAGGGAAATTACCATATTCTTTAGTAATGGCTCAAAGTTGTTTCTATACCCAAGTTTTGTGTATAGTCCATCTACTGTAAGAGTACTCCGCGTGAGGCAAGCGCCTATAGGTTGTAAACGAAAGTTTTACACTAGTTAGCGTGTATATACCTCTCCACCTGACAATTATCTTGCACTACGTTCCATCATTAAAATATCTACAACCAGCTAAAATAAACATTATCCTTTAAGCGTTTTCAATTATACCGTTCAGATTACTTTTAATTATTGTACTTTCAGAAAGAGACTCCTTAATTAATTGTTTTAACCATTACATTTAACAAAACAATTTTTGTCTACTTTTTAATGTTTACCGTTTTATGTTCCAAAAACTCAACACTCTTACTATCACGCATGTTTACAAAACATTTCGATTTCAGTCTACGAAGAAAATCGAAACGGACCGATACAATACCAAAAGATAACTGATGATACTAAAAATGAGTTAAACATGGGCAAGTGCAAACAGTTGTATTAAACTAGTCACACACACGAAACAAACAATCTGAAATGATAAACAATGAATCACTGGAATTGTTTACTCTCCTGTTATTATTCAAGCGCATTAGTCTTATTTTACTTGTGACCAAAAATATAACTGTGTATAATAACAACCCACTAATCATAAATAATGATGTAATCATACTAAATAATGTAATGAAAAATAACAATGTAAGAGTAACAATAGTAAAAGTTTTAGTTATTAATGGTAAACTAATGTTCGATTTATAAAACATTTTCTAACAAATGAATTGCACGTGTTTTTATTATATTAAGCTTAGAGCGAATAATTAGTGGTGTATGGAATTTATTATTTGATCATGCTGTGCGTATTTTTAATTAATGCGCATGCTCACTTGTATTGCTGGTTGCCTACGTCGGAGTACTTTTAGCGTAGACAGACTCTAACTAGAATATTATTGTACATTTAAATCAAATTAATAAATATTTATGATGTGTATTATTACTGTGTTTCTTAATAATCACAAAATACAAACCAATTAAATGAGTTGTTTTACACTAATGAAATAATATTTACATTGATAAAATAAGATAAAAATGATATGTAACTTATATACTTATTACTAATGTCGTATTCCAAATGTCTTGGTAATAGTAGTATTAATATTTTTACATTAAATATTTGTCGTTCATTCCATTTTTTTCAGTAACAACCATTTTTAAAATTTTTTTAAACTTGTGATTACATAGGCCTACATCTTATTGTGTAAACTGGATACAACATTAATCCAGATTGCAAGTAAAGTACAGAATTGTCATAACCTATGTTCAGAGAAATGAAAATACTTTTGGATGTGTATCATAATTTGAAATTGTCTAGGATGATAAAACTTATTTTGTGTATCATTTGCTTGTGTCTATATCATGGTAAAATGTTCATTTATATTTAATGGATATGAAGAATCTTTTGCCCATAACAGACAGGTGGAGTGTCAAATTATTTACACTCAATCTGTTAGTCACCCAATTAAATGACTGAATCATTTAAGAACAGAAGAGGTTGAGGTGTACTGTGACACTAATCAGAGTTATCTCATCTGAAAGTAATGGATTTCATTATACAGCCAGACCCTGTGGTGAATGAAGTGAAAGTGTCATTTGCAGAGTGGAAAATATATGCTTTTCAGAGGGTCTGGCATGCTGATAAGTGTACTTTTCCACTCAGTGAGGAAGGCAGTGGTAAACCACCTTACTCCTCGTTTTACTTAGTAAAGCCTCTACAGGTTCAAACCAGCCTTTCAGCTGATGACCTAAACAACAACATGAAGAACCTATAGTTTTTTGATCAAATACAAGAATCTTTTGTATTCTATGATGCAGTATTGGGTGGAACTTTGATATTTAATTGTTATAAGAAAAGTGAAAGCAACCAGGGATTGTTATTGTTGTTGTTTAGGTCAACAGCCGAAAGGTTGGTTTGAACCTGTAGAGGTTTTACTAAGTAAAACAAAGGATAAGGTGGTTTACCATTGCCTTCCTTACTGTAAGGAAAAGTACGCTTATCAGCATGCCAGGCCCTCTGAAAAGCACACATTTTCCACTCTGCAAATGACACCTTCACTTCATTCACCACAGGATCTGGCTGTATAATGAAGTTTATTACTTTCAGAGGAGATAACTCTGAATAGTGTCTTTTACACCTTTACCTCTTCTGTTCTTAAATGATTCAGTCATTTAATTGGCTGACCATGCGATAAGAAACAGAACGATTTATTATAGCCCTGTAACGAACTGATTGAGTGTAAATAATTTGACACTCCATCTGTCTGTTATGGGCTGTAACCAGGGATTATAAGAAACAAAAGAGGTTATGAAAATAGCAAGACTGATTTCAATGGTCACCCTGAGACAGGAGAGCAAAGTAAATTATTAAAGGTAGCAGTAGTTTAAAAGGCAATAATTAAGAAGTCAACATGTACTTAATCAATTAGCAGCTAATAAATATAATATATTAACCATGATTTAAATACTGAAAGAAAAAAGTGTTTTATTTATCCAAAATAATTTTTAACTATCATATACAACCAGATTATATTCTTCACAACCCCAAATAAATGTTATTAAACAAATTCTTTACAAAATATTAGGCCTGTATTTAAAATTATTATTGTTAATAACAACATATATTATTTTTTAACTTAAAAAATAAATTTAAATAAGATAATAATAATATATACAAAGGTTTAATTACTGCCCGTTCCCAAGCTTTGTGCAGCTGAGAGTTATGCATTACATCACTACTACTGTGAGAGATTGCGTTAGTAGTAGTAACATTTTACTTGTATTATGTTTGTAGTAGTCAAGGGTACTATCCGAACTACATATATTCTGTGTCGCCATTTACAGCGAATAGTGAAAACAACACCCACGTAAGTCACGCACTAGGCAGCCTACTGCCCAGCGAAGAGCAATGAGATGATTAGTACAGTGTTATGACGTAACAGCAGTCTGGTACTTTGTCTTTCCCCTTCATCCCGCAGCTGCACAAAGCTTGGGAACAGGCAGTATAATCTTTTAAAATTTTAGTCAGTAATTTGTTGAAATTATAAAAATTAGAATTTACTTGGAATGCATTTTTTTAATATCATGAATGGGATTTCACTGGCATTATGCAATGAATACCTGGTATTATATCAACTATTAATGATATCTGTCAAATAACTGTTTATACAGGAACATATGTTGAACAAAATGTCTGTAATGATTTGACAACTACTTAATTTTGTAACTATCAAATCATTTATATCTTAACACGTTGACTGCTATGTGACCCAAATACGTATCACAGTTGTCTTTGAAAATGGGCCACGTGCATCAAAAATGAGTCACAGTACATGAATTATTTTTTAGCCATGTAAAGTGGTTTGAAAAGCTACCGCTTCAGAGTGACATTGTACACTTAAACTTTTCAAATACCGGTAGTTGGCCTTTTTCAAATAACAGGATATTGCGTATACAGGTAGTTTACCTTGTTGTCCAGTACTAGAATGCTGCTATTATTTGTTTTGCTTATTTTGGTTGATTTAAATAGTTTAAAACTTTGTAACTTAACCCAGTTGTTTATTACATTTTTTATTGTGACACAAAAAGGGATCACATGGCTCTGAAATGTAGAATCATTCCAGCAGGCCATGTTACCCAAAAGTTTATCATAACTTTATTTTACAAAAAATATATTTGTTATTAAATAAATTAAGTAAAGTAAGAAAAAAATGAATAAAATGCGAAAAAAGTATGATGGCCCAGCTGTCACAAAATTTAGTGTGGCAGTCAACGTGTTAATGATAGAAAATTATTTATACAAAAAATTCATTCTAAGTAAAAATATTTAATCAATTTACTTTATTTTGCCCTGTATGAAATATAGGGAAAGAAAGTATTATTTTTCAAAATCGAGATTTTTATATTTACAAGATATTCCAATGATTTTTTAAATCATAATTCTATTATATTGCTTATGTATATGATATTTCACGACTTTTTTGTCTTGTAAGAAAAGAAAATTATGAAATTTTTATCGATTATGTTTATTAAGCTGGCATAACTATATTATATTAATTTGTAAAGTTTATAAAATGGAAAATGTATTATTGGCTAATTGACATTATCATTTATTTTTATTTTTGTTTAAATGTTATAATTAGTCATGATTTCCAATCATTCAAATATATGACATATGACATTATTTGTTATGAATAATTTTCCAAAACAGAGAGTAGAAACTTTTTTGTAAAAATTACCGTACAGGGAAATTGTTAGCCTATTTTATGCCCATCTTTAAAAAATTCCAAATTTTATTAAACTGCAAAAATATACACATAATGCTTTTTAAATTGTACAAAATTATAAATTTACAATTTAGTAATGATATAGAAGTAAATATATTTAGTCCAACATGGCTGGTACCTGCTGGCACATAAAAATTTGGGTACTTTTCAACTTTAATGTGACTTAAGTATTATCAATCAATCTTCGAAAAATAGAGCTCTAAAACGTTATTTTGAACTCAAAAAATACAAAAATTTTCCGGGGGAGGACCCCCAGACCTCCCATTTGGTTGGGGGATGTAACCCCCCCGTTCATCCCCCCCCCCCCCGACAAGTCAACATCCTGGATCCACGCCTCTAAGATTTGGGCACTTGCTTAAGAATACAAATACACAACAAGCCTACTAATCAGAATAATTGGGATAAAGACCAGTTCAGATTTCATAATTTTTGGATTACCAGAAAAAATGTGCATAATAGCAATAAATAATTCAAAAACAGCTAAATTTATAATATAGCTGTCAGCTTCCAATAAAGGTGTTCAGATTGTTGTTGTTTGTTGTTTAGGTCATCAGCCGAAAGGCTGGTTTGAACCTCTAGAGGTTTTACTAAGTAAAACGAGGAGTGAGGTGGTTTACCATTGCCTTCCTCACTGAGTGGAAAAGTACGCTTATCAGCATGCCGAGCCCTCTGAAAAGCACATATTTTCCACTCTGCAAATGACACCTTCACTTCATTCACCACAGGGTCTGGCTGTATAATGAAATTCATTACTTTCAGATAAGATAACTCTGATTAGTGTCTTTTACACTTCTACCTCTTCTGTTCTTAAATGATTCAGTCATTTAATTGGCTGACCATGTGATAAGAAACAGAACTATTTATTTTAGACCTGCAACTAACAGATCGAGTGTAAATAATTTGACACTCCACCTGTCTGTTATGGGCAGGTCTTTAGATTACAGACAAAGAAATAATTACTATCATCATGCTGGACTCCAGCAAAGGTACAAGAGAAATTGATGAAATGTGTAACACACGGTGACTTATAATTACATTCATAAGCAGCAAAAACACTGAAAGTACCACTGGCTTACGTAAAGAAGAAAATATAATTTTTATGAAGTATTATCGAGATAACATCATCATCATCATCAAGCTTTTCGGTATTATGACAGCAAACAATGTTAGTGATTTTATGGGGCCAGGCAGAAGTGAAAATGTATAATTCATTGAAATTGTTAATAAACTAGAAGAATTGTTTTACCAGTTAGCGATTTTTATTGTGAAGTACATAATCACTAATAGTGACACTAATAGTGGCAGAATATTCCTTATCTGCGACGGTAGAAGTGGGAAGTTTTAAATTTTAAATGTAACAAATTAAGGATAAGAAATATTATTAAAGATGTGTATTTTATACACGAAAGCGTTACACTTGGTAAGTGTTTACTGTTTTACCATATTTCTGGTGGTTTTAAAAAATATATATTTAAATTAACAATATAATACAGCTGTTGAAAATACCTGCATAGGATGTTTAATTAAATATTATTACTATTATTTTTATGTTAATGGAATAAAACATTACAGTAGAATCTCGGTAGCCCGGCCGTGCAGCAGTCTGGCACCTCCAGTAATCCGGCCCTTAAAATATTAGGACTAAAAGTATGAAACGTCACCCAGGACAGATCTCGGTAATTAATTAATTTCGGTATTAATTATAAATACGACCTAATTATGGCGGATTTAATAAAAATATGTAGTTTAGGATTTGATTAAAGAAATGAATAAGCAGACCTTAATTAAATTGAATAATTTTTGGCCTTTTATCCAAAACCCAGAACTGTGCCATCATCTATACTTCATGCTGAATTGACAACGAATCGTAATTCTCAGAACACGAGCACCCCCACACCGCACTAGGCGATGTCAATAACCGATAATTATGTTTAGTACAATGACTACAAAAGTACTCAGCAAAATTTTTTTAATTAGTTCATTTAATTTAAATTACACAGAAATCAATGCATATTCATTTTCGTTTAAATTTATAATTTATAGTTTCAAAATTCCAACACATTCAGTAATCCGGCACCATCTCGGTCCCGAACAGGCCGGACTACTGAGATTCGTATTTGTTGATTATTGGAAATACCAGCTCAAGGAATACTTGATCAAGACATTCCAACAGTTTTTTCTTTGTATAATTTGTTTTTTATTCAACCTCTATATATTTCCAATACTTGTGTAAGACATTCTGGACATCTAAATGTTTGTTTTGGTATGACACTGATTATGTTTATCATATATCCAGACTCGTCTTGAAAATAAATACAGCACACCACTTTCGTCTATATTGTAAAGATGTAACTCCACTGGTAAGTTCATGTTGTTGTTTAGGTCAACAGCCGAAAGGCTGGTTTGAACCTCTAGAGGTTTTACTAAGTAAAAACGAGGAGTAAGGTGGTTTACCAATTCCTTCCTCACTGAGTTGAAAGAGTATGCTTATCAGCATGCCAGGCCCTCCGAAAAGCACTCACTTTCCACCCTGCAAATGACACCTTCACTTTATTCACCACAGGGTCTGGCTGCATAGTGAAATTCATTATTCTCAGAGGAGATAACTCTGACTAGTGTCTTTTACACCTCTACCTCTTCTGTTCTTAAATAGTTCAGTCATATAAGTGGCTGACTATGTGATAAGAAACTGAACTATTTTTTTTAGCCCTGGACCAAACAGATAGTGCAATTAATATAACACTCCACCTGCCCGTTTTGGGCAAAGGGCAAAGGTAAGTTCATATAGAATTTATTTACAAGACATAAAATTATTCAACTTGAAGTGGTTTGAATACATTACATATTCTGGAAAAAGAATTATTGATTTTTTTTTTTAATTGCATTGTACTGACTGAAATATTAACAATACTGTTTCCTTATATAACACAAGATTATAACGGATAGTGCAACGATACATAATTAGAACATCTATTTATTCATAAATTTACTGCAAAATAATATTTTAAAGAGGTGATGACAATAGAGCTCTTTAACAGACGTTTCAGTGGTCGAATATTTAATAGTCACATAATTTTAATAAATATTATAATCATATTAAAAAAAAATTCTTATAGAATTAAATATGTTGTTTAGGTCAACAGCCGAAAGGCTGGTTTGAACCTCTAGAGGTTTTACTAAGTAAAACGAGGAGTGAGGTGGTTTACCATTGCCTTCCTCACTGAGTGGAAAAGTACGCTTATCAGCATGCCGGGCCCTCTGAAAAGCACATATTTTCCACTCTGTAAATGACACCTTCACTTCATTCACCACAGGGTCTGGCTGTACAATGAAATTCATTACTTTCAGAGAAGATAACTCTGATTAGTGTCTTTTACACCTCTACCTCTTCTGTTCTTAAATGATTCAGTTATTTAATTGACTGACCATGTGATAAGAAACAGAACTATTTATTTTAGCCCTGCAACGAACAGATTGAGTGTAAATAATTTGACACTCCACCTGTCTGTTATGGGCAGAGAATGAAATATAATGCTTGAAAAATTGTTTAGAAATTTTTACATAATGATTTCATTTGATTTGTCACAAAATTTAATGTTGCAAATTAAAAATTTATGAAAAAATTATTAAAACATATTTGATATTGTTATTAGAATTATAAATATTCATAATATTTTAATTTAACAAAATAAAAATAAACATAATTTCAAATTCACAATAGTTATTCGTTAGGAAAGCACCGTTTATTAAATATATTTCAATTTATTAAATTTGTAAAGGCATATAATCAGAAGAAAATTAAATTGTCTGAGAGAAAATTATTATTTAATAATATGAAATGTTAAAATAATTCATATCACATTTGAATAATAATAATTTTGATTCAATTTTGCAAGTGCAATATTTTATTAAAGGACAGAATGTACAATAGAATTAATAAACAGGAGTATTTTAAATTAATAACGAAAAATAAATAAATAAAATTAAACAATAGAAAAAATAATGACTTATTTATTATTTATTAGAGTTCATTTTATGGCAGAATATAATCGTTTACTCGTTCATTCAAATTCACTGATTTCATTCATTAAAGATACATTCGTTCATATTTTCAATACACTTAGTGCATATCTCGTGAGAAATTTAATTGTTCTCATTTTATTAAACTAATAATATACGGAACAGAAGAGTATAACAATCACCCTAGAGATTTGTTTACTATAGGATTGATAGGAGATCATCTACAGAGATTGTGGGAATCACATACAATAGTGTACAAACGCGTTACTAGATCAATCAATACCTTATTACACTCGAGCTGTTTTTTTTTAAATTTTATTTACAAAACGTCTCACTGAAAGTTTCTTAAAAGTCTATCGAAGATGGCACTTTATTTCCTTGGCCTACCCGCAATGATCCGTAGCTTCGGGTGACCAAGAAAGTTGTACATGATGATCTGAATCCAAGATTAAATCAGAAATACAGCCGTGAATACCTCTATGATATTTGTGATGTGTTGCTAATTCTAAGTCCTCCATACCGCCTGAAACAAAAATAATTTTAAATTATGATTTATATAAATTACTAGGCACCTGAACCGAATTATCCATAGAACCTTAAAAAACGACACCAGTAGGGATACAAGGTTGAGATTTTATAAAACAATACCAGTAGCAACCCTACTTTATGGCAGTGAAACTTGAGTGCCATCAAAGAGAGAGGAGAGCAGATTACAGGCATCTTGAATGAAATGTTTATGGGAAAAATATGGATGTAGTAGAGAAGACCGCTATTAGAATGCATAAATGATAGGGTACTGCAAAATAAATGACAATGGATAGTGTATAAACAGGATGAGCGAGCCTAAGCAGCACTGGATTACAAACCGGAGGGAAGGAGAGACCAAGGACACCCGAGAAAGAGATGGGTAGATTTTAGAGGTTTGAAACAGGCAGGGATGCCAAACCCTTGAATGGCAGAACAAGAAAAAGACTAGCCAATGTCCCGGGCTTGCTTCACTTCGCTCAATGCCACTGAAGTACTGTTCCCTTATGTTTTAAACATTACATTGTAAAACATAATACTGTACCATAGTCATGGGACCAATGAATAGTTTTAATAAATGAATAATTTTTATCCAAACAATTAGTTTATTCAAATAAAATTGCCAGCTGAATGAATACTATCAATACACTTTAACAGGTTGACTCCCAAGGCAATTTTTGCAATTTTGCATTAAAAACTCATACTTATTTTATAGTTCCTTTGCTATTTTTAATAATTTTTCATTCAACTCTTGAGTTTTGTAAGGCTTAAAATTTTTGTCGCTGTTTTTTAGGTGAGAGACTGATCAGGGAACCAAGGATAAAAAAGTCAAATTTACGTTGAAAGACTGATGTGTCTCACTGAAATTTTACTTGTATTTCTATAAAATATGATATGTATTTTATAAATAATTTACTCTGGACTATTTTTTAATAAAACTACATAAATATCGATGATGTGTCTCTCTATCAAGCAGTTGTTCGACGAGTGGTAAACTTGAATATCAGTTGTCTACTTAAAGGCACCGACCAGAATCCACTTTTACAATGCAAAAAATATTGTAATATGAAAACCATACAAAATTAAAAGATAAAATGATTTTTCATTATATAATATTATTAAAAAATGATAAATAATGCAGAAATAAACCTATAGGCTAATAATAGTTAATATTATATTATAATAGTAATAATAAGCGGTCAAGTTTCACCGACTCATTTTTGACTCTATCAGATCAAGTAAATCACAAACCATGACTGGGGAAATGTTTTTTGAACTCATTTCTAACAGCTCAGTATATGATTCAATGCAAACGAGCATCCGATCCGTCGCACGTTTCTATTAAAAACACTATTATATGAGAGACGGATCAGTCTCTCAAAAGTAAATTTTACAGATCTGGTGAGAGACATATAAGTGTCTCATGGGAGTGAACCTATTAATACTAAAATTAAGAGTTATTCGAATAAAATAATGTAGTGTACTCATATTATGAACATATTGGTACACTGATGTCATTGTTTAGTCAGGAGACAGTAAAAATACTGTCTCCTTCTGTTCCATGTAATTTATTCCACCCTCCACTGTGTTTTTCTGTTCTTTGACATCCAAAGCCCGCTCTACTTCTTTCACTACTTGAGGCAGTATGATTTTGTGCCTAGCGCCTTTCACAAAAAACACACATAACAAACCATGAAATGACGGTTTTTAGGTACATTAAACGTATTATATTTATTCTTATTTCAAATGCCTTGATTATATTATTTATTTATTTGAGTGATGGTAACAATGAGATTATTTTTTTACTTTGTTCGATAGTTTAATTATTTGGAGTCCGTAAACAGTGGTTTGTGATAGTTTATTTGTTCACTTTTATTCAAGTATTTTTCAAAATAGTCGAATAAAAGATAATTATATTAGATATTTAAATAATTTTTATTTGAAATATTCCGTCAGTACTATACTCTTTAGTGATTTATATTATCTTCCTTTCACCAACTTTTACTGCTTTTATAATTTAAGCTTTACAATTTAAAGTTACAGTTTTGTAATTTTTAATTACTATCATTATGCACAAATAACTCTTAGATGATAAACAGTTATTCACATTAAATACATACGAATGCCAAGCAAAGGTTAGTTCACATAGCATTGAAAATATAAACACCATTGTACCGGAAACTTTATCAAGTAAAGGTATCAGACGAACTAATGTCCCATAGCCGAGCGAGTGAGAGGGACATATGTGGCTTAACTACGCTTGCGCTCAATGGTCTTTACCATTATAATCCAAATCTGAAAACATACTGTAGTTGTTATCTTGCTTGTTGGTTTACTCCATGCATAAACGCTTGCTCACAACAGTGAGTAAAATTAAAGACAATGTTGTTGGAACGGCACGTATGGATTGTGCGAGTGAGAGCGTTATGCATTCTCTCACTCCCACGGCTAGGGGACTTTAGTTCATCTGAATGCTGTACACCCCAACAGCAGGCAATAAAAGTTGTATTGTAAAATTATTAGTATAGAGTATGTATATACAGTATCTCACAAAACGAATGAAAAATGCTCTAAAGGGTGTATCAATGAACACGTGATATAATGTCAAACAAAATATTTGAATTAATGAATATTTTTATTTATGATATTTAAATTAGGAAAATAGTTTTCAATTAAAGGATATGTAAAAATTATAGAAACAAAGAATTATTGTTTTGTGTTAGCAAAAATGTTTAATTAACAAGATCATCGACCAAATTTTTATATTTAAAATCTTCATATTCTGAGTTTTCTTGATTTTCAAAATATGAAAACTCCCACTCTTTATTACTACAGTATTTTTCAAAATCAACCACCAAATAGAACCAATTTATCTTGCCTAATTAACTGAACTGTATTTGCAACTGATTTAAATCAATGAATTTTGTAAAAGAGATAGATGAGGAAGAAACTCAAATACATCTTACAAGAGCTCTTTTTCAGAAAGAAATAAATCACTGTGCAGTCAGATACAGAAGTGACTGTGCAGATTTGTTACGCACTTCTATTGTAGGCATGACTCCACAAGTAAACAATCGTCTTGGGGAATAAAAGTGATTATTGATTTGTAAATATTTAGATATAACAAATAGATTACCCTTATAATTAGTTCTAATAAATAAATATCAATAAACTTTTAATATATTAATTAAATTTTATGGGATGGATTAGAAATTTTCTTTACTGCATGGAATAAAAATAAAGATTGTTACGTACTGATCTAACAAACAAGCAAGTTTGTTTAAAAAGTATTAAACAGTAGTATCTACTTTAATTATAATCAAAGTAGCTACGTAAAATAATTTTTAAGGTTTTATATTACTCGTTCTGGGTGCCCTAAATAAATAAATTTTCTGCCTCAAACTTTATAAAAGCAGTCTTTTCACGATTTAAAATCTTACCTTCAAATAAAATACTATTTATAAGGTACTCAAGTAAAATTTATATAAGTGTAAATAATCTATTTTAATTTGTTACTTACCTACATAAATATTGTTAATTTTTAACTATTTACTTAGGTTTACATGGGTAACACCTATTTACATATTGTGCGGTTCCAAACTTCGTGTAGTTGTGGGGTGAAGGGTATGGGTAAGGTATAATGAATGAGTGACGCATGCTGGGAGAACGATTGTTGTATTACTATGATACAAAACACTCGTTTTCAAACTTATTGTATTTAACATATTTGTTTGTATTTATTACATTTATTTATTTACATATTTTGATGTGAATTGGTAATTAAAAATGAATCTGACCAAGTGTTAATAACCCGGTAGGTATTTGTTAAATTAATGCGCCGGATGATAAGAATATTTTTTTAGTCTAGTTAGTCCGAGGTACGTTTGTAAAGTAAGTCAGTGCAACTGGCTACAATGCCGGAGTCATGGGTTCGATTTCCGGTCAGGTCTGGCATTTTTTTTATCTGTAAATCACCACATATCATTACCTACGCACCACCACTCAATAACAAAAAAAAAAAAAAAACCTTTTTGAAAAAAAAAGAACAAGTACAGATACATCAATGAAATTTATTTCATAAAAATCTACAACTCTTTAACTATTTTTCTACATAACTCCCGTGATTTTCCAGGAATTTGTCATAGTGTGGTACAAGCTTTTGTATACCCTCTTCATAGAATGCTGCCGCCTGTATGAGTTAAACCGAAACAAATCTTGACACCTCGTGAAGTTATGTGTTCAGTGTTTTGGGACAGAAAAGGAATTTCACTGATTGATTTTTTGCTGCGAGGTCAAACAATCAATAAAGAAGTTTACTGCAAGATTCTCAAGAAACTGCGCCGCGCAATACAGAACAAGCGCCGAAGAATGCTCACGAAAGGCGTGGTTTTCATTCATGACAATGCCTGACCACACACTGCGAATGAGACAAAAAGACTCCTTCAGAACTTTGGCTGGGACTTGTTCGACTATCCTCCGTACAGCTCTGACCTCACTCCTAGCGACTTTCATTTGTTTCTGCATCGAAAGTCTTTCCTTGGCGGTCAGCGGTTGAACAGCAATGAAGAGCTGAAAGAACAAGTTACCTCTTGGTTGACTACACAGGCGGCAGCATTATATGAAGAGGGTATACAAAAGCTTGTACTACGCTATGACAAATACACAGAAAAATGAAAATCACAGGAGTTACGTCGAAAAATAGTTTAAGAATCCCACTCAGGCACGGCATATTCTCATACGTTACAAAAAATCATTTCATCTTCCATTGTATATAGTTCCACCCCAACGTCGTCGCTAATGACCGTTGTAGTTGATGCGACGTTAAATAAATAAATTAAAAAAAAAAAAAAAAAATAGTTTAAGAGTTGTAGATTTTTATGAAATAAATTTCATTGTTGTATCTGTACTCGTTCTTTTTTTATTTCAAAACGGAACTTACTTTACGAACGTACCTTGTACATGCGACCACTACAAATGCAACAGCTGTGAAACACTACTAACTTATTCATTCTCCCAGTACTATAACAACGCACTGCATTCCTTCCAACTACACGAAGCTGGGACTCAAGCAGTAGGTGTTTATGTTGTTAATTTACCTATTTTATTTTATTTTTTTTGTTTTTATTTATTTAAAGTCGCATCAACTGCAATGGTCATTAGCGATGACGTTGGGGTGTAACTAAAACAACGTCTGGGGTATTTGCACTAAAACAAATTGCCAGATTAAATGATAAAAAATTACTAATGGCAGCTTATCATGGCCTCATTCTGTCTCATATCCGTTATGGTATTTTAGTATGGGGTAATTTTAGCATGGGTAATATGGATAGGGTTTTTAAAATTCAAAAGAAAGCTATTAGGTGTATGGTGGGAGCTTACCAGCAAACCTCATGCAGGCCACTATTTAAGGAGCTTATATTGCTTACAGTTCCCTCCCTCTACATTTTTGAGGTGATTATGTATGTTAGGCAAAATAATTTTATGCAGAATTTCAATGTTCACAATTATAACACGAGAAACAGGAATGATTATTATGTGGCTAATCACTCCACAAGATTGTTTCAACAAAAACCTACTTATGCAGGGAGAAAATTCATGAATAAATTGCCCCAATTTTTGAAATGTTGTGAGGATTTGAATTCCTTTAAAAAAAATCTTAAAAATTACTTGATCGGTGAAACTTTTTATAGCGTACAAGAATTTCTTTCTTGATAGTAGCGATACATTGTGTGATTCTTATATGTATTTCAGTGTTAGATCTGACGACATGTCCTATACTCCTCCTGGAGTCTCCAGGGCGCAAAAAAAAAACTTTATGCAATGGAGGATGAAATGATTTTTTGCAACTTATGAAAATATGTCGTGCCTGAGTGGGATTCAAACCCAGGACTGCATGATGAGAGGCGGGCACTATTTTGTAAATTTGGTATTGTTAATTGTTACTTACCTATATAAAGTCCTGTATTGGTGTTAAGTTGTTTCAGTTTTCCAGGTGATTTATTTGAAACTGTTTGCCCATTGTCAACAGTTAGCCAACCTTCCTGTCCGCTCCTGAAACACAAAGAAAGAAGTGATTTTGTTACAGCTGAACCCCGTTAAAAGTGTTTTGAAAAAAAATCTAGTGTGAAACACTCACACAACTTTCTCTTGCCAATGCAAATAATGAACAATATAACCTAATATTAGTAATAAAACATTAGAAATAAACAACAAACTAACCTCAAAAAACATAACCTAATTTTAATCATGAGTGAAAGACAAAAAATGAAAATTAATCTCAGTTTGTCTTAAAAATACGGAAAATCACTCTTTTACATAAACTAGGCTCTGTAGAGAAAATGCTTTAAATAACAGTTTTGTAGATCTTTTAATTTCCTATAAATTTGATTGTATACACTTTTGTCGTAAAATGCATTCTAAGGCCGAAATCTTAAAAAAAAAAAAAAATCGATTTTTTTTACACAATTTCGTGGAAAAAAAACAGAAAATCGCTAATTACCGCTAAACTAAGCATTATACAAAAAAATGTTGAAATAAAAGTTGTAGGATTTTAAATTCTCTACTATTTATCTTATATAAAATTTTGCTCTAAAATGCGTATTAAAGCCGCAATCTGAAAAAAAACAATTCTTTTACATGAAAACAGTCTCTCCTAGAATTTCAGCAGACATGGCGCCTACTCTATCTTGTAGAGCATAAAAAATGTAGTAAATGAGGCAATTTTTAAAAAAATCGTAGAAGCATTTTTGAGAAAATGGCAAAAAGTGAAAAATTGCACGAATAAACTGCTACTTCCGGTTGACCGATTTTAATAAAAATGTTCGTGTCGAGTCCGGTAGTGGTATCTAACTTAAGTTTTACATTTCAAGTTAATACGATGTTCCATTCTTGAGATATTTTGTTCACACACACACACACACACACACACACACACACAGACACATACACCCACACACAGACACATACACCCACACACAGACCAATCGCTAAAAACATATTGTTTTGGTTCAGGGGGTCTGAAAATGTGTAGATCCGGTGAAAACTCGATTTAAAAAAATCGACATGAAAACAATACTTTCCTTCCTATATATTCATATAGGCAAGAGAAAGTAAAAACTTGTTTTGAAAATCAAACGTAGTAGTATATTTATTGAATTACAGTACCTTTTTTTTATTCCTAATTTGTGTACGTTGCAATCTGTTCAATTTAGAACAATAAGCAACCCCATGACCCAATGAGATGAGGATGATGTGTATGACGTGTAAATGAGGTGTAGCCTTGTACAGACCCAGGTCGACCATTCCTGAGAGAGTATGGTTAATTGAACCCCAACCATCAAAGTATACCGGTAACCACAGTCTAGTATTCACATCCGTATAAAAGTAACTACCTTTACTAGGATTTGAACCAGGAACCTTCGTCTCCGAAAATCAGCTGTTAAACAGCTGATTCTGGCGACGACTTTACCTCTAGACCAACCCGGTGGGTTTAGACGCATACAGTCCCTAATGCATAATTTTACAAATAATAAAGTAATGTTTAACTGTTATAATCTGTAAATATGATAATAATTACCTGACAGCTTTCATTCTGTGCCAATGTCCATCATTAATTTTTGAAGAATTTGATATGATAAATGCTTCACCACTACCCAAATTAAATCGAAGATGTAAAAAGCCATCTTTTATACCGATTGCTAAAAAGTCACTTGTAGGCAAATTCAGTTCCCTCCTTCCACTCCATAGTAGTAATCCAGATGATGAATTGGTGCGAAATCTCATATTTATACTAACTTTATCGCTCACTATCCTGAAAAACATCAATTAAAACATCAGAAAATATGTCAAAATAACTGTTGTAGATTTACCATGCTAAAGTCTAGTTGGACACAGACATTAAATCTACGCGACGTTAAGTCTGAGCCTTCAAAAAGGGGTGGGAAAATTTGTGTAATTGTGTAATAAATCTCATATTTATACTAACTTTATCGCTCACTATCCTGAAAATTATTAATTAAAACATCAGAAAATATGTCAAAATAACTGTAGTAGATCCTCGATTTACCATGCTAAAGTCTAGTTGGGCGCAGACATTAAATCTAAGCGACGTTAAGTCTGAGCCTTCAAAAAGGGGTGGGAAAATTTGTGTAATTGTGTAATAAATCTCATATTTATACTAACTTTATCGCTCACTATCCTGAAAATTATTAATTAAAACATCAGAAAATATGTCAAAATAACTGTAGTAGATCCTCGATTTACCATGCTAAAGTCTAGTTGGGCGCAGACATTAAATCTAAGCGACGTTAAGTCTGAGCCTTCAAAAAGGGGTGGGAAAATTTGTGTAATTGTGTAATAAATCTCATATTTATACTAACTTTATCGCTCACTATCCTGAAAATTATTAATTAAAACATCAGAAAATATGTCAAAATAACTGTAGTAGATCCTCGATTTACCATGCTAAAGTCTAGTTGGGCGCAGACATTAAATCTAAGCGACGTTAAGTCTGAGCCTTCAAAAAGGGGTGGGAAAATTTGTGTAATTGTGTAATAAATCTCATATTTATACTAACTTTATCGCTCACTATCCTGAAAATTATTAATTAAAACATCAGAAAATATGTCAAAATAACTGTAGTAGATCCTCGATTTACCATGCTAAAGTCTAGTTGGGCGCAGACATTAAATCTAAGCGACGTTAAGTCTGAGCCTTCAAAAAGGGGTGGGAAAATTTGTGTAATTGTGTAATAAATCTCATATTTATACTAACTTTATCGCTCACTATCCTGAAAATTATTAATTAAAACATCAGAAAATATGTCAAAATAACTGTAGTAGATCCTCGATTTACCATGCTAAAGTCTAGTTGGGCGCAGACATTAAATCTAAGCGACGTTAAGTCTGAGCCTTCAAAAAGGGGTGGGAAAATTTGTGTAATTGTGTAATGTATACTGATTCTATTAGGACTTACAATTGGACATTAATCTTAATGTAAACAATTAAATGAATTTCTGGAAATCGGTAATAATTTGGCAGATTCAAACATTCACCATCCAATTTCTCTTCTTAGATGCCAATATTTCTGATGCCATAATGCTTTTAGATGCCCATAACAGACAGGTGGAGTATAAAATTATTTACACTCAATCTGTTCGTTGCAGGGCTAAAATAAATAGTTCTGTTTCTTATCACATGGTCAGCCAATTAAATGACTGAATCATTTAAGAACAGAAGAGGTAGAGGTGTAAAAGACACTAATCAGAGTTATCTCCTCTGAAAGTAATGGATTTCATTATACAGCCAGACCCTGTGGTGAATGAATTGAAAGTGTCATTTGCAGAGTGGAAAATATGTGCTTTTCAAAGGGCCCGGCATGCTGATAACCATACTTTTCCACTTAGTGAGGAAGGCAATGGTAAACCACCTCACTCCTCGATTTACTTAGTAAAACCTCTACAGGTTCAAACCAGGCTTTTGGCTGATGACCTAAACAACACAATGCTTTTAGAATCACCATAACCAACCCTTGGAGCCTTTGAGTTCACCTTCACAGCCTCGTTCTATGTGTAATATTTAGCCCTCATCTAATAGATTGGGCCCATTAACAGGTATTCCTACAGCTCACTCCTGATTGAAAAACTGTACCATAGCTTTATTTAAATTTTCATGAGTTGAATTTTTCATTGACATGATTTTTAAAATTCTGAATTTAATCTGAAAAAAATGCGAAAGATAAAATATTCTCTCTGTTCTTCAAGATATATTACATACTGTATTTTTATCCCGATACCATATTAATGTGCAATTGACAGCACAGTAGTTCCTTTATTCAGTTGTTCAATGATATGAAGTTTACTACAGTTTTCGTTTATTTATTATGCATACTTTTTTATTCATAGTCTCAGGAGAATAATTTTGACCACAAGAAATGACCGAAATGAATAATTATTATGTATGAGAAAGTGTTGCCATATTTATGCATAAAGCTCAAATTTACTTTGACAAAGTGCTACGATGGTTGAACAAATGGAGACTAAAAGCAAACGCAAATAAATCCGTCCAAGTTACATTTACTATGAGAAGAGAGGAATGCCCATCAGTACTCTTAGGTAATGATGTACTCCCACAACAAGATCACATGAACTACCTTGGCTTGCATCTTGACAAATTAACTTGCCGACATCACATAGTATGTAAACGGAACGAGCTTAATTTAAAATACATGAAGTTTAAATGGTTATTAGGAAGAAGATCACAATTATCTGTTCAAAAAAAGATCTTGATCTATAATACAATTTTCAAGCCTTTGGAAGTATGGCGCTCAGCTTTGGGGTACATCCAGCAGATCCAATTTAAAAATAATACAACGCTTCTAAAATAAAGTATAGAGTATCTAAGATAAAGTATAAAGATCGACGAGTAACGCTAGGTGGTTTATAAGAAACTTGGAAATACAGACCATCTTCAAATCCGTACCATAACAGAAGAGCTAAGAGAGCTGAGCCTCCGGTACCAGCTAAGATTAAATGACTGGAACCACCTGGCATTAAATTTGCTAGACAACAGTGAGGAAATGAAGTGCCTCGTTTTTAATCCATACACGAAATTAAATTCAACATTCATTTTCATCACTACTTTTTAATCTAAAGTGAAATTTCAAAATTTAATTTAATTTTACTTTTCTATTGTTAACTTCTTTTACATTGTTATTGTTAATTTTGTTACTTTGCAACTTTTTTTAGTTTGTTATTAACTTTATTTTATAATTTTATTTAGTTGAAGTGAGAGCAAAGGCTGTCTACTTCACTTACGTCAGTTTAGTTCTTTTATAATGATTTGCTTAAAGCCACATTGTAAAGGCTGATTGTAAATAAATAAGTTAAATAAAAAACAAATATTTATGCATTAAGGTAGGAGTATAAATTATAAAATCTAAAATTACAAGAAAGTGACATACGGGGTTAGGGTGAAATTTTTCTTTTCTAAAATGAATGACATTAATCCAAGTAAATGCAAGACCAGTAAATCAATGACCTACTATTGTAACATTAGAATTTTGAATAATCCTTAAAAAAATCCTATTTATAATTATTCAGATATTACAAAATAATATTCTACTCGTAATTGGTTTCAACAGTAATATTTTCATAGTTTTTGTAGAAAAACCACAAATATACTATTAAAATTTTTTGAAAAGTAAATATTGTCATTGAAAAACAAACACTGTTTATAACTAAACACCTAAAACGTTTATGGTAATTATACAGATTAAATTTTATCTCATAATGTTTTGATAATGACAATATGGCATGAGAATTACCATTTGTTCTACAACTCTATTCCCTGAAGCAATGTAAAAACAGGATTACACTGACTGACTGGCTTCACACTAATAATGATCTCTTTTATGTTCCTGTTCTGTTTGTTTTGATTTTTAAATTCCAAATTAAAATTATGTTTATATTTAAATACACTTTTGTATGATAACCCTCAACTGGTATCATGCGGTCTGTGAGACCGCTGTCATTTTTTACCCCTTCAACACTTCCCTCTCAATGGCCCGACATCACGTATATTTTGTATACCTTTCAACTGTTGTTTGAACTATGCGTGATCAAGATCGATTTCGGTACGAGCTAACAAGTTGCGAGTTATTTGTATTTTGTTTTCTACTGGCGGTCTCCTGGACCTATGATACCAGTTGTGTAACTTTTTGACGACTTTAAAACCAAGTAGTACATGGATTGTTTAAAGTTTTAATGAATATACAATAATTTTTCATACATCATTTCTTTGTTTAGTACTATTATAAAATATTTTCATATGTAATTTTATAAAATTTTCATTATGGATGATACATTTAAAATTTCTGAAGCGGCTTCAACACAACTAGATCCATCACGTAAACAAGTTGTACGTGTTAATGATGTGAATTTTTATTAACATAAAAATCTTTAAATTTTATTGTAAATAATCAAAAAGTAAAAAAACGAATAAATTTTAATAAATGTTTGTCAGAGTGTACTGCCCAACAATAGACATAAATAGCAAAACTCGGAACCAAAATGTAAGTTGTACATCATAATTTTGTAAATAAATTTGTCTTTATCATATTAATTACTTATTTATTTATAATTATTAGACCACAGAATGTTTCTAGGGCCCAAAAATTTTATTGTTCTGTTCAAAATGGAAGAAAAAGTCAAAAAAATGCTTAGTGTTCGTTTTTTACTTTTTTAAATAGTAATTTTGCATTTATGCTAAGTATTTTACATTTACGTCTTCGATTATACATGGTTTTATAAGTTTAATATTAAAACAAATTAATTAAATGAGTATGAAGAACTTAAAAAAAAAAAAAAATTTGGAGGTCTGTCAGACCGCTGATACCAGTTATGTCACAAAAAATGATGATACCAGTTGAGTGTTAAGTAGAAAATTTATACAGTTCTGATGGTAATCTTCATAAGAAGATTTCTTAAGGAGATACATAATTTGTATTTTACTTTGTTTGTTAATAGTTGTATTAATGAATACAAACGAAACTGCAATTTGTTTATTATTATTACTCATAGCTCTAATTGTTCATTCAAAAATAAATCTTTATAATGCATCCTGCAGTTTGAAATTATTCCTATTTCATAAATGAATTTATATAATAATTTCACCAACCTTCTTTTTAAACTGCGTCACCTTTATTTTTATTCTTACTTACACGTGTTTCAGTGGATCCACCATCATCGGAGTAAATAAAAAAAAATTGAAACCAAAAAAATTTTTATGTCACTTATTTAAAATTTACAGAAGATGATACATCTTTAGTCATTTGTATAAAACTGAATATACAATGACTGATTTTATACAAATGACTAAAGATTTATCATCTTCTGTAAATTTTAAATAAGTGACATAAAAATTTTTTTGGTTTCAATTTTTTTAAAATTTACTCTGATGATGATGGATCCACCGAAACGTGCGTAAGTAAGAATAAAAAAAAATCTGGTGTGAACACTCACACAACTTTCTCTTGCCAATGCAAATAATTAACAATAAACCTTACATTAGTAATAAAACATTAGAAATAAACAAAAAACTAACCTCAAAAAACATTAGTGAAATACACAAAATTAAAATCAACCTCAGTTTGGCTTAAAAATACAGAAAATCGCTCATTCACGCTAAACGAAGCACTGTACAAAAAAATGCTTTAAATAAAAGTTGTAGATCTCTTAATTTCCTATAAATTTTATTATATACACTTTTGTCGTAAAACGCATTCTAAGGCCGAAATCTTGAAAAAATAGATTTTTCACACGTTTTCGTGAGAAAAAAACAGAAAATTGCTAATTACTGCTAAACTAAGCGTTATACAAAAAAATGTTTGAAATAAAAGTTGTAGTATTTTACATTCTCTACTTTTATTATATAACGTTTTGCGCTAAAATGCATATTTAAGCCGCAATCTTAAAAAGAAAATGTTTTTACGTGAAAACAGCCTCACCTAGAATTTCAGAAAACAAGACGCCTATCCTATCATGTAGAGAATAAAAAACTGAGTAAATGAGGCGATTTTTAAAAAAATCGTAGGACCAGTTTTTGAGAAAATCACAAAAAAGTGAAAAATTATACGAATAAACTACTACTTCCGGTTGACCGATTTTAATGAAAATGTTCGTGTCGGGTTCGGTAGTGGTATGTAACTTAAGTTTCAAGTTTCAAGTTCGTACGATGTTCCGTTCTTGAGATATTTTGTATACACACACACAGACCAATCGCTAAAAACATGTTTTTTGGATTCAGGGGGTCTGAAAACGTATAGATCCGGTGAAAACTCGATTTCGAAAAATCGACATGAAAACAATACTTTCCTTCCTATATATTCATATAGGCAAGAGAAAGTAATAAAGGTGACCCAGTTTAAAAAGAAGGTTGGTGAAATTATTATATAAATTCATTTATGAAATAGGAAGCTCTAATTGTATTATAATAAATACATATTAAGGAAATAAATAATATTAATATTATTATTAAATCCCAAGGCAATAAATATTACAAATTAATTTTATTACAATGATTTTTGATAAAATTTAAAATATAATTTTTCGAAGTTTTTTTTATCCCTAATGTGTGTACATTACAATCTGTTCAATTTAGAACAATAAGCAACCCCATGACCCTATGAGATGATGATATGTACAATATGTAAATGAGGTGTAGTCTTGTATGGACACAACACAAATATTCCTATGAAAATATGGTTTCTTGAACCATTGTCTAGTATTCAAATCCGTATAAAAGTGAATAAAAACCTGTATTAGGATCTGAACCATGGAACCTTTGTTTCTGTACATCAGCTGTCTTTATACTGGTTATATTTATAACTGGTTATGTTTATACTGGTTCACAGGAGGCTGAGTTTAATAATAATTTTATGTTTATAGCACATACATTATGGGTTAAATTACAGCAAATCATTAAGTACAGCATCTCAGTGTTAGAACATCCAACTCATTCACCAGATGTTGCACATATGATTTTTACCGGTTCCCTAAGGTGAAATCTTCATTAAAAGGGACAAGATTTAAGTCTGTGGAAGCTGTAAAAGAGAAAGCGGCACGTGTCGTGAAGGAGCTGACAGAAGATGACTTCCAGCACTGTTTCCAACAATGGAAAATTTGCATGGAGTGTTGTAGGGTCAGAGACGGAGTGTATATTGAAGGTGACAATAAGTGATTATGTATAAAATAAAAATAAAATTTTTTATGATGTCAGTCTCATTATTTAATAGCCACACCTCGTATGACCAGCCCAACTTTATTGCAACTTAGCAACCCTCTTTATGACGTCTTCCACTTTAGTTTGTCATTTCGCCTCCTTGCTTTGCATACAGTATGTTCATTGAGATTTATTCCTAGCATCATTCTTTCTTTTACTCTTGGTGTCATTATTTTTGTTCAGTTAAGATATTGTTAATGAAATATCTGTCCCATTAGTCAGTACCAAGAGATACATGAGTTAAAAACCGAATGGATTCTATATAATATGTAGTCATATTATGACATTTCTGTTTCTAGGCTTGTAGTTTTAGAGATTTCGTGATGATCCACTAAGTGAGTGAATTTCACTTTTACATGCAATCATTTAAATTAAGTATTGGAAATAATAATAATAATAATAAGTACCTGCGAACAATATCTGGATCTGTATAATGTAGAAATGTGGATCCTGAAAATGTAGCAATTGGTGAAGGAATAAAAGCAGCACTTTGGGCACAATGGTGTTCACACTGGCATTTGTAGGCATCATAATGAGGAACACATTGTGCATGATCACCACAAGGTCGGGTGACACATGGGTGAGGACAATTGTCAACATTTACACCTGCTAATGCTTCTGCTAATATTCCTAAAGGTTGATTGTTTATTACGACCTGAAAATAAAATAATGTAATTATTAGTTGAAGCATGAGATGAATTTATTTCATTTAACAGTCCATTCAATAAAAATAAAATATTAAAAACGTAAAATAAATGTTGAATAATAAACTAAATTCTCTTAACCATCATTTTAATAAATTTTGATATAAAATTCATAGCAAAATTGTGTACTCTATTTAAAATAAGAGCTTTACAAATTCCATAAATTCACATCAATTTTACATTTTCACATTACAACATGCAGCTTTAATCATAAATAAATTAACTGATTTTAATTTATTACAATATTAATAAACAATAGAGAAAATATTTAAATACAAGATTATATCCCTCTTGGATTTTAATATAAATGAAATGTGTGTTTGCAGGAATGAAGTTTATGGCCATACTATAGTTTTAATAGATGCAGTATAAATTTTATTTATACTGTAATTTATATTAATGGTTGGCAGGGTGCATTTAAAAAATTTATTTTAATAGATAGTTTATAGTTCTGAAAAAAAACGAAAAAAACCCAGTCTCTCTGCTAATTTTTTTAAGCAAATTGGAAAAAACTCTCAATGCAATTTATAGGTTAAAAATTACAGGAGGTAATTCAAGTATATGAATCAATAACTACATAAAATGAATCTTTTTAAGAAAAAAGTGAAACTGAAAACGTTAAAAATGTGTATTTGGATACCGATGGAAAACAAGTATGGATCTAGAAATCACCTTGTGGAGTGCAAGTGTATAAAAGGAAAAGCTGCAGGAGGCACTGGAAAGTATTATAAAATTGCATTTTGAGGTAATTTGAACACTTGAAAATTTGGTTTCAGTCAAACAATTGTAATTTTAAGCTACAACAGGCATTACATATTTTGTATAGATATGTTTTCCCATAGTGAGAGGTGCCCTCTGCAACTGTTATTAGATCTGCCACTGCCAGGAATCCTGCCTCAGAGCAGATAACCATGTTATGATGATTTAGAAAATAGTGAAACCTTTCTATATTGGACATTTTTTATAATATGGACTCCTAAGGTATAGATACTGAAGTCACGAGATTGCATTTTGCGCATGTATGGGCTGTGAGGAAGGAAAGTGGAATATTTGCAGTGCTGCCAACCTTAACAGTGAGTCACTACTCTTACATTTCACTACCGTGCAGTTTCTAGATACATTTTGTAAGCTGTGGTTTATTCGAGAAAATGTTTTCTTCATAAACCTAATAAGAAATAAATATGACCTGTAACTTAAAATAAATATGGCCTTGAAATAACTAATAATTAACTTGCAATAAATATGGCCTGTAATTACATGACTATAAATGTTTGATTTACTGTAATTACGAATAAATTGCCTTCTTTACTATTGCTGTCACCGGTGTTTTCATTATCAGTCTCTCTAGTATCTACCTAACCGTTTCTTTTTTACCAGATGTCAACAAAACTGTTAAAGAATAGCTTCTTCACATCCTTCTCCGTGGAGCTCCGTCCTGCTGGAAAATGTAATCTCCTGAATCTTCATTCATTTGAGGAAATCCACCCCATTGGCATCGCAATGTTCGGCGTTTCCTAAATGAATCCATACGTCAATGATGGATAGGTCGCATGGCGAATGACGACTCTGCACTTCAGTTTTGGCCACCGAGGTCTCCAGATCTCACACCCTGTAACTTTTTCTTGTGGGGGTTCGTGAAAAGTGCAGTTTACATACCACCTCTTCCCACCAATTTGAATGAACTAAGGAATCGTATCACAGCTGCAGTCAACTCAGTGACCCAAGACATGCGTCAGAGAGTTTGGGATGAGTTCAGTTACCGTCTAGATGTTGTACGTGCAGCCGGAGGAGGACACATTGAACATCTATAAACTTTCATGTATGTAAATTAAAATTTAAACTTTCTCTTTCAAAATGTAATTTACAGAATTAAAATATAACATGTAGTTCAGGAAATACAGCTTATTGAAATTGTTTCCATCTTATTGAATCACTCTGTATATCTGAGAAAGTACAAAAATCTTTGATGTTCAGTCAATTGATGCCACCTGATGCATGGGATTAAAATGTAACATTATGATACCGAATAGATCAATTTATTTTAACTATTTTGCATTGTATGAAAATTTAACTCAATAGAAACTATACTAAACACTATTATCATCATTTACCTTTTGTATGCACCCAACAAATGATGTCCTCACACGAACTTTTGGTGAAACCATATCAAAATTAGGAACACCTCCTATGTACAGATTGAGCGGAAGTGATAGTTGTGTGAAAGCACCTGGGGCTAAAATCTGATTTGGAGGATGCCTATCAACTTGAAGAACAGCTAAACGACCACTTCTAGATAATCTTAACTCATGCCATTCTCCCAGTGTAACTGGCTCACTGCTCCTAAAATTAAAACAAAAAAATAAAATATGTTATTCACATATATATAATAATAGTTTTTCTCATTTCTTCATTTTTTAGTGTAGAAAATCAATTTCAGATCAAATGCAAATAGAGTTCAAAGATTCTGTTCATTTTTATGGTTTGTCTGGGCATCCTTTAACAAATTTAATATTTATTTTTCATAATCCCAATTTTAGTTAATACAGCTCCAGATTTCCCTTTTGCAGAACATTTCAACATTTTTAGGTCAATCAGTAATCTGTTGATAATCATCATATATTTTAATTAGTCCACTAGTCTACCACAAGAATGGTGCAGTAGAAACCAAAAATTTGTTTAGAATGAGCATTTTTAAAGAAAGGCAGCAGATAGAGGCCCTAACTAGTGTTTTTTCCATCCAAAAATCAGAAATATAAGAGTTATTCTTGGGAAAACATGGATACCGACATAAATTCAAGGTGTTATATTCCATTCTCATTAATAACGGGTGTTTTATTAAGGACGTAACCCTGATTATAAGAAGATAGACGTAATACATCGGTAAATTTTCGTCCCCCAATTGGTATGTTGGCAACAGTGTACTCAAGGCCAACTACCTAAGACAGTTAAAATGTTCCAGTCAAGCATTAGTGCAGTGACAGCAGTCGTTTCGTTATATTCTGTCAGCATTGTTTTTTCCCAAGGAAGAACGCGTGTTTATTGTAGAGACTTACATAGCGAGTAAATCTTACAAATGTGTGCAAGATAAGTTTCAGTTGAAATTTCCCCGTTCTTATCTAAATTAATCTAAAAGAAAAGAAATTTCAACTGAAACTTATCTTGCACACATTTGTAAGATTTACTCGCTATGTAAGTCTTTACAATAAACACGCGTTCTTCCTTGGGAAAAAACATTGCTGACACAATATAATGAAATGACTGCTGTCACCACACTAATGCTTGACTGGAACATTTTAACTATCTTAGGTAGTTGGCCTTGAGTACACTGTTGCCAACATACAGATTAGGGGACAGAAAATTTACCGATGTATTACTTCTATCTTCTTATAATCAGGTTTGCGTCCTTAATAAAACACCCGTTAGTTACACTAAGTAGTCTGGAATAATGTCAGTGACTACAGTAGTACTGGTAGTACTTTTGACCCTGCTCACCTTATCTTTTCTAATCCTCCCATTCTTTCAGTTCTCAAGGACGAGGGCAAAGCTTGAGCTTTTGGATTGTAATTAAGTAAAAAACGATGGTGATAAAGGAAAAATATTATGGATGTCTTACCGAAATATGAAAAGCATTGTTTTAAAATTCTTGTTATAAATTTTAAATAAAATTATTCACTTTGGAAGTACAGTAGGCCTTTGTTTTTGTTTTGTTTTATGTCCAACTGGAGCTTTGTTTAATTATATTTTTAACTGTAATAGGTAGACTACTTGATTACTACAAAGATTTTATCTTGTGGCTGTGTTCAGAAAAATTTAGTATTTTTTCTTCTCTTGTTGCTGAAATAATACAGTCCCAATAATGTTGTAGTTTTTTATGATTTAAATAACTACCTATAAATTTCCTTGAAAATAAATCTTTCGAATTTAAGATAAGGAAAATTTAATTTTTGGTCTCAGTGCCAAATATTGATAACATGTAGCATCTATTTAGGCTTATAGTAATTATAAATTAATTACCGCAAGGTAGCTGCTCCAGTTCCAAGATCAAAAGTAAATTCTAGATGACCTTCATTCATATAGACAGCAATAAAATCTCCCATTCCATCAGATCGATGTCCGTTGTACAGAATCACACCATCTTGATTTGTTGGTTTAAGAACTATGACCAGATCAAGCCATGACAAGGCAGAACCTGCTAGGCCTGGGTACCTCAAGTAACTTGATCCATTGAAAGATGGAACCTGAAAAATATTAAAGAAAATTATTAAAATTTTTTGAAAAAATTATTAAAGAAAATAATAGGCCTAATTAACGATTTGGTTTCTTTTTTGATTAGTCTCTCCTGGCACATGGGACATGGTGAGGTAGAGATAGAGGTTGAAGGAGGAGGAATGGAAAGGAGGGAGGAAATGAAAGGTGGCATGAGTTGATCATGTTTTTCAAAAGGGATATATTTGTGAAAATCGCTATTTCCGGTATTTTAAAACTGAGTGGAGTATTGGTGAATATTGTTTTTAAAAATTAAAAACTGTTTTTCATACGATGCACAAAACAAATACATTGTACTTTACGTTAAAGTTAAATACTTTATGATATAATGAATTTTATCTGAAATTGCTTTTAGTTGGTATATATATATATATAAAAAAAAAACACTAACCAATTTTCTTTGTAAAGAAAAAAATTGGGTTAAACTAGAACATATTTAACATATTTGCGATAACTTTTATTCAATATAATCAATTTTATTTAATCAGTGCAACCTATGTTTATTTAAAGTAAAAAAAAAAGATTATGTAAACCCTCTATTGAAACAACAACTAATGGAAAATACAAAAGTAGAGAATGGGGATAAGGGGATAAGGCAGAGTGCGGTACAGAGTATATATGTGGAGCAATATAAATGGTTATTGGGCCGATAAAGCGGCAGAACAAAGGGAAAGCATTACTCAGAGCTCATCCATTATCCCCACACATATACAAACGCCAGTCCTCCTCCTCCTCCTCCTCCTCCTCCTCCTCCTCCTCCTCCTCCTCCTCCTCCTCCTCCTCCTCCTCCTCCTCACTCCCCATAGGATTTCAGCATAATCATTGTAATGTTCAGACCCAATAAAATCACCCACTGGGTCTACCTGCACATATTCGCAGAGAGACAAAACTACATCCACTAACCTATAGATACGTGCAACCTATTTAATTAAAAAATAAAATAATTCCACACTTGAAGAAAAAAGAAAAGACAATATTTTTTTTCTAAAAACGACAAAAAGTTCAAGGTTATACTATTACAGTTTCCTCTCGGTTTATATTTGTACAATAACCAATGTTTATTTTTTACCTCTGTTTGCAATTCTACCTTGTACGAAACAAGTTAACATAATAGATGTTGCAATAATTCTACCTATATTTCCTACACATATTTTTATTCATACGGACTTTGACTCTGTTAAGGGAATAGTCTATTTTATTTTATATTATAAACATCTGCCCATAATAGGCAGGTGGAGTGTCAAATTATTTATACTCAATCAGTTCGTTGCAGGGCTAAAATAAATAGTTCTGTTTCTTATCACATGGTCAGTCAATTAAATGACTGAATCATTTAAGAACAGAAGAGGTAGAGGTGTAAAAGACACTAATCAGAGTTATCTCCACTGAAAGTAATGAATTTCATTGTACAGCCAGACCCTGTGGTGAATGAAGTGAAGGTGTCATTTACAGAGTGGAAAATATGTGCTTGTCAAAGGGCCCGGCATGCTGATAAGCGTACTTTTCCACTCAGTGAGGAAAGCATGGTAAACCACCTCACTCCTCGTTTTACTTAGTAAAACCTCTACAGGTTCAAACCAGCCTTTCGGCTGATGACCTAAACAACAACAACAACATTATAAACGTAGTTTTTTTACAGTAATTTACCACAATACTAAATATTGCTTGAGTCCCAGCTCCGTGTAGTTGGAAGGAATGCAGTGCGTTGTTATACCGTGCGTTCGGAAAGTCGCTGTGCACTGGAATTGTGACTATGGATTTATGAAAATATGTATAAAGAAATGACTAAGCATTTTGGAAAAAAATTTATTCAATACCTTAATTACATTGTTAAACCGTGATTACATTGTTTATAGAAGGTGTTCGAAATGACCTCCATTGGCATCAATACAGCATTGCACTCGTTTCATTTTGTTTGCAAACACCTTTCGCAACTGTATAAAACGTTATGCAACGTGTTTGGTGAACGAATAATTTCAAAGAATTTGTGGCCTGCAAGATCTCCTGATCTGACTCCCCCCCGATTTCTTTTTATGGGGTGCGGCGAAACAAACTGTGTATCGGAACAGACCACACACGATTGACGAACTTAAAGCCGCAATAACGGCATACATTCAAGGAATCACTGTTCTTCAGTTGCGAAAGGTGTTTGCAAACAAAATGAAACGAGTGCAATGCTGTATTGATGCCAATGGAGGTCATTTCGAACACCTTCTATAAACAATGTAATCACGGTTTAACAATGTAATTAAGGTATTGAATAAATTTTTTTCCAAAATGCTTAGTCATTTCTTTATACATATTTTCATAAATCCATAGTCACAATTCCAGTGCACAGCGACTTTCCGAACGCACGGTACTAGTGGGAGAATGAATGAGTTGTTTCACAGCTAATGCATTTGTGGTGGTAACATGTAATAACTAGACTTCGTCTCCGAAAATCAGTTTTCGGAGACGAAGGTTCCTGGTTCAAATCCTTGTAAAGGTAGTAACATTTATACGGATTTGAATGCTAGACAGTGGTTACCGGTGTACTTTGATGGTTGGGGTTCAATTAACCATACTCTCTCAGGAATAATCATATAGTCTGTGCAAGACTATACCTCATTTACACACGTCATACATATCATCCTCATTTCATTGGGTCATGGGGTTGCTTATTGTTCTGAATTTGAACAGATTGCAACGTACAAATATTAGGAATTAAAAAAAAAACTAGACTAAAAAAATATTCTTATCATCCAGCGCATTAATTTAACAAATACCTAACGGATTATTAACTTGGTCGGATTCATAATATTTAACTTGTTAATTTATATCAAAATATATAAATAAATAAATTTAATAAATACAAACAAATATGTTAAATACGGAAAGTTTGAAAACGAATATTTTGTATCAGAGTAATACATTAATAGTTCTCCCAGCATGCATCACTCATTCATTATACCTCACCCACACCCTTCACCCCGCAACTACACGGAGCTTGGAACAGCACAATACATTATTTTGTTTATTTCTATTTGATTAGTTTATTACTATTACGCTAATACAGGGTGATTCACGAAGATATGCAGAAACTTTGGGAGCCCATTGAACATGTAAAAATAATGAAAAAAGTTTATATAAACATGGGTCCGGAAATGCTTTGTTTCCCAGTTACGGGTAGCGAAAGTTTCGCCCGGATTTCAGTTCACCAGGTGAAATGAGGTCTTCCTGAAATTCTGGTAAGGTAGATTAAGGGACGAATTCAATCATTTCTTATGGTTTCTGATCTGATAAATTGAATAAAACAGGTCCCAGAACTGTAAGTTAAATATTTTTTACGAAAACCAGTGTCAAATGCAAAAAATGGAGTGAAAAACAAATCTTTTCATCTTTGGGCATGAATAACTTTGTTATTTCACCAAGAAACAGTTAAAATTTTTGAATAAAACATGTAGAAAATTTTATTCTGAACAAACCGGTGTAAATAAAGTACACAGAAAGCGAATAGATGTTTGATTAAATGAATTTTTATTCATAACAGTACAAAGTAAAATTAACCGGAAAAACAAATATGAAAAAATGTGTTTTTTTTCACTCCATTTTTTTGCATTTGAGACTGGTTTTCTCTAAAACTATTTAACTTACAGTTCTGGGACCTGTTTTATTCAATTTATCAGGTCAAAAACCATAAGAAACGATTGAAATCGCCCCTTAATCTACCTTACTAGAATTTCAAGAAGACCTCATTTCACCTGGTGAGCTGAAATCAGGGCGAAATCTTTCGCTAGCCGTAACTCGGTAACGAAGCATTTCCGGACCCATGTTTATATAAACTTTTTTTATTATTTTTACATGTACAATGGGCTCCCAATGTTTCTGCATATCTTCGTGAATCACCCTGTATAACTAAAATTTGTAACATAAGTAACCAAGAACGTTGTACAGAGCGTATTCTAGCATCTAAGTGTTCTTACATTCTATAACCTAATAGCATTTTTTGCGTAATTAAGAAAGCAATTTTTTGTTTTACGTCTAATTGTTTTGCAAAATACTATTAATGCAGACAATGAAGGAGCTTTTTTTTTTTTTTGGTTTAACGTCCGACTGTTTTGCTAATGCAGACGGTGAAGGATGAAATGAATTTTTTTTGTAACAATGAAGGAGCGATGAAAAAAATTTTGTGAAGTAAAAATGTCATATGTAACTATTGTGCGTATCCAAGCTCCGTGTAGTTGCGGGGAGAAGGGGGTACGGGTGAGGTATACTGAATGAGTGATGCATGCTGGGAGAACCATTCTACTATTACTCCGATACAAAACATTCGTTTTCAAATTTACCGTATTTATCATATTTGTTTGTATTTATTACATTTATTTATTTACATATTTTGATATAAATTGGTAAGTTAAATATTATGAATCCAATCAAGTTAATAACCGGGTAGGTATTTGTTAAATTAATGCGCCGGATGATAAGAATATTTTTTTAGTCTATTTAGTACACACTACCACTACAAATGCATCGGCTGTGAAACACTACTATCACTCACTACTATCTCTCACCGCTATAACAACGCACTGCATTCCTTCCAACTACACTTGGAGCTGGGACTCAAGCAATAGTTGGGAATTTAAAACCAGGAAAAGCGAATTTCACTAACCACTACATCATAGCCTCGTTATTAAATAAGAAAACTTTTAAAACCCATATGGACATTTATGATATTCAATTGTAGGGTATACAGGGTGATTCATGAAGTTCTCCCCCCACTTCTACAGCACATTGTACTAGTAAAAATAATGAAAAAATGTTATATAAACATAGGTCCGAAAACGCTTCGTTAGCGAGTTACAGCTAGCGAAAGTTTCGCCTGGATTTCAGTTCACCAGGTGAAATGAGGTCTTCCTGGAATTGTGGTAAGGTAGATTAAGGGGCGAATTCAATCATTTCTTATGGTTTTTGATCTGATAAATTGAATAAAACAGGTCCCAGAACTGTAAGTTAAATAGTTTTTGAGAAAACCAGTGTCAAATGCAAAAAATGGAGTGAAAATCACATTTTTTCATCTTTGGGCAAGAATAACTTTGTTATTTCACCAAGAAACAGTTAAAAATTTTCAATAAAAAATGTAGAAAATTTTATTCTGAACAAACCGGTGTAAATAAAGTACACAGAAAGCGAATAGTTTTTGAGAAAACCAGTGTCAAATGCAAAAAAATGGAGTGAAAAAAACACATTTTTTCATTTTAGTTTTTCCGGTTAATTTTACTTTGTACTCTTATGAATAAAAACTCATTTAATCAAACATCTATTCGCTTTCTGTGTACTTAATTTACACCGGTTTGTTCAGAATAAAATTTTCTACATGTTTTATTGAAAAATTTTAACTGTTTCTTGGTGAAATAACACAGTTATCCTTGCCCAAAGATGAAAAAATAAGTTTTTCACTCCATTTTTTGCATTTGACACTGGTTTTCTTAAAAACTATTTAACTTACAGATCTGGGACCTGTTTTATTCAATTTATCAGATCAAAAACCATAAGAAATGATTGAATTTGCCCCTTAATCTACCTTACCACAATTCCAGGAAGACCTCATTTCACCTGGTGAACTGAAATCCAGGCGAAACTTTCGCTAGCTGTAACTCGCTAACGAAGCGTTTTCGGACCTATGTTTATATATCATTTTTTCATTATTTTTACTAGTACAATGTGCTGTAGAAGTGGGGGGAGAACTTCATGAATCACCCTGTATACAGTGCTACTTTAAATACAAACATATTCCAACATTTAGGCCTACCAATAAATCCCTTTGCTGCGAGCCCTACAAATTCTATGATGTCTTAACGACATCGTTATCTACAATGATCTTAAATCGATACTGTAAAACAAATAATTTAGTTCTAAATATGAAGAAAGACTCAACCATCGTCCAAATTTTCTGACTCTAAATCAGCTCAAATCGTACCGAAAACAGTTTAACAAGATTAAAAAGACATAGTACATTAGATTTAAGCAAAAGAACATAGATTTTTAACGAACATTATCATTGTTTTAAATTTTGTCTTTTTTCTGTAGGATTACACTAATTTTTTCATCAGCAGGTACAACTATATGCACGTAAATGAACATTTATTATAACATAGTACTAATTGTTTAATTGAATGTGAGCAGATTTTAATGTTGATGATTAAGAAAAACTTTTTTTTTAGCTTTTATTTGTTTTCGGGAACATTATTAACAACTACCCAATTTGATCACTGCTTTTCGCTGTTTTATTTGACGTGGATTTGGTAGGAGTTTGAACAGGGACCCCCAGTAGAGTTTGTTCATGGATGGCTGTCAACTGGTCACCATACTACAAAGTCGCTTGCCTAACCAATGTTACTTAACAAATAATAGCGCCTTTCTACCAGCTGACTGACTGGGCTGGCCCGGAGGCCTTAAAAAACTTAAATAATAATGCTTTTAAAACTTTATAGAATCTGTTGTAGTAGGATTCACTGCGTAAACCGGGGTGAATTTCACTGTAGTAACTTACAGCACTGGAATATATTCCGGTTTCAGATTTCGGCTAAGTTTACTGTGTTGTTTAGGTCATCAGCTGAAAAGCTGGTTTGAACCTGTAGAGGTTTTACTAAGTAAATCGAGGAGTGAGGTGGTTTACCATTGCCTTCCTCACTGAGTGGAAAAGTAAGCTTATCAGCATGCCGAGCCCTCTGAAAAGCACATATTTTCCACTCTGCAAATAACACTTTCATCACTTCATTCACCACAGGGTCTGACTGTATAATGAAATTCATTACTTTCAGAGGAGATAACTCTGATTAGTGTCACAGTACACCTCTACCTCTTCTGTTCTTAAATGATTCAGTCATTTAATTGGCTGACCATGCGATAAGAAACAGAACGATTTATTATAGCCCTGTAACGAACTGATTGAGTGTAAATAATTTGACACTCCACCTGTCTGTTATGGGCAGCTAAGTTTACTGTGTTTGTTTATGTGAAACATTGTTTTGTTGCATGTATGGTATTCATTTCCCTGATAGGAGAAAGTAACTCCTCTGATTGGTGGATACAGGCGGACTGCGAGGTCTGAGCTGGCGGTCATAGCTGCTTCCTCTTGTTAAGTCGTTCCATTTTCTTTCGTGTGATGAAATGGTCGAAGCGCGTGGCAGTACAGTGTTTAATTAGAAGAGAGGATAACAATAGTATAGTCACTTGAGTCACGAGTTTGCCCTTGTTTGCAACGAGGGGTAAAGGGGGAAAAGCATCAGTGTGCATGCGCGACTGCTTAATTTCAGTATGACAAACATAACAACTTAACTATACCCAGAGCATATAGTTTATCGCGGAACCTTTTGTAGGTTAACTGTACGAATATAACTGTTTGTTACCGTAAACAGAAATGGTAGTTTCTCGAAAAGTGGTCAAACTATCCACAGTGTTGAACGAAATAAAATTTGCAATGTTATAAAATGTTGTGAAGTTGAAGCTAAACAAAAATGCCTATCCGTGCCTTTTAACAAAAGCCGTGAGCGAGCTGATAACTACTGTGATGTTTCTCTTTCCACAATTTGAAAAATAAAGAAGGAAATTAAGGACGTGAAGAAACTATTCTTTGACAGTTTTGTTGGCACCTGGTAAAAAAAAACGAAAACGGTTTGGTAGATATACTAGAGAGACTGATAATGAAAACGCCGATGACAGCAATAGTAAAGAAAAGCGATTAATTCGTAATTACAGTAAATCAAACATTTCTAGTCATGTAATTAAGCTCTAGGAAATATTACAGGACATATTTATTTATTATAAGGTTTATGAAGAAAATATTTTCTCGGAATAAACCACAGCTTACAAAATGTATCTAGAAACTGCACGGTAGTGAAATGTACGAGTAGTGTCTCACTGTTGAGGTTGGCAGCACTGCAAAAGTTTCACTTCCCTTCCTCATAGCCCATACATACGCAAAAGGCAATCTCGTGACTTCAGTATCTATACCTAGCATTTTTTCTTTGGAACAGTGGTAATATAATTGGCGAAGCAGCTGTCAAAGCACCATCATGCCTTGGAGTTGTTGTTGTTAAACTTATCAGCCCAAAGGCTGGTTTGAGCTTCTAGAGGCTTTACCAAAACGATAAGAGAGGTGGCTTCCTCACTAACTAGAAAAGTATGCTCATCAGCAAGCCAGTCCCTCCGAAAACATCAACGTTCTACGCTGTGAATGACACCTTCACTTCATTAACCACATGGTCTGGCTGTGTAATGAAATCCATTACTCTTAGAGGAGATAACTCTGACCAAAGTCTTTTACACCTCTGTCTCTTCTGTTCTTAAATGCTTCAGTCGTATAATTGGGTGACTTTGTGATAAGAAATATATTTAACTATTTTTTTTGTAGCCCTGTAACTAGCAGATCGAGTACAATAAATTTAACACCCACCTCCCTGTTATGAGCAGGATGCCGTGATTATAAACACAGTTATCTCCTAATTTATTTTTTTTATTGAGTGATGATGCCTACATAAGCCTTGGGCTTGTGCGTAGGTAATGATATGTAATGATTTACAGATAGAAAAAATGCCAGACCTGACCGGGAATCGAACCCGGGACCCCGGCATAGTAGCCAGTTGCGCTGACCACTACACCACGGGCCGGCCGCCGATTAAATACCTACTTCCCATTGTTTAGCAATAATAACCGTACAGTTAATACATGATAACAATTCAACTACGTATTAAAATATTGAAATATAGCAGAAACAACCAAAGAAAACATTTATAGAGTTTTTAACAATTTATAAACAGCATAATTAGAGTGTATTTTTACAGTTACTTGTTAGTGTTTCGATTTTATGATCACTTAGTAGTGAAAATACAATTTACATATTATTACCAAACATAAAACAAAAAAAAAACTGACTTATCAGTTTGGTAATACATTAATATAATCTAACAGAAACTGACCCTTTCTTTGTCGTTTCAATTTAAACAAAAAATTTCCATTAGAATGAAAAATAAAATATACAATCTGCATTATTCTTTATCGGAGAATATAACACTGATCGGTGTAGCACGCTACTGTCAACAATATGGCATGGCATATTCTAGTATCAGTAAGTAACGTACGGTAAAGTACATTTCTAATTCATGCACGCAACGTAGCCTATACGCTACGTTGTGTGTGTTATATGCTACAACTTGTACGTGTACATATTTCCTTATCGCACGAAAACATTCGACTACTAATATAACACGATCAGGTTTATGGAACTGTTTTTATTATACTAATTTAAAATTTAAAATTACGATTTTTATTTTCTTATAAATGATTTTATGAGAAAATACACTAAAATATAATATGTATTATTAATAATAATACTGTTTCAATGTAATATAAAATAAATTTATTTCAACCTCGGTTAAGTAGTTATTTATATTTCAAATAAATACCGGATTCATATGTGTATTTGATTTTGAACTTGTGTAATTGTAAAGAAATAAATAAAAATCTGTTGTGAAACACTTACACAACTTACTCTTGCCAATGCAAATAATTAACAATATACCTAACATTATTTATAAAACATTAGAAATAAACAAAAAACTAACTTTATTAACATAACCTAATTTTAATCATGAGTGAAAGACGCAAAATGAAAATCAACCTCAGTTTAGCTTAAAATTACGGAAAATCACTCTTTTACGGTAAACTAGGCTCTAAGAGTAAAATGCTCTGTAGAGAAAAATGCTATAATTAAAAGTTGTAGATCTTTTAATTTCCTATAAATTTGATTATACACTTTTGTCGTAAAATGCATTCTAAGGCCGAAATCTTAAAAAAATCGATTTTTCATCCGTTTTCGTGAGAAAAAACAGAAAATTGCTAATTACTGCTGAACTAAGCGTTAAACAAAAAAAGTTTGAAATAAAAGTTTTAGAATTTTAAATTTTCTACAACTTTTGTTATAAAAATTTTTGCGGTAAAATGCATATTAAAGCCGTAATCATAAAAAAAGTATTTTTTTACGTGAAAACAGCTTCACCAAGAATTTCAGCAAACATGACGCCTACCCTATCTTGTAGAGAATAAAAAATTGAGTAACCAGGCGATTTAAAAAAAAATGGTATGACCAGTTTTTGAGAAAATCGAAAAAAGTGAAAAATTATTCGAATTAACTACTACTTCCGGTTGAACGAATTTGATGAAAATGTTCGTGTTGTGTCCGGTAGTGATATGTAACTTAAGTTTCAAGTTTCAAGTTCGTACAATGTTTCGTTCTTGAGATATTTTGTTCACACACACACACACACACACACACACACACACACACACACACACACACACACACACACACACACACACACAGACCAATCGCTAAAAACATGTTTTTTGGGTTCAGGGGGTCTGAAAACGTGTAGATCCGGTGAAAACTCGATTTCATAAAATCGACATGAAAACAATACTTTCCTTCCTATATATTCATATAGGCAAGAGAAAGTAAAAAGGTAAAATTTCTAGGGATAATCAAAGTTGGTAACGTAGAAATTTAATCGATATTGCTACCTTCTATTAGTATTAATTTCATGTTTTCATTCGGAATGTTTCATGATGTTTAATAAAAGTAAAATTTAAAAGAAATATCTATAAATTTTGACTTTAATTATACATAACATAAAAATTTATATAAAGTTGATTTATTTTTTATTTTATAAAATTTGTAATGAAGACTCAAAAGAATTTATAGAAAAAATTTCCAGAGGTAAGTCGTCACCGCGAGTCAGCTGTTTAACAGCTGATTTTCGGTGACGAAGGTTCCTAATTCAAATCCTAGTAAAGGGTAAAGGTACTTTTATAGGTATTTAAATACTGGATAGTGATGTTCAGTGTAATTTGATAGTTGGGGGGATCAATTAACCATACATTCTTAAGAATGTTCGGTCTGAATCTGTACAAGACTAGGATATTATGACGTGCTTTTCAGAGGGCCCGGCATGCTGATATATATTATCACGTCATAATATCGTCCTCGTATTATTGGGCCATAGGGTTGCTTTTTATCTAAATTGAACAGATTGACATACATTAGGGATTAAAAAAATCTTGTGGGAAACACACGACTTTCTCTGACAAAGTTTAGGTAATGAACAATATAACCTATGTTTAATCATGAGTAAACAATGTAATATCAAAAACATAACCTAATTTTTATCATGAGCGAGTGACGCAAAATTAAAACCAAACAGGGTTGGTATACTTACCAGGGCATAACATAAAAAAAGAAATATCTTACTGTTCTGGTACTAGAAAAACATTATTCAAGTCTATGTAAAACAAAATTTAACATTTTTTACAACTTGTGTATTTTTCCCCGTAGTACTGCCCTGTTGTTGGTTAGGTCATCAGCCGAAAGGCTGGTTTGAACCTGCAGAGGTTTTACTAAGTAAAACGAGGAGTAAGGTGGTTTACCATTGCCTTCCTCACTGAGTGGAAAAGTACGCTTATCAGCATGCCGGGCCCTCTAAAAAGCACATATTTTCCACTCTGTAAATGACACCTTCACTTCATTCACCACAGGGTCTGGCTGTATAATGAAATTCATTTCTTTCAGAGGAGATAACTCTGATTAGCGTCTTTTACACCTCTACCTCTTCTGTTCTTAGATGATTCAGTCATTTAATTGGGTGACCATGTGATAAGAAACAGAACTATTTATTTTAGCCCTGCAACAAACAGATTGAGTGTAAATAATTTTACACTCCATCTGTCTATTATGGGCATAGTACTGCCCTATAAAGGGTTAAATGGTAGGTCTAGTTTGCATAGTAGAAGATGACATCAGAAGATAGAAGGAAGTATTTTGAAGTTTTATGGAGGTTTATTTTCATTTCGGTCAATTACTCATGATTGAAAATAGGTTATATACTTTTATTTACATTGGCAAGAGAAAATTGTGTGAGGGATTCACACCAGATTTCTTTTTGTCTATTTAATAAAAAAACAAACGCAATGTAGAAATGAATGAATGTTTATTACAAACGCACAAGTCGGCGAGATGTTAGAAGAATTATAAATATTATTTTTTACCGTGGACTAAATTATTACTAAATTAAAGTAAAACACAACGGAACGTTACACCGAGACTCAATTAAAATGGAAAATAAGAGCCTGCAGTGTATTAGCGCCAGTTTATTCCGTGTTTCTCTTTTGTTTATCCATTAATGTTTCAAAAATTAAATATTTCCTTAAGAAGTTGGAAACTTTCGGCTGAAAATTTAATGAATAATGTTAGGTTCGTTAATATAATATATCAATGAAACAATTTCAAGACCAAAATTTAAAATAAGTTTACGTGAACTGTTAAAAATAAAATTTAATCGGACAAAAACTCTTGCCTTTAATCTTAATTTTATGCTGGTTTTTAATAGCCTGCGATTGCCATTTGATACATGATTTTCTTATAAGATTCGAAGAGAAAACTGATTATGAAAACTATTAATTGATAACTAATCTACAGTTGAGCCGTTCTTAGTTTGCTCCTACTGTCAACAAACAAAAGCCAGCTTCTACAGGGTGCACGCTAGAGTCTGCCACTTTACGGATGTTGTATTCCTATTAAATTAACTATTTTTAAAATTAAAAGTACTTAAAGTACTAAAAACATCAGTCACGATATGATATAGGCCTAACAATTTCATTTAAAAAAATCTGGTGTGAAACACTCACACAACTTTCTCTTGCCAGTGCAAATAATTAACAATAAACCTAACATTAGTAATAAAACATAAGAAATAAACAAAAAACTAACCTCAACAAACATAACCTAATTTTAATCATGAGTGAAAGACGCAAAATGAAAATCAACCTCAGTTTGGCTTAGAAATACGGAAAATCTCTCTTTCTCTCTAAACTAGGCTCTGTAGAGAAAAATGCTTTAATTAAAGTTGTAGATCTTTTAATTTTCTATAAATTTAATTATATACACTTTTGTCGTAAAATGCATACTAAGGCCGAAATGTTAAAAAAATCGATTTTTCTCACGTTTTCGTGAGAAAAAAAAGAGAAAATCGCAAATTACCGCTAAACTAAGCGTTATACAAAAAAATGTTTGAAATAAAAGTTGTAGGTTTTTAAATTCTCTACAACTTTTATTATATAAGTTTTTGCGCTAAAATTTATATTAAAGCCGTAATCTTAAAAAAACAACGTTTTTACATGAAAACAGCCTCACCGAGAATTTCAGCAAACATAGCGCCTACCCTATCTTGTAGAGAATAAAAAATTGAGTAAAATAGGCAATTTTAAAAAAAATCGTAGGACCAGTTTTTGAGAAAATCGCAAAAAACTGAAAAATTATACGAATAAACTACTACTTCCGGTTGACCGATTTTGATGAAAATGTTCATGTCGCGTCCGGTAGTGGTATGTAACTTAAGTTTCAAGTTTCAAGTTCGTACGACGTTCCGTTCTTGAGATATTCTGTTCACACACACACACTCACACACACACACACACACACACACACACACACACACACACACACACACACACACACACACACACACACACACACACACAGACACACACACAGACCAATCGCTAAAAACATGTTTTTTGGGTTCAGGGGGTCTGAAAACGTATAGATCCGGTGAAAACTCGATTTCGAAAAATCGACATGAAAACAATACTTTCCTTCCTATATATTCATATAGGCAAGAGAAAGTAAAAATACTTTTAAAAGTATTTTGTATTTAAATACTTTTGAAAGTATTTTGTTGTTACTTTTTAATCAGCGTGTAAACATTTTAACACAATGCGCATGCTCAGTGACGTCATTATTTGTTTACATTAGGAGCAAACTAAGAGAGGCTGGACTATAGCTCATAAAATTTATACACTAGTTTTTGTAGTTCCCATTTTAAAGTTCTTCCTTGTTTTATGAGGAAAGTACGTTTCACCACTAACGAATCAAGATGGTAATATGAGTAGAATAATTTGAGACACAATAACTTGAATTATTTTTTTTATGTGGCCTTTTGCCCTAATGTCGTAAGACAATAATTTAGAAAAAGCGATTATTGAGCAAGAGCAAATCCCACTCAAATGTTCTCATAGATCCACTTAAAGTGTAAGTAAGTAAGTAAGGGCTTACTGTGGGTTGACCTGAAAAAACTTTGGCTATGGCGAATGCCAGTAATGCGAGTATAATAGAAAATAACTGTCCATTTTTATTTTATTTTTTACTTTTGAGACCCCATAGGATCACTTTAGTTCAAATTCAGGTTTGTTCCAGGGTTGGGTTTCTTTGAGAAGCATGCTCTCTTGAGACCACCTTCCTTTCGTTTGGCGCACACTTTCTTAAGACGCTCCGATCTTTGTCTCCGGTCTTCATCGGTAAACACCCTGTTGTATAGACTACTCCTGGGTTTTGGTGCAAATGTTATCATATTAGCCTTGACCAGTTGGTCGTACTCTGTTGATTTCGTTAGTAGGTCCTTGTTAAGGCAACTTATACTGGCAATAGCGTACTCAGATTCCCGCTACCTCGTATTTCAAATTTCCCAAATAAAATAGTTCCTATGACCTCATACATACGTCATTCTTCCTGCCCCTACTACCGTTCTTTACTTCCTTCTTTCCCAATCTCCGCACTTCTAAGTCAACAGGCAACGCAACAAGTTCGGCGCTATATCGTTCTGGTCATTAATGGCGTGTTATGACCTTTTCTTTGTGAAGTATGTCTGTCGTGGGCATGCTTTCGTTTCGATCTCCATATGAGAACTCTTATTGTGCGTATTTCATTTGTGTATTGTGAATTTATAACTATAATTTGCAAATTATGTTTAGTGACTTTTCAACCTACCGACCACGCGTGAATAACATTGCGAAACTCTTCAAGGCTTAATCAAAGGTAAGTGCTGAATTTTGTTGTGTTTTATGTTACTTATTGGTGCAATTCTTGTGATTTCATGTTCCTTAATTCATTCTATTGTTCATTCTGTAAGTCGTTCCTAATTGCCTTAAATTGCCAGTTACAATCAATCAATCGTTTAGCTGTGATTGCCAGCTATCTTATGAACGCAATCTGGTCCTTCGGAAACAATCGTTTTATTTGCTATTTCATTAAATTCAATAATTATACGTCGTGGGTAATTTTTCATTGTCTTAAAATCCAAGGGATCCCTCGCATCGGAAACCCAAACAGTCCTGTTTAGTGATTTTAAGTTCCTCCATATCTTGCTGTACATTTTTCAGTCACTTAGGTCTCGACACCTTATCCTAAAAATGGTTGATCAGCCGGTTCACAAGTCTGGAGTTTTCTGCTCTGAGTAGGTGTCCTAGGAATGATATTCTTTTCCTTCTGAAGTTGTTTGTTAGTGAGGTGATTAGCTTGTAGATGTTTTTGTTTGGGATTAACCGCCACTGTCCTTCCACTATATGCTTTTTGTTTATGCACTTCCTCAGTATTCTTCTTTCTATTTTCTCAATTCTGTCGGTGTCTCCCACGCGAAACGGCCCAAATAAAGTTTCGCTGGCATAGTGAACTGTCCATTTATATTATAAAAAAATTAAAAAAGAGTTCCTAGTTTATTTCACTCCAACTGCTGTACTTTACATACACTTGGTGCCGCTGTTGTGCTGGGTAACTCTATGGAAGATCGGGTTATCAACCTTGGCGGGAAAGTGGATCGGTTAGCAGTATTTATGTTGAAGAACTAGGGATTCCCTCCTCACTTACAATTTCATAACTTGAAGGTCTCATGGCAATAGAGGCGTCTCAGGAAGTAGAAGCAGAAAGGAAACAGAAGAAAAAGGAACAAGAAGAAAAAGAAAAGTAAGGAGGAGAAGGAGAAGAATAATAAGAAGAATATGGAGGAAAACAAGTTCAGAAGAAAATGTTCTATTTTGTATTGGAGTAAACTTCACTTATTTTTAGGACTACATAGCCTAACTAATTCCAGAATATCTCTCTGAGCTTTGTTAATGAAATCTTAGTTTCAAATACTATCTCAACCTGTCGAGTGGTTCTTGCTTCTGAATGAATAAAACACAGAGACTGTCATACTTGTACTTTTTTGGGTTTAGGGGTTCATAAAACGTAAAAATAATTTAAACATCAGGTATAGAAACATTTCCCCTATCGCAGTTTTCTTTCTCAGTTCATACTACGATAGTGCGTTATATAGCAAATAATAACAAAAAAATAAACGAATTTGTAAGAAAATTATGTGTACGCATTAGGAAATTAGTTTTTTGCGTTATCAAACACATATTTTAATATGTATGGACAAAACATTTTAGAATACAATATTTCAGTTTTGTTATTCCAAGAAAATCGTTTCTGAATAATATTTTTTTGTTATTCCCGAAAAAGGTTGTTTCAAGAAAATTTATTGGCCTAGAAAGAGAAGGACAGTTTTATTTTTAAAGAAAACTTGCGTTTTCCTGATGTCGTCTCCAGGGTGTAGTATTGCAAAGGTACACAATTTTTAGGGAGAAGCCCAGTGAACGAACATACATTAACTGGACCCCTCAGTTGAATGAACGAAATAAGCTACCTATAACGCAAAAGGGAAAATTCCCCTACAACTAAGGGGATGAAAATACGGTAGTTTAAGCTAGGGGTTGCAAATAGCTTTCTATCTACGGTTATACGAATTCAATAAATTCATAGCAATTGGGAATTTATGTTGTTGTAGCTGACTAAATAGCGTTTTGTTTAACCATAACAACACAAGTAGGGCTTTACTAATTAAAAAAGAACCCATAGCCTATACTTTGTGCCTTAAACACAAATCTACAATCCGATCGATAAACTGCCTGCTACATTACGAGAAACAAACTTCGTACTTTACTTTATTACGATTTAAAAACCCAATTTGTTTGAAACGAAAATGTATTTACAGTTGCTACAATATTTTTGTAAAAAGTATTTTTACTTTCGAGAGTAATAACGGTATTTTCAGCGGTAAGATAAAACTTCAAACAAAGAACTTTAACGACGTTTTTTCAAAGAAAAAATTCTTAAACCGTGTCTGATCGAACTCGTTTTGCAGTTGTAAAATAAATAATAAAATATCTAAGCAATTCGAAAACATTTTTAGCTCAGTTTGTACTACAATGGAATCAAAGAAATTAACAAATTTTATTACCTTTTAAATAAATTATGAATCAGCTAAAATAGATTAATACCAAAATCTTTGGAATAAGTGGTTTAAAAGATTAATTTAACGATCAAATAACAGTTAACCAAATTAAAATTTAAAAAAGAATTCTTTACAAATTGAAAAACAAAAGTTTTTAGGTTTGCCTCCGCAAAACCGTCAGGGCCCGATCCGATGTAGTTAGTCAAAAAACGAATTGATGAACAAGATTATTTGCTGGCTTTTATAAGTTTAAAAAACATTTATTTACAACACAAATTTATATTTTATTTGAAAGTTTTAAAAATTATCAAACAAAAAGTAATTAATATAAGAGAATGCATTTTTGATTTGGTGTGCTGTTGACCGGGGCAGTTTGAAGAGAATGGTTGTGTTTAAGTGCGGTTTGATTTATGGAATGTGTTAAGTAAATATAAAGTGTAATTGTTTTATAATTCATAGTAAAAAGTCACAGATGGACCTATAAAATGAAATTAAAGTGAAAGAACATTAGTTAATTGAATTACGGCAAGAAATAGGCCTATATTAAATACCGACGGAACATTGAACGAGACTCTTAAGGTGAGCGACGGACTTCAGAAACGATACAAATAGAATAAACCGGTAAACTATTTATTATAATTCAATAATAGCTGAGATACACTTTATAAAATATATTTAATAATAATAACTAAATAATATATAAAATATTCTAAATTTCATTTTTTTAAAAAGCCAGTCAGATTTTTTTTTTACTCCTAATTTGTGTACGTTGCAATCTGTTCAATTCAGAACAATAAGCAACCCCATCATCCAATGAGATGTGTATGACGTGTAAATGAGGTGTAGTCTTGTACAGACCCAGGCCGACCATTCCTAAGAGTGTATGGTTAATTAAATCCCAACCATCAAAGTACACCGGTAACCACTGTCTAGCATTCAAATCCGTATAAAAGTTACTACCTTTACTAGGATTTGAACCAGGAACTTTTGTCTTCAAAAATAAGCTGTTGAACAGCTGACTCGCGGCGACGACTTTACCTCTAGACCAACCCGAAGGGTTAGTCATATTTAATTCAAATTTTATTTAAAACCGATGTTATTTTGATTGTAATTGGTTATGTGTTAAGGGGGTAGTCAACTCAAGAAGATGATTTTTTTTTAAATTGCGATGTTTTTGCATTTATTTGAAGTTTAAAATTTTCTGAATCACAACATTTGTTTATACATTGACAAAAAGTTATAAAAACATCTGTTTAAAATAAAGATCACTAGCAAGGCGAGTGAAATTATTCCTTCAACTTTAAGTTTTCCGGAAATGTGATTTTTGCATGATTGTACATTCTTGGGAATTAAATATTTTGGTTAGTATTGGAGATATTTGGATGATGTTTTTTTCAAACGTTCATAATTTCTTGCTCTATTATCTGTGGAATGATTATTAAAAAAACCTTAATAGGGATTTAGTTAAAAAATAATTTATAAATACATAAAATAAATGTTTTTGAAAATATGGTTTTTTTCAATAAATTTCTTGTAATAAAAACTGCGTACAAGCTCATACAACAGATAATAAATAGAATTTTTCTGTATTTTGTAGTATAAGAATCATGTTGATATCTTTTTTCGTTCCTGAGATATTTTATTCTCCGTAAAAGCCCGCATTTCCAATCTCTCCCTTATATTAGGAGCTGTAATTAATTTTTTGGCTTGGTTCAAATGGTAGATGAGTACTAGTAAATTACTCTTTCATTTAAAATAAGTAATGATAAATTATAGCCAGAAGTTTTGATTTTCATTTTCTGGGTTGACTACCCCCTTAAAGAAGTTAGAAATAAAATAATAAATGTTACAGGATGAATCCTACAATTCTAGAAGCAAATAGACTACATTTTTAATGTTTAGAAAAAGTTAAAAATGTTTACACACCGCTACGAGTACGTTTCAAAAAGTAAGTTAGTTCAGTAGATACCGAGGAGAGAATAAAAAAAATCATAAATTAAAATTTTTTATATAGTTAAATTACTTATTTACTTTAATTTTTATTATTTGTAGTATTCTTAAAATAAAAAATAAGATTACTAGTTATTTTTGTAAATTTTAAAAGTCTATTATGAAATGTTAAACTTTTTCAGTAAATATACACCCACATTTTTCATTGAAATTTTAGATAAAAATATAACTACGTTATTAAAAGAAATTCTCCCAATGCCGGCCGCATTGGCGCAGTTGGTAACGTGCTCGCCTTTCATCATGCGGTCCTGGGTTCGAATCCCACTCAGGCATGGCATATTTTCATACGTTACAAAAAATCATTTTTCATCCTACATCGCATAAAGTTCCACCCCAACGTCGTCGCTAATGACCATTACAGTTGATGCGACGTTAAAAAAAAAAAAAAAAAAAAAAAAAAAAAAAATTCTCCCAATGAAGAAGACATACAGAAGGCATTTAAAAATTGAAATTAACTGATAAAAAGGAAACTATAAAGCATTTTATATTATAACAGTTGGAAAATTAATGAAAGAACTTCCTGAATCTTAACAAATACCGCAATGGTAAATGAAAAGATAGAATCAATAAAGTATTGCTGGAGGCAAGAAATTGAGAAAACCTTAATACCACCGCTTACTTTACACAGAAATATTAAGTTTCATTCGGAATAAATTCCTGCAGCGCAACAAATGTTATATTTCTGTATTTCCATGAATCTAAAGCAATATTTTTCAGAAACGTGATTTTGAGATGGTTTATTTAGAACAATTATTTAATTAACCATAGAATTAAATTACTCGTTGGATATACCTAATTTGAGTTCCTTACCTGATTACATTTCAATATAAATAAACTATCGACCTCCGTTCGTTTCAAAATTCATAAATATTTCACTTTTCCAAGTGAAATATATGTTGTTTACGTCATCAGCTGAAAGGCTGGTTTGAATCTGTAGAGGTTTTACTAAGTAAAACGAGGAGTGAGGTGGTTTACCATTGCTTTCCTCACTGAGTAAAAAGTACGCTTATCAGCATGCCAGGCTATCTGAAAAGCACATATTTTCCACTCTGCAAATGACACGTTCACTTCATTCACCGCAGGGTCTGGCTGTATAATGAAATTCATTACTTTCAGAGGAGATAACTCTGATTAGTGTATTTTACACCTCTTCTGTTCTTAAATGATTCAGTCATTTAATTGGCTGACTATGGAATAAGAAACAGAATTATTTATTTTAGCCCAGCAACTAACAGATTGAGTGTAAATAATTTGACACTCCACCTGTCTGTTATGGGCAAGTGAATAGGCTTATATTATAATGAATGAAAAATATAACAAAAATTCTACCGCCTCCGGATCACACATTGATTAGCGTGTTATACTACAAAATAAAAGGTACCCGGTTCGATTCCGTGGAAGAGTATGGAAATTATTAAATGTTTGAACCCACCGCTTCATAACCTATAGCAATCTTCAATGATCAAGCAGCTATTGCGATTTTAATTGAACTAAAAATAACAAACCAATTTTCTTTTCTTTCTTCTTCTTCTCAGCGTGCCTGTCCGGTTCGAACGCTGGCTGTCATCATGGCTATCTTGGTCTTGTCATCTGCAATGCGGAACAGTTGGGCCGAGCTTTTCCCATACCAGTCTCTCAGGTTAGCAAGCCAGGATATTCTTCTTCGGCCTGGCTGTCTTCTACCATCCAATCTTCCCTGCAGGATGCGCTGCAACAGTTTGTATCTACCGTGGTTCCTCATAATATGACCGAGGTATTGCAACTTGCGACACTTAATGGTGTTTATTACCTCTGGTTCCTTGTTCATCCGACGCAGTACCTCAATGTTGGTCACCCTATCTGTCCATGGTATCCTCAGCATTCTTCTGTACACCCAAAGTTCGAAGGCTTCAAGTTTAGTAGTGGTCGCCCTCGTCAACGTCCAAGACTCTACTCCGTACAGAAGAACGGAAAACACGTAACACCGCAAGAGTCGCAACTTAGTGCCCATAGTGAGATCATGACTCTTAAACGCGGAACTCATTGCGTTGAAAACACTCCTTGCCTTACCAATACGGTAATTTTCTTTACTAATGTTTATTAGCTTTTAAATTGTCCATCAAATGCTTTCGATTTCAAAACATACCAACTATTTATACGAGGTGTGGCTATTAAATAACGAGACTGACGTTGTAAAAATTTCATTTTTATTTTATACATAATCACTTATTGTCACCTTCAATATACACTTATTCTCTATCCCTACAACGCTCCATGCAAATTTTCCATTGTTGGAAACAGTGCTGGCAGTCATCTTCTGTCAGCTCCTTCAGGACACGTGCTGCTTTCTCTTTTACAGCATCCACAGACTCAAATCTTGCCCCTTTTAATGCAGATTTCACCTTAGAGAAAAGGTAGAAGATAATAACGTGTGATGAAAGTGGTTCTTTACTTATGATCCGGAAACGAAGCGCCAATCCATGCACTGGAAGAGCGGAACTTCACAGAGAGCCACAAAAGCTCGAATGAGCAAGTCAAAATTTAAAGCAATGATGATTGTTTTTTTTTATATCCACGGGATTGTTTACCTTCACTGGGTTTCTGAAGGTCAAACAATTAATCAATATTACTATCTTGAGGTACTTTCTAACTATGTCAAAGCGTAAGGAAAAACGGCCCGAAATGTGGAAGGACAAATCATGGGTTCTCCACCAAGACAGTGTGCCAGCTCATTCGGCGTTATCTGTCAAGAGGTTCCTAGCCAAGTACAGCATCTCAGTGTTAGAACATCCACGTTATTCACCAGATCTTGCACTATGTGACTTCTACCTGTTCCCTAAGGTGAGATCTGCATTAAAATGGACGAGAGTTAAGTCTTTGGAAGCTGTAAAAGAGAAAGCGGCACGAGTCCTGAAGGAGCTAACCGAAGATGACTTCCAGCACTGTTTCCAACAATGGAAAATTCACATGGAGCGTTGTATGGATAGAGAAGGAGTGTATATTGAAGGTGACAATAACTGATTATGTATAAAATAAAAAACTTTTTTTACAACGTCAGTCTCGTTATTTAATAGCCACACCTCGTATTTTCTTTTTCCAATGCTTTAATTACTTTCAAAAATAAATCCTAATGATAGACAGTACCAATTGCATATTATATTTTGTTTCCTAGTGTCTGGAACACTGATTTAAACTGACACAGCAAAGGTTAAATACAATTGTTAGGCTTATATACCACCCGCCAACATATAGTTACAAAAAATAATTAAATAATCAACCTCTAAAATTGAGGACATTGATAAAACTATAATAACAAGATAAAGTCAAAGTTTTTGCACAGATGATCATTCTGAAAGAATACTTGATGATCTCTTTTTGCAAACTGTAAAGTAACAAAAAGACCTTTTCATTCCCAAACCAATTTTAACGTTCTTGTATGTAATAAACTTTATTTAATGTGAATAAAACTTTTTTTTCACTTTAATAAAAAAAATGGATGTACATTCTAGAATACTAATGTTACTATCGTTCAAGTAAGATGGCGAGCTAAAATGTATTTCATAAACTAAACGAACTTATTTGTAGATTTGTATTTTTATTTCAATATCAACTAATTTTTTTTCGTAAAAAATCGTATATGGAGAAAAAATTTATTGAATTTCAAAACATTTATAAGTACTATTACTACAATTTTTCAAATCTAAGCTTTACAAAACTTATATATCTTTTTTCTTTATTCAAGAAATTTAAAATAAGTTAGATACTATCAGTGAATGTGATAACACAAAATATGAAAAAATTAACATTACAAAATAACGTGAGTGGAGACACAGTCCAGTGACAGAATTCCTACGTGAATTTATGAGTGCAGCATTTAGATCACTGCAGTGGATAGTCAATTACAGTGCTACGATAATTGATGAGGTCCCGGCTCCATCGACGTTTTAATCGTCTTATTGAATTATTTGGGAGAGTCTGCGCAGCCAGGTTTGAGATCAATGGGTTATTGTTGTTCGCGAGTTTCTTCCTAAATTTTGTATAGAGTTTAAAGAAAACGATTTATGTAGGGTACGTTTAGGTCTGAGTGTAGCGTTTTATTGGTTACATAATAGGGGGCGTTAACTATCCTCCGTAAACGCTTTGATTGAAAACGCTGAATTTTTGCTAATTGCTAATACCGATGGTTTTGCACAGCAGTAAAGTTGACTGGCATAGCTCCATATTAGTCGAAGGTAGGAGCTGTAAATGGTTAATTCAGATGTAGTCGTAACTTAGATTTGCATGAAAGAAGTCTGTACAACTGTTTGAACCTGCCTTGGAAAGCCTTTCTTTTTTTATTTACGTTTACATTCCACGTGAGCTTCTTACCTAGATATAAACCTAGATAACGGGTAGATTACAAACAGGTATCGCATAGAAATAACTTTTTCAGATTTATTCAATGTCTGGGAAAAACGGAACTCAAGATAATTTTTCTCTTATTTGCTGATAAATTAAAATGTTCATTACTTATTAAAATTTAATTTTAATAAAACTCCGGAAAATTTACTGTGGCCGCTACGATCGTTTCCCGGGAAGGCGTTTATTCTTTCATCCTTCATCTTTAACTACCGCCATTTTTCGTTTGTATTAGCATTAATGTACAGAACAGTAAAACGTAAAAAAAATAAAATACGTATTCGTA